>OZ018322.1:170844344-171444344 GCA_963969495.1 Ceratothoa steindachneri | reverse complement strand
CAAATTAGGAGCACACAACCCACAACAGCATGGGTTTCGTCCAAAACAAGGCAAAGAAACGGCCCTGGCGCTCCTAAGAGAAAAGATCGCGTATTGCCGATCAAAGGGTTACTATGTAGATCATCGTGATGAGGGATGTGCAGAAGGCCTTCAACAAGCTACGGCTGTAAGAACTACAATACAAGATCCTAGGCCTCCAACTAGACTCAGTCCTAGAAAGAGTCCCATGTGTCTTCGTCATGGACAGAAGGGTGCATCTCAAATAAGCTCTCTTCAATTTGACCCATATAGTAGTTGGTGAAGGACGGCCAACTACTATATGAGTCAACTTGAGGAGAGATTATTGGACATCATAAAAAATAAGCCACACACATATTGCCGATACGTAGACGACATCTACATCACCGTCCAAAACGAAGAACATCTGAAGAACATCAAACAGCAATTTGAGGTGAACTCCGTGTTAAACTTCACTTATGAATTAAGCACGGGCAATAAACTTCCTTTTCTGGACGTTGAGGTACAAAACATCAATGGGAGCTATATCACAAAAGTATATAGAAAAAGTGCGGACATGGGAAATGCCTCAACACGGATAGTGAATGCCCTAAAAGCTACAAAATAAGTGTAATCGGCTCATACATCCGCCGAGCATACTAATCCTGCTCTACGTGGGAACTTTTCCACCAAGAGATCTCACGCGTAAAACAAACACTCGTGAACAACGGTTTCTAGAATAGCATGATTAAAAAAGATACGGATAAAACGAAAAGTAATCAGGGAGCAGTAAACAACATCAAACTGTATTACAGAAATCAGATGTAAACGGCCTATAAAATAGACGAAAAAAAACATCAAGGAGATTGTTAACCGTCACATCAAGGTTAAGAATCAAATGGAAAAAAATTCAACTTATTATATACTATAAACCAACAAAAGCCAACAATCTCCTTATGAAAAACAACAGTTGCCAAAACTCATCGAATCTAAATTCAATCAACATAGTTTACGAGTTTATCTGCCCCAATGAAGACTGCAAGCTTTATAATAACTCAAAATATATTGTCATGACAACCACCACCTTTTCGAGGCGTTTAACCATGCATCTGCAAAACCGAAGACGTAAAAATCATATGGAGAACGTGCACAACATCAACCTAACTAGAGATATTCTAGTTTAAAACACCACAATTAAAAGAAGAGAGGGAAATAAAGCTAGGATGAAGATCTTAGAAGCCATCTTAATAAACGAAGAAAATTTGATGTACTCAATAGTGGAAGATATGGATATTAGTAAGAAAAAAAGCCGGCCCTCAACAGTCAGACCATGAGCTGGAATCGAACATTAGAGTTGTTCTAAAAATTCCACTCACCGGAGGCTCGTTTTCTTTGATGTTATGCTTAAGCGAGGCGGAATAAATATCCCCTAAAACTGATTTCTCTACCGATCATGGAGCTTCGTTCTTCTTACTTTTCTATGTAACTTTGTCTTCTCTACTGTCCTTTGTTGTTTGTGTTCTTTACCAGTATTAACCTAATTATTTTTTACTCATATGTTTGTAAAAAATATTCATTGTAACTCTTTATTAATAAATCATATCTTATCTTCTTTGCATTCGACGGATCAGAAGCAAACAGTTAACAACGCTGAAGAAATACACTCAAGAAACCGGAAAAGGAGGTAAAGAAAAGGATATTTACGAAACTTCTCTGGATCTCGACTTTACCCTCTCCTTTCGAGAAGCACTGAAGGGAGGATAACTTTCTTTGGGCACTCAAGAAACAGTATGTGCGCCTACTCCCCCCCCCCTCCCTCTTTGTGCTGTGGAGCCCCACAAACGATTGTGATTGCCTTTCATCGCTTCGTTCCAAATATGCCCTTTTGTGAGAAAGGCATAATTGGGGGCACTGGGGAAAGCAGGTTTGTGGAACCCAGTGTCAGAGGCACCTGGACAAGGAGCAGAACAGCAACCTCCGAAGGAAACACCCGGGGCTCCAGCCATTACCATAGAGGGAAGTTACACCCGTCTCTATGTATGCCGGATGCAGTTCTGATACCCAAACTCGTGAGGGGCGGCACTCCCGGTTAGTGCTGGTTGATTCCACACTAACCAACAAAAAGTCTGCCATACAATCACACCTCGTGAAGACCCCACCAGGTTCATCCCTCATCATCATCATCCCATTACAGCAACTCACAATTGCAAAGGCGGAGCCACCCCAGAGTGGGGGGACACCAACTAAATAAATGACGCAACTGTAAGCCCAACTTAAAGGTTAAGGAAGAAGAAGGAATCAGTAAGAAAGCTTGAGAACCCAACAAAGAGGAATAAGGAGAAGAATGCCCAGAGCTCCATGGCCACAACCATGCAGCTCTCCAACACAACAAGGATTCCTCTTCGGACACTGCCAGGTTAAGAGAGATCCGAAAGACGAAAAGTGTTCGAATTAGTCTGTGGGACCTTAAACATCTCCCTGGTAAGACTAATAGATGTTGCAACTGGCTATATCTTAATTTGCAAGAAAGAAAGCGACGTCGAGGCGCTAACAAGAGAAGCCTCAATCGAAGCCCTAAAGACGAGTAACCTCTACCGATCATACCAGCACAAATCTTGACCCACCGAAGCATAATATGCAGAAGATTGGACCCGTGGATCGGACCCACGGGAAGGATGAAATTGCTACAGAAATAGTGAAAAATCACAGCTGGACCAAAGTCTCTGAGGTGGTTAAATTCAAAACTGAAAAGACAATAATGAATACAATTATGTGTTCAAAGAAAGTAGGGCTCCAGCTATGTAATTCACAGATAAACAGCGACCAAATAGAGCGAGAAAACTTTATCCCGGTCCAAATATGCTTCCGCTGCTTTAAAATGGAAAGCCACGCCACCAGAAAATATAAAGAGGAGCAAGAAACATGTTCACGATAAGCGAGTTGGGACACAACTGGAGGACATGCAAGAGCCCCCAGGAACGATGTGCAAACTGTAACATGGGACACAGGGCCATGGCCATGGTATGCCCATTAAAAAAGAAATAATAGACAAAAGATCAACGAGAAGAGAAAGGCAGAAGTGGCAAGGAAAAACACTACATACGCCCAGGTCGCGAAGGAAGCTATCAACGAATATGAAGCAAAGAAGGTCTACCTAAATATTAACAGTGAAGTGTCAGTCAGGATACTGACCTATATAATGTACGCGCACGCGCGGAACCTTATGAAACCAGGGACGTTTGAGGACGAATTAAACGTCATGCTGGCCTCCTTGATTATTAACCACAGAAGAAGACTGGAACGCATACCAGAAAGAACACTATACAGAACAGCTGAACTAGAACCAAGCAACACTTTATTACAATCGCAGGCGAAGAAGACATGGGAAAAAGTAGAAACTGAAATACTGCCGAGTCTGGACTTGAACTTAGACATTGACATGACAAGAGTAAAACGGAAAATCTCCCGATGGACTAACTTCTCAGCGGCAAGCGAACTGCTGCTGAGGAATTGACAGAGCGATTTAAACAGACTATCTTTTTCTGTATTGTTTAACCCTAAATTTCAATAGAAACATCGTAATTATGACAAACGCACCAACAAAAACACTTAAAAATAACAACTTATGACTTAAATCGTTAAGATATATATATGGATGTTAATCTATCTTAAATTACTTATGTTACTAATTTTCAAGAGGTACTTGAGAATGTAATTAATTCAGCTACAACTATAAAATAAAGGCTTGAAGGCCTTAAAAATGTATAATTGCTTAAAATATGTTTATATAATGTAAATAAAACGTACATGTAAATGTAGATTTAAATGTATATATGGAATTAAAAATAAATAGATTGTGTACGTATGAATTTGTATGAAGTATATATTTGATGTATAAAAGTATACACACACAAAATGTATATAAATATATGTGCTAGTATAAAAATTTGAATAAATATATGTTAAATAAAGAAAATAATAATAATAAATAAATAAAAAATAATAATAATAATAGTTAGAAAATAAGACAATAAAAATAATATAAATAAACAGTAGAATATATATATATATATATATATATATATATATATATATATATAAAGACTTTATCAAAAATTAAGAATTGTTAAAGCATAAACATGCAAAAGAGTGAGAAGAACAAAGCAAAACAAAAATGCAAGAGATGCTCCAATCACCAGGGCAAAATAACAACCGTGTTTCACCAAACTATCTCTACCACTATCTATCTATTTCTAAAAACTTTGAACACCATCAAATTCGTTTCATTCAGCCTGATCTGACTCCATCATACTTCATCGGTAAAGGAGGAAAGAATACCTAAAGACGCTCCGAAGATGATGGAATAAGATCAAAAGCTCAGCAATTTAGTTTGGTTAGATTGTCTCCCTTTTTATATCGGCCAATCTAGCAAAGATTTGGAAGTACGTATTTAACAGCATAAGTATTCTGTAAATACTGAGCAAACATCAAATGCAATATTTATTCATTTGAGTGAAAACTCTCATCGGATAAATTGGACCGAGAGTTCTGTGTTCGCCAGATCGAAAGATTTCTTTTCACCAAATCTTTTAGAATCTGCGATTGTACAGCTTACTTCTAATTGTAATTTTAACCTCAGCCCCGGCATGTATTTTTTGGACCCTTGTATTACAAAAATGTTCAAGAATGACCTTAAAGATAAAATCACTGACCGAATTAATAATTAGCTTTTCTAGTTATTCCTATGGTTAATATATTTTATGTTTTATTCATGATACTGTTCACCTCTTAGAAATTGTTTTGTTTCGTCAGGCTTATTTCTCCCTATATTCTTCATTTATCATAGATGCGCGTTTATACTTTTCTAGTTATTCCTATGTTTAATATATTTTCGGTTTTTATTCTTGATAATTTTCATCTCTTATAAATTTTTATTGGTTCTCATATTGAAGAATTATGAAATTGTAATCTTATAATTTAGTTTTGACGGTTTGAGTCCCCCTCTTCTTTTTTTGTAAACCCCTTTTTTCAATGTTCACCTTCTGTTTCGACAGGCTTAATTCTTTAATAGGGTTGGTTCGAAGTACCTGTTAATGCCCTCATAATCCTAATGTCATCATCTGCCATATACGTGTGTGTGTCTTCTTTGTAAAAAAATTTTTTTGTGTTTCTTTCTGCTTCAGTCTGCTTTGTAAAGGACGATTAGTTGAAAGGCCTCGCAGACCTCCCGTGTTTCATTTTCCTTCGTGGCTGTTGACTTTATTTATATATTCATTGCGTTACATATTTTCATGATTCAGTTATATATATATATATATATATATATATATATATATATATATATATATATATATATATATATATATATATATATATATATATATATATATATATATATATATATATATATATATATATATATATATATATATATATATATGTATATATATATATATATATATATATATATATATATATATATATATATATATATATATATATATCTTTCATGAGCGCGAAAGAATGATGAAATGAATCCAGCAAACCGCAAAAAAACAGAAAAGTAGGAAAATTTTTCTTCGGAAATGTTATTTCCTAATTCGCAAAAATTCCGTACAAGGGTGGGATTCAAACCGTGCACACTGATTCATTTCATGATACTTTCGCGTTCATGAAAGATTTATACATTGTATATTTGCTGCGTGTTTACTTCAACTCTCCTTTATCCTTTGAATTCCCTATTATTTTCTCTCTTTCATAGTCACGATCGACCTTGCGAAGCGTATCTTAAAAAGCTTGTTTATGGCAAAACGTTCGCAAATGCTGACGAACTAAAAACTGCATTTGGAGACTTCTTTGAAGGCAAAGCAGTTGAATTTCAAAACAAAGGCGTCCATGATCTAGCCCGTCGTTGGAAGCAGATGCTCGAAATAACGGTGATTACATTGATATTTTTTTTCTGCATTGTTTCATTGAAAATCATTGTTAATAAAAGTTGTGCTAGAACTTTGTTTCCAACCTTATATATATATATATATATATATATATATATATATATATATATATATATATATATCGCTGTATGTTGGGAGCAGCTTCTCATCTATACATCTATTTTGTTAAATACCAGGTTGTATTTTGATTTTATCAATTTTATTTTGGAACGTTATTTTTTTGTATCTGGTTGGAGATTAAAGATCAGTTGAGGAAGATCCATTTTATTTTTTACAACTAATTTGAGTTTTGGCCGTGAGCTTTCGTCTTTCTTAAGGCATCTTCAGACAGAAGTCTTCGTTATTGTTGAGGCTGCGTTGATTTTGTGTTCCCTTTGATTTTGCCTCCTTTACCGGTGAGGTAGTTCATTGCTGGTCATGAGCAGCGAAGAATCAAAAATTGATTGATTGATGTAATAAGAATGAAATGTGTAGTAGGTATTTAAAGGTAAAAAGATGGGTTGAGAATTGCCCTGGTGTAGAAATGAATCCAGCAAACCGCAAAAAAACAGAAAAGTAGGAAAATTTTTCTTCGGAAATGTTATTTCCTAATTCGCAAAAATTCCGTACAAGGGTGGGATTCAAACCGTGCACACTGATTCATTTCATGATACTTTCGCGTTCATGAAAGATTTATACATTGTATATTTGCTGCGTGTTTACTTCAACTCTCCTTTATCCTTTGAATTCCCTATTATTTTCTCTCTTTCATAGTCACGATCGACCTTGCGAAGCGTATCTTAAAAAGCTTGTTTATGGCAAAACGTTCGCAAATGCTGACGAACTAAAAACTGCATTTGGAGACTTCTTTGAAGGCAAAGCAGTTGAATTTCAAAACAAAGGCGTCCATGATCTAGCCCGTCGTTGGAAGCAGATGCTCGAAATAACGGTGATTACATTGATATTTTTTTTCTGCATTGTTTCATTGAAAATCATTGTTAATAAAAGTTGTGCTAGAACTTTGTTTCCAACCTTATATATATATATATATATATATATATATATATATATATATATATATATATATATATATATATCGCTGTATGTTGGGAGCAGCTTCTCATCTATACATCTATTTTGTTAAATACCAGGTTGTATTTTGATTTTATCAATTTTATTTTGGAACGTTATTTTTTTGTATCTGGTTGGAGATTAAAGATCAGTTGAGGAAGATCCATTTTATTTTTTACAACTAATTTGAGTTTTGGCCGTGAGCTTTCGTCTTTCTTAAGGCATCTTCAGACAGAAGTCTTCGTTATTGTTGAGGCTGCGTTGATTTTGTGTTCCCTTTGATTTTGCCTCCTTTACCGGTGAGGTAGTTCATTGCTGGTCATGAGCAGCGAAGAATCAAAAATTGATTGATTGATGTAATAAGAATGAAATGTGTAGTAGGTATTTAAAGGTAAAAAGATGGGTTGAGAATTGCCCTGGTGTAGAAATGAATCCAGCAAACCGCAAAAAAACAGAAAAGTAGGAAAATTTTTCTTCGGAAATGTTATTTCCTAATTCGCAAAAATTCCGTACAAGGGTGGGATTCAAACCGTGCACACTGATTCATTTCATGATACTTTCGCGTTCATGAAAGATTTATACATTGTATATTTGCTGCGTGTTTACTTCAACTCTCCTTTATCCTTTGAATTCCCTATTATTTTCTCTCTTTCATAGTCACGATCGACCTTGCGAAGCGTATCTTAAAAAGCTTGTTTATGGCAAAACGTTCGCAAATGCTGACGAACTAAAAACTGCATTTGGAGACTTCTTTGAAGGCAAAGCAGTTGAATTTCAAAACAAAGGCGTCCATGATCTAGCCCGTCGTTGGAAGCAGATGCTCGAAATAACGGTGATTACATTGATATTTTTTTTCTGCATTGTTTCATTGAAAATCATTGTTAATAAAAGTTGTGCTAGAACTTTGTTTCCAACCTTATATATATATATATATATATATATATATATATATATATATATATATATATATATATATATATCGCTGTATGTTGGGAGCAGCTTCTCATCTATACATCTATTTTGTTAAATACCAGGTTGTATTTTGATTTTATCAATTTTATTTTGGAACGTTATTTTTTTGTATCTGGTTGGAGATTAAAGATCAGTTGAGGAAGATCCATTTTATTTTTTACAACTAATTTGAGTTTTGGCCGTGAGCTTTCGTCTTTCTTAAGGCATCTTCAGACAGAAGTCTTCGTTATTGTTGAGGCTGCGTTGATTTTGTGTTCCCTTTGATTTTGCCTCCTTTACCGGTGAGGTAGTTCATTGCTGGTCATGAGCAGCGAAGAATCAAAAATTGATTGATTGATGTAATAAGAATGAAATGTGTAGTAGGTATTTAAAGGTAAAAAGATGGGTTGAGAATTGCCCTGGTGTAGAAATGAATCCAGCAAACCGCAAAAAAACAGAAAAGTAGGAAAATTTTTCTTCGGAAATGTTATTTCCTAATTCGCAAAAATTCCGTACAAGGGTGGGATTCAAACCGTGCACACTGATTCATTTCATGATACTTTCGCGTTCATGAAAGATTTATACATTGTATATTTGCTGCGTGTTTACTTCAACTCTCCTTTATCCTTTGAATTCCCTATTATTTTCTCTCTTTCATAGTCACGATCGACCTTGCGAAGCGTATCTTAAAAAGCTTGTTTATGGCAAAACGTTCGCAAATGCTGACGAACTAAAAACTGCATTTGGAGACTTCTTTGAAGGCAAAGCAGTTGAATTTCAAAACAAAGGCGTCCATGATCTAGCCCGTCGTTGGAAGCAGATGCTCGAAATAACGGTGATTACATTGATATTTTTTTTCTGCATTGTTTCATTGAAAATCATTGTTAATAAAAGTTGTGCTAGAACTTTGTTTCCAACCTTATATATATATATATATATATATATATATATATATATATATATATATATATATATATATATATATCGCTGTATGTTGGGAGCAGCTTCTCATCTATACATCTATTTTGTTAAATACCAGGTTGTATTTTGATTTTATCAATTTTATTTTGGAACGTTATTTTTTTGTATCTGGTTGGAGATTAAAGATCAGTTGAGGAAGATCCATTTTATTTTTTACAACTAATTTGAGTTTTGGCCGTGAGCTTTCGTCTTTCTCAAGGCATCTTCAGACAGAAGTCTTCGTTATTGTTGAGGCTGCGTTGATTTTGTGTTCCCTTTGATTTTGCCTCCTTTACCGGTGAGGTAGTTCATTGCTGGTCATGAGCAGCGAAGAATCAAAAATTGATTGATTGATGTAATAAGAATGAAATGTGTAGTAGGTATTTAAAGGTAAAAAGATGGGTTGAGAATTGCCCTGGTGTAGAGGGCTCCTCACCGGTTTGTCCATTACTTGTACTATTTATCTCTTCTCCTTATTCGTTTCTGTTATTTGTCTTAATCATTTTCTATATTTAATTATATGTATTTGTTTTAATATATATATATATATATATATTTTTTTTTTTTTTTTTTTTTAAATATATAAACTATAATTAGGTAAAATAAATATCTATACTATATCCTCCGTCGTGGCTTTCAAGCCTTTCAAGTATATTGTTCGCTTTTGCAATCTTGTGTTACATTTTGTAATTATACATTTTGTATCTGTCTTGCCGGGGTTTTTGGTTCTGTATATTAGTTTGTCTCAGTTGGGTTCGATGGGCACTACGCCTCTCTACTCTTCGCTTTCTTCTTCTTCTGTGATTTTTGGTGTATTCAATCGTACGGTTACGTATAGCTTTTTAAGGTTTTTGGAGCTGAGGTTTTTAAACCTATACAGTTTGCCAAGCTGTATTTTGGCTAGGGAGATTGTGTTATTGATGTGACCTTTGTACCCTTTGGAGGTAAATTGAAGACCCAGGACTTTTCCTTTGTTACCATATGGGTAAACTTCGCCATTTACTCTGACATCCACACATTTGCGGCGGTTAATTGGTAGGATTTGGAACTTTTGGCGGTTGGTCTTGATCTTCCACATTCGTTCATATCGATTGATGTTTTCGATTTCGATGGCTGTCTGCCTTGCTTGATATCCGGCGTGCTTGTAATAGCTGGGGACGATTTGCGTGATGTCATCTGCAAACTGCAGGTACATCACATCCTCCCCTACCGGATCAGGTAAGTCCAGTGTGTACAGAAGGTACAGCAGTGGACTCAGACAGCCACCCTGTGGAACACCCGCCTCAAGTTGAAATTCGGGTCCTCTGTAGCCCTCGATGTAAATTCGGGCTTTTCTATGCATGATGTAGTCGCAGAGGACCCTTTCCAGGGTAGGGTTCAGCTGGAGGCTTAGGATCTTGTGTTGTAAGCCTCGTAGCCAAACCTTATCGAAGGCCTTTTGCACATCTCGCATCACCACGTCTACGTATTTCTTCTCGGCCTTACATCGGGCAAGCTTTTCAGTGAGAAGGGCAAGGGCAGTATCCGTCCCCCTTCTCTTGCGAAACCCGTGTCGCTGAGAGCTGTGGGCTTCTAGCTCGGTTAGTTGGTCTTGTAACCTGTTAGCCAGAAGCTTCTCGTAGACTTTACCTATTATCTCCAGGAGGGATATTGGCCTGTAGTCCACCAGTTGATCAGGCTTCTTCCCTTTGGGTATAAAGATAATTTTAGCTATCTTTAGCCCGTCTGGGAAGTAGCCCGTATTCAGGGAAGCATTGTAGATGTTAGTGATTCCCTGAATGATCTGCCGGGGGGCATGTACCAAATTATTTCTGGTGATGCCCGTCCAGCCTGGTGCCTTCTGTTTGAAGGTTTTAATGACCGCCATGACCTCTTCCGGTGTAGTTGGCCGGCCATGGTCTACCATATTCCTCCCTTCGTCGACAAAGGCATGTGGTAGAGTTCGATGCACATTCTGATTTAGTTCTTCCATCAGTTGGCCTTCGAATTCCTGGTCGAATTCCGCATTTTCCTCTGGTGTTATCCTGAAGATATTTTGCCAGAAGTTGCGGAATCTTTCCTCCAAATCCGCCGGGTCTTCCAAGTAGTCATCGCCCTCCTTAATGCGGGTCTTTTCTCTACTTGTCAGACCTTTCAACTTGTTCACAAGTCGCCAGAACACATCGGGTCGAACTTCGCTGTCAACTTTCTCAATCAGACTTTCCCAGACTTCAGCCTGTTGCTGGTTGATAGCCTGTTTAAGTTCTTCACTCAGGCGTCTTAGCAGCGTTGTTCTTTCCCGATTAACACCCTCTCTCCTCGTTTCTTCATACACCTCCCTGTGCACTCTAGCGATCTCTCTCATTTCCTCAGACCATCTGGGTTGGGGGAGAGTTTTGTACCTTTTCATCGGTACACTCTCGCGATCTGCTTCGATGATGCGGGCAGTAATCGCTTCCAACTCCTCGTCGATCCTCTCCAGACTCGCTCCGTCGAGGCCCACTGGTACATAGCTGGCAAGGTTTTCCTTGTAGTGTTCCCAGTTGGCCGAAGCATAGCTTTTCCGAAGTGGTATCGGGAGCTGAATTGGTGCAAGAGAAATGGTCGTCAAGATCGGTATGTGATCACTGGGTATTGTCGGGCCCGGCTCACTACGGTAATTGAAAGGGAAGCCATCACTTGTCATGATTATGTCAGGTTTCGTAGCGGACCTTACGGTGAAATAGGTTGGAAAATCCGGTCCTATACGCTGAATGTTTTTCCTTCTCATAATCATTTCCAAGTTGTGACCTCTTTCGTTTGTGTTCCCGTAGCCAGCCGTTCGGCATCTGGCGTTGAGGTCTCCCCCAAGGAATACCATCCTGCCGTGGCCAAACAGGGTGTAGAAGTTCGTCAGAGGGAGGTATCTGCGTCGAGGTGGTTGGTATGCCGCCGCTATTATGAGCTTGCCTACTAATGTATGCAGCTCTACCGCCACGAAGGATTCGTCCATGTCTGGAAGACGTTTGAACGACAAGTTCCTCCTGACGGCAATGGCAACACCGTCATACCTCTCTTGAGAATGGTTCTTAGATATCACTCTGTAGCCTGGTATCTTCAACTGCTTACTGGTCGTATCGATACCATGCTCAGTAATCAGTATGATGTCGGGATCTAGCACACGGAATATGTTGCCGTACGCCGTGGCTTTCCCCTCCCATCCATTACTGTTGAGTGTTAATATCCTTAACCTGTTGTTTTGGTTTTCCATTCTCTGTTCTGGCTTGTGTGGATGTCTTTAGTGCTTACGGGTGGTTGACTTCCTTTTCCCGTTTCTTTTTCTCTTAAACTCGGCCTGGGATAATTCCACGAAGGTTTCACGATGGAAGGCAATACATTGGCTATGTAAGGCTTCTTCCACCGTTTCCTCTTCGCATTGGGCATCATAGTCCCATTTATAAAATTTCTTCTTTATGCCCACATTGATTTTATTTGTATCCCCATCCTTCGGGAATGGGAACTGCTCCGATGCGTATAGGAATAGGTTAATCCTATCTGCATCTATCTTCTTATTCTTAATCTTCTTTGCTTTTGTGGCTTTAGCTTCGCAGATAGAACCCTCTGAGTCCGAGGAGTCCGTGGTGTCGGGTGTCTCTTCTTCTTTCGGGTTCTCTGCGCTCTGTGCCTTTGGCCTGACTGTCTTGGTGGCAGTCATTCTCTCTTTCTTGGCCTCAATCCTGGGATCCGGCCTTCTTGCCTCTTTGCTAGTCTGTTTCGCTGTTTCTTCTTTGTTGTTGCTTGACTCTTTTGGTACCATTTGCAACTGGAGCACGTGCCCCGATGGTGGGTTCTCGGGGAACCACATCTCAGACATGCCATTATTTGCCAGCATTTGGTTCAATTCTTTGGCAAAAGTCCCGGGATTGGTTAGGTTTCTGACATGCGCATACAGTATGCATGTCAGTATCTTTGTCGAGTTTTCATTTTCTATTCTCAGGTATGTTTTTCTCGCCTCTGTTTCAGTGAGGACTGCCTTCGCTGCCTGAGCATATGTCGTGTTTTGCCTCCTGTCTTGTTCTTGCTTCTTCTTCTGAACCTTGTTCTTGATTATTTCCTTTTTCAGAGGGCAGGCCATAGCCATGGAACGATGTCCCAGGCCGCAATTGGCACACTTTTCCCTCGGGCTACTACAGCTTTTCCAGTGGTGCCCCGCCTCGCTGCACCTCGAACATAGTTCTTGCGGTTCTGGGCAGTCTTTTGTGGCGTGGCTCTCCATCTTATAATAGCGGAAGCAGAATTGAACGGGAGTGAATTCCTTCCTTTCTATTTGCTCTCCACTGATTTTAGCTTTGAAGAGCAGAAGCCCGCTCTCCTTAGCTTTTTGGGCCATTGTAGTGTCCGTGAATATAATTTTGAATACATGTGTGTATTCCGTATTCTCTTTTTTATTCCAAAATTTAATGACTTCAGCAACCTTAGCCCATGATTGATTTTTGGCTATCTCCTCTTTGATTTCATCTTTGGAATGCTGACCTATCCACGGGTCCAGCTTCCTACACACCACGCTTCTATGGGTTTGTATTTGAGGAGGAATTGCAGGCTGAAGGCCTATTTCACGCAGTGTTTCCACTGCTTCCTCCTTTGTGATTCCCTCCACGTCCTTCTCCTTTTCGCAGACCGCCACATAACCAGTGGGGACTTCGAGCAGGCGGAGCATGGCGATCTTCAGTTTCCCGAAGACCACCTCAAACACCTTCTCCCGTGTTGGCCTAACGCTACCACTGATGATGCGTAGCGGGATCTTTGGTCAAAGCCTAAGGACCATGTTCCTTTAGCAGAAAAGATAAAGTACTCGCTCGGAACTAGTGCGTTGGGTGTTAAGTTTGGGGCCCATCTCTTTTATGAGAAGAGCCTCCAGAATCTTTAGGCGGCGAAGGTCATGGTTTCTTCTGAGTATTGTAGTGTTTTTGACCAGAGTTGCTCTTGTAATTTGTGTGTTATGCTTTTCATTGTAATGTGTTTTTATTCCTCCTTCTTGCAAATGCATCGTTAGGCGCCGGCTGATGGTAGTAGTGTTCATACCCATATAATGATTATTTAGATGAGGTTTGCAGTCCTCATGAGGGCATTGGAATTTGTATACCACATTTGTAGCCTTTAAGATCCATTGCTTTTTGCGGAGGTTGTTTTTTATTAATAAGTTGCTTACTTTTGTGTTTTTTATAATAAATTCGTAAGGATAACTTGTTATTTTCTTTGATAGTGTTACTTTTTATGATATCTTGTAGTATTCTTTCGTCTGTTTTGTAAGCATCCGTCATTTGATTCTTGTAGTAAAGTGGTATTAGTGAGTATGAGCTCATGCTCATACATAAGAAAAGCCATCAAGAACTGCTCAACGTGGACCGCACTTGATGAAGAATTTCGAAGATCAAAACAGATCCTGTTCAATAATGGCTACTCAAACACAGAATTCGACAAATTACAAAAGAAAATCTCAACTCCAAGTTTGAGGTAAAGGAGGGAAGAGAAAAAAGAAAACTAGTACCACTCTACTACAAGAACTAAATGACGGATGCTTACAAAACAGACAAAAAACTACTACAAGATATCGGAAAAGGACAACCCAGATGATACAACTAGGAGAGGAACTAAAAAACAATAATTGAAAAACAAAGAACAATCTGGAATGCCATTGGGAGGCTGAACAGGGAGAAAAATCGTGTAAGGTTTTGGAACAACATCCGAAGAATTAGGGGATTGCCTCCAAACCCAGAACCCAAATCAAAGATGGAGACCACAACATCATTGAGGACCCAGAGTTTCTCGAGAGAAAATTTAAAACTCACTGGCGAGAGATTTTCGCTATATTCCCTGAGGAGAATGACGATTTCGACAAGGATTTCGAAGACCAATTGCTCGATGACCTCGACACAGTGATACATAGAACCAAGTCACACCCGCAAGTATCTCAGGAAAGAGTGATGGTTGACCACGGATGCCCAATAACTGTAGAAGATACATTGAACACCATAAGGTCCTTCAAGCAGAGGGCACCAGGTTGGTCTGGGATTATAATGAACAACCTCATAAATGCCCCAAGGCAAATTATTCAGGGTTTGGCGAACACAATGAACGCTGCCCTGAATACAGGCTACTTCTCTGACGTCTACAGGATTGCTAACCATCGCCCGATCTCTCTTCTTGAGATACAGGAAAAAATCTTCGAGAATATTATAACAGATAGGCTACAAGCTCAATTGAGCGAGTTACGAGCGCATAACCCACAACAACATGGGTTCCGCAGAAAAAGGGGCACAGATACCGCCCTGGCGTTCCTAACAGAGGAAGTATCATATTTCCAAGCGAAAGGGTTCTATGTATACATTGTGTTGAGGGACGTGCAAAAGGTCTTCGATAAAGTCTGGCTGTAAGGACTTCAATACAAGATCCTGAACCTCTAGCTAGACCCAATCCTGGAAAGGATTTTCTGTGACTTCGTCATGGACAGAAGGGCCTGTCTCATGATTGAGGGCTACAGAGGTCCTGAATTTGAACTCAAGGCTGGCGTTCCTCAGGTAGGCTGCTTGAGTCCTCTGCTTTACCTGGTCTTCACAATCGACCTCTCAACTCCGGTGCACAGGGACACGATGTATCTGCAATTCGCAGATGAGATCACGCAAATTGTCCCATGCTCGGAGAAGAAAGCAAGGGCACAGGTGGCTCGCACAATAGCGGAAATCAACAACATCAACCAGTACGAGAGACGATGGAAGATCAGGACCAACAGGGACAAATTCAAGATCGTCTCGCTGAGCCGCTAGTTGACATGGCCCATCATCATAGATGGTAGGAGATACGGCTACTCCGCCGAAGGCACCGTTCTGGGCCTTAAGATCACCGACCATGGATACTCGAGAGACCACACGGAGAGGCAGAAGCTGGCAAGGAGAGAAATCTCCAAGCTATACAGGTTTAGAAATCTTAGCTCGGCCAACATCAGGACAATATATCTGATGTATGTCCGCGCTTACCCGCAGTGGTTAATCAAGCGGCCAGCAAATCCCCGATGAAAAGGCTACAATATGTCCAGAACAATGCATCTCTGCTTATCACCAAAGTCAGAAGGCGTGATCGCCTTAGACAAAGGATTTGCACAGGAAGAAACGTTTGAAGCCCATCAATATCATCACCCCAAAACTTGGAAAAAAGATCTGGTCCACTCTAACGAATGGTGTCATTCCTGAGCTACAGGGAACAGGTGGCAGGCTTAACATACCTGCGAGGCTACGGGCAAAATTCTCACGCCAACGTTGGTTCCCGAGCACAAAACTATGCACACAAGAAGACATTACAACGATTTATACATAGACGAAACACAATACAACGTATAAGAACATTTTATCAATACATACATAAACGAAACAGCCAAAATACAACTAATACAACATATAAGAATCACGAGGTAAATTGTTGGCAAATAGAGCTAATAAAGGCTTGAAAGCTGAATATTTGCAACAAAAATAAGTACACCTAATCATTTGAAAACAACTAAAGCTCATGAAATTACACAAACATAAGACAAAAAGTTCAAACAAACAATAAAATCAAAGGTAAAAATAAATACAAGTAAAGCGATGCCCTCACTACTAGGGCAAAATACCCCCTACCCGCTTTAATTTTCACCCACTATATCTTCCAATATCCCAACTTCTATTCAAATTGAGTATATCATCTTCTCTTCATTCTTCGATGCTCACGACCAGCAATGAGCTACCTCACCGGTAAAGGAGGCAAAACCAAGGGAGACAATAAATCAACGCAGCCTCAACAATAACGAGGACTTCCGTCTGAAGATGCCTTAAGAAAGGCAAAAGTTCACGGCTAAAACTCAAATTAGTTGTAAAATATAAAATCGATCTTCCTCAACTGATCTTTAATTTCCAACTAGCTACAAAAAACTGCATTCGCCAGTTGGAACGTTCCAAAATTAATTGATAAAATCAAAATACAACCTGGTCTTTAACAATATATATATATATATATATATATATATATATATATATATATATATATATATATATATATATATATATATATATATATATATATATATAAGTATTTAGGTAAGGGTAATAGTAAGAATTCTTAATTTGCTAAAAAAGTCTTCGAGTTTTTCAACCCTTTACAGGAGCGCAACCCATAGGATTGGGTTGAGGAACTCCAGGAGACTTTTCTAGCTTATTAAGGAATTCTTGCTATTACCCTTACCTAACCGCATTCACATGAATTAATTATATGTTTAGTTTAACTTCTACTTACAGTCTGTACATACTACGTTAATTTTTGTTTGTTATTGATATCTCGTTTTGGAATCTGTTTATGTTGCTGTATATATTGGGATTAAATTGTGCCGTGTAGCAATTCTTGCTGCTGGGCAATCTGCATCTCGCTTACCCTTGGATTGGGCTGGTGATCCAGAAGTGATTCCTTATGAAATTGCGCTCTAAGTTCCTTTCATTCTCCCTCCATTTATTTAGGGCTCTCACCCCTCGTTCACTATTTAATTATGTTATCTTTGTATCTTCGTGGAGCGCCTGCTGGCGCTTGATATCTCTTCTTCTAGTGTTTGTTATTATCAGTATTGCTATTTTGTATCCTTTGTAGTCTTATAAGCCAGGATTTTGGTACCACTACCAGTAATGTGTAGGATTAATGTAGAGTAGATCTTTCTCCTGTTTTTAGTCCCAAGGTTGCTGAATCGGCAGAGTTCATTAATGTATTTCTCTGTAGATGCGACTATTCTGTTAAGTTGTTTCGAGTACCCATATCTATTTAATTCTAAACCTAACACTGAACCCGATGTTTTGTAGGCGTAGCTTTTTTCGGTGGCGTAGCTATGGATTTGGGTGCCCGGATGCATTATCTCCTTTGGGGGCCCCCACCATACGAATCTTTGATATCATGAATGACATGAAAACAACTGAAAGATTTTTGTGCACTCTGGTATGTCTGATAGTGTTTCAAATATAACAATAAAAATTGGTAAGACACTTTAATAAGGAAATCTTATGTAGGATTAAAAAAAATAAACTACAAAATGTGAAACTGAGATATTATATAATGAACAAATATACAGCAACAATAGTTTGATACAGCAACGATAAAGGAAATTATTAAGACTCTTTAATACAGAACATTTATATATGATGACAAGAACTAAACTACAAAATGTGAAACTGGGATATTACATTTATCAAATATACCAGTCAAAATTTATATAGTTTTATATAGTTTTAGTAACTGTTTTTATCATTTAAAAAGGGATGGAACACTCGTTTGGGCCCCCCCTCCAATGGGGGGCCTGAGTAACTCCTAGCTACGTTACTTCCTTTCTTCTCCTATTTGTTTTGTGCTGGGTCTTTTTCCATTTTTATAGGCATGATGGTAAAATTGTTGATGTTTGTCGCAATCTTCCATCGTCTTTCGTATTTGTTAATATTTTAAATCTACCAAACACTTATCCTTGTCATCGTTCTCTTATTTTTTCACCAAGACACGACTATATGTGACACGTCATCGGTGAACTGGATATACATCGATTCCTGGAGGCTGCAGATTGGAAGATCTCTGGTGTAAATCGAGTATAATAGTTGAAATTCTAGGCCTTGAAGTTTATTACTTGTGATGAAGGCCTTTCGCTCCAAGAAAAGGTACAAATTATTTTCTCCAGCCTGGAATTTCATCCCAGTTGGAGAATCTTGTACTGAAAGTTCGGTGCCAAACTTTGTCGAATGCCTTTTTCGTACCCCTCATCCTTTGGTGCGCATGTTTCTTCTCCTCCAGTATCTTTGTTAGTGCCTAGTACCATATTCGTACCGTTCTGCCTGCTAAATCAGTGCTGTTAATGATTGTGTAGGTCATTGGCGTCCAGGTAGGTCTGCACAGGGTTGGCAAACTAAGGTAGAGATTAGGCGATAGTCTGCTGGGGAAGTTGGGGGATTCTCCTCACTTTGAAGTAAATACCATCTTGGATAATTCTGAGAAAAGTGTGGAGGGCCGCATTTATTGCATCCAGTAATCCTTGCGTGATTAACGGTGTAGCATTCACGAATGTGATAGAACGGGTTGAGGCCGCGTTAATTTCAACCCCTATCACATATTATTTAAAACCACGATGCTCCCACGTGCATCTTCGCTTTAAAGCTTGGCGCCTTATCGCAGCCACCTGAGTCAATGTTTAAACAAGGAGGTTTATCTTCCCCCGTTCGCCCCCATACGCCGACCTCGCCAGATTGAGTTAGGCTTATGGGCAGATAAGGCATTGTTCCCAGCCTCGGCTGTGCATTCCCTCTAAGCTCCCACTCCATTGTCCCCCACGCCAAGGGAGTGTCTCGACTATTTAGATGAAAACTTTACCACTAAGATCAGATTGGAGATCCAGATTTTCGTCGCAAAACATCACCACGACCCTCTCTCACTTTGTGCGCCAAGGGACCTTGACCTCGAGATTCACCATCACTTGTCCAGAAGGAGGACAATATCCCTTGAGTGCCAAGGTTCGAGCCTTCGTGACGCCAAGTCCACAAGGCTTCCCGCTCGTTGTTCAGAAAGAGAACAACGTTAGAACAGCCATTGTTCGTTCGAGCCCGTTGACAAGAAACGGTTCTCACCACTTCCCCTGTTGTTCCGAAGAGAACAACGTAGAACAGCCATTGTTCTTTTGAGGCCGTTCGCCAAGAAACGGTTCTCACCCTTCCCCCTTGTTGTTCAGAAAAGAACAACATTAGAACAGCCATTGTTCGTTCGAGCCCGTTGACAAGAAACGGTTCTCACCCCTTCCCCTGTTGTTTAGAAGAGAACAACATTAGAACAGCCATTGTTCTTGAGCCCGTAGACAAGAGACGGTTCTCACCCCCCCTGTTGTTCAGAAGAGAACAACGTAGAACAGCCATTGTTCTTCAAGCCGTTCGTCGAGAAACGGTTCTCATTCTCATTCCCCCTCTTCGGCTGGAACTCACCAGCGGACCGAAAATTCCTTCACGTCGACTTCCTCTGCACCACTAGTATAAAATTACGTAACGCCGAACGTTACCTCTGAGTATTTAACCCTTTTGTCCATTCTATCCTGTGCTTTAAATGGTTTAGCGAACCATCCCATCTCTTTAACTTTATATTTGTTTTACCTTTTTAAATCTTTTAATCCTCGGATTAGCCCGAGCCCCCACGACCCTTTCCATTCTCTGTTTATGTCAATATTTTCCGTTTTGTGTATTGTTGATAGTTATTATTAATAAAACTCTATTTTATTAATGATAGCAATATTATTATCCTTGAGCTCAGTTCCACTTCTTAAGCATATCGAAGATACATAATATCGGCCCGCCAGACATCCACGCACTCTAAAGATAATTAAATAAGTTTCCTTAACGAATAGTTATATGGTATATCGTCGAGAGTCCATTCTACGACAACGAACTTCGCTTTTTTTTTACCCAGTCTGGCCTTGCACTCGCTGTTTCAATGTGTTCAACGTTTGGCTTAGCTCCAGATGGGAAATCTTTCTCCCGTACCCCTTTTTGGGTCTTTCTGTTGTGGCATTGTTGAATGGGTAGGTGCGATTTATCTCCCCATTTAGCTGGTCGATAATCTCGTTTCCAAAATCGATGACAAATTTTTCGTCTTCTTCCGAGATAATCATGAAAATGTTTGACCAGTATTCTCTAAACTCAGCCTCTACCTGATCTGGCTTGGTGATTTCTTCACTTCGCTGATCTTTTATCTTCACTTTTTATATCGGCTTTCTCTAGTAGCTTTTCACCGTTTGCCAGATGTTTTATGGTCCATTTCTTCATAGAGTTTTTTAATGAGACGATCCCATTAAATCAGAAATTAGCGCAAATTTAGAAGTGCCAATACCATCTTTAATGAAATTTAAGTCATACTTATACTGGGGTATGTTGTTGCTTGAAATAGGTATCTGTGAGTCGATAGCTTCTCCATTCATCGTCGAGTTCATTCACTTGAGCTGGCGGTGCTAAATTATGTGGGAAAATTATCGAAATACTAATTAATGATGATGGCGAAAGACTAATGTTTGGGGCAATGGTTGGGTCAAGAGCATTTAGCTTGGCAATCACATTATCTTATTTCAGTGGAAATCTCTTCTTTATTTAAACGGAGTGATCGACAAGAAATTTCAATCACTCATTCTTGAATATCTTCAAAATATCACTGAGTAATTGTTCATTAATTAGATGTGTCATTGCTAGTCGTCCCAGGGAAATGTTATCGTGATTTTTGTGATTACATACAGTACTTGGATCAATATCTGAAATTGTGACACGTTGGATTACTGTTTCATAACACAAAACAACTTAGAATATTTTTATATTCAGATTGAACGCGTTCAAAACTCGTTCCTACTGCGTTCATTCCCTGCACGTGATGCTAGTTAAGAACGTAATGACTGTTCTGCATTAGAAATTTTATAATCAAATAAGTTTACATCCATTTTTTAAATTGTATCTTATAAAAAACGCAATTTACGCGTTATATTCATCTTATTCCATAATTCCCCAGATTATTAAAATTTTTGGACAAAATCCCCCATTCCCCTAGAGTATGCGCATTTCCCCATGTTTGGCAGCACTGAACTGCTGTTAGGGGTCCTATGGTTGTTTGGATCTCAGCCGCTACATAAGATTCGTCTCGTCTACTGTAACACTGATTGTATGTATATGACACTACAAGATTTTAATGTCGTTGTTTCTTGTATCAATACCAATACTCTAATATTAAAATTATATACGGGTCTAATTTCCTGATAATATTTCCAAATATTGAGCTTTTTGTTGCCTGGTCACCCATTGACATTAATGGAGAGTATTTTTAATTTGTTTTTTAAATTGTCCATTATTGTATATATTTGTTGATTCTTTGCATGTTACTATGCTTTCCTTTGTTTTTTTTAATTTGCTCTTCTTTCTTGTTTTGAGATAACTGTTTACTGTGGAGGGGTCTGGCATTTGCCTTTTCATTTACTTTGGGTGTGTTTGGTACATTTCTGGTGTGCATTTTACTCTACTTTGGTGTGGAAGAATAAGGGGAGAGAGAAGTAATCTCGTCCCCCCCTGACTTCCCCAGCTCACCGTTGAACGCTCTAAATTCGTCTGCCCTATATACTGCGAAAATTAGCAGAATGGAAAGACCATTGAAGGGCATCGCGACTTCTCGCTATAGGTCCCTATCGCAACCCAAGGCAATTAAGGAAGTCTGTTGGCGATGAATCTCTCTCCCTATTGTAGCGGTCTATACCCCCACAAGTGTAAATATTTATTTCTAACTGTATATATATATATATATATATATATATATATATATATATATATATATATATATATATATATAATTTCAAGAGCCTTTAATAACTCTGACATAAATCGTGGGATTGCTACCCCGCTCTCCCGAGCGTCTTAAAATCAAACCCATGAAGTTCATTCACTTTGCTCGGCTCATCGGAATCAGAGCCTCCCAACTCCGTTATAATCTATTTAATAATGCATATAATCTATTTATCAATCTATTTAATAATCTATTTAACAATCAATTTATCCAATGTAATCCATTTATCATCCCATAAAACAATTTAAACTATAATCTATTTAACAATTACTAAATAATAATTACCAATCGAATTACCAATTTAATTGCAATCAACCAATTACTATTTACCAACTAAATCAATTACTAATTGTCAATCAATTTCACAATTTATAATCTATTTAATATTTCATATTTATCAATTGTAAATCCATTCTCGTTAACTCATGCAAATTTAATTCCCACGCTTAATTCAATCCAATCATAACTGTCACTGTATAATTTTACTTTTCAATCATAACTGTTTATTTTATAATATATATTTTTCGTAACTCTTTGTTTTCAATACACGTATTCCCACGACGTCGCCGAGATTTAGGCCTAAGGAAATTTCGTCTGCTAGTATTTAGATTTCACGTTAGCATTTAACTTCATTCCCTTGAATAACGTAATATAGGTTTTTATGTTTATTGTGATCAGAGCTATCTACAATATTGGCGCAATATTCGCCTAAAACCCTATAAATGGTGCCCAAAATAGTTTCATTATCTCCCATCCATTCATTCATTCGTAAAATTAACTTTCACCGTCACGTGTGTTATATTTTCGGACGACGCATTCGGCCTCACTTAGTTCAATTTTTTTCTCGCGTGGACTTTCATTTTTCATCAGTGACTTTTTGACACGTGCTTATTTTCTATCTTTAGTGATCTTAACATCTCAAATTTTTACGTTCAAGCGCGTGAATTGAATTTGTGCATACACACACACACACACACATTCTTTTATTTTTCTATAAACGGATTATAACGGAGCCCCAAGCTACGACCCAACTTCGGGCACAGTAAAAACCACGCAAGCATCTTCCCCAGCAAAAACAACGACGTATTCACCCACCTTCGCCCCCCACGCAACCATTCTCCCACTCAACTCCCTTTCTCCACTCCCTCGTCGGTTCATCTTCCGCCATTCGATCCACAAAATCCCATTGGCTGGTGGAAAATGGTGGAGCTCATCTTCCTACACCGGGCAGTTCCTGAAGACCATAAAACAATCGTCGTAGCCCAGAGATTACCTCTAAGTATCTTTTATACTTTTAAAAGTATTCTGCTTGATAGGGTAATTTCTGGTTCTTGGGGGAGGTTCAAGAGGGTGTTTATGGAGGAATTTGGGAGGTCGCTAATAGAGGACCTGCAGATCTTTCTCGATATGCAGGAGATGGGAGACAGGCGCTCCACACATTTTTTTAACCATCTCAAGGCCCTGGCACATGCCAGGGCCTTAAGCCACTCATAACTTAAATATTCATGCGTGGGATTCCGGACCAAATTAAGTTCCTCATACTAATGTCCTTCCCTGCGAATGTGGAGAAGATGGCAGAGGCAACTGACGCCCTGTATAACAATCCTTTCGTCAGCTGGAGAAAGGCGGGCACCAGGTCGTTTAGCGAAGAAAATAGGGGGCGTAGCACATCATACAACTTGAATGTATCCATTTTTTAGGTTAGGTCACCGGCCGAAACTCATAACAACCGACCAGGGCTCCCTCAGGATGAATCCTCCCAGGCTTCGGGTCTTTTATCCGTTCTAGAGAGGATTTAAATGGATATTTGTGCCCTAAAGGTGCGGACGGATCTTCAACGAGAGCAAAATCGTGAGCAGGACGGAGGAGTCAGACGTCGTTTCTCCTCCCAAAAAAGGCAACACCAACAAGGAAACTCCAGCTAAGAGATGAGGCACAACAGTTTCATTTCAAACCTAGGTCTAATTTCCCCTATCCTGACAACTCTCAGGGTAGCTGCTGGTACCACTCCAATTATGGGAGCAAGGCTGTCAGCTGTGTTCAGCCTTGCATTTTTTACCGGGCATCATCTCATGACAACAAATTTAACCCTCATTCTGGTAGTGCTGCTCATACTGCTTGTCGTAGAATTGCTCATAGTCTGGTCCAATAATATTCTAGTCCTTGATCTGGACACACTGCTTTTGTTTGAGTCGGTGGTATTGACCCTATGACTCAATCCTACGATCATATATATATATATATATATATATATATATATATATATATATATATATATATGTAGGCTTTAATTCCTACTGAACGTGCGAAAGCTGGTTAGAGGCGTGTTGTGCCGTAGCCAGGATTCTCACTATAAAAGTCCCACTTGTTACTGGGGGGAGGTTTGTGATTGTTGAATTCTAAGAGTGCATAATACAGGTTGAATAAATTAGCCGAAGGGATGCTGAATTAAAGTCTTGCCAAGGGTACGTCAAAAGGGAGGAGACACAAATAAACACACGTACTCAAAATAAACTTTACTTTACACAAATATAATAATTAGCAATAGTTAACAGGCAAAATTAAGGATTAAATATTAAACACTGACGTTAAGCGTCTAGATTTATAATTAAATAGGTAATTTAAGAATAGAGGGACACTGGGTTTACAGATTACCATTAATTGATGGATTGGAGAGACGACTACTCGGGTCCAGACGGGGTGGTTCGGGTGTCGTTAACACGAGTTCTCGGGGAGAGGGTGGGATAAGACGACGGGTTCGGGGCTGCTGGCTGCAGTTCCGGTTAGTTCACTCTTAACTGGATGTGACACTAACAAATAGTAACTTCCAGTAACTATTTGGATGTTCCTTTTCTTACTCAAGTTACGTTGAGCAACAGAGCGTACTCTTGTAGTAGCAGACTCTGCGGGGCGGGATTTACTTCCAGGAAAAATTTGAGACAGCGACCAAGTTGACTTGACGGCGCGTTGGTAGTCGATACGTTACGGCAACGACTCTCGTTCAACGTGAATATTACGCGAGTAGATTTGGGACACTGCTGTGGATAGGTAAACGGTGAGGTTATTTATATCGCGGATTGTGGGAAATCGAGAGAGAGATCCCATTCACGACAATTCGTTTATCGCAGCGCCTTCTGGACAATCTCCATGCTATCATAAAGGCAAATAAGATTTAAGCTTCTTTGAGAGATAGGCGTTCTTTCGTCCGACTTCCTGTCGCCAGTTGGGGGAAGGGTGGGGGGAGAGAGAGAGGAGACGAAGGTCAACTCAAACGACAAATTTCTTTCGTTCCCACGATTGTCTGGCTATATTTCAATCTTCAGGCTTTTGCTGGTACCACCTCAAATTTGGTGCAAGAGCAGAAAAATGTCCAAGCCCATGCTCGTACCCTCAAAATGCTCAATCTTCATCTCAAACTGCGCCTAAACTAACTTCACGACCTTCAAACCTTTCAAATTCTACGGGTTCTCTTACCCAACTTTCACCTTTAGCACAGGGAACTTTAAACTGAATTCGCAAGTGATACGTGGGTCTGTCACCTCTGCAACCTCATCCCTTCATCAGGTCGATCCTCCATTTAGTATTCATGACCTACTCTCTGATTTCTCCTTCCTGGTTGACACTGGCGCTCAATGCAGTGTCATTCCAGCCTCTTCAGTCGAGAAAGCTTGCACTTCTTATCCTGTCCTCAAAATTCATCGGACATAATGACTTATGGGAGACGTATCCTCGAGCTCTCTCTCGGGTTACGTCGTGTTTTCCCATGGACATTCATCATAGCCGACGTCGACATTCCAATTTTGGAACTCGACTTCCTTTCCGCGCACGACATTCTCGTCGATTATCGTCGCCGCAAATTATCGACAGAACCACGACACTAACAGTTGTTGGTTCATTTTTTGCTTCCGCCACCTCTCTCCTCTCTGTTCGTCTTCCTGCAACTACTTCCCACTTCTAGCAAGTTTTGCGGGAGTTCTCAAGACTCTGTCTGCCTGCTTCCAAGGACAGACCTATTAAGCACAAAAAGGTGTGATTCCACTCGCACATCCTTGAAACCTGTCTATGACGGACCCTTTCTCGTCGTCTTCAGGAAGCCTAAATTCTTTATACTGGAGCTTAGCACCAAGCAGAATACGGTTTCCATCGATCGGCTTAAACCCACTTTCATAGAGGTCGCTCATCTGGAACAGCCACTACCTTTCTCTTCCACTAATATAGGTCCAGTGGTAATCCCAACCTACCTTCCGAACCCTTCTTCGGCTCTTTCAAATTAAACTGCAACTTTTCCTCCCACCTCTTTACTCGGAAACCCTCCGCCAACCATATCTACACCCGCCAATTCTTCTTCCCAACTGCTGCTGCCTCCTTTTTTTGTTGCAGGACTACTCGACAACAGCTGGAGAACACCAAGCGATCAAAGCGCAACTCCCGAGAGTCGCCTTTTCAAGAGGTCCAGAACAATCGTCACCCGATGCTCCGGTCCTCGCTCGCGACAATCTCCCGCATCAATCGAGTAGCACTACTAATCGCCACCTGACCCGCAATCCGAGTCAGCCAATTGGCACCATAACCCGTTCTGGACGCGTTGTAAGGAGGCCTTGCTGCTATATAGGCTAATATTTATGTAAATACCTTGTGTTGTGTGAGCTTTTCCCTTAGTGGGGCAGTATTGTAGCGGTGTATACCGCTACAATTGTAAATATTTAATTCTAACTATATATATATATAATTTCAAGAAGGGTTGGTAACCCTGACATGAATCGTGAGATTGCCCCCCCGTCCCTCCCGAGCTTTCCCGAGCGTCTTAAAATCAAACCCATGAAGTTCATTCACTTTGCTCGGGTCATCAGAATCAGACCCTCCAAACTCCGTTATTATCTATTTAATAATGCATATAATCTATTTATCAATCTATTTAATAATATATTTATCTAATTAATAATTACCAAGCAAATTACCAAATTACCAATTACTTTTTATAAATTATCAATCTGACATAGATCATGAGATTGCTCCCCCCCCTCCTTCCCCGCTCTCCCGAGCGTCTTAAAATCAAACACATGAAGTTCATTCACTTTGCTCGGTCATCGGAATCAGACCCTCCCAACTCCGTTATAATCTATCAATCTATTTAATAATATATTTAACTAATTAATAATAACCAAGCAAATTACCAAATTACTAATTACTTTTTATAAATTATCAATCTATTTAACAAATTACTATTTAACAATCTATTTAATAATCTATTTAACAATCAATTTATCCAACGTAATCTATTTATCATCCCATAAAACAATTTAAACTATAATCTATTTAACAATTACCAAATAATAATTACCAATCGAATTACCAATTTAATTGCAATCAACCAATTACTATTTATCAACTAAATCAATTACTAATTGTCAATCAATTTCTCAATTTATAATCTATTTAATATTTCATATTTATCAATTGTAAATCCATTCTCGTTAACTCATGCAAATTTAATTCACACGCGTAATTCAATCCAATCATAACTGTCACTGTATAATTTTACTTTTCAATCATAACTGTTTATTTTATAATATATATTTTTCGTAACTCTTTGTTTTTAATACACGTATTCCCACGACGTCGCCGAGATTTAGGCCTAAGGAAATTTCGTCTGTTAGTATTTAGATTTCACGTTAGCATTTAACTTCATTTCCTTGAATAACGTAATATAGGTTTATGTTTATTGTGATGAGAGCTATCTACAATATTGACGCAATATTGATCTAAAACCATACCGTCTAGATAATTTCGGAGTATATATTCGAGACTTGAAAGGTCACATGCAGATTGTGTCTTAAGACGTCGTCCAGTACGTTAAACGTAACGTCTTCGTTAGTCGAGAAGGAATCGACTACATTCTCTTCCAGAGTAGAATTGAGTAATTGTCGAAGAGCCAAGGAAGAGCTAGTCGTCACTCAGTATTGTTCGTAGAAATAGTTAGGCGCGCTTCAACGCTTCTCACCACGTCTTCAGATTTTAAGGATCGTAAAAGTCATCCCCGAAGCACCCTCCATTTTCTTTTTAACGATAAGAGGCCCCAAACTTCAGTTTCTCGAAGTTGACTTGAGCGTCCCGTGAGATGCCCACAAGTTCAAGGTCAAACTTACCGACCTGGCCCTATTCGCCGCACATCAAGGTAAAAGGGATTTAATCCCCGCTTCGTCTCGCTCCTCCCACCTTTACCGCGTCGAACCTCAAGGATCCCCATTGCTCTAGAACTTGCATAATTGTAAAATCATTACTTAATTAATTATCCCTCGGTTCAAACTTAATTAATAGTGTTAATCATCTTAGCAGTGAACCGTCAATATTCAATTGCATTGCCATTTAACTTGCCCTATATCAATATGTAGTCTTTAATCCTACTAAAGTATTTTTTTGTAGCCGTGTTCTGAATATTCCTTGGCCTAGCAACTGTGTATTTAAAGCACTCTTAGAACCATCCCCAGGTAGAGCCTTAATTTTGGTCGGCCAGTAGGCCGAGTGTGCGTATAACCGCGTACACCTGGTTATACCAGGCACTCTGGCATCTGGTCTTCTTAGTCCCATTTAACTTTTCCATTAATTATGTCGGTGTTTTTTCTTCCGGTTGATGTTTTTTCGAAAAAGGTTTGGTCTCGGTTGAATATAGTTTAGACTGATTTTTTGTCGCGTGCGACTCTATAAGTTCCTATGTCGGTCCGTAGATCTGTCGGTCAGATGGTAACCATTTTACTTTTTAATGTGTTTTTTTAGCTATAACATCGTAACTATTCGGCCGATTCTAACGAAATTTGAAACCCTTTGTTGTTTTACATTTTCTTTCGAGTGATATAATTCTAAAGGTCCTCCCAAGGTTAGTCTGGGAATTATGGAAAGTTTTGAAGGTCGTAAGGTCATATGGTCATAAGTCAGAATAATTGAGAGCATGTGACTTAGGTCTGTTGACCTTGTTTTGGTATTAATTTGTTGGCTATTCTTTGGGTTGTGGTAGGTGATCTCCTCCTTTATTGGCTTTGAGATATCTTACGCTCCCAGGCTGCAGGCTCCTTATTCTTTACTTGTTCCGGTACAGTTTACATTTCTTCATCTTTTGGGTTGCTTTCAGTGCTCCTCCTTCGTGATTCTTCCATTTTTCTTCGGGTACTTCATTGCGGCAAGTCTTGGATCACGAATGTTGGACGCTTTGGGGCTTTATCGGTATCTGATTTCGTATAGGTTCAAAAATTTCAATTAAAGTACTTCTCCAAAGGGTGGTTATCCAGGAACCACATCTGTGGTATACTATTGTTCTTCTGCATCATATTTAGATCTGTCTTAAATGTTCCTGGTCTTTTTAAATTAACAACGTGCGCATAGTATATCCACGCCATTATTTAAGTTGAGTTTCATTTTCAATTTGGACGATGGTTCTTTGCTTGAGTATCTCCGAAATAGTAGCTTTTGCAACTTGTGTGTACGTTACGGTTTTATTATTGCCCTCTGTATTTTCTTTTCCGAATTCTTTTATAATTTTCTTGCTCTTTGCAGGAAACATAATAGATAGTGTACGATGGCTCACGTTGCAGCTGGTACATTTTTTGTTTGTTGTTACAACTGCGCCAATTATGATCGTGTGAACCACATTCAGAGCATTGTTCTTCCTCTTGATGGCACGCTCTTGTCGATTGGTCCTTCAAGCCATAGCACTTGAGCAGATCTGTACCTCTGTGTACTCTTTACTGTCGATCATCTCCGGCGTAATCCTAACATTGAATGATAGAAGTCCCGTTTTCTTGGCTTTTTTAATCATTCGATTATCTCCAAAACAACTTTAAATACTTTGTTTTATGATTTAAATTTTATTACTTCGACCACCGAAGGCCATTTATGGTTCTTTTCTATCTCTCTTTTTAATTCTTCTGACTCATGTGTACCGACCGATGAGTCGAGGCACCCACATATTATGCTCCTATGTGTGACTATCTGGGGGGAGATTCTCGGTGCCAAATATATACGTTTTAAGCAGATTTACTACTTTTTTCTGAGATCAGTGCCTCAACCTTTTTTTCATGTTGGCACAGTGCCACGTATGCTTGAGGATTCTCTATGAGTTTATTAACTAGGGGAAGGTTTAGTTCTCTATATGTGGTTGAGAATACTTTCCCTCTATCCAGTTTTTCCTGGATATGGTTCTGAGGGGAATCTTAGTCATTTTCCTCATCTCGAGATGGTATTTATGTCGCGAAGAAAGAAACCATTAAATGTAGGGTATGTGTCTGGCATAATGTGGGAGATCAAGGGTTTGGGTGCTGATGGTGGTTGGGGGAAGTCATTTCCTTAAATAGAGAAGAGCGAGTTTGAAGGTTTGAAGTTTAGATACCCCTTACTGTGTCTACACACTTTACCAGAAACCTTTAGGGATAGTGTTCCGGTTATAAGAGGCTATGGTGAAAGCGAAGAATTTCCTCCGCGGTTTGGCAGTTATTTTATTAATTTTTAGACTGGTATTGCTTTTAATTTAGTTTTTATTATCTTCACTACCACGGAACTATTCTGGCAGAGCAGCTGGCTTGTGTTTTGGTGCATTGTTTACCTGTGTGGGATTCCATCTTATAGCGGTTAAAGCATATATATATATATATATATATATATATATATATATATATATATATATATATATATATTATATATATATATATATGTATATATATCGCATGAAAGACTCGACGTATAGGTGAGAATGGATGGGGAGAAAGAAAAGTCCAGACACTGCACAGAGCTCTTTATTGACGTTTCGCCTCTTGGCTTCCTCAGAATGGAACTGACAAGAGAGATGGAAGATCGCCGCTCGACCATTCGTAAAGTTAGTCTGGGTCGCGGTCACTTGCTCTTCCCCGGCCGTTTCCCCCTCGTCTCGACCCTTCCGCCTCTTCATTAATGAGCCTTGCCGCACCTGTCGCCAGCTTGAAGAAACCGTCCCGGTGATTTGTCGACCTATCACCGGGACGGTTTCTTCAAGCTGGCGACAGGTGCGGCAAGGCTCATTAATGAAGAGGCGGAAGGGTCGAGACGAGGGGGAAACGGCCGGGGAAGAGCAAGTGACCGCGACCCAGACTAACTTTACGAATGGTCGAGCGGCGATCTTCCATCTCTCTTGTCAGTTCCATTCTGAGGAAGCCAAGAGGCGAAACGTCAATAAAGAGCTCTGTGCAGTGTCTGGACTTTTCTTTCTCCCCATCCATTCTCACATATATATATATATATATATATATATATATATATATATATATATATATATGAGGAATTAAACCACATTCTCCGAAGACAATTTAATTCAGAACCGTTTCGGTGTATCCCGCACCCTTTTTCAACTGACACTGGATAGAAAATATAAGCGAGTTATGGTGTATGATAGTGAAACCACTGTATAAGAGCATAAAATTTATTTATGAGACTAGTTTCGGTATGAAGTTTAACATACCCTCTTCAGTCGAATAATGAGAATGGAATAAACACAAAAGTTACCTAATATCTCAAAATCTAAACAAAAAAAACGGAGAAAAAGGGTCATCAATCAAGGGGTGCGGTTTTAAGATCATTAACTAAACTGTTTACGATCAGGTTCCGGGAATAGGAGCTACATTTAAATTGACCATCCAAAAGATTAAAATTGGGAATTTCTTCTATTAGTATCGATTTTACAATATTTCTTTTACGGAAATCTTTAGAATTATATATACTTTGGGCCTTTGAATAATCTATTTGGTGGTTTTAATTGCTAATGTGGTTAAAAATACTGGATATAGTACTGCCTCGCATGACATCTTCTTTGTGTTCATATAGAACGAGGGACAGTTAGAAAATTCACACTGGATTACATATACACCTGCCTCATTTGGATGAGTCACGGACTTATTCGAAGGAAAAGATTTAAGGGTGGAAAAAGGGTATTTAAACGAGGCTCGACCTGGAGAAATAACTCTGTTTACTCATTTGAGGAGGTAAGAGAATGGGAGGGGTATACAATTCGTGTTACTCACTTTGTTTTTATCCTTGGGACGGTGGTCTGTAGATTTAGCTTTAGATAAGCTCTCATTGATGACGTGAGGGGGTAATTTAATTCATGAATCTGCAGCATATATATGTAATCTCGTCTTCTAGAAAGAAAGGATCACATATTCTAAGTGCATCAGGTATGTTTTTGAGAGCACTTAAAATATGTGATCTTGCTCTCTAGAAGACGAGATTACATATATAACCTGCAGATTCATTTAATTAAAATATCATTCCGAAGACAAATTATGGGACTACAGATAACCTCGACATATAGGCGAACGAATAAATAAAACGCCCCAGTGTTAAACCTCTGGTTTATCTTAAAAGGCTTAAGCCTAAAAAACAAAAGAAAGATATATATCACTCTAGGAAGGGAAACACTTATTTACCCTCTCATCCGGCTAAAGAGTGAGTCTAAAACAAAGAAACGGGAGCTTCAGAGCATACAAAATAAAGCTATCCAACTAATTATCAACGCAAGAAGTTTTTTAGCGCCCATCTGGCGACTGCCTACAAGGAAATAAGTCGCCGTCCAATACAAGAAAGATAGCAAAGAAGACAAATAGCCCTACACCAGCAAGAAAGTATTAACTGTTTAATATAAATATCAGGAAAAGGGCGGAAAATAAATAGATGAAGATTGATTCCCTTATTTCAGTATTCGCAGAAAACATCATCACCATAAGAATTAAACTATGAATGATGGAAGAATCATTGTATACTTGAAAAATAAAAGGTTCAAATAAATAGAGACTTACATAGCTCCAAAGGAGCTCGACCCAATAAAGTTAAAAAAAACAACGTGAATTAACACACAAGATATAGACTACTTACCCATAAAACAGAAAAACGTGCAGAATTAAACTCAAGATACAGAACACGATTAAAAATACCCGATCAAGACCAAAAGTGAAGTTTCAACTAAAATCAATATCGCAAAGTACCATTCCCTAGTCCAAGATTAAATTAAAATGAAAAATACAAATGTGGAATTAATAAAGCAGTGGAAAATTATGTGTAAAAAGTGAGGTAATAAAGTTTTAAGCAGATAATCATTGATATCAAATCTACAAAAACAACACAAATACGATACAAACAAACAATACAGCCATCACAAAAACTCCCAAACTCACAAAGGTACACAGTTGGGTATTGGTTCAAACAAATTTTCCCACAACGGCATGAATGCTAAGATAAACATATGAATGAAAGAACGATTTCAAGACGGCAGGGATCTGACAGTTCTCCCTTCATCTATAGAGACGTTGCCTTAAATAACCAACTAAAGCAACGAATAGAATGGAAATCGAAATAGAGTCTCGTGGTTCGAATTCCACGTTAATCAATATGTCCAAATGATAGTGATATTCCATTCTATTATTCTAGCCCCCTAAAAAGGAAAGGATCAAAGTAGATGAACTTCTTATTTCTTACTATTATTTTTCATTTCAACGTCCTTTCATTCTCCTTCTCCTCTCCTCCCTACGCGGCTCCTATCAAACTCCTTCCTCCGGGCATAAGCCAGCAGGAGGGATGAGGTGGTAAATGGGGCGAAGGATCGAACTTTGGTTGTTTACTTGCCCCACCCCTCTCTGGGGGTAAGACAGGTAACCCAAGGTCAACAACTCTGAAGTAAGGCTTTTGATTAAGTCCGAAAGTTTAAAAAATAAACATTTAAATCTCAATCGTGCCTCAATTTCTCAAAAAAAATTCTTTTTCTTCCTCTGTCCATGACGCAGAGGATCCTTTGAGAACCCTAAATTGCTTTGACTTCATGTTGGACGGGAACGCGCAATGCGTACGTAATGGTAGGAGACTCATAGATGCGAGGCCTTCAGTACCACCTGAGTGAGGGAAAGTGCTACAAATGCGAAGTAAGGAATTTCTCCAGGAGCTCCGTACTTGCCTGAATAGTCAGTGGAAATGACCTTTTCCTTAGAGGGGGTGGAGTTGGGCAAACTGAACATATAGTGAAGACATCCATGAATATTTCAGAGGATCTTCTCTCCAAAACAAACAAGGACATATACTCGTGGGCATGTACCCCAGGAAGTTCGATTACAGCACACGCACATAGCAAACCTCTTGGCATTAACGAACGTCTAGTCACCTCTGTACCCTGACAGGAATTAAGTTTGTAGACCCGTTTTCAAATAAATAGATATTATCTAAGAGAGATATATTTAGTACACAAAATTACAGTATACGAGTATTTATTACAAAGTTCCATTTCCCAAAGTGTGGCAATTAGGGCTGGCCGCTATCCCTTACTCTCCTTTAGCTACGGTAGTGGTGATATGTGTGCAATTTTAACTTTCTCAAACTTATAGACGAAAAGAATATGAGGAAGTTAAATTTACGAGTTAATAAACTTTTAAGAGGGGAAGGAATAAAATGGAGGACGCAGAAGCTCTTATTTTCATACATAATAAAAATATTTATGAACTAAGCTGATTAATGCAGTGAGACGGAACAAAGAAACAAACACACAAATAAACTGAGCTAATTTATTCCGTGACGCAGAACTAACAAAAAAGAAGGATAACTGAGCTAATTTATATAGTAACACCCAAATAACAAACATACAAACACACGGATGAACTAAGCTTATTTATAATGTGACACACCACTAACAAAAAAACATACGGATGAACTGAGCTAATTTATGCGATAGCACACAACTAAACAAGGTCTGCTGACCAAAGTCGCGTGCTCTCACTTATTCTGATTTATGACCTTACGACCTTCAAAACTTTCACTAATATCCGGACTAACCTCGGGGGGACGTTGGCAATTATATCATTCGAAAGAGAATGCAAAACAACATAAGGGCTTCAATTTCGTTAGAATCGGGCGAAGAGTTATGATGTTATTGCCTGCAAAATAATTCCCTGGATAACCTTGGGACGACTGTGGCAATTATATCATTCAAAGGAGAATGTAAAACAACATATAGGTTTAAAATTTCGTTAGAATAGGCCGAATAATTATGATATTATTGCCAACACAAAATAATTCCTGGGCTAATTTTGAGAGGACCTTGGCAATTATACCATTCGAAAGAAAATGTAAAATAACATAAGGGTTTCAAATTTTGTCAGAATCGGCCGAATAGTTACAATGTTATTACAAAAAAAAGAAGCAAAACGGAGACCGACCGACCGGCATAGTGAGATATAGAGTCGCACCCGACTAAAAACAAAAACACGGATAAACTGAGCTTATTTATGCAGTGACATACAGCTAACAAACGCACATACAGATGAACTGAGCTTATTTATGCAGTTACACACAACAAACATATAGATCAACTAAGCTTATTAATGCAGTAACACCCAAACTAACAAACAAACACACATATTAACTGAGCTTAATTTTGCAGTGACACACAACTAGGTAACAAACACACGGATGAACTGAGCTCATTTCTGCAGTGATACACAACAAACAAACACACAGATGAACTGAGCTTATTTATGCAGTGACGCACAAATAACAAACAAACATACGGATGAACTGAGCTTATTTATGCGGTGATACACAAAGGCGGCAAAACGTATGAGAGTAAGTCAATGCGAGAAGGGTAGGAAAACTTATGTACTATGGGGCCTTTATGCAACGTGGGCAAGAATGTTTCTAGCTAAAGTTGTATCTTTATAGTTGGTTTCTCCTGGTCAGGCGAACTTTGCGAAAAAGGATGCTGTCATTTTCTTCAATTATCCTACTGCTCATTGGAATGGAGTGCTGATCGTTTTTATGGCACTTTATGGCACTGTTTTGTATATTGGCTACTAGCCTTCTTGAGAGAGTGGTGATCATTACACCTATGTAGCGAGAATTGCAGTGCTTACAGTCACGGATACAAAGTTGAATGCTTGTAGGGCCTCTTCAAAGCGAGAGAGCAAGTCTTCATAATAAAGAGCTAGTTTTGTATTTGATTCTCCTGTGATCAGTACGTATTGATCCTGTCGTTGAATGGCCAGAATCTCTCTCTATATATACGTAGGTACTTTTGGGGCTTTGAGCCGAAGTTGGTTGTAGACCGTTAGTGAATGGGGAAATTGTTATGAGTTCAGTTGGGAAGGTTTATTATTAACTTTGCGGAGTCCTTTTTTTAAAAAAATATTTCAGAGTGCAAGTTGGCCAAAGATAATAGGTAGCTGGTACGCGTTAGGGTTGAAAAAAAAAACAATGACGAAAATCGATCTTTACTAGCAACAAAATAATATTTAAATATACACAAATATTGGGTTTAAAGGGAATGGTCGTACAGACGGAGTTAAATGTCTACGAGAGATACAGGTGGGTTAATTAGGGGATTAAGGAGGTTAGATTCAGGTCGGTGATTTAAAGGGGGATTTTAAACCGGGTGGCACACACAAAGAATAGATCGATTGGGTAAGCCAGATTCTAGATAAATCTGCAGGCGGCAACGGTTACAATTGCTTACGTTCTCGTTGCAAGGAAGGTCCAGTCGGGATACGATGACTGCGATGGGAGAAGTCGGGTTACCTCTCGCTTCAGATGAGGGAGCACTCGTAGATGGCCTTCGGAGATGGGAATCCTCGTCAGATACTCGCCGATTGACTGTGGCAGAGTTCACAGATGTCGATTTAGCCTTCGTTCTCGAATCGAAATCGTCCATGTCTCCGATCGCGGGGAGAGGGGTGGGAAAGCGTCATTCAACTCGTTAGCGGTGGTAGGTAAGAAGTCTATTTTTGCTGGTCACCTAACTGATTCAAAGGATTATATAGACGCCCGGTGAGGTGGCTTTTGGTTGCTTGGCGGCCACCTCCACACACAGTGCGATTTGGGGGAAAAGTCGGTGACTCCCTTGTGTTTGTGCGCGTGTGTGTAGGGAGGGAGTGATAATGTTTGCGTGGAATGTTCGACGAACTTCAATCTTATGACGGAAGGTAGGAATGTTGGCTGAAAGGCGGCCATGGGAGACGATGAAATCGGTCTCTAAGCAAATACAGCTGGGATGTGATAACCGCGTAGGCTGCACCCTCTCCCTGGTTTACCCGTGCTTTCAAAGCTCTATGCGATGATCTCAGGACCACGTGGGTACAGAATAGCACATGGTCGCCCTTCGACCTTATTCTGCTACAGATCCTTTGTAGTACAAAGTGATAGAAGAGCATTCTCTTAGATTCTTTCTCTATTTTCATGAATTCTTCCATCTTCTTTTTTACTATAGTTTTGATGTCTTGGTTTAAGTTCTCATTACAACCTGCACCTTCATCACGTACTACATCTATATACAGAGGCTTGGTTACTCAGAGCAATACCTGAAGCCTCGCTTGACGTAATATCGGATTACACTCCGTTGGTAACTTTTAAGCACTCCGAACGGCCATTCCTACGAAAACCGAGGTTGGGAGCTTTTACATAAGTTTTGATGTTGAAAAGTTCGGGTTTTAAGTAGACAAGGATATCGAAGAATGGTAGAGTGGAGTTTACTTCTCCATGCATGAATTTTTGGCAGGCATTGGTTTCTTACACCCATTTCAAATTGTAGATGTCTTCGAGCTCTGTGATGTTTATAAAGATGTCGTTGACGTATCTCGCGTATATTTGAATCTATGGATATAGGAAGGGTTGAAATACCATCTCTTCTACGGTACCCATGTTGAAATTAGCAAAAATGACTCCAAGGGGAGATCCCATTGCTAAGCCGTCGACTTGTACATGCGTTTTGTTGTTTGGCTAATTTTAATAAATCATGAATTCAACATACTTCAAGCCATGTAGGCCATTTATTTTTAGAAGAAGAATAACGAGTCTGTGTTTAGCCGTTCATTAACCGCGCCTCACCTATGCCACCAGCATGGTGCAGGCACAGTAGACTCTAAGGCTGTGAATGAGTGTCTCACAGCTGATACATCAGGTAAAAAAGCCAAGGAAACGGTACGAATCTATTACATCCAGTAGCAGGTCCAGGTCAGGGTGGAGCTGTAGAACATCAAAGTAAGCAAGTTTGAGTAGTATTCCACTGCCTATCTTGTTGTCAGAAGTTCCTGGAAAGAAAACATAGCTCTAACACTTGGGAAAACAGTTCCATCACTCCAGTGACCCGGCTAGGAACACATAGAGTCATATAACCAAAGAATTTTCGACATAAGTACAGAAAAAAATGAAGAGATTGACATCGATTACGAACATCAAATCATAGACTTGGTTAACGAGGAAATCAATAGAGAGGATCCCCACCACTTCGACAATGTAAGAGGACAGACATCCACGGCGGAATCGACGTGAAGACCACCAAGAAAGAAGTCAAAGCAACAATATCGCTTTTTCAGCAGAGACACCAAGAAGATCTGGACTCATCAAGATGAATTGTGAGGTAGTGTCCGACAACATCCTAGATTGAATCACAAATATTTTAAATGCCTGTTTAAATACAGGCAACTTCCCAGATAAACAAAAATATATTTATTCCTAAATTAGGGAAGCATCAAGGTACTTGTATTTTACAAAATTACAAACCAACGACTGAGTATCGATTTGGATTCAGAAAGAGAAAAGGCACATAGATAGGCCTCACTGATAAAATTTCTAAGGCAAAATGGAAAAGGCGTTGATATCGTTTGCAGGAAAATATCGAAAGCTTTTGACAAAGTTTGAACAATGGGAATGCAATACAAAATCATACAGCTCAGGATGAATAACAAACTAGCAAGACTAGTGTGCGACTACGTAATGGAATGATTCGCATTCATTGAGATCGGACAACATCAAAGGAAGAAATTCAAGGTTGAAGATGGCTTTTCACAGGAAGAATGTTTGAGTCCAGCGTTATACTCAGTGTACACCTCAGACATCCCATTACTCCTCACTCAGGGATGCCTCACTATCCAGTTCGCCAATGACGTCGTATGTCCTTACAGGAAAGGTGAAATGCAAGCAATATTGGCAGCAGAAGATATAAGGAGGATAAACTTGTACGAAACTAAATGGAAAATAAGTACAGACAACAATGTTCAGAATTCTATATTGAGGAGGAAAGATACAGTTACATAAACGAGACCAACGTGATGATCACTAAAACGGGATATAGCAAACATGTAACGGACAAAGTCAACAGAGGAAAATGTAGACTAAGACTACTCTATAGGTTCAAATCATTCAACTAAGAGAACAAAAATAAGATCTATCTAGCAAATACACAGTCAGCAATGGTGTACCCTGTTAAACTAATGTATCCTATCTCGAAAAGAAACCTGACAGACTGCAAAAAATACAAAAAAACGCAACATTGCTTATCACAGACACAAAAGGAAGATGAAGGCAAAAACACTGCGACATTCACAGAGAAGCTGAATTAAAACCGCTAAACAAAATAATGGAGGAAAGAACGAAGAAACTAATAAAAAAGCAAGAGTAAATAGGAAGGGATATCGCACCTCATCATCCCAATCTGTACATCAAAGATCAATTAAGAAGAGGAAAAAATATACACACGAAAGACTACTAACACGAACAAGGAATGACAAAGAAGAGGGCGCCTAAATAAATTGACCCAAAGAAATTGAAAACAAACTAAAATGAAAATAATTACCAGAATGTGACAACCGATTACGCGTAAGTTTATATATTTAATTTTACTAGTTACCTAACTATGTACAATGCAAGATATTGCTATAAAAAAATGGAAAAAAGAGTGACGAAAAAACTATACCACCAGTAGAAAAATTTTAAACAACAGTTTGAACCACCCAAACCTCACAATTATGATAAAAACACATGTAATAACGAGAAAAATTCACGGATCTGACTATTATTAAGACTATGACTCTAAAAAACGAAAAAAGATAAGCCTGTTCTTCATTCAACTAAGGATTCAATGGTAAATCTTCTACTTTTTTCAACTACTTCCTATGCTTTTTCTACTATCGTTTACCCTTTACGGCCTGAACACTTTATACATGATATAGGAGAAATAAAATAAATAATGAAAAGGTAAGGATCTAGTACACATCGTGGTTCGGAACCCACGTAACGCTGTAGTTCCACCACCAACCACCTAGGTCACCTGTCAAATCTATTCCTGTATTTCCAGTTTTGCTATCTCTACTCTTTACTCTTTCTCTCTCTCTCTCTCTCTCTCTCTCTCTCTATATATATATATATATATATATATATATATATATATATATATATATATATATATATATATATATATATGGAGGGGGGGGAATATGAGAAACTCACAAAGTAGCGCGTGAGTAGGGCAATAAATGCTAAAAATCCCACAAGAAAATGAAAGGCAGATTCCAAGTACTCTCAAACTTGTTCAGTTCATTATCGACAGTTCGAAAGTACTTGGAATCCGCCTTTCATTGTCATATATATATATATATATATATATATATATATATATATATATTGCAATGAAAGGCGGATTCCAAGTACTTTCGAACTGTCGATAATGAACTGAACAAGTTTGAGAGTACTTGGAATCTGCCTTTCATTTTCTTGTGGGATTTATATGTATATATATATATATATATATATATATATATATATATATATATATATATATATATATATATATATATATATATATATATATATATATGAAAAATTCACAAAGTGGCACGTGAGGAAAAAGATAATTGTAAACCAAAATATTTGAATCAAGATTTATTTATAACCAACGGAATATTTTCGGCAAAGTTATAATTGCCATTTTCACCTAAGTATGTAATGAAGGAAAAGCCAAGCAAATACTAAACAAAATGAAAACGCAGAAAACAATCTGGAAAGACACAATTTCCGAAAGCAATTGCTTCCGGGGGTTTATAAATACGATTGGCGACTTCATCATCCGCATTAAACGCTCAGCTGTGGATGCGTAGAACTCTTATCTGAAATCTAGCTTAGACTGAACAAAAGAGAAGTACAACATTAAAAGAGTAGCGCTATCAATTCTGAATGGCACAGAGCGAATAATATCCATGGTGAATGCACAATAGACTCTAAGGCTGTGAATGAGTGTATTACAGCTGAGACGTCATGTAAAAACAAGGCCAAGATAAAAACTATATCCAGTAGCAGGTCCAGTTCAGGGTGGAGCTGTAGAAAGAATTATATGTACAATAGCTTTCCTTCCAGCTTAAGGTAGGGGCAATGTAGACGAGGCTCTCTGAGTATTTCCCTCCTTAAAGGGGTGAGTCTTTGAAGTGAATGGGGGTGACCACTAACACCTCCTGGGCGTTTCCTTCTTTGAGTTAAGCGACCCGGTGGAGGCACGTTGCCGCTTCACAAAGAGAAAGGAGGGGGGGGGGGCAAGTATTAGCCGGATCAGGGTTTTTCTCCTTTCTGGAAGAGGCATGGACTCCTTCTTGGAATCCGCGCTGGAAGGGCAAACAATGAGATTTCCGACTTCCCTAACGTCAGCAGAAGGATGATGGAAAAGGTCAGAAATGAGTTAGAAGATTCATAATTTGTCCCAAGGCTGTACACGATAACCCTAATTTTGTGAATTGTGGCTAATGCGACCTTGCTTATTTTAAGTTTTGTGATTCGTATCTTTGAAAAGGATGTTCTTGCCATCCAGGCTTTGGACCGAAATTCGTTTAGAGAAGCTAAACACTGTTTTGTCGCTGTCTGCGCGACCAGGCACTTTATACACTTCTCAGCTTAAAAAATCCCTCCGGTCTATTCCTTCCAAGCCCTTCGAGCAGGGTAGCTCCCGCGCCCACTGTGATTTTAACTGTCTCGTGTACCACCCCGGTCCAATTGACTAATCCTAAATTGTGTTATTTGATTTGATAAAAGAAACAGGCACGAAGCGCTAAATATAGATGGTTCGGCGATTTCACCATTATAATTAATCACCTATATTTGAACTTACTAAAATTTTGATATAAAAATAAAACTTGTAAAATAACATTGTTTTATTATTATTGAAAAGGCTTGTAAATATAATACCTGCAAGCAGAACAACGAAATTTTAATATGATAGTATTTGTTGAAAAGTAAGTGTTCAGATCGATTAATATCTGTGTGAATTATAAAGTTTTAATGAAGAGAATGTTAATAAAAACGACAATATTAACCACCTGTATATAATTAAATAAAGATTATAAAATTATATAGTAATGTAAAACATTAGTATGTAGATAAGTCATTACAAACTGTATGTACAAATTTAATTTTATTTGAAATTCATGTTTGCCGCTATGAGTGAGGCGATTAAGTATAAATTGGGAATTGTAAAATTTCTCAACATGGAGAGTACAACATCTGAAGACTTTCCAAGATCACGCGAATAAAGAATATTGAATTCACTGCTAAAGATTTCTTTTACTATTAGGTTGAGGAATAAGTTCTTGCGTTTATTTTAATGTTGTGTTGATTTAAGTTTTGTTGACGTGATTTGTGCACATATTAAGAAACAATAATAAATAATGAGAGCAAAATTTGCAAAGGTTACGCTACGTCTCTTAACAGCTTAGGCTACGTCTTGAAGTTGAATAATAAGTCATTGCGGTTTATTTAAAAGTTGGGTTAATTTAATTTTTGTTCTGTACCCTCAAAATGAAATGTCAAGTTGAAAGAAAGGCGCATTTTCGACACTTGTTGTTATTCATTTTCAATCAAGACGGAAACAATGCAAACGCAGCCAAAGCTCGTCGCAATATTTGTGCTGTGTACGGAGAAAATGCTTTATCAAAAAGACCAGCTCAATGGTGGTTTTCATGTTTCAAAAACGGTCATTTCAATCTTAATGACGAAGAACGTTTTGGTCGCCCTATTAAGTTGGATGAAAATCGATTGAACGACCGTCTTCATTAAAATCCTCGTCAATCGACTAGAGAATTGGCGTGTGATCATAAAACTGTAGTGAATCACCTTCATTCGATGGGGAAAGTTCAAAAACTTGGTGCATGGGTTCCGCACGCTTTAAGCGAAAGCAACAAACTTCAACGCTCCACGATTACCGCAGGTTTGCTTGCTCGTCACAAGGCTACTCGTGGATATAAGGACAGATTTCTTCACCGCATCATCACTGGCGACGAAAAGCGGTATGTTTATGTCAACATGAACCATCAAAAACAATGGCTTAGCCCCAATAAAAAAAACACTTTCGCGATTAAAGCAAGGACTTCATCCACGAAAGACGATGCTGTGTATGTGTGGTGGGATTGTGAGGGCATCATTCTTTACGAGCTCCTTGCGAACAACGAGATTATCAATACAGAACTCTACGTTCAACAATATATCGACTCGCCGAAGCTATTCGTGAAAAGCGACCTCATCGACGTTATGGAGTCCTTCTGCAACACGACAATGCTTGTCCTCACATTGCCAATATGACAAAAGACGCCATCCAAACGCTTAATTGGGAAATCCTGTCGCATCCTCCATATTCGCCAGACTTGGCTCCATCGGATTTCCATCTGTTCCGATCCCTCTCCAACAATTTGCGCGGCGTTTCGTTCAATACTGATGTGGAATTAAGAACCTGGTTAGACGAATTCTTCGAGTCAAAATCCAGAGATTTTTATTGCAGAGGCATCGAAAAACTAGTTGAACATTGGGAATAGGTCGTACTAACAACGGAGAATACAGTACTGATTAAATTGCATATTGTTATCAATTAAAAATTAAGTTTTTCTAAAATTGTTAATGGTAATGAATAAATATGATAAAACCGCAATAACCTATTCCTCAACCCATTATAAGAATCCCTGATCACCTTTCCCCAGCCTGCAATCAAGAAAGAAGAAAACTCTACCACCTGGTGTCTCGCCCCACAAGCAAAGGAAGAGGCAACCACCATCACGGATGTTTACCTCCATAACAAAGATGACAACCATAACTGGCGATCCAAGAGGGGCTAAGAGTAGTCGTAGGGTGCTAAGTATCTCTGCGTCCACGCTGCGTGTTGTCATTCATGCGCATGTATATATGCGAGGTCTCTTGCGAGTTTACCTAGTTGTTTTGTTGTGGGCTATACGTGTATACGTTAAGTGGCGTAATTTTGTTGTTGTCGTGTAGTGTAGACATGTGCGCAAATGTAGGAGAAAGGCATGTGCGTCTCAGATCAGAGTTTTGTATTCTCTGTGCTCTACTCTGTCACGTGTGTCTCGCGGATGTGAGTGTGATTGGTGCGTATGCAAGGAGTGGTCTGAAGAGTGTTTTGTAGAGGTGTAATTGCTTTTTCAAGTGTCATTTTCTCAATTGGTTTAGCTTTTTTTGTCTACTTTTGTGTTCGTGGAAGTGTAGGTACTTCTGAATGTAACCCAGAGGTTTTCGCGTGAGGTTTGTAAGTTAGTCTTATGGAGGCTGTGTAATTTAGATTTAGTGTGTGTGCATTTGTATGTTTTGCATGTACTGATCTCGATCGCTGTATAGTGTTGTCTGTATCTTGAGAAGATTCGTGACTATGAGCTTCTTGTCTTCGTACTCTGTCTTCTCGTCTAGTATCATCTGTACACGGTGTGCGATTGTGTCTGGGCCCGATTCGGAGAAGTGAATGAGCTAGTCGTCAGCGTAGGACTGTGTGTATGTGTGGCGGCAGTTTTCTAGAGGCTGTAGAATGTCGATTTTGTTCATGATGTATACTGTAGGCACCAACACGACACCCTGGTTTACTTCCGCGCCAGGTGGGAATGGATCTGATGTGTTATTGTATTTTATGTGACATCTCCTGTCGGTAAGATAGTGTAAGAGTAGCACTCTAGTGCAGAGAAGGAGCTCCGTATGTTGGTTAATCTCCAACGGAGACACTCGTGTCACACTTTGCCGAATGCCTTCCCCACATCCTTGTTGATGGAAAGTGTCTTCTGCCCGGCTTGTCGTGATTTTTGTATTATGTCATGAACGATGGTCACAACCACTTGAATGGACCTTTCTGGTGATGAGTGATGAGTCTTTGTGTGTATAAAGAATGTGAAGTATTTGATACATGTGTTTCCGTGGTATGTACATGTTTCTTCCTGTTTATTGTATCCAAATGTGTGCCGGAGTTGGTGTCTAAATGTGTAGGATCGGTGTTATGGGGGCTGAGGCTTTATGGTGTGTTCGTAATGTCTTCTGAACTTATCCCAATTTGTGTGTGTATAGTCATAAAGGAATGGTGTGAGTATGAGGAGAATAGAAGATGAAAAGAGGAACCATATGGAGATGTAGCCAGAAAGTAGGTAGGGCCCTGAGGCTATGTGTATTTGGAAACATGTAGCCTGGTCGTTGCAAAAGACTATGTCCAGAGACTATAAAATGTGGGGAAAGTTGAACCTATATTATCACAGTGAAATCGCTGCATTGTACCGGTTAGATATCTACCGGCGTAATTCGTGTGGTTAGTAAGCAGTGTACGATGGTGTGCGTTTAGGCCCTCCATAAAGAATAGTGGAAGATTTGGGTTGGATAGAGCCTAGAGGGGAACGTCTATGTGTAACATGTCGTGGTGGAATGTAGTGTGTAGCGACTAGATTTCAACAAGTGTCGGTGTGTATCTTGCAGATAAAAAAGAGTCATCTTGTGTGTTTATGAATATGTGATGAACATATACAGCGCTTAACGAGGATCGCTGATCCCAGTTGGAGCACCAGTGGTAGCCTACAATGCGAGGTCTTGTGTTTGGAGGGTGTAGACTGGTGGAGTTGAGAAGTACAATGTCTGGTTTTTGTGAATTGAGTCCCCGGTTGGAGATGAAATACGAACACTATACCTAATGCGTACATTTGATTGGACCACGCTAAACCAACCTATTGTCTATAACGAAGCGAGCGTGAAGCGGTGTTGGCCTGTGCTGCTTTACGCACCTTAAAGTGCAGCAAGAGAGTGGGGAGGGGTTGTCAAAAGACGAGGAGGGTATCGGTTTTGCGTTCTTTGTGGGTGCTCAGGCGAGGGTGTTAGCGAGTTTGGAGGAAGTGGCTTTTGGGGCCTGAGCGGAGGTGGGTGGGATGACAGCAAGACGGGAAGGGGTAGAGACGGTAGAAAGGGAGATGGACGCAGCGGAAAGGGGTGTAAGGATAGTGGGAGTAGAGGTGATGACCTTGAAAGGAAAGGTGGGGACAGTGGAAGGATATATGAGGACGGTGAAGGAGTGATGGGGTCAGTGGAAGCGTATAAATCTTTTTAGTTTACTACATTCATAGACGAGGAAAAAGAGGCATTAATAATAAAGAAAGAAAAAAAGAAGAAATATATGCCAGAATCGGACTGATTGGAGAGATCTCCTGTTTCCAATTCACGGGGTATCACCCTAAAGCGGTGATCTCATCAGATTTTTTTACCTTTATCTATCCCTTTTATATATCATTTTCATTCTTACACTGTATTACATTCTAGCACAACATAACCTGACCACCAACGAGGTTCCATAAGCAGTCAGCAGTAGAGCGTATTGAACTCCTGAAGTAGACCCAGTTAGGATGCCATGAAAGGAGCCCGGTTAGAAGAGACGAGCCCAAATCTGACTCTAGGACCGCTTGTAGGGCTGGGCCAATGTCGGTAAAGTGGTCAGGGAGTGCGCGACCCAAAGTAGCAGGATAGTTAGAATTAGGAGTATATAGGGGAATTCTCCCACTAGTGGAGCTGGGATAATATCCTCTGGATCTTTTTTTCAGAAGGACCCTCACATTGAGAGGGAGCATAAGAAAGGAACATAGATTCGCTGGACTTCACTAAAAGGCTACTGCTATGATTGATACTCAACGGAAAGAAACGAAACCCACAAGATGTCGCACAAAATATTTTAAGGAGCTTCAAATCGCCTTTTTTAAATGCATTGAGAAACCAAATAGATTAGTCGTTATATATGCAGAAAATAACGATGTGAAAATACTGGTCTCACCAGCGGGAACTATCACTCTAAAGAAGATCGACTTGGAGGCCAAAGTCCCCCCACTCCCAGACTGTAGCCAACCGAAGCATCGTGAGTTGGAAGGTTGAGTCATAAGTAGGAGAATACACCCCAGAGGAATTTAAACAGGAATTACAGGACCAAAAACCATAGTTGAATGTATATGACGTCATTAAATTCAAGCAACATGCACACGGCTTCAAAATCGTGAGTGAATCGACAGAGATCGTGACCAAAGCCCTTGAAAAGGAACTGCTCGCGTACAGCATGAGGATTCCGGCATTAATACTTTAACTTACAGATGTGCTTCCCTTGCTACCAAATGAAGACCACACCAGCGCCAACTGTCCTAAAAAAGAAAAAATGGCTCAGAATGAAATAGAACTCACACTTGGAGAAAGTGCACGAACATCATCAAAAAGTGTATTAGCTGTGCTTGCTTACTTGCTTATAGTTGTCTTTAAAAGAAGTTCAGGTAAATAGTTCTGGTGGATACGTCTATGGGCGTGCAGCCCTATTCGTGATCTACAAATGCGATTACATATACCACAAGGGGATTCGCCTTCCTGAGGGGAGTGGGGGAGATGTTGTTGTGTCCTCTTCGCATCTGCTATATTTCTTAGGTGGGTTGCGTAGGCATCAGTTCCTTACCGACAGGAAGATCACCAATGGAGCCGGTCAGAGGCTATTGTCTCAAGGAGTTGCGGTTGAATATTGCATTTCTTGACGGATTATTTTAGACGATCTTTATATCGTTTGGTTTGCGCTGTCCTCCTGATTTTATAGCAGGACTTTGAGAGGCTCGATGTTAGCACACTCACGTATTTCGGTGTGTGGGACCTTGTGCCACCACTTAATTCCCAATATGCGGTGTAGGCAACTCGTGTGGAAAGATTTCAGTTTCCTTAGGTGTTTCCTGTATAAAATCCAGACCTCATGGCCATATAGAAGTATGGAAAAGCATATTGCTTTGTAAACAGTCACTTTAGTCTTGATTGTTAGGTCCCTATTCTGGAAGACATTAATGGTAAGTTTGCCAAAAGATGCAGATGCGAGGCCAATATGACTATGCACCTCTAGAGTAATTCACAGGTCTCTGTGGGGGCCGAGCCTAGGTATGAAAGGTGAAGGACATTCTTCAGTTCTTGATTATTTAGTGGAATGTTGCAGGTTCTTGGGGCGGATTTTTCATTGCTTGAACCTCTGTTTTGGTTGTGTTGATAATGAGACCGGCACGACAGTAAGTGTCGGCTGAGAGGTTAAGGGTATGCTTTAGGTGTTCCGGCGAAGAGCTGACGTAAGCGGTAATATCAGCATACTTCAGATCTAAGAAGGTTTCTCTTATGACTAAGGTTTTAGCTTGAAGGCGGCGCAGATTGAACAGGTTGCCATCCAGAGGATAGTTGATGTGGATCTCAACGTCCGGAGGAAGCAGGGTATAGGAAGCTTTCATTACACCGGCAAGAAAGAGGTTGAAGATTATAGGAGCGATGACACAACCCTGCCTGACACCTGACTCCACCGAAAAAGGGTCGAATTTACCTCCTGCGCTGATGACACGCACATACGCCCGGTCATCTGGGGCAGTTAGGACTGATAGGAAGGTCGGAGGACAGCCAAACTTCTCAAAGATATTCCATAGGAGTGGTTTGTTTACTGTGTTCAAGGCTTTGATCAGGTCGACGAATACCACATAAAGCAGTATGTGGTACTCTCGAAACTTTTCCGGCAGCTGCCTTGCTACAAAGAGCATGTTAATGGTACTGCGTTCATTCCTGAACCCACAATGCGTTTCAGACAGGTCTTGAGTAATCTCATCAGCATAGGTATCATAAGGACTTTGCTCACTGCAGAAAGCAGCGAGATTCCACGGCTGTTGCCACACACGGTAATGTCACCGTTCTTTTTTTAGATCTTAGTGATATCAGCATATTTCCATTATTGTGGCCCGCATTTATTTTCCATGTAACTGTGATGATAGCGTGCATACAGTATTTGATATCATCACTTCCATACTGCAAAATTTAAGCAGCTATGCCATCGAGTCCTGTTGCCTTGTTTTTAAGACTGTCAAGCTCTCAGATGGTTGACAATTCGGAGAGATTATTGAGCAGGTTTGGGTCAGTCTGTGTGTTTCTGTTAAGATGATCTCGGTAGTGTTCTGCCCAGCGTGTAAGGACTTCAGATTTTTCTGTGTGTAAAATATTCTCATCTGCAATTCTAACTGGATGAAAGGCATTTCTGCAAGGCCCATATGCTGTTTTAAGTAGGGCGGTGTAGAATTCTTGCTCATTGTCAGTGTCTTCATACCCTTGGACTTCTTTGGCAAGCTTTTCCACCATTGGTTCTTCTTGGTTCTAATCTCTCACTGTGTTTTTGAGCGCAGTTCATCAAGATTCTTGTGCAAGGAATGGAATGGTTTGTCTAGTGCAGCTCTGAAGGTTTTGTTTCTCTCCTCTATCCATTTGTGGATATATGTGGCTTGGTTGTCGAACCAATCTTTGTTTTTATTCCTATTGATTCCGAGAACCCCTTGAGATATAACAAGGAGGTTGCTGCAAGCAATGTCACAGATTCTTGTGAGGCCTTCCGTGGACAAGAGACCATTGGTTTATCTGGTAAGCTCATTCTCTAACTCCGCCTGGAACGTTGAGTGGGTATTGGCATCCTGGAGTCCGCGGATATTGAGGCGGACAAGTGGTGCACAGCGTCGTGTAGGAGCGTATTTTGAGATTCAGTTGTGTTCATACTAGTTGGTGGTTTTTCCCTCCATCTGTCCATCGAATTGCACAGGTGATCATCACGTCTTTGAGATCATGCTACCGTGTGATGACAAAGTCTATAAGGTGCCATTGATTGGACGACGAGTGCATTCAGGTTGTTTTGTGCATATCGAGTAGTTGATACATTGTGTTGGGGATAGGAAGCTCGTGTGCAGAGCAAAAGCTGAGTAGTCTTTAAGCCATTAGCATTATGGTTGCCAGTTCTATGGCTGCCCAGCACCTTTTCCCATAAGTGGTGGTCAGTCACAACTCTGGCAATAAAATGGCCAAGCAGGATGAGTTTGTTCTTGCGTGGAATGGCTTGTAGTATGGTATGAATCAATTAACGATGAATATATGACGGTCTTTTGTTAATGGGATACGCCACTGGATAAGTCTCTCACTTTTTCCTATGGGAGCGGGTGGGGTGTGGTGGAGGAGATTTTTTCCTATGGCAAAGGCAACATCCTGTATCCGTGGTTGATCATCAGGTACTCCCTCTCAAAAGAAGGTGTAGCCTTCTCCACTCGCTGTGAGGGGCCCTTCGCTGGAGAAACGAGCTTTGGCGATTGCTGCTATATCGATATTGTAGTTATGTAGCTCGTGGGCGATTAATATTGTGCGTCCTTCCGGTTGGTTGGCAGTGTGGAGTAGTGTCCTTACGTTCCAGGTAGCGAGGACTAGTCTAGGTGAATTCGATTTATAATTTCGACCGATTGATGGGAGACACGGTGAGCTCGGCTACCCACCCGTGAGGAATGGAGACAGGTAATGTTTGGGTCACTTTTTCTAGACCCCTTCCTATGTGGGGTGGGCGGTAGGATCCTAAACAGGGCCGCCCAGTTACCCTGGGAGTTCACGTGCAGAACAGAGCTAAGGGTTGCTTGTCTTCCAAATCTGCCATTGCTGCTCTCTTTCCATCTCCGCGGGACTTTTGAAGATAGGAGAAAAGCAAAGGTGTGGAATAGAACAATGAGTAGACGAATCTACTTTCTTCGGGAATTTCATTGGCAGCCACAGAGAATTTGCTATGTCATGACCATAAAGAAGAGTGGTCATCAGAAGAACAGAAACGGAAGACCAACAAAGCAAGGAAACAAGTAAAATCCCCCACTCAGCAGTAGCAACAGCAAAAACACTCACTCAAACCACACAAGTGAACCTAGACGAAACCCTGAAAGTCAAAATTCCAACGTGCATTCTACACTCACACGTTATGAATATAGCTCAGCCAGGAACATATGCGATCACACGAAACTCAATGCTAAAGAAATGTGGCTCGAACCAATGAAATTTCCGAAGAAATTAGATTTGTCTGCTATCTTTAACATCAAAATTTCGGAGGAAATAAAAAAAAGAGACACACGAAACAAAAAGAAAAGAGAATGCAATCGAACAAGAAGATGAAACAGAAAGCGAATAAATGGAAACCCGAAAATAGCACGGATGAATCAAACATGGATGATGCCTGAGAATCAAAACGAAAGACAAAAACAATAAAAAAAAACTATCAGAGACAACTTTCCGCGAGATATAACGCCCGAACTCTCTATACATAAATGCGAATAAGCGAAAAAACAAATATCGACAAGAACGGAAAGAAAAGGAGGAGAAGTGTTAGGTAAGGATACCGTTAAAAGAGCTCAGTGAACTCCACTCTTCCAGAGCAAATCAACCGCTAAAAGCTAAAATACAAACATGGAAGGAACTACAAATATTACAAATAAATACCAATGGATGGAAAGATAAAGAAAGCCTACTTGGAAACATTTAGAAAAATCGACCCGAATTTAATACTAATCTCAAAACACGGAGTAAACCTTGCAACGGAAAACACTAAGATATGGAACTATGGCATGATAGACACAAGTCACACGAATGAACGTCACGATGGCGTAGTAATAGCTACTAAAAGAGGACTGGACTACAGGACGCATCAAGGACTAACCGAATCTTGCCTCTCAAACGAGATAAGAATAGAATTATCAACATAATAATTGCTACGGCGCATCAACCACCTTCCCGCCCAAATCATCCAATAAATAAATAACTTTGTGAAAATATTTAATAATGAATACAAATTTGTTTATGGGAGATTTGAATGCAAGATGCGCAGATAACTGATACAGAAGAAGCAACCAAGCAGGAACGGACCTATAAGGCCCTAATAGAAGGACGGATAGTCAGACGACTGGGAAACTTCCCAACATTCATCAGAAATGTAACAGCAACAACACCAGACAATGTCTTGCAAATAACACTCTACTATTTAATTATCATATGGAACCTGTAGGTAGATGTTATCTGCAGCGATCATACAGCAACGCTACTCACCATTAATCAGCAACCAATTAATATGCCGGCAAAAAGAGGGAAGGCATACCACAGAGCCGATTGAGCAAAATACAAACAGGAATTAGGCAATTACATACCAAACAGAATCAATAAAGCAACACTTGAATAGATCGACGACGAACTTAATAAAATTGGGACATACAAACAGACAGCAGCGCAATCTCCAGAACCGCTTATAAAACAATTAAATATTTCAAATGGACCGTGGAGATGAAAACAAACAATACGGAAATAAGATTATTAAATCAGGACATAATAAGAAATGGACCGACAATGGAAAGATACTTAAGCCTGAAAATGAAAAAGAGGGAACTACTAAGATACGTAGCTGATAAACGAGAGAAATACGGGGACTGAGCCGTTCAAAATATCGACAACGAACTAACGCCCCAAAAATTCTGGAAGAAAATATAACGAATGGGAAATACTAAATGTAAGGAGAAAACAAAGATTAAAGACAGACATGGAAATGCAAATGAGAAGGAATGCGAGATGGAAAGACTACTTAGGGAACACAGGAAAGGGGTGTACAGCAAAAGCGAGAAGGAGAATCAGAATTTTGATATCGACTTTGAAAATCAGATAATCGATTCACTAAACCAACAAATAAAACGAAGCTACCCGCATCACTACGTACATACAAGAGGAAAGATATTCCAATGAGGGAATTAACGCCAAAATTATCACCGAAGAGCTTAGAAATACCATCTCAAATTTTAAGCAAAAGGCGCCAGGAAGATCGGTCTTTACCAGGAAGAACTACATAGAGGCCCTAAGTAATATATTCGATGGGTTAAAGAATGTGTTCAACGCTTGCCTAAACACGGAATATTTTCCCAACGAGTTATAAATAGCGAATATGATATTGATTCCCAAGCCGGAAAGCCTCCCTCCTTCTGAGGTTGGGAAGGTATTCGAAAAAGATCTTAACCAACGACTAAATGAATTATCTAAAAGAAAACAACTTATAGAATAAACACTGTTTAGCTTCAGGAGGAAAAGAAGCACATAGATGGTTCTCAGCTTTATTACAGAAAAAATAAGCAAGGCTAAAGGAGAAAGAGGCAGCATAGATATAATATGCAGAGACGTATCTAAAGCATTCGATAAAGTATGGCAAAGAGGAATGCAACAAAAAATTAAGAATCTTGGATTAAACAACAACAAAGAGAATACTATGTAATTACGTACTGGAAAGATATTCATACATAGACACAGCTCGATGCAGGCCTCGCGCAGAAAGGGTGTCTGAGTCACACCCTATACAGAAATAACACATAAGCCAAGATTTTAGGTCTATCAATCTCAATACTAAATAAAATAATTGAGAAAAGGACTAAGAAAATTATTAAAAAAATGAGGAAGAAATAGGAGGACAACTCAACCGAAGAGCAGGTTGGAGACAACACATGCTGTTTCCTAGTGCTGAAAACAAAGCGGACCAAAGTGAAGAGGAGGAGATTTACATGTAAAACCCGATTATGAATACCCGAACGAGATATTAAAAAACATCCAAAAACGACAGACCTAACCGAACATGACCCATAACCGATTCAAATAATTAACCTCAATGGACAAGAGAAAAATAAAAACAACAAAAGATTTACTTAAGAAAAGGGACATATATAAAACTAATAAAAAGCACTAAGAAAAAACAAAAAAGATACAAGAATTCAAAAGCAAAACAAAGGAAAAAACAAACTAAATGCAACTTTAGGGAATACAATTTACCAGCAATCAGAAAAAAAAGCTAACAATGGTCTCAACGCCAAAAATACTAAAACAAATACACAAACTAACATACTTTTTGACTCCTACTTATTTCGAATTTAACTCTAAAAATAATTTAGAGGACACAGATTAGCGTGAACTTCACGCAAACTTGCAACTCTGCAAGCCGAAACTTCTTTCCATTTCTCTCTATCTATTTTTCGGTCCAAACATTAACACACAGGATAGGGGACAACATATAATACAATGAAATATGGCAAAACACAAACAAAACACTAAAACACCGTGGTTTAGATCCCACGTTAAACTCTAGGTCCATCGACCACCTCGGTCAACTCCTATGTCTTTGACTTTACTTCCCACTGTTCTATCCTTGCCTTTACCCCCCCCCCCTCCGAATCTCTTTTCTCACGGAACTTAACAAGGCTACGAGGGATGGGAGCATCGGAAGACAGACAAGGAGAAGCGAGGCCTCGCCCCCTCCCCCAACCCTGATTCCTCCTAGGAGGGCCGGGGTGGTGGAAGGAGGTGGGGTGCGGCGATCTATAACTTTCTCTCTCCCTTTTCCCTTTCATTTCATTTCGATTAGTAGACATCTGTATCTGAGTTTTATAGGGGACTGTCCTTTGGCCGCGAGAGCGTTATATAAAGAATACGACGTTCACCGGCGTTCACATGTGAGACATGTGTACGATTGTGCTAACTTCTCAGATTGGCTCGCAACATACACCTAGACTCTCAGATTGAGCAGATAATGAGTGCAGATTAATCACTATTAAATAATCGACTTAATGTCGTGATAACTTTGTTGTGAATGCCTAGTCGCAACGCATAAGATGATGGTTGACTTAATAATTCGAAGGGGGGCTACTGAGATTTATTTACACGAATATGATTACATTTTATAAGGGTTTGGGAGCATCATTATATCTTTACACACCTGATGTGTAAAATTTAGTACTGCATGTGGGTCGGCAGCTGTCGTACGAAGGATTCCCTGGGAAAGTTCTGGCTGATTCTATCTTCCCACATGTCCCGTAATCGTTTGGAGGTTCGACGTGGTGTAGATTGGGTAGTTGCGTGGTCCTGGCTAGCATCTTCGTTTTATGTGTGACAGTGGGGTCATGACTCTCGAGAATCGCTGCCTTGAGCCGCGCGTAGGTAAAGGGCTGTTTGGGTCGTTTAATACGGGAGAGACACTGTTGATCACATAGTTAGTGAGTTCGCATAGAACTATTGCACTGGAATAATATTAACGGGTTTGATTACAACGGTGTTTTGCTTCTGTGTTTGATCGTGTGCCATTATTCTTCTGCTGCACTTGCCTGACTAGACTTCCGTTCCTTCCTGTGATTGCTCCTGCGGAGAGTCGCAGAATTGTTATCAAACACGTCATTCTGGCGGGATCAGCAGGTTTGTGGGGTCACTCCAAGAAATTTGTCTCAGAGGGTGTCGTGTGCTCGTGCTCGAATTCGGCGAGTAATTTTGTGGCAAGGAAGAGGAAAAACTCCTGAGTTTCACAAGGATTTAATAAGAAAATATCTTCTTAATTAACTGCGAAGTTGAATAAGAGAAATTAGGGATTGCAGCCTAAGTTTATCGAATGGTGGAAGGTGGAATAATAATGGAATAATCAATAAATAATGAATACAAGATCAAGTGACACTGTTTGTGATATTGGTTATAATAAAAATTACTTGACAATTGAATATGTTCTATTCAATCACTGTAAAGAGGGCAACTCAACTAGTGGGGCCGAGCTGTTGTCTTTTGGGAGCGTATCTAATACGCTTCTGAAATTCCATTGGCGGGTGTTGCCACGTTTCTGGGTTCCGTTGTCGGGCAGCCCAATATCTAGTCTCATCATCATCATCATCATCATCATCATCATCATCATCATCAATTCACTAACTCTATAATTTAAGAAGGGGATTTTTTTAGTATTTGAATAATAATTTCATTTTAGTTTGGTTATGACTTATGTTTTTTATCAAAGTTATTTCTAATAATTCTTTTATAATATCAAAAAACAAAATGGTGAAGTTCAGAAATAAATATAAGTATCGAAATTTTGTAAATTTTTTAAAACCCAAAGAATTACAAATGGTGAAATTCAGAAAATTTATTTTTATATATCTTCTATAACTCTATATTTTAGCAACATGATATTTTGAAAGGGGGAAAATTTAGTTTAGAGTTCCTTTTTAAAATTATTATAATTGGCGAAGTTCAGAAATTTATAAAACTTTAACCATGGCTGCTTTTTTTTAGATTTTAAATTTGAATCTTAGTAGCGAACAATATATACAGACTATATACAAAGTTTTGTCCGATAACTTATCATTTATTCAAGAAAGCTGAGCATAATTAATTTTGAGTAGAAGAAAGTTCAAATAAGCAGTGCCTATCCTACGCAAAGAGTAATATATTAAATAAGTCAAATGACTTTCCATAACCAAATACCTTACAATTACAAGAATATTTACGGGACCAATCTTTGATACAATCCTGTATATGTATATGCCTGGATATCGAGGAATAGGTCACCTCCCCAGACAATATGTCTATATATACATATATGTATCTATTGGTTGGGAGGAAAGAGATAAAAGCCACGAGAATATATGTATATATATATATATATACATATATATATATATATATATATATATATATATATATATATATATATATATATATATTTATATATATATATATATATACAGTTATATATACATATATCTTCTAATGTACGTACGCGTCCTTCGCTACGTACAAGTATGTTCACTGTGTAAGAGTAATCCGTTGATTACGAGGATAAGAGTACGATTTTAATACAAGGGTCAAAACCATTTAATGAGTTTACCAAGTTGCAGTTTAAGGATATATTTAAAGAGTGAAAACCAAAAATATAATTTTAATAAGTCACTAGTTAATATATACAAGTATGTACAAGTACAAGTATGTTCACTGTGTAAGAGTAATCCGTTGATTACAAGGATAAGAGTACGATTTTAATACAGGGGTCAAAACCATTTAATGAGTTTACCAAGTTGCAGTTTAAGGATATATTTAAAGAGTGAAAACCAAAAATATAATTTTAATAAGTCACTAGTTAATATATATGTATATACATACGGAAAATATAAGTAATGTAAATAAGGACAATTCTGACAGAATATAGATTAATTGGCAATTGGGTAACGTTAATTACTCGTTAATCAGCTTCTAAATGGGATACTATAAATCAGTTATACAGAGGGAATATTTATATGTCGGAAAGTGGGTCGATTAACTGGAGATACAAACAAGGGGTCGTTTTACTTTAATGGGGTCACCTCGAGGAAGGGGAATCCTTTAGCGAGTCGGCGTGGGAAAAGTGGAGACGGACAATGGTCGTGATTCTCGGACGAATATCCCGATGGTGACGAGGATGAAGTGGGAGGGGACCAGAAGATGAGTTCACGATCCTCTTTGAAGACGGACGATGGCAACTCTGCTCCAGAGAAGTGCAACCTCCAAAAGTCGAGACTCTGACGCTGCTCGGTGCGAAGTCTTACACAGGAAACTGGAGATCCTGGGGGGGAGGGGGGTAGCAGATGAGACGAGAGGATGAAACGATTCTAGGTTTGCTCTGAACAGAGTAAGCCTTCGCAAAAGAGATGGATCTGCCTGGTGAGATCCAAGCTCGATGGTATAACCGAATACTAGGGACTTGTGGAAACAGACACACGATCTGAGCCGAAGGCGACAGGTTCTAAAACTCAATCTGCCGATATTCGAAAAGCCAGGGTATTTATATGACGGCCATTTTTTGACTTCTCCTCGTTGGCAAACTCAGACGACTGTCTGACCACTTCCGGCGGACAGATGGATTAGCGTTTGTCGCCTGACCTAAGTCTTAATGTACTTTAATATGTGGGCGGGAAACTTTCAGCTAGCAATTTCCTGACTATGGAGATTAGCGCTTCCTAAGCGAGGTAAAAGCTTTTAGCGCCCAACTTAATTAACTGCACCTGTGAGGCGGCTTGCGGATATTCAATTTTTTTTTTTTTTTTCTCTTTGGATTCAGAGATTACTCCACGTGGAGTTATACTTAGTCCACAGAGATAGGTAGGAAATTCAAGAAACAAATGAAGGGGGTATATTCTTGGCGTCCCTTTCCCTTACACTGGGCCTACCATTTATCTACAGAACAAGCCATGGCTTCGCTGGGCTGTTAGCCTCAGGCCTCTTTGGTCTTTAAAACCTCTTTTCCTTCAACCCCCTTTTATTACGTTTTTTTTTATTTGATCGCATATGAACCCCTTTTAAAGTAAAGGAAACAAAAAATCTTTAAATACAATAAATACTTTATTTGTTAATTATTAACCCACACCCTACAAAAATTATTTCTTTCTTCAAACATCTTCTTTCTTTTAACAACCATGAATTATTCAATTCTTCTTCTCCTTCTTTTCTCTTCATCTTATTCTTCTTCTCATTATTAATATTATTATTAATATTCTCATACGTCTCTTCAATTTCGCTCTTTCTTTTTGTCTCCCTCTTCTTTTTCTTCTCTTCTTGCTGTCTTGTTATTTTCTTTTCTTTTCTTTCTTATCCATCTCCTGTTCCTTTTCAACTCCTCCTCTTTCTTATTTTCATACTTCTTTATTTCCTTTTGTTTCCTGCTCTTCAATCTGTAGTTCTCTTCCACCTATTTATTATATGCTAATCTTTCTCTACCTCTCCTCCTCCTCCTCCTCCTCCTCCTCCTCTACTTCTCTCTTTCTTCTTCTTTTCCTACTCTTCCTATTCCTCTTCTTCTTCTTCCTCTTCTAATCCTCATCCTTTTCTTAAATTTCTCCTTCTACTCCTCCTCATTCTTTTTTCACTTCTTTCCTCTCTTCTCCTTCTTCTTCCACTCCTCATCCTCACACTCCTTCTTTTCTTATTCTACTACTCTTATTCCTCTTCTCCTCCTGCATTTTTTCTATTTAACCCATCCCCAAATTCACGTTCTTCAAATATATTGTTAGGGACAAAAGGAGCGGCTTCTCAACTCCTCAGTTAGCTCTACTCGTTTTAAGGTGCAAGCGGATATTTCCTCCTGATAAAGATTAAAACTTAAAATCTATTTTATAAAACTCTTCGGTAAAAATTCCGAATATACAAAAAGATAAAATAAAAAAGTAGCCATGGTTATTTTTTTATAAATGTGAGGGTATGGAACGTACATACTCGCATGCCGTCAGACAATCGTGGGAACGAAAGAAATTTGTCGTTTAAGTTGACCTTCGTCTCCTCTCCCCCCCCCCTTTCCCCAACTGGCGACAGGAAGTCTGACGAAAGAAGGTCTATCTCACAGAGAAGCCTTAATTCTATTTGCCTTCTTTATGATAGCATGGAGATTGTCCAGAAGGCGCTGCGATAAGCGAATTGTCGTGAATGGAATCTCTCTCTCGATTTCCCACAATCCGCGGTATAAATAACATCGCCGTTCATCCCTCTACAGCTGACGGTATCCTAAAAAGATACCAGATCCGGGTAACTAGGACCAACCCTTTATGGTTGGCCTTCACCAATGAGGATCTTCGCTCACATCTCCGTCAGGAGTATGGGCAAGAGGTCATCAAAGACCTATACTTCAACAGATCAAAGAACTGGGCAGTAATAACACTGTCCAGCGACAATACAAAAAACATGCTGCTAGACCAAGGTATCAAGGTCGGCGGCACCCTCAAAAACCCTCAATACATAGAAGAGCAGCACAATATCAGACCCACACAATACCACCGGTGCTACAAGACCGGACACAGTACCAACACATGCTCTGCAGACCTAATCTGCTCAAAGTGCAGTGTAGTGGGGCATCACTACACGTCCTGCACCTCCGCCACAGCCCTCTGTGCAAATTGTGGCGGCGACCACGTCGCCGTCAACCCCAGGTGCCCTTACCTAAGTAAGGCCCGACATGACGCCGTGGAGGCCATCCGGCACCCACAACTAAATACACACACAATCATACACCCCGCCCCCGCACCCCCCTCCCCTCACCAGAACATTCGCTGCTGCTGCCGGCGCTACGCTGCCTGCCCCCCCTGCCCTACCCCAGACGCACCCAACCCCCCCTGCAACAACACCTCACCCACACAACCCATCCCCCCCACCCCAGCTCACAACACTCAGAGACCCCCACTACTACCAACACCAACACACCACACAACCACCCACACCCCACTTTACACCCCCCTACCCCACTCCCCCCCAGCGACAACACAAAAACTAATTTACACCTGGCCACCCTGCTCTCAGCGGTGGCAAAGGACATGTCGAGGGGCGACCCCCGATTATACGCGCAGATCCTCAATACGCTATTCGCCTCCGACGGCATAAAGCAGATCACCTTCCCTGAGAAGGTGTTAGCTCTAATAGACGAACACACATCCAGTCCCGCACTCCTCCCCACCCCGTCAGGTACACACCCCTCCCCGCAGGGTACCACCGCCCCCACTCTATTCACGCTCTCCCCGCCTATCCTGTCCCTGCACCTTCCTTAGCCACCGCTCCCGCCCCCATCCCAACCACCTATCCTCCTCGCACCTTTTCCACCCATCTAGCAAAACCCCGCCTACCTTCCACTGCCACCGCCCCTCTCCCATCCATCTCCACCCCCTCTCCCACAGCTTTCACTGCTACCCCAACCCCCACGCAGCCCACCACACCACGTGCCAATCCAAAAAAACCCACCCCAAAGCCCCATCCGCGCACACAGGCACGGGACAAACAAACCCTCCCCTCTCCTGTTGTCTCCACTCCTCCTTCGCTCCCTACTGCCCCTTCCCACTCCTTCTCACTCCACCCCTTCTCACTCTACTCCTTCTCACTCCACTCCTCCCACGCCTTCCGCTCCTTCACCTAAGACTCCTTCCCCCTCAACCCCCTTTCAACCCCCTCTCCCCCGTCTCCTTCTCCCTCAACCCCCCCTCCGCCGCCCCAACCTCCTCTCTCCCCCGACACCCCTCCTCTCATAATCTGTACCTCTCCATCTACTTCTAGCCCTTCATCCCCCAGCTCTACGCCACCCACCTCCGTCACAAACTCCCCCCACCAAGACACCACCCCACCCAAAGCCACCACCTCCACATAACACACTCCTCCATCCTCTACGGCTCCCCCACCCAACAACACTTCCGTGACCCACAAACAAGCATCCACACGAGTCAAGGTACTCGCCCCTCACGCCTCCTGGGCAATAACCAAGGAGAAGGGGGCGATGCCTGGCAAGTTAGACTCCAGCGCACTCCGACCGCGACAATAGGTCGACTTAGCGTAGTACAATTAAACGTACGCAGTTGGCACGGTATTCGCCATACGGTCGCCAACTGGGTACTCAACACACAAAGACCCGACATTATACTTTTGAACTCCACCAGCCTACACCCTCCCAACAACAGACTCCGCATTGCAGGCTACCACACGTACTTATCCCCACAGGCGCGGCACCTAGGATCTGCGATCCTAGTAAAGCGCAACATACACCACTCCCTCATCAACACACATGACACCTCCTTTCTAACCTGCCAAATTGACACAAGCTCTGGCCCCATAATAGTAGCCACACACTACAGACCACCACGCATACAGCTAAATTTAGAAGTCCCACTCCGGGCCCTATCAAACCACAACCTACCTATCTTCTTCGCGGGGGACCTCAACGCTTTTCACCCGACATTTCTTTCAAACAACACGAACGATGCGGGCAGTTACTTGGCCGGTGCTTTGCGGCGTCACCGCTGCGAGCACATCGGCCCTGCCTTCCCCACGTTCTTCGGCACGCACGGAGGCACCACATCCCCGGATGTGGTCTTCCGTAAAGACCATGCCACACTTTTCTACACTCACATTGCACCCGGTCCCCACGTACTATCAGACCACATACCAATATGCCTTCTCATATCCACATCCCCCATACTCATCCCCACATCACCTCTATATGATTACAAAAACACAAACTGGGCTGAATTCAGGGGCCACATATCCACAAACACACCACATAACCTCGACCTGGAGAACACCAATCCAGGACAAATAGACCACCACTGGTGCTCACTTTTAGAAACCATCACCACCGCACGTAATCTACACTCACCACACAAAAACTACACCTGCTTAAAACATTTGACTTTTTCAATACACACACAGAGACTTATCACACAGTACAACAACCACTACACCAGAGGCCCACGACAACAGAACATCAACCAACTACGTGCCCGCATCCTTCAATGCGTGCAGCTAGATAGGAACCGCCAGTGGCGTGAGGTCGTCCGCATCGTGGACGACACCCTTTGCATGGACCCTTCCTCCTTCTAGCGGCACGTAAAAAGGATGCTGGTTACGGAACCATCCAAACCAATAACACTGAAAATAAACAACCACACACTCACAGATACTAATGACATCCTCGACGCATTCAGGTCCCACTGGGACACAGTACACACCCACAATCCACCAAAACCACATGCGCAGGAGCACTTCCAAGACATTCAGGAGTGGTGCCGGACTCATGCTCACGAGCTGAGGCCTGCCCCCCTGATACGTATGGAGGTGCTCGACTATTCGTCCACACTTACCACTCCAATCACCGTCGAGGAAACAAAACACTACATAAAATCGACACCAAAACGCGCCATTGGCCCCTCCGGTCTACCAGCCACACTCATACATAACCTCCCCGCAGACATATACCCCACACTCACACATCTATTCAATGCCTCACTAGCCTCAGTCCACTTCCCCAAAATATTCAAAGTCTCTCACAATATACTCCTTCATAAACAACACAAAGACCCAAAACACCCAAACAATTACAGGCCTATTGCTCTATTAGAGCACCTAGGCAAAATACTCGAACGAATGGTCAACTGCCGCCTACGGGAGTTCCTGGAAGAGAGTGACTGGTTCTACCCCCATCAATACGGGTTCAGGCTAGGCAGGTCCACTCATGCGGCCGTGACCATCGTACATGACAGAATACAGAAGAAACGACAGATACACCAAAAGACTCTCTCCGTCAGTAAGGACGTGGAGAAAGCCTTTGACAAGGTGTGGCACGAGGGACTCCATTGAAAACTCGCCACAACACGGAGTTACCTCTCTGCACCAGAAGGCTCCTTTCACACTACCTCAATGGACGGCGCTGCCACATCAGATACAACAACACCCTTTCAAGACCCTTCACACCACGCTCAGGAGTTCCCCAAGGAAGCGTTCTGGCACCCACACTCTACATTATGTTCATAAATGACACCCCACGCCCACCAGAAAACTGTGTTCACACATACATATTTGCCTACGCCGACGACGAGACCATTCTCGTCAGTGGCCGGGCCCCCGAAGAAATCGCGCTTCACGCACAAAGAATACTTGATGAGAAGACAGATTACGAGGATAAATGGCTGATTGCCACGAATCCTCAGAAGACACAGATGACACTCTACGGCGCTAGAGATCACTTCATGTACAACCTACAAATCTACTCACACACACCAGACATGATCCACCAAAACCCAACAAGGCTCGCATACACACAGTGCACCAAAATCCTGGGGGTAACATTCGACAAATCCCTCAGGTTCAACTTACACCAAAACATAATACAAGCAAGAGCATCACGCACAAACGCATCGCTGGGTAGGTTATACCCAGCGAGTAAAAAACTAAAACTATACTTATATAAAGCACTCGTGCGTCCCATTCTCACGTACGCCCCACTGTCGCTCGTAGCTGCGAGCGACACCTGGAAGCGAAAGGCTCAGCGCATTCAGAACTCTGCTCTGAAGCGCGCTTGACGTTCGCCGCTGTACTCGAGAATGGACGCACTACACAACAACAACAAACTAACTCCTCTCAACACTTACGCTCACACCAGACTTACAAAACAACTCGGTAAACTCACCACAGACCCACTTTACACCTCGCTACACGTGAGAAGGTACGCGATGGCGCCGCGATATCCCGCGGCCCACGAACACCTGCCGCCCGTACCGTTCTTCGCATAAACCAATAGGCATCGTGAATAACGCGTTTCCGGATGAGCTGTCAGCCTCCCCCTCCTGACTTACCCCCAACCCTCGCCCAGTCAATACCACATAACCTACACCCTCACAACAACACCTCGCTTCAGTGTATAGCAACCGACCTATCTACTCTCGCTGTCCCTTTCTTAATTATTTTCCGCAACTCTCCTCTCTGACTACCTGACTGCCATATTACAGCGGTCCCTCTCTGTTCTTTCTATACATCCAAGTCAAGTCAAGTCCCAAACTTACTCGCGTAACCCTCACATTGAACGAGAGTCGTTGCCGTAACGTATCGACTGTCAACGCACCGCCGAGACAACTTGGTCGCTGTCTCAAAGTGTTCCTAAAGTAAATCCCGCCCCGCAGAGTCTGTGACTAGAAGAATACGCTCTGTTGCTCAACGTAACTTGAGAAAGAAAAGGAACATTCAAATAGTTACTGGAAGTTACTATTTGTTAGTGTCACATCCAGTTAGAAGTGAACTAACCGGAACTGCAGCCAGCAGTCCCGAACCCGTCGTCTTATCCCCCCTCTCCCCGAGAACTCGTGTTAACGCCACCCGAACCACCCCGTCTGGACCTGAGTAGTCGTCTCTCCAATCCATCACAATTAATAGTAATCTGTAAACCCAGTGTCCCTCTATTCTTAAATTACCTATTTAATTAACAGTGATTGATACTCCCATTGAGTCATTATAAATCTAGACGCTTAACGTCAGTGTTTAATATTTAATCCTTAATTTTGCCCGTTTAACTATTGCTAATTATTATATTTGTGTAAAGTAAAGTTTATTTTGAGTACGTGTGTTTATTTGTGGCTCCTCCCTTTTGACGTACCCTTGGCAAGACTTTAATTAAGAATCCCTTCGGCTAATTTATTCAACAATCACAAACCTTTCCCCAGTAAAAAGTGGGAATTTTATAGTGAGAATCCTGGCTACGGCATAACCCGCCTCTAACCAGCTTTCGCACGTTCAGTAGGAATTAAAGCCTACATATATATATATATATATATATATATATATATATATATATATATATATATATATATATATATATATGATCGTAGATTGAGTCATAGGGTCAATACCATCGACTTAGACAAAAGCGGTGTGTCCAGATCAAGGACTAGAATAATTATTGGACCAGACTATGGGCAATTCTACGACAATATATTTTCTGAATTTCACAGATTATAATAATAATATCTTGATTTTAGAAAACAAAAACTGCACAAATTTTACCATTTGTGCACTTCTTTCCAAAAAATCCCGTTCTAAAAATATATATATCCAAAACATTGTATAGCCAGCCAATGGCTTCGCTACTAAGATTAAAATTTAAAATCTAAAAAAAAGCAGCCATGGTTAAATTTTTAGAAATTTTCTGAACTTCGCCAATTATAATAATTTTAAAAAGGAACTGTAAGCTAAATTTCCTCCTTTTCAAAATATCACGTTGCTAAAATATAGTTATATAAAAAGATATATAAAAATAAATTTTCTGAACTTCACCATTTGTAATTCTTGGGTTTTAAAAAAATCACAAAATTTCCATACTTATATTTACTTTTGAACTTCACCATTTTTTAATTTTATATAAAAGAATTATTAGAAATAGATTTGACAAAAAACATGTCATAACCAAACTAAGATGAAATTATTATTTAAATACTAAAAAAATCCCCTTCTTAAATTATAGAGTTAGTGAAGTGATGAGGATGATGATGATGATGATGATGATGATGATGATGAAGTAATGATAACCTTTATTTTCAAAATTTTCATCAGTAACTCTATATTTTGTATCGTTGTTCATTTGGAAGCTTTTCTTTAGAAGAATAGTTTTTTTTCTCTTAATATTGATCAAAACTGATTCATTAATACTTTGGTAAACGATCAAAATTCACTCCCTTTTCTTCCGAAGCACTTTTTAAATTCCTTTGTTGTTTGAAAAAACAAAATGATGAAGTTGAGAAAAATAAATATCCAATGTTTTAGAATTTTTTAAAACAAAAAATATTACAAATCGTGAAGTTAAAAAAATTGATTAAAATTTAGGTATGGCTGCTTTTTCTATTTTATCGTATATTCGAAAGTGTTATCGAAGTTGCATCTAAAGTAGATTTTTAATTTTAATACGAAGTCATTCATTAACTAAGTCAAGAGAAAAATAGTTACTATTTTTTTACCCCTCTCAAAAATTCCCGTTATTAAAATAGAGTGTGAGTGATGATGATGATGAAGTAAAGTGAAGTGATGATGAATATACGAAACGGTCCAGGTTACATTCAAGGTATCTATTACTGGGGCTTCTTTGATTTTAATATGATTTATTAATTTATCTTTTAATAGTGCATGTTAACCACAGGCGATATGGGCATAGTGGATTTAAATATATCAAGCGAGTCACTGCTACTCCCCTCCCCCTCATTGGGTTGACTAATCCAAATGTTTGATTCCATTTGATTGAAAAGGTTGTGATTATTATTAACCACAACTGGTTGAACACCGATTTCCTATCAGGATCCGTTACTCCGCAAAGAAAAAAAAGGAGCCTCACTGCCATTTGGAGGATCACCAAAATGACGCATTTAAACAAAAATTAATATATCAGTAACACCCAACTCCTCCGTTCGTGTTTCCTATACTGATGTACTCTGACCTTTCCATGACGAAGTCTCAGAGTATTTTTTCGAGTTTTTGGTTTAGTCCCAATTGGAGTATCTTATACTGCATCCTCATTGACCATACACTATCAAACGCCTTTGATACATCCCTGCATACGATGTCGATATATCTCCGATTTTTTTTCGCTTATGCAATTTTCTCCGTGATGGCGTATATTGCTATTTCGGTGCCTTTCTTCTTTGTGAAGCCGTATTGATGTTTATTCATAAGCGAATTTTCCTCCAAGTAATCGACGAGTCTTTTATTTAAGATTTTTCGGAGAGTTTCACCCTAAATTGCAGAAGGGATATTGGGCGATAACTCGCCTTTCTCTTCGGAGGTCTCCCAGGCTTGGCTATAAAAACCATTTAACCATTTTGTATGCGTAGGAAAAGTAGCCTACATTTAAGCAGGCATTAAGGTTGCTGAGCCTACGTTCCCGATCGCATCTCGGTGCTTTGATGTAATTGAGCTTCGTCAGACCTGACCGACCTGGTGCTTTTTGTTTGAAGGAATAGAGTGCGCTTTCCAGTTCTTCGAGCATCACTACCTCCTCTTCTACTTACCTAGTGGTTCGGATGCATCCTTTCGGTATTGCATTAAGCTAGTCTATTATTTTCTTTTCAAAATAAACGTCAAAATCTTTATTTTTTCCTCGCTGTTTCTGAAGCTCTGTCCGCAGTTTTCTCTGAGAAAGTCATCTTTTCATTCTCTTCTGATTTTATTTCTACATTGGTGTCTTCTAGTTCCATTCTTTTATTCTGGGGCATTCCTTTCATTCTTCTGATCTTGGCCCAGAATTTCTTAAGGGTTACTTCGCCAGCCAGTTCTTCGATAGCTTCGTTCAATTTTTCTTCTTGTTGTTCGTAAATAAGCATTTTTAGCTCTTACTTTAGTTCTCTCGTACGGTACATTGCTTCACAGGAAGTTCCCGCATTGATGCTCATTTGATATATTTTTTTTCAGTGCACAGTGTAAACGTTTATATAGGCGGTCCATTTGTAAGAATAAATTGTTCTGTACGCGGTTTGTGGAATGGACCCTCAATCATCTGGTCCTCCAGCCGTTTCATTTCCTCATCTATTTTTTTCGAGCGTTGCTTCATCTAAATTTACCGTTATATAGTTTCTCAGCAAACGCTCGTAATAATCATAATCCGCCCTGTTAGTAATTATTCATTGTGTGCGATGGAATTAAAATAGGGTTCACGTTAATCTGTAGATTAATCCCTATATGGTCATTACAAGGAATCACCCACGCGGGAGTTCGTGTTTCCAGTCCTATTTTCTTGAGTTCCTTTGTTCCTTTGTTCGAAAGTATCGTATCCATACCTTTATGTTCCGTCTAGAAGGCGATATATCTGTTGTTCACTTCAATTAGTCTGACGAGTGCAACCTTCAGCTCTGCAAAGAGAACTTGGCAGACTTCCATTTTGACCGGAACTGCATGGTCTGGGAGAGTCCAAAGGGGAACTCTTTTGATGGTGTTCTCCATCTCCCCTGGAAGTGGGGGGAGGGTTCGTTTCCTTTGGCTTGTTTTTTCTCTTCCATTTTATCTTCTTTGCTGAAAGGAAATTATCAGTAGTTTTCCCTGTTATCCTTGTTAACAAGTTTATGAGTGATTTGTGGTGTGCGTTAGGTTTGCCTAAATGCAGAGAGGAAGTACCCCGCAGTATTGTGGCCTCATACTTGGGTAAACCTTAACTGTCGATGATGGGGTGAATGGATGATGAAGGGATGGGCCCAGGAATAAATCTTCCCAAAGGATGAATCATGGTGGACTTGATGATGGGTGAAGGCCGAATCAACTGCCTTCACAAGAGCGGTGCCGCTTCCTTGGATTTTATTTTTAATTCGCGCCTGCTTTCACCATGCACAGAGACGGTTATATGTCCCTCTGTGGTCCTGGGCGGTGCCCTGTCGGTTTGGTTATAGGCTTTCTCAACGTTAGTTGCAGTCCGTTTCTATTCTGGGGATTCCTATGTATTGAATTCAGCTGTGGGCTCTAATTCTTCAAGCCAGCTTTCTTCAATACCTCCAATTATGCCTTATCACAGTCCACTGGCATAGTTGGGACGAGTGTTATGAGGCAGTCCTGCTTCCCAGTTGTATGTTGATCACCGACGAGGGATGATGGAGGGAACTTAGGCACTCCTGTCGGTTTCCACATAAGAAAAAAAGTATCATTATCTCTTTTTTTTAACTGCCCTTAATTTCCTCGGCTCTCTCCGGTAGGCTGCTTGAAGGTGGCCTGGGTATAATAGTCCTTAGTTGGAGAGTAAGAATAACGAAATGTGTAGATATTAATCGTTAATATACTTCACGCATACACGCAAGCCATGTGCGAAGGTTGCGTTTTTTCGTCAACATCCCCATAAATGAACAAAAATATAGGGGGTGCAGGGATCTCCAATATTCACTCCAGATCCACCACATGGGAAAAACCTTATTATTGGTTCTCTCCCACGAACGTCGTAATCCTTAAATAACGCTCTCAGGGCAAAAGAAAAACCACAACAACAACCTCCTGTAAAACTCAGATACGATTACTTACTAATTAATTCACGCATGTTCGAGGAAATACCTTAGTAACACAAAAGAGCGGGTTATCATATATTCTTGTTTACTGAGGACATGAAACTAGATATGGGGCTGCCCGCCATCGGAAGCCCAGAGAAGTGGCCACACTCAGGCCACCCCGGGGCAGCAATTTTATTGCTGTCAGCAAGCTTTCAAACTCAATTCTACAACACTTTTTCTAGATCATGAACGTAAAATCCAAACAAAACTGTACTCAAGACAGATCCCGAGGCATACCACAAAGCACAGGCTTGCCCTAGAGTTATGGCCATTTAAAATCACTTTTTGCTTTTTATTTCTCAGTAAATCACCACTCCAACTAGAATAAGTAGCAAGAATTCTCACTTCCCCTCTAGGTTACTAAGCAATTTTCTGTCATACACTCTATCGAAGGCCTTAAAAAACTCTAGATAAATTATATCAATAACCTGCCCTTATCTAAGCTGCCAGTCACATATTCAAGAAAGCTAACAAATTTATTGAGCATAATTTGCTCTTATGTATATTCTCAATTATATTTTCTATTTAATCTGCACCCATTAACTTTGATAATAATTCAGTAAAGAAAAAATAGCGCAAAAATTACGTCCTAGCACAAAAAACACATTTGGCAATTCCTTTTTAATCTCGGAGTGAGCGCTTTCTAATAGCCTTTACTTCTAAATTCATTTAAGAAGTATTTTTGGTGTTGTCCGAAATATTAATTTCCTGTCATAAGTAAACAACTTAATTCAATAAATCAATGTTTAATAATAATAGGTTGGTTTCCAACAGGCTTAGGTTCAATATATATTTCAATTAGCTATTCACCCCGGGCTTAGTTAGCATCATTCATTATTTCATACATTTTAAAATGACTTTTCATGATTTAACCATAACATCAACCTGGTGGTTATCCAGGTCCTGAACAGAAATTTCAATTGTTTTCCTTTCATCCATGTATCCTAATTGTGTTATTTTTGTCCAACAGCTCCTTAAAGCTTAGTATTGTTGGAAAGGTAATTAGTTAATTTAATTATTATAATATGATTAGTTAATTATTTATCTCAGTTTCATTTACCATTTTCATTCATTCGTCCATTTTATTAAATTGTCATTTGCTGTCGTAATATGCGTTCATTTCATTCCTTCATAGTTGTCATCTCGTAATTCCCGTTAATTTCAAACCCTTCCTTAAAATATCCCTTCTGTTATATTCATTCCTGTGGATGCAGTTTTTTATTATTGTATATTATGGGTGATTTGAATTTTAACGAGCCTTGACGGTGATGCTTTTTGTTTTCGACGCATTCCTGTGGATGGTTTAAATTGTATATTGTAGATGCATGAGACACAATTCTATGGATGCAGTGTGTGGGAGGCTTTTGACGGATGCGTATGACCTTTGATAGGCCCTTGTGGCTTTTTTCATCCGTGAAATTATGTTATGTTATGTAAAATTCAGATTCCGGATATTTTTACATTGGGAGAAATTTAAAATCGTCCACTAGTCTCGAAAACTTTCTCCGTTCTTAGGCGCTTTTTGTTTATGCCGCGGATACTCACGTTGAATATTCAATAAAATTATTTATTTTTGATAATTGTCGTTTTTTTAATTACCTCCTTGTTGTTCTTAACATTACTTTTATAAAGGGGCTTAGCTTTAAGCAGAAATATACTTCTCTTTAGCACTGAAGAAAACAATGTTGAGATTTTTCTATCGTATTGCTCTCTAAGAAATCAAATAACCTAGCCTTGATCATTTTTTCCAAAATCTTATAAGCAATAGGTGTAGAGCTAACAGATGAGTAATTATTAACATCACACTTGCTATCTTTTTTTTAAAATGGGAGCAACATTAACCAATTTCCAATCCTACTTCGCAGTATGAAACTCACATATTAAATAATATACTTAATGACAAGGCTATAGGATATATTCCTTCAGTTCTAATTTCGAAACTCATATCATATAAGCTAGACTGATCATTTTCAACTTGCACCTCGTCGCTATCAACTATTTGGATCAACTTAACAATTCGTCCCCCAGATTCCTTCAACTTAACAATTCATCACCCATAGTTCTTCAACTTAACAATTCAACTTAAAAATTCCCAAAGTGAAAAACAGTTGATTTACATACATTCGATGCTTATGTCTATAGGAATAGAAAAAACAATAAGTTTCATGATTTTATTTTACTTAAAAATTAGCATAAAAACAAATATTATTAATAAGTTTATGAATATTGTTCACTTATATGAACACATAAATAAATCAAAAGCATTACTTCCAAATCGATCTTGCCACATAAACTCATTTAAATAGGTTTCGAATAAGCTTCTATGACATCCGCGCATTTGTGTTAATCTCTGCATACATTTATTCCAATATACGAGGGGCGGTCAATAAGTTTTGCAATTCGGATATAAGGAAATGAGATATGAGGAAAAGTGTTTTATTATTTTTCAATGTAACTACCTTCGACTTCAAGGCTTCGAATTTCCGACAACCAGAAATCTCCCGACTGCTGTACATCCACTCCTGGACGGCGAGCTCGACATCTCTGATCGTCTTCAAACCGGCGTCCACGCAGTGCAGCCTTGAGCTGGCGGAATAAAAAGTAGTCACTAGGGGCCAGATCTGGACTGTAGGGGGGATGGTTGAGCTCCTCGAATCCGCGCTGGCGCAGGGCAGCTTGTGCAACTCTGGGCTTGTGGACTTTGACAACGTTGAAGTCGATCATGGGGCGTGAGGTTTCCAGGGACCCAACGGGCAGAGACCTTGGTCATAGCCAAATTGTCGTGGATAATGTTGATAACACCTCCATGTGATATTCCAAGTTCTCGCTCGATTTCTCCGACCTTCACCCGTCGATTTTCGAGGATCCTCCTCTTCACACGGGCCACATTGTTCTCGTTGTTCACGTCTGACGGGCGTCCTGGACGGGGGTCATCTTCAAGGGACTCACGACCATGGAGGAACTCCCTATTCCAGTGAGCAATGGTTGCATAGGAAGGGGCGGTGTCGGTGTACACTGCAACCATTGCGTTCATGGATCTCTTTTGCATTCTTGCCTTCCTTGGTCAAAAATTTGATCACTACGCGGTGCTCAACCTTCTCCATTGTTGAAAAATTTGTGACTGACGATCTGCGATCAGCTACTGCTTCTTAAATAGACGAAGGAAGAGCGTGCAGCTGCAGGTCCTGACTTGTCATAACTTGTCCTAAAACCCCCACAAACAGCCATCCCCCTTCCTCTGTTTTGCCCTACCGATTCGCAAAACTTATTAACCGCCCCTCGTAATTCGATAACTTGAGTGTGGCAATCTACGAAATTAACGCTATGGTTAACTGTTCTATGGTAAAGACCAAGATCACGTTAAATATTGCAATATGATTTTCATTCATCTGTGTGCACGATTGAACCAGGTCGTACAACAGAGTTTACTATTGTAAGTAGTGTTGCAGAATCTCTGCTTTCTATTACTTCCATGTACCCAATAGCTGGATTAAAACTGGTGTCCACTACTAAAAAAAAAAAAAATACAATTTTTAGGACCATGTCCTCCTCTGTGGTATTTAACTTTATGGGAAAAACAGGATTCATCAGCTTGTAAAATAATTTTAAATCCTCCGAGTTGAATTGGATGTCTCAGAAAGTATTCTTGTCACACTTCGCGAAAAAAATTGAAAGCGTCAATAACAGTTTTTTCTAAAATTCCCACCATAGTTACAGCATTTTATAAAGTTTCTTGTATGCGCCATAGATACATGATATGCGACCACAGTTTTAATTTCAAATTTAAGTTCTCAAAAAACGTTCCTTTACTGATAGATATGGCGCCTTTATATTTTTCCCATTGTCTATTTTAGCAACGCCGCTGATATCAGTCCTTTGAAGATGGTCGCTTTGACAAATTCATCTGCTCATTGCAAAAAGTACAATTCGTTTAACCCTTTATTAAATTTTTACTCTGAAAGTATATTATTATGGCCATTGTGTCCTCTTGTACAATTAATGGCATAAGTATGTCTCTGTACAAATTAATAGCAGCCATGAGGTTACAAATAAATGTATTAAATTGTTGATAAGTTTTAGGCGGAAAAATTATGATACTCCACTTTCACTTAGTCAAATGTATGAAGTTTTCGTTGCTTTTCAATTTATAGTAACGATCTATCTCTTGAACAGATTAAAATATGTAATTTTACTTTCTAGATTAGAATATATCATAATTAAGCCTTATAGAAATTGATATGAATATCTACTACTAATAAGAGTATGTGTACCTACCTTAAGCCTCACAGATTGATTTAGTGTTATCAATATCACCTAAAATTCTTCATGCACTCTTTAACTTAACAATTCGTCACATAAATCTCCTTGGGTGAGGAATTGTTCAGTTGATCCAACTATTCTACCATCAATCTCAAATGGACATATTCTACATATCTCTCATTCCCATTTTATAAAAAGCAAAACAACTTCAAATGTTGATTATAATGTTTATCTAAATTGATTTCGACTCTTCTCTTGCTGACTCTAATAAATATATTGAGATCATTTCTAATCTTACTTATCTTACTTCTCGATGATTTAGGTGTTTTCACCACGGCCAGTCTGGGGCCCCACCGCTACCACACCGTTGCCCAATTTTCATGTATTGGAGCTGGTCAATGATGGAGTTCGTTACCGCTCCTCTTGAATTTGGGCCATGCGGGACTGGAGGCTCATCTGGTACTGTAGCCAGGAATTTGTCCAGCCTCCTCTTGAAGGCTTCAGTACTGACTCCCATCAGATCTCTTATATCCCTAGGGATACAGTTGAAGAGTCTTGGACCAGCACTAATGAAGCTCTCTGCCTGAATAGTCTTCATTTCTGGAGCAACTGTTTACAGATCTTCTTACACAGGTCCTAACAAACCTGGGGTGGTGTTGCCCTGTGATGCCATTCCTTTCATTGTGTGTTGGATTTGGTACAGTGCCTTCCAGGATCTTCCAGACATATATGATATTATATCTCTCTCTCCGCCTTTGCAAGGAGTAGAGTTTAAGATATTTAAGCCTTTCCCAATAATTCAGGGTGTCACTGACTAGCCTCCTTGTGAAGGCTCTCTGAACTTGTTCCAGCTCTTGTATGTCTTTAATTTTGTATGGAGACCATAACTGGCACCCGCACTCCATTATTGACATTATTAGCGTCTTCCATAGGGGCAAAAGATGTTCAGGTTTTCTGGTTTTAAAAGTCTTGAGGATCCAAACACTCATTTTTCTGGCTGTCTTGGTGGTGTGGATTATATGCTCTTTAAAGCTGCAGTCGTTACTCATCCGCACTCCCAGGTCCCTCAGTGTCTCCTTGACCTCTATCTTGTCTTCACCTGCCTTGTATCTATAGCCTTTCAGATTTCCGTTTATTCCATACTTAATTACCTTAAACTTTTTGTTGTTAAATTTTATATTGTTTCTGTTTGCCCAGTTGTAAATAAATTCCAGGTCATTTTGTAATCTTTCAGAATTATCCTTGGAGGTAATTTCATGGAAGATCCTGGTGTCATTAGCAAATGAGGAGACTCTGAGTGATTTAACTCCCTGGTTGATGTCTCCTATCATTATTAGGAAGAATAGCGGGCCCAGTACTGAACCCTGCGATACTCCGCTGATAACTGGGGACTTCCTTGAGTGTGTACCCCCAATCACAACTTCTTGGTTTCTGTCTTTTAGGAAGTCATGTTGTAGCGGGCCGAAAATCTAAACTAACCCCCAATCGATCCAACCCGCTTCCTACACTATCCGGACGTGAGAAATCGAAGGAGAATGAAACGGATTGTATATACAGTCCCTTTACTTACAAAAAAAATTACAAAATATCTACAATAGAGAGGGGGCGATTATATTGGAGATCTTACTTTTTGGCCAAAAATACAAAAAGAAAATCCTATATATATGAATACTATTTAATCTATCCTAATAAACATAAAAAATCAAACAACCAAAAAAAAATCCTGACTACAACAGTCAATATATACACAACAATCAAGGCCTCACTTTATACAAAGAGGATGGGAAGATGTCCAGCCACCTGCCACTCGAGCGAGCAAAATGCCTAGGACTTACAAGTGTGGCGCCTCTGCGCTTGATGGAAGATAATGACTTTAAAAAAAAGCTTACGTGGCTATTATAAGCCCTCCTTCATTAAGCTATACTAATGGCCTTTATTTATTAATGATAATATAGCTTTCCAGGATATAACGCTTTGTTTGTAATATAAGGATATACGAAACTAAGTCCTATCTTTCCAGAATATGAGGCCTGGAAAGAAAGAAAAAAAACATGGTAAATTATTTTATACATAAAATAAACAAAAAAAACAAACCCATTCCCATTCACACACATTCTTACAGAGGGAGGGAGAGGGTACTGAGAAAAGGGGTGGGAGAATGGCCCTTTTACACACACTCACATTCGCCCCACCACACCCCTCCTTCCTTAAGCCATTCGACCAGCCACTCACTAAACCCTTTCAATCCCTCTTCACGGTACCACTTGTGCTCAATCGCACCCTTCTGCACACATTCACACTCGTCTACTGGTCCCTGGCTACGCGTAGCAATTAGTCGGGGTTGTTCGTCAGTCGTCCTGTCAGTCTCATCGTCACTATTTATCATCTCATCAACCATACTCTTAGCCCTCATTACCAGTTCTCCCATCTCACGACAGAATTCTTTCATACTCTTCCGTTCATAACCCTCACTCTTCATACCCCCATTCATCAGCTCCTCACTCACAGCTCTCATCCAACTCAAGGTACATTCTTGCGAAACAGACAGGTCATTCACATCCCCTGTATTCTCAACAGGCATACCAGAAACCCCTTCGACTGGTTCCCACCAGAAACCTGAAAAATCAGCCACTTCATCATTCACTACATCAAACTCACCCCTACTATTACCATTCATAAAACCCGAAAAATCAGCCACACTAGGTTCATTCTGCCCAAACACACTATCATTCATACTGTTCCCAAAACCAGAAAAATCAGGCACAGGCAGCTCACTCACTCGTCTACTTATACCAGCCAAATCACTCACCTGTTTACGCAAAAACTTAATCTCCCTTTCAAGATCCCCCATACCAGAAACACTCTGCTCAGACTTACTTTCATTCGTACTTGCATTCTTCCTTTCACCCTTCTTTGTACGCTTTCTACTCCTCGAGACTAAGACTAGCTCTTTCCCAGACAGATCCATACTATCACATTCAATCTCATCATCATGCACTTTACCTCTCTCTCTACACAGTCCATACACTGGATGGCTCACCAGGTAGTCAGGAGGTTCTCTCCATCTCCTTAACTGACTCTGATGAGCCCGCACTCTCTCAGTCATGCCGTCATTCAAACTCTGCAAAACATACGTCACTCCATTTTCCCAAACTCTCACAACTCTATAAGGTCCATCAAACTTCTCACTCATCTTTGATACATTCAACCTACCCTTCACTTCTTTCACCTTCAATACTTTTGTACCTAATTCAAATGAACGGAACCTTTCATGCGCCTCACGCCATACACTCTGCTCACTTTCACTCAAACGAAACCTATCTTTCACTCGCCTTTCAAAATTCATCACAAACTGACATGGGGACATTCCAGTTGCACTATGCACAGTTGAATTCTACGCCCACAACACTCTCCCCAGACACACATCCCAGTCATTCACTGTCGTACTCATCATTCTCAACATCTCACACAAGGTTCTTATAGTCCGTTCAGCCAATCCATTTGAAGACGGTACATACGGAGTTGTTCTCACATGCTCCACACCATTCTCTCTCAACATTTGCTCAAACACTTCCCCTACAAATTCAGGCCCATTATCACTCAGACATCTTCTAGGCTTCCATACACACATAGGAAAAAACAACTGCTCAACCACACGCGCAACAGTCACACTCCTTTTATCTCTCACAGGCGCTGCATACACAAACTTACTTTTATGGTCAACCATCACAACCATACCAACATTCCCAGCACTCGTACTCGGCAAAGACACACAATCAATCACTACCAATTCAAACGGTTCTTTCGCATCAACTTTCAACATCGGTGGTTTCACTTGCACACCTTGCACCTTTCGCTTCTGACACCTTTCACACGTAGTTGCAACATCATTCACAACAGTTCTCAGAAACGGGTGGAACACATGCTCCTTCATACACTCCCACAGCTTAAACTTACCCATATGCCCATAATTATCATGCACAACCTTCACCAGACCAATCATACCAACTAAGGACATCACAGGTACATACATATCATCACCACCCTTCACATGCCTCACAAAATATACAACATCCATACAAACAACAAAATCCTTAGCATACCTTTTAAAATCACTTAAACACTCTGGCCATTCATTCAAATCAACACGCATCATTACACACCTCTTCAACTCACTAACAAAAGGACACATCTCTTGCATCTCTAGAATATCATCATCACTTAAAATCTCATTCTCATCATCCATGACCAACTCAATCATACCGCAAAACTTGACAACATTCTTTGCACACTCATTCAACCTCATCACCTCACATTCACCTTTCATAAGACGATCCTTATCAGCATCCAATGACAAATCATTCAATCTCATAAAGTCTACACCAAGCAAGAAACAACAAGGCATTTGCTCACCTTTCAGAATCACAAAGTCATGCTTCACATTCACACCATTACCCAAACTCACTTTCAGACTAACCTGTTCCCATGCCACTATCGTGCCATTCCCTAATCCACTTATCCGTAACTTCACAGGTTTATGCTCGCAACATCTAAACTCTTCATACTTACTCAGAATATTCTCATTCACTAAAGACACTTGCGCTCCAGTATCAATCAAACCACAGAACAACCTTTCACTAACTTTCACTCTCGCTTCCATCATATCAGGTCCACCATGTTCGCAATACACAGAAGGAACAAGCACACCAACATCAGCACTGATATCCACACTGTCATCAACTCCCATATCATCACTCAACACACACTCATCTTCATCCAGACAATCATTCTTCTCTCTTATATATGAACACTTTTCAATTACCCAATTGTAGTGCACACCGCTCAAACATTGCAGATGTACCACATTAGGATTCAAACCCTTCATCTTCTCATCCTTGTACACAATCGGCCTCTCACCACCAAAGTGCACATAAACAATCACTCCATACAAACGACTCACTACAATCAACACTTCCTGAAATGGCGGGAACCCTTGCATACACATCGCTCTCAATTCTTTCATGAAGTTCCGCACCTTTGCCATACCAATGCTTTCAGGCTTACTACACACTTCATTCATTACCTCCTTCCTTAAATCATCTACACTATCGGGCACTCTCACATCTACTCCATCACTCTTCAAATCTTGCAAACCATTCCATACACTCTCAAACAAGGAATCACCACCACCCTTACTCTCTTTTCCATTCATAATTCCTTTCGGCAAATACTCAGGATCACTCACTCCACACACATTTTCATCATTCGTACCAGGATACCTTGACATCAAATCAGCCACTCCATTCCGTTCACCAGGCACATACTCAATCACATAGTCAAAGTCACTCAAATCTTCCAAAGTCCTTGCAATCCTACTATCAGCCCACTTCATACGCTGCAGATACACAAGAGGTTGATGATCGGTTTTTATCACAAACCTCACACCATACAAAAATGAACGCAACACTTTCAAACAATATCTTATCGCAGCCAGCTCTCGTTCCACAGTCGAATACTTTCGTTCTGCAACATTCATAGCCTTGGATACATACCCAATTATTCGCCTGACATTCTCTCCATTCAAACGCTGCTCTTGCATCAGAAAACCTCCCATACAATACCCACTCGCATCTGTATACAATTCAAGCATTTTAGCATTTACACTATAATCTGGGTAAGCTAATTCAACATCTTCAGCCGCTGCCTCCTTCAGTCTCTCATACGCCTCATTCATCTTATCATTCCACTTGACAACCGTACTACCTTTCTTGCCCATCCACTCAGTCAGAGGCTTACTCACACCAGAACAATCACGTATAAACTTTCGCTGGAACTCAATCAAACCCAAAAATGACTTCAGTTGCTTCACAGTCACCGGTTTAGGAAACATTCGCACCTTCTCAACATACTTCGATGATTTACGCAATCCATTCTCACTCACCATATGCCCAAGGAATTCCACTTCTTTCGCAAACCATTCACACTTCGCCACTTTCACCTTCACACCAACACTCTCCAACGTTCTCAACACATCATTCACCAATCTCATATGCTCCTCAAAAGTCTCAGTCATAATCAAAATATCATCTATAAACGCAATCACATTCTTACTCGCAAACTTACTCAACACAACATTCATTGCCCGCTGGAAGGCTCCGGGAGCATTAGCCAACCCAAAGCTGAGGTTCCGGAACTGGTAATGCCTCTTTGAGGAAGAGAAGGCAGTTACTGGCCGGCTCTCCTCAGCAATGGGCATCTGGTAATACCCCCGTACCAGATCCAGCTTCGTAAACCACTCCATCCCATGCATACTATATACACACTCAGATACCACACACATCGGAAACCTTTCTTTCACAGTCCTTTCATTCACCTTTCGATAATCCACACACAGACGCAATCTTCCATCCGGCTTACGTACAGGTACAATTGGACTATTCCATGCACTCTCACTCTCCTCAATCCCCCCCAATTGCTCCAATTCCAAACACTGCTCCTCGATCTCTTCAGCAACCGGACGTGGGAAATGCCTCGGCCGCTGATAGATTGGGGAGTCCTCCTTCAGGACAATCTTGAATTCCGGGAGCTTTGCAACCCCGAAATCCAGATCACCCTTACTGAGGGCTCCCTTTCGCTCAAATATCATTCGATACACATCCTCCCTTTCATACTCAGTCAAACATCCATCCAATTTCACCATGTCCTTCACCTCATTATACATCCATTCACATGTCTTTTCATTCGCAACATTCACCCTGATATCCGTACTATCATCCATACCTACCTCATTGACAGTGGAGAGGTGGCCCAGTACATCTCCGACTTGGATTCCCCTCACCTGCCCTTTCACACTGGGGTCTGCCTGCACACATACAAAAGGATCATTCATTCTCATCAAGCCATCAAACACACAAGCAACACGCCTTACCTTATAACACGCATCCTTTCCATCCAATATCACAGTGTTCTCACTCACATTCAAACTAACATCCTTACTCCAACTCACTCTAACAGACACCCTTTCACCCTTCACAAGCCTTACACTCTCCATAGCAGTCAACTCAATACCAGTAAACACACTCCTCAAAACGCTACCATCTTTCCCTACATACAACTTATACACCCCATTTTTACCAATCTTTCTCTCAATCTGATCACTCGCAGGATGCACAACCATACGATTCATTTTCATAAAATCATAGCCCAAAATCACACCATACTCACTACTCACCTTATCAATCACAGAAAATTCACATTCATTCATCATCATACCATGCATTCGAACAGGTGACCTTATCATTCCAATCACAGGCACTCTCCTATTACCAATACCTACTAAACTACCCTTGCACTCAGACAGGAGGGCTTTCTCGCTAAACTTGTCATACACATCTTTATACACCAAGCTCGCCTTGCATCCAGAATCTATTAAAGCCAAACACTCAATTCCATTCAACTCCACCTTCACACTCAGACACTCATACTTCCTACCAGACAGCACTTTCACACTAGACAGACTTACCAACACATTACTCACACTCATGCACCCAGAGGATACTTTAGCAGGTACCCTCTTACCATTCAGTTTCCCGCTTCAGACTTTCCATTCACACCTTGCGCTCTCAGTCTAATCCAACACTTTTCACTTGAATGTCCTTCCATCGCACAATAGCTACATACATTCCTCTGGTCACGACACATCCTTGCATAATGACCAGCCTTTCCACAATTACCACATGCATATTTCATACTTTCCCCAGCAGTTGCTTCACCATTCAACCTCGGACAATCTTTCTTCAAATGGCCTATTTCTTTACACTCGAAGCACTCTTTCACACTTTCCTGGCAATCCTTTATCATATGCCCTTTCTTACCACACCCAAAACATGCACCAGATGTCCACCTACATTCTGCCAACATATGACCTTTCCTTCCACACCGACGACATTCCACAATCTTTCTCACACCATTCGGTCTCTCATTTGCTGGGACATACCTCGGTTTCTCTCTCATATATCCGTTCCCACGCTTGAAATTCATCTGCCCCCTTCCATTCGACCACCCTCCATTTGCCCATCCATTCTGCCGGCCCAGGAAGTTTGACATCACTCCAGCTGGTGCAGCCTTCAGGGCATCCCTGTAGCTGACAAACTGCCGGGGTGGATGAAAGCTCCTGGGCTTCTTACCCCCAACATTCACACTGTACCATCCATCCTCTTCTAGATCGCTTTCATCATCAAATCGTCCATCTTCTAACAGTTCCAACACATCCTCCCACATCAACCGTTCACCTGTCAGTCTCACTCTCTCCTTTCTCTTTCCACCCAGCCATTCACTCACCTTTCGTGGGATCGTGTCCAAAAACTTCCTCATGAGTGGTTTACATTCATTTACATCATCATCACCATACCTCGTTCTTGCCATACTCTCAAGCCTATGTGCATACATATTCACACTTTCACTCTTCCCCATTCGAGCCTTCTCAAATTCATTTACCCTTTTATACTTCACACTCTCTTTCATTCGTTTCACCTGTCCAATCATCCGCTTCTTCACCACATCGTACCTTGGTTCCCCCACACTTGTAATCACGCGGAAAAACTCCAATACTTTTCCCTCCAAACATTCCCCCAAAACATTCATCCAATATCCCTTATTCTTCGGGTACTTGAGCTTACAATATCGCTCAAATTCCCCGAAGAATTCTTCCACATTTTTCCCACCATGTAACCTAAATCTATCTATCTTTGTCACTTCCCTTATCAAAATACCCTTTCCCACATTCACTTCACTCTCATTGAGCTGCCCTCACTCTCACTCATATCAATCATACCATCACTCTCTCCTTCATCCGAGTACAATGAGTCCACACTCTTGCCTCTTACCTTCCTATCCTTCCCCTTTGCACCACTCTTCCTTCTTCTCTTGCGTTCAACTCTCTTCCATTCTCCATCCTTCCTATCACTCATAATCACCCTATCCTCTCTAGACTCACACACACTCCCATTGATCCCATTAGTCTTATCCCCTTCAGTTGGAGCAGGGGTCAAGGTCGAGGGTCCTGGGGCCGGTCCTGACCCCTTCATCATGTCATACAGGTCCTGCATCCGTCTGTCCGTCTGATCCTGTCGGTCTCCCATTTCCTTCTTCATCCTATAAGTCTTTTCATTCATCCCTTTTATTTTATTCTCCATTCCCTCCATCATTCCCCGTAACATTTCACACTCCTCTTGTTTCTTTCTCAACTCCAGTCTCAATCGCACTACTTCTTCATTCAACGTTTCCGCTACAGCCATTGTTCCCAAGTTAGTAAAAAAGATAGGAGAAGGGAAAAATCAATCAAACTACTTGTCACACTAATTGGGTATGGACTGCAATCCAATCCAGTCACGCTCCCAGTTTCGAAGTCTCACGTCCCTATTCGGGCGCCAAATGTAGCGGGCCGAAAATCTAAACTAACCCCCAATCGATCCAACCCGCTTCCTACACTATCCGGACGTGAGAAATCGAAGGAGAATGAAACGGATTGTATATACAGTCCCTTTACTTACAAAAAAATTTACAAAATATCTACAATAGAGAGGGGGCGATTATATTGGAGATCTTACTTTTTGGCCAAAAATACAAAAAGAAAATCCTATATATATGAATACTATTTAATCTATCTTAATAAACATAAAAAATCAAACAACCAAAAAAAAATCCTGACTACAACAGTCAATATATACACAACAATCAAGGCCTCACTTTATACAAAGAGGATGGGAAGATGTCCAGCCACCTGCCACTCGAGCGAGCAAAATGCCTAGGACTTACAAGTGTGGCGCCTCTGCGCTTGATGGAAGATAATGACTTTAAAAAAAAGCTTACGTGGCTATTATAAGCCCTCCTTCATTAAGCTATACTAATGGCCTTTATTTATTAATGATAATATAGCTTTCCAGGATATAACGCTTTGTTTGTAATATAAGGATATACGAAACTAAGTCCTATCTTTCCAGAATATGAGGCCTGGAAAGAAAGAAAAAAAACATGGTAAATTATTTTATACATAAAATAAACAAAAAAAACAAACCCATTTCCATTCACACACATTCTTACAGAGGGAGGGAGAGGGTACTGAGAAAAGGGGTGGGAGAATGGCCCTTTTACACACACTCACATTCGCCCCACCACAATGTATCCAAAGTCGCAGTTTTCCTGTGATGCCAGTCATTTTCAGTTTGTGTGCTAGAACTCCGTAATCGACTTTTTCGATCACTTTCGCAAAGTCCAGGTACACTATATCCCCATTTTTACCACTGCTCAGATCATTCAGTATTCCCCTGTAGTGGTTTAGTAGCTGGGAGAGGCATGACCTTCCTTTGCGGAAACCATGTTGCCCTGGATTGAATTTTCCCGTCTTCTCCATAAAGCTCACTATATGCTTCCTCAGAACTCTCTCAAACACTTTAGAGAGGTGTGATGTGAGACAGACTGGCCTGTAGTTTGATGCAAGGTCTCGTGAGCCACTTTTAAATATTGGAGTGATCAGTCCCTCCTTCAAGTTTGTTGGTATGTCCCCATTGTACAGAGATGTTCTCCATATTAGGCTGATAGGGATAGATAGTGCATATTGACACTTTTCCAGGAGTATTGCTGGTAAGTTGTCTGGTCCAGCTGATGAATTTGCTTTAATTTCGCTGATCGCTTCTACAATATCTTTAGGTGAAAAATTTATATCACTGATAGTGTGTTCTGTTTCTTCTGTTTTAAACAAAGCACTTGGATTTTTTATTACTTTTTCTTGTATCGGCTCACTGTATATGATCTTGTAATGTTGTTCTAGAATGTTTGCTATATTTTGAGGGTCCAACCTTTACTTGCGTTTTCAGTTTCTTCTGGGCATAGGAGTGAAAGTATTTGGGATTTTCCTTTATTTCTAGTAGGGCTTTATTTTCTTCGTGCTGTCTTTCTCTCTTGTATGATTCCTTCAGTTTGAGTTTTATTTCCTTTACTTTTGTTTCTATATTTTCTCTTTCCCTGTCTGATTTTGGTTTTGTTAGTAGTTTCTTCAGTAGTTTAGTTCTGTTTCTCATGAAACTTTTCCTATCTCTAGGTATTCTGTTTCTGTGTTTGGTTATTCTTTTTGGAGGGATATATTTTGCACACAGTTTTTCACATATTGTCATAAAAGTCCTTAGCATTTCTTCCACAAAATGATATTGGTTTAACTCAGCCCAATCTACCTTTGCTAGTTCCTTATTTATGGATTCCCAGTTTGCATCGTCACTAAAAAAAAAAAAGTTTAAGTTCTTCAAACTGTATTCTGTGATCCTAGTATTCACAGTATTTTTTTGTTTTGGCCTTATCACATTTGTGCTTATTTCCACTATATTGGGATCAGTTATCATGGTTTTGATTACCTTTGTACTGTGTATTAGCTCAGTATCATTTGTAAAGAGTAAATCTAAGATGTTTTCCTGGTGTGTTAGATCTGTGATAATCTGTTCTACAAAAATGATTATCTGCAAGTCTGAGAAGATCACTAACTTGTCTTTGTTCACTCACTGTTCCCCCTTTTATGAATCCAGAGGGCCAGCTTATTTTAGGTAAATTGAAATCTTCGAGCACTATTATTTTTATGTCACTTTCCTCTAGGTTTTCAGATATTTTAGTTAGAATATCGGAGAACTTATCTGGTTCAGTGTTATTAGGTGGGCGATACACTGTTGCCACTACATAACATAACATAACATAACATAACATAATTTCACGGATGACAAAAGTCACAAGGGCCTATCGAAGGTCATCCGCATCTGTCAAAACTCACCCACAAAAAGCATCCATAGGATTGCCAGATCATGCATCTACAATATACAATTTAAACAACCATAGGATTGTGTCAGCTCATGCATCTACAAAATACACGAATTTATTAAATCGATTTACAAGGTTTTGAATATTATGTTTATTTCCGAACTATTTATTCACTTCAAGTAGTTGCATTCCCCTATCTGGCGTTGTCCTCCGTAAGGACTGTGCCCCCACTGTCTATAATAACTTGGAATTCCTCCCGCAAATCAAATGTTGTTGTAGCCTACCAAGGAGTGCGAGCGGCCGGTTGGCTCACCTTAATTCGAAGTAGTGTTTTTTGTAAAATAATAACAAACTAAAATTTCATATGTCCTTATTTTGCTTAATCGCTATTTTCTATCTACACGTTTACGCCCCCGACAACCACCGCCTCAATTTATTATAGACCCTCTAAAGTTTAGAAAAAGAAAACGATTCTGTTTAGAGAAAGTGGTTATCTGTGTTCTTTATAACCAACTATTATATTTTAAATATGTGTGCGTGTGTGTTTAAATATATTTTTATTATTTAGACAAATATGTGCAAATACTTAAATCATCTGTAGGTTGGATATATATTTGAAAGAAAAATGAATTTTAAATAAATGACTATTCAAAATAATTGAATTGGTTTTTGCCGACTCTCAACAGTATCGCACTTAAACAAATATATAGCCCCATAATTTTATGAATGAAATATAATTTAGAAGAGGACAATGGTAGAAAACTGCTTTGGATTTTTTTTTCAATATCATTGTTAGCTTCTTAGAATTAGCTTCTGATGTAATTAAACCGAATCAATAAATCTGATATTTTATTTTTTTTTTTAAATATTTATCAACACTTATTGTTCCAGTTTTTATTAATGTAACATGTGGAGATATCTCTCCTTGAGAAGCGCGTACGGTAATTTGGGTTTTATTATCGTGCACTTCGGATGATCTATTAAAGCCTATATTGTAAATTGCAACATTTTGCAATTATTGAGCATTTTTATTTGGAAATTTTTTGAAGTTCGAAACTGTGGTCTTTTCTTATTATTGACAATAATTCCCACTTTACTGTTTTCATTATTGAGAAGTATAACCCGGATCTTCACTTTTCCAAAATATAATACAAAAAAAAGTTTCTTTAGATAGGAAATAAGCGGAGAAATTTTTTTTAAGAGAAGCTCAGAACGAATACGTGAGAAAATGAAACACCCCTGGGGCTTACTTATTTCATGTAGGCCTCGATTCTGTATATCCACCCCCTGGGAATGTCGGATCCCCGACATTAAATAGTCACAGCGGTTTTTTTTATTAAACTCCTTTTTCTCCCTCTTCTAAGTATACATTTTGTTAACGAACAAAGCATGCAAAGTACTAAGTTAGCACATGCCTAGGGTAGAACTTGCTTCACAAAGGGACTGCTTAGATCACAGATCATGGGGTATGATCAGAAGAATTGTGTGCCCTCCTGCAAATACGACCCGTTAATTGCCTCATCTTTCATAACACCCATACAGAATTTTAATGTTGCTTTCTATGTTTCTGTATGTAGGATTTGCGTTTGTCGACGCACGTCTTTCGCACATTTTAATACATTTATTACTTATGGTTAATCCACTAATTGTTCATATTTAAAGTTAACTAATAAGAACGGCTTCTTCTCCACCAACCTGAAATACCATGGGTCTTCATTGAGAACAAAAAAAATTAAAAAAGCAACCGGAAATATTCAGGAAATGCAGTAGAAAAATAAATGGACTTTATGTTTCTCCAAGATCTTTTCTGTCCATTGAACGCCCAGTACTCACAATGTGGATATTTTATCTAATTAATCCCCCCCCCCACTCCTCAAAGAAAACGTGCGTGCAAACTGGTCATTACAAACAACGTACAGACCAAGCACAGTTAAATACAGCCCGAACTCCGAACTTGTAAACATTCATGAAATACAGGGTGTCCCTCACTAAATAATAATAATAATTAGTTTAGTTCCAAGAAAATTACAAAAACATTATTATATTTTTGAACATAGCGACTTGTTAGCAAAATTCAACTTATATACTAATAATATTTGTACATAATTATAATTAATATAATTATTTTGAACAAAATAAAGTTTATACAGTTATTGTATTACATTGATTTACTATCACATAGTCTCGAGTCATATCTTTGAGTTGCACAATCTCACTAAGTAATGAATTGTAGAGTTGTGGTAATATGTAGGTCTGCCCTTAATAAATCTGAGAGTTCTTGAACCCCTCCTGGTATTCCGATGGTGTACTTGTTGTAGGTATGGTGGTAGCAGGTTTCTATGGCATTCAGAACCCAAGACACCCCTGGTGAACTTAAGACAGAGGAGATACTCCCAGCTTTCATGAAGTGTCGAAGTCTCAAGAATACCAAGCGCTGTTTCATAATCCGAAAATGATCACCAACGATGATATAAGAACATAAGAAAAGAAGGAGACTGCAAAAGACCATTCATGGCCTACACTTGGCAGCTCCTGTTCCAGTCAACACACAAAAGATTTCTTACCAGAGAAAAATCATCAAAAGTCATCAATACGGAGTGTCTGCTGTGCCGTCACTTCTGAGCGCCACATGGGCACAGTGTACTGCAAACTGAAAAGGGGATAATAGTTTTACTTTACGGTCATAAATGTAAACAAAAGAATATTACAGCAATGATGGGCTTACTTATTATGTATGTACATAGTAAGTCTTAAAAGCTATCCTCACCCCCCCAAATTTTAAAATAAAAATAACCAACAAGTACCAGATAAGAGAACACAAAAATGTGTTGAATGTTCGAATTTGAGAGGACGAGAGCAGTCTTCAAAGGAGTTTGGACTACTGAATAAATGAATAAAAATGTGTGATGTAATGGAATAACTTCGAACCGATTTAAAAACGTCTATAGAAAAAAAAATCATTTGAGCTAAAATTTCCACAATCATCGGACCATAAGAACCTCCACAAGAATATCTAGTACAAATGGTACTAAGTGAAAGTACAGTATTTTATTTAAGATCATAAGATAAGAATTTATATTTTTATGTTAAAAACTAATCCATTTTGTTTCAATCACGAAATTCTTCGCTTACGCATCTTCAGAGATGAGCTGACGTTTTCTACTTGTTGAAAAATTAATAGCCACAAATGCGAAATGTAAGGACAAAAAAATCCCAATATGGAAGTGATTCGCCTCATTGTTGTAGGATATCAAAGAATCTACGGTCGTTTTTTCAGCGTTTTAGTACCGATTCTCACTGTATGATGCTTACCTCAGTGTGAGCATAGAGGTTAATGTAAGATGCGAACCATGGGTAGCTACAACATATGTTAGCCAGCGCAAGGTCTAACTTCTATCGCGACACCTTATGCTACTTAGTCTTTAACAGCCCCTCCTGAAATATGCCCGTAAAGCCCACCACCCTCAGGGTCCTTCCTGATATCCCAAAGAATCCACACACTGCTCAAGCTTCTTGCTCGCCTCTCTTTCCTTCTGAAGCCCAAATCTCTTTCCCGCACCACCCCTGCTGATTTATTGGCCTTCTTCTCCGATAAGAGAGTTTCAACCCGATTCGAGCGTTCCCCAGAGGAAATCACCCCCTTTTTTCTTTTAATTTAAAAAATACCTATTCTCCCCTCAAGAATTCCCATCCAAGTTCCTTTCGTCACTTCTTCCCTGTTCTTATCGAACCCACCTAATTGGTATCTTTAAATCATCCTTCTCATATAGTAAGGTACCATATAATTTCAAACATGTTGCAATTCGCCCAACCTCTAAGAAATCCTATCTGAACACAAACGACCTTGCTAATTCCCATAAAACCTCTGAAGTTTTGTTTCTTTTTAAAGTACTTGAAGGGATGGTGGCAGCCCAGGTGTTTGTTGGATTACTTGTCCTCCTCTGACATTGATGAGATCTTGCTTCAAAGTCGGAAACGGCACTTAATCAGCTCTCCTAAAAAGTAACTGATCGACTTTGCCGAGTAGTTGATGCTGGTCTTTCTTACATTCTAGGATTTCTCTCTTTAGGCATCCTTTGATAGTGCCAATCGCATTTCATGGTGGTGGTGGTGGTGACCCCGTCAGTGGGTCGGGGACCCTCACACCTATTCCAGACCCCACCCCAGCTCCCCGGACCATCGCAGGAGCAGACCCGCCGCCTCCTGTGGTCTCTCCCAGAAATCCACCGGGCCCAGGTATGTGTGTACCTGTGGGCAGTTGAAGAGATGTGTGGTATCGTGATTTGTGTTAAGCATTTGGGGTAGTTTGGTATTGTATGGGTGGTGAGAGATATTTTGTGCATGTATGACGTCAGGAGGGGTGATTTACTTGTTCGTATCTGTGCTAGTGTTCTTCTGATCTGCTTTGTGAGTGTTTGTTCTAAGTTGTGTATGGTTGGAGGTGGTACACTTAATATTTTGTTGTGGGTTCTGTTTGTCAAGTATTGTTGTGTGATCTGAGAGTGGATTGTTTTCATGTTTTGCTTGATTGTGTCTTCTGTTGTTGTGTTAAGATTTGTGTCTAAGTTGGTGGTGTAGTTGTTGTTATTGAAAATAGTCTGTTTTTTTTGTGTCGGTGATTGGGAGGTTGTCTGGTGATGTGGTGGAGGAGATGATTTAGATGTGTGTTTTCTGCCTGAGTTGTGATGCATGTAGTATTAGGTGATTTTTGATTGGTATGATGTTCGTCTCGTCGTGTAGGTGTTGGGTGTTTGTGTCAAGAGTGCATCCTGTGGCACTGCGGAGGGCTGTATTTTGTATTGTTTGTAGTTTGTTGGTGTTGGTTTCTGAAATTATTGGATATATATATATATATATATATATATATATATAATGCTGGTTGGTAGGATTGCTTTTCGCAAAGCTCAGTTCTTGGTCCGTTCTTTTTTCGTACATATCTTCTTCCCCTTGGTATATTATAGGTTCTCATGTGTCTACTCTTCCATTTCTACATTTAATCCTGCTGCTTCACCTGAGTTAGGCAAGTAACTTTTTTTTTGCATAAGACAAATGAATAGATTGTGGAAGCATGTATTCGTTCCCATATCAAATCATTGTCACACTATTAAACAGCATCACATTGGTGAGTAGTACAACAACGTCGCTGTCACACCCACCAAGATCATGACCAAGTTATTTGACGATGTCATAAGTGTATGACGAAAACTTAGGCGCCCATCAAGTAAGGCCACTTTGTAGGGCCAGAAATAAAAAGAGTTGTACAGTGATGACGTCATTTCCAAGTGGATATGACACGACCATCCATCCTGGATGCAACCCTGGAGTGGGACCACCGCACATGGATATATTACACATGAAGTTAGGATGCAATAGAATTTCCCCTTCATAGCTGTTGGATGGACATGTTGGAGGGTGCTATAAAATCACCACAGCCTGCAACAGCCTTCATTCTAATCTGGTCCCCTCAGGACAGCCTTACAGAAAGCGCGGTCCCCTTAATTGTGGTAACGTTTTCATCCTACAGCACAGGCTGTAGGATCAAAACCCTTTCCCTTAATCTCCCAAACGGTCGGAGGGAGCAGAGATATTATCTGTTTCTATAAACAACAACAACAACGAAAGGTTAGATTAAACATAAGGTACAAAATTAAAGCTCATTTCCTTTTAAAACATAGAAATTTAATACAAAAAAGACTGGAAGTTCAAAAGAAAATGAATAATACCCAAACTAATATCGACCTTTTAAAAATTAAGTTTTATAAGTTTTTATCAGTATGTAATTGCTGGCCGCGTGCAGACGAGATAAGAGTGGAATTCTTAACTTGTTCCTATAGCCACGCTGAATTTTCTAAAAGACCGCAGGTTGAGGATCCCTGAACTAAACCATTCATGTTCCTGCAGTACCAGGAACATCGGGAGTATCAACCTAATATGTATATGACCCCCTTTCGAAGAAAAAAGAAGATAAAAGTGAATGATTTCTCGGATGTGGTCTGGCTGGATATCAGCTTCAGGAGAAAAATCCTGAGTTACGGTCCTCCATTCATGCCTTAACGGGGTTCGGAGGTTGTCATAATTCCCGGGCTGAAACTTCTCAACCCGGCGTTTTAAGGATCACTTTAAGGACCTCGATCGGATTAAGATCTAGGGAGTGTTCTAGGTCATGGACTCGTATATATAGTAGTGGTGATGTCCAAACCATTCCGTTACATGCCCGATGATTCCTGGCTCTTTATTATGCTAGAAAAAAGGCATAAATCACAACCAAATAGGATCATTCGTACTGAGTGTGTTTAGAGGACATTTTGGTTCCATTCATTGTATGGAAGGATGTCTTAGGGACGAAACGTACTTCTGTCACAAGACCTCGATCGATTTAACATCTAGGGAGTTTCTGGCCCATGGACTCGTATATGTGCGAGGTGAATGATTACTCGTGCCGCATGGTACCTGGTTCTCTACTATGGTGAAAAACGCACGAACTAGGGGCCAAATGCTTATGGGTTCTTAGTGTGAGTTTCTATTAAGGAACATGTTTGTGTCATACTTTGTTTATATGGGTGTGCTTGTAACGAAGTTTTCGTTTGTCAAAACCTTTGGCCATTACCATATGACGGATTTCTACAGTTGACTAGTTAAGTTTCAAACTTAGAACAACGAACTGTCATTATTTTTTTTAAGATTTAAAGCGCAATAACAACGAGGCCGTATTATCCCAAAAGTAAGGAGAGATCTGTAAGAAAATGGTAAAGGTAGACGAAGCGAAAATAAGGGATGATATATAGCTGCAAGTTTTCCTGCAGGTGGTGGGGCCGAGAGGGTGAACACCTGCGGGTATTGGGGCCGTACCGTTCCTCTACGTTTCCGTTGTTCATGTGTTCTTTCACGCCAAAGAACTGCCAAAAAGTATATTTATAACAAACGTCGTTTGTTCCGGTTTCATTCCGGTGCTAAAGGTTTTTTTCCCCCCTTTTTAAGTAAGATTGTCCCTAATGATGTAAAAAGAAAGTATCTATATAGTATCGTTAAACGTCGTAAACAAAAGAAAGTTCTCGATTTTAAAATAGCAATATTGCAAATGGAAACAAAACCAATCAACATATGTTTTCTTTTCTGATTGTCGGTACATGAGTGGCATAATTAACTATGAACTTCTCAACCCGATACAGGATTTACATCAGCTTCTTTAATAGTTCTCATTTTAATAATACCCATCCTAAAGAAAATGGGTCAAGGTTTAGGCGAAATAGTCACTATTTTTATCAATTCAACGCATGGTCTCTCCTACCACAGGTAAAAACCTCCTGAATGATTTCGTTAGAGAATTCCCATTTACTCTATATTTACGCATCTAAACCATTTCATACTATTATTTTTTGACTATTTATGTTCTTATTTGAATTGCAGGAAAATAATTCTCGACAGGTCATTGCTTTCATTTTTGTGCCTGGGATTATTTTTCAAGGTCAACAAACCTAAGGAGCATCATCTCCATCATCAAAGTTTTGAAAATATGGTCTAAAGAAAGTAATGAAGTTAGGAAAAGTGTTCCAATTAAAAGTATTGCTGTTTAACATTGAATACGTGTTCAAATTAAAAGTATTGCTGATTTACATTGAATACGTGTTCAAATTAAAAGTATTGCTGTTTAACATTGAATACGTGTTCAAATTAAAAGTATTGTCTTTAACATTGAATACGTGTTCCAATTAAAAGTATTGCTGTTTAACATTGAATACGTGTTCAAATTAAAAGTATTGCTGATTTACATTGAATACGTGTTCAAATTAAAAGTATTGCTGATTTACATTGAATACGTGTTCAAATTAAAAGTATTGCTGTTTAACATTGAATATGTGTTCAAATTAAAAGTATTGCTGTTTAACATTGAATACGTGTTCAAATTAAAAGTATTGCTGATTTACATTGAATACGTGTTCAAATTAAAAGTATTGCTGTTTAACATTGAATACGTGTTCAAATTAAAAGTATTGCTGTTTAACATTGAATACGTGTTCAAATTAAAAGTATTGCTGATTTACATTGAATACGTGTTCAAATTAAAAGTATTGCTGTTTAACATTGAATACGTGTTCAAATTAAAAGTATTGCTGTTTAACATTGAATACGTGTTCAAATTAAAAGTATTGCTGATTTACATTGAATACGTGTTCAAATTAAAAGTATTGCTGTTTAACATTGAATACGTGTTCAAATTAAAAGTATTGCTGTTTAACATTGAATACGTGTTCAAATTAAAAGTATTGCTGATTTACATTGAATACGTGTTCAAATTAAAAGTATTGCTGTTTAACATTGAATACGTGTTCAAATTAAAAGTATTGCTGTTTAACATTGAATACGTGTTCAAATTAAAAGTATTGCTGATTTACATTGAATACGTGTTCAAATTAAAAGTATTGCTGTTTAACATTGAATACGTGTTCAAATTAAAAGTATTGCTGTTTAACATTGAATACGTGTTCAAATTAAAAGTATTGCTGATTTACATTGAATACGTGTTCAAATTAAAAGTATTGCTGTTTAAAATTGAATACGTGTTCAAATTAAAAGTATTGCTGTTTAACATTGAATACGTGTTCAAATTAAGAGTATTGCTGATTTACATTGAATACGTGTTCAAATTAAAAGTATTGCTGTTTAACATTGAATACGTGTTCAAATTAAAAGTATTGCTGTTTAACATTGAATACGTGTTCAAATTAAAAGTATTGCTGTTTAAAATTGAATACGTGTTCAAATTAAAAGTATTGCTGTTTAACATTGAATACGTGTTCAAATTAAAAGTATTGCTGTTTAACATTGAATACGTGTTCAAATTAAAAGTATTGCTGATTTACATTGAATACGTGTTCAAATTAAAAGTATTGCTGTTTAACATTGAATACGTGTTCAAATTAAAAGTATTGCTGTTTAACATTGAATACGTGTTCAAATTAAAAGTATTGCTGTTTAACATTGAATACGTGTTCAAATTAAAAGTATTGCTGTTTAACATTGAATACGTGTTCAAATTAAAAGTATTGCTGTTTAACATTGAATACGTGTTCAAATTAAAAGTATTGCTGATTTACATTGAATACGTGTTCAAATTAAAAGTATTGCTGTTTAACATTGAATACGTGTTCAAATTAAAGTATTGCTGTTTAACATTGAATACGTGTTCAAATTAAAAGTATTGCTGTTTAAAATTGAATATGTGTTCAAATTAAAAGTATTGCTGTTTAACATTGAATACGTGTTCAAATTAAAAGTATTGCTGTTTAACATTGAATACGTGTTCAAATTAAAAGTATTGCTGTTTAACATTGAATACGTGTTCAAATTAAAAGTATTGCTGTTTAACATTGAATACGTGTTCAAATTAAAAGTATTGCTGTTTAACATTGAATACGTGTTCAAATAAAAAGTATTGCTGATTTACATTGAATACGTGTTCAAATTAAAAGTATTGCTGTTTAACATTGAATACGTGTTCAAATTAAAAGTATTGCTGATTTACATTGAATACGTGTTCAAATTAAAAGTATTGCTGATTTACATTGAATACGTGTTCAAATTAAAAGTATTGCTGTTTAACATTGAATACGTGTTTAAATTAAAAGTATTGCTGTTTAACATTGAATACGTGTTCAAATTAAAAGTATTGCTGTTTAACATTGAATACGTGTTCAAATTAAAAGTATTGCTGTTTAACATTGAATACGTGTTCAAATTAAAAGCATTGCTGTTTAACATTGAATACGTGTTCAAATTAAAAGTATTGGTGTTTAAAATTGAATACGTGTTCAAATTAAAAGTATTGCTGTTTAACATTGAATACGTGTTCAAATTTAAAGTATTGCTGTTTAAAATTGAATACGTGTTCAAATTAAAAGTATTGCTGATTTACATTGAATACGTGTTCAAATTAAAAGTATTGCTGTTTAACATTGAATACGTGTTCAAATTAAAAGTATTGCTGTTTAAAATTGAATACGTGTTCAAATTAAAAGTATTGCTGTTTAACATTGAATACGTGTTCAAATTAAAAGTATTGCTGTTTAACATTGAATACGTGTTCAAATTAAAAGTATTGCTGATTTACATTGAATACGTGTTCAAATTAAAAGTATTGCTGTTTATCATTGAATACGTGTTCAAATTAAAAGTATTGCTGTTTAACATTGAATATGTGTTCAAATTAAAAGTATTGCTGTTTAACATTGAATACGTGTTCAAATTAAAAGTATTGCTGTTTAACATTGAATATGTGTTCAAATTAAAAGTATTGCTGTTTAACATTGAATACGTGTTCAAATTAAAAGTATTGCTGTTTAACATTGAATACGTGTTCAAATTAAAAGTATTGCTGTTTAACATTGAATACGTGTTCAAATTAAAAGTATTGCTGTTTAAAATTGAATATGTGTTCAAATTAAAAGTATTGCTGTTTAACATTGAATACGTGTTCAAATTAAAAGTATTGCTGTTTAACATTGAATACGTGTTCAAATTAAAAGTATTGCTGTTTAACATTGAATACGTGTTCAAATTAAAAGTATTGCTGTTTAACATTGAATACGTGTTCAAATTAAAAGTATTGCTGTTTAACATTGAATACGTGTTCAAATAAAAAGTATTGCTGATTTACATTGAATACGTGTTCAAATTAAAAGTATTGCTGTTTAACATTGAATACGTGTTCAAATTAAAAGTATTGCTGATTTACATTGAATACGTGTTCAAATTAAAAGTATTGCTGATTTACATTGAATACGTGTTCAAATTAAAAGTATTGCTGTTTAACATTGAATACGTGTTTAAATTAAAAGTATTGCTGTTTAACATTGAATACGTGTTCAAATTAAAAGTATTGCTGATTTACATTGAATACGTGTTCAAATTAAAAGTATTGTTGATTTACATTGAATACGTGTTCAAATTAAAAGTATTGCTGTTTAACATTGAATACGTGTTCAAATTAAAAGTATTGCTGTTTAACATTGAATACGTGTTCAAATTAAAAGTATTGCTGATTTACATTGAATACGTGTTCAAATTAAAAGTATTGCTGTTTAACATTGAATACGTGTTCAAATTAAAAGTATTGCTGTTTAACATTGAATACGTGTTCAAATTAAAAGTATTGCTGTTTAAAATTGAATACGTGTTCAAATTAAAAGTATTGCTGTTTAACATTGAATACGTGTTCAAATTAAAAGTATTGCTGTTTAAAATTGAATACGTGTTCAAATTAAAAGTATTGCTGTTTAACATTGAATACGTGTTCAAATTAAAAGTATTGCTGTTTAACATTGAATACGTGTTCAAATTAAAAAGTATTGATTAATTCACTTTCTTCCTTGTTATTTGTAATATGAACTTGATCAAAGATGATTTTCTTCCTGTTAAGAATTAATAGACGTATAATTATTATTCCGCAAGCTCTTATATAAACGTTAGGTGAGGAAAGGACTAGAAATTGAAGAGAAATATTGGAACAGACGCTACCAACCTGGCAGTACATATATATCAAGGTCGTCAGGTCGGACGAGTGCGAGCAATAAAATATCTGAAATTTACGAGTATTACCCAATTTTTATTTTCAGTACTATAGTAGATCTTTTCGGAGATGACATCGAGTAGACGCCCCCCCCCCCTCTCCCTGACTCGTATATAAATGCGATATTCACAGGGCATATATGTATTCATAAAGCTAAGGGCTGATATGATTTTTATGTAAAAAATTGCGCTGGGGCCTCAGGTGTATTATTAAAATATATATGATAATTCCTGTCATCTTGGAACTGGAAATAAAAATTGTTGAAGGGAAATGCTTTAAACAGATCTATAAAAAATAAGAGAGACGGCAAATCGACAGTCTTGACATTAATGATAAATTATCATAATTGCGTAAGTGAAACACCTTTTTCAAGATATGCGGGAGAAATCCTGTTTTGTTTAAATCCAGATACGATAAAAGTTGGATCTAATTAATTAATCTGGGCTTGATTTCAGAGATAACAGGACCGCTAAAATATTCTAAAACAAAGGATGATTGGGGAGTATAAGTGGAAACAAAGCTGCATACACTTTGTGGGTTTGCCCCTTTAAAAGTCGAAAAGAATTTTTCAAATTAGTTGGGAAAGATTAATTTTGCCTTACTGCTAATAATGTACGGTATTTTATAATATCGTACGGTATATTAAATGTAACTAATATTATCAGTTGGAAACTCACACCAAAGTGCGCAAACGAATATGCGCGTCGCACATTCCTGAATAAGAACGAGTCAGTATTTTGAGTGTGACGGATGGTGATGGGTGGAGTTGCTGGTCGTTTCCTCGTTTGTTTTCAAGTGTGCCTTAATAAAATTAAAAAATAACTATGGAGGGGAACGATAAAGTAAAAGATGAAAATATTAGCGTTGAACATAGCGGGAATCAAGTGGTCCACGTCAGAGGTAACAGTGATAGTGAATTACAAGCATTATTTGACTGTGTTTTGAAACCTTCGAGTCAGATGCCTCTCCAGAAGCCTTTTAAGATGCGAAATTTGCCTGCATCTTTTTTCACCCCACCTGCCCATAGGCAATCTCCTGCGCCCACTGTCTCACATTCAAGGGAAGGGTCAGCAGACTCGACCTACGGCAGTGCTGGAACTCCCGGAGGTGGTCCTCTGCGAGTGGGGGGAACTGTTTCACCCACGAACTCTCAGGCACAACATTTTCGTCATCACTCCTCCCCAGCATCCCTCCAACAGTCTCTCTCAGTTGCTCAACCTCAGCATGTTCATGTCAAACAACACTCCTTTGATGCCCTTTCTGATGAAATGCAAACTCTACCACCACATTGGGAACAAGCGCGCACATCGCAAGGGCAAATTTACTACCTCAAGTAAGCGAACTTAATTAAAACAGTTTAGTCTAAGTCGCTGCCAGACAATTCAGTAGGCTTCGCCGTCTTGTACGCCAAGATTTCCGATTTTCCATCTTATTCACTTCCTAACCACTTCATCTAGTGATTTAAGTTTATTTATCTCTGCTCTTAACTTTTTGTATTAATGAGTAATTTTTTTGTAACAAGTTTCCCCATCTTGTTCAACTAGGATACTTATGCATTTGTTCCTTCAATAAGGGTAAATATTTGACTCTTCAAAGTTTAAGTAAGCTATATTGAAGAGTCTATGATTATAAATTGATGGATCAGTTGAGATTTATGGTCTTTGTTTCATGAGATGAAACTGGGTATGATAAATATAGAAAGCTCTTCTGGCAGTTTTTAGTGATAGGAGGATTACCCAATGGGCCAATTGTTTCATTGCAGCTAAAAATAATATTTGGAGGATTGCAACCTCTTCTGCTCCCAAGTTGTGGATGAAACTTCAGAATACCTATGCCATGTTTTTAGTATTAAAAACCGTACTAATGGTGTTTTTAGGCATTTAAGTCATCATATATGGTTACAGTTTGGTGCAAAAACTACATATTTTTAAGATAGTCCAACTTGAATTGTTCAAAATTAAAATAAGTCCACCTTTGCCTTCTCTTATGTGTAAAGAATTCCTGATTTCAACCTAATGCTAGGCTTTTGAATTGTTTTTGAATCCTAAAGTAATTATTTTGAAATGGGGGACTTCACCCCTTTTAATTGTGGGGGTTGCATCCCCACCCCCCACTATTTTTAATCACCTATTAGTATTAGTACTTCAAAAGCCTAGCATTAGGCTAAAATTCTTGTTGCTAATATTTGAAATCATGTTGTTGTTTTTTCACCTCGAGAGAACATAAGAAAAGAAGGAGACTGCAAAAGACCATTCATGGCCTACACTTGGCAGCTCCTGGGCTTATTTTAATTTCATTTTTAACTATTCAAGGTGGAGTATCTTACAGATATGTATTTTCTGCACCAAACTGAAACCATATATGACTACTACAATGCCAAAAACACCATTAGTACTGATTATAATACTAAAAACACGGTGTAGGTCTTCTGGTCTCACCAAGTCCTGTAGGAAGATTTATAAATATATATCTTGCATACATTTTCACTTCCTACCCTCACCACTTAACAGATTTGGGTAAAGTTTAAGATAAGTTTGGTTCTATTACCTGGTAGGGCCCTACCACTCTAGTCCAGCCAGACTGGATAGGAGAGGGACAGGCCCAAAAGTCCAAGACTGATACTCCAGTCAGGCTACACGGGAGGTTTACTCAAATATATCATTAATGACTGGCTAAGTGTATCCTCCATATAAAATACCTTGAAAATATAACAAATTGAGATTGAAATGAACTGGCAGTAGGTCAAAGGTGGAACAATTCTTCACCGAGAAAGTACTGCAGTCTAGACTTAAACGCAGTGAGGCTCTGAGCATCAACAATATCTTGGGGTAGAGAATTCCATTTTGGGATAATTCAACAAGAAGCTGGGCTATGAGTTACTATATGAGGGGTCCTCGCTCCGCTTGCCCTCAGGAACAAGTAGTATGATTGTGCTATCATCCTTTGTTCCAAAATTTTTGGCATACTGCTTGTTCTTGAGGGGGTAGAGCCCCCTCCCCCTATAGTAACTCATAGCCCGGCTCGAAACCAGCTTCCGCTAACTAACACACATGCGAATATATTTAAATATATATTAGAGCTTATCTTCAACTTTACCTAGATTTCTTACAAAATTTCAGTATTAAATTTTCTCTGGTTTTTGGTTAGATTTTTTAATGGATATGGATGACCTTTGATAGGCCCTTGTGGCTTTTGTTATCCGTGAAATTATGTTTGTTAAAACCATTTGCTCATGTCAAGCACATTTCAAAATTTTGTTTCCACATTTATTATGGTGGTATATTGAAAAAATATTTGAGCAAAAGATTATTATATTACTTATTATTTATTTTATTTAATCACTTTTTTTTTAGAATTTTATTAAATCTTCTGGTAGCATTTTTTTATGCTTTGTTCAAATCTTCTTCTTTTTTTGGCAATCAAAAGGTGAAATGCGATTTTGCAATAATTCACTTTACAACTACCAAAACTGAAGAACAGATTTGAACAAAGCACAAAAAATACTTAATTCAAGAAAAAATGGTAATACTTCAGATTAGGGGCGCACGGTAGGTGGCGCTGTTAGTAGGCTACAATTTTGGGCTACAATATATCTCTTATGACGTCAGACTGTAGCTTCAGATGTGACCAATCACGGCTTTGTATTTTTTTGTTTTGGTGATTTGTAACTTTTAGTCTGTATTATTCACTAAATATCTGCGCCTCTGTTCGTTTATAGTTTTTTCTAAGCTAGGTAAGGTTTCTTGATGTCTTTTATTGTTTTTAGTTTTGTTTTCGTATTTTTTGTTTCTCAGTGAACGATAAGTTTCTTACTGGCAACGTTGTAGCTATAAATAGAACCCGCTTAGCATTTGTTTTTGTTTTGTTAGGGCTTTTTCGTGCTCTAGTTGTGCTTCTTCGTTATTCAAATGTGGGTTTATTTTGCATGACTGCGAAAAACTTTTAGATTATTTAGAGGCACATAAACTAATCAAGAAACCTATAAAAGTAAGTATTGTTTGTCATTAGGTTAGGTTTTTCTTCCAGTAAAAAGCTGTTTGGGGGGAAAAAACCCCAGTAAATTCAAGGGGACTGCTCATGGGGAGATATCATTGCAGGGGGACCAACCACCCTGTGATGATCCTGAGGGGGGAGGTCTGGGGGGCACAGCCCCCCACTATATACTCGTATACAAAAAAATATAACACCGTGATTGTTCACATCTCACGCTACTGTCTGACATCATAAGACATATTGTAGCCTATAAACAGCGCCACCTACCGTGCGCCCCAAAACTGAAGTGTTACCGAAAAAATTACCCGAGTTATATAACCTAACCTTCAATTTTCAAATTACCAGTTTGTGAAACTATACAGACTTTGTCTACCTAACACTGAGGGATATTTGTACTCCCTCTTTGGGTTGGGGTTCCACACCAATATTTTTAATTAAATCATAGTATAAACAACTCAATAGCACAAAACAAGCTCCAATTTTGCTGCATTTCATCTTATGACTATCTAAAATGAAGAGCACATTTGGATAAATAACCTCAAGAAAAATTTCCAATGCACTATTTGGGTCACTGTGAACCTCTTTTATGAGGTGTTTGAAATATAATTAACATCCACTGCAAGTCATATGGCAAATCTTTACGATTCAAAACAGGCAAATGGGGGAAAAAAGTGATGAAATAAGTTCAGTCAAAATTATATAGACAATGTGTAGTCACTAGCAATTTTTGCAAAAATACTTCTACACTGGACATCATCACAATTAAGGAAGAGAAAATGCTAGTGGCTGTTTTCAAAGTTCATCACCTGGTCCTGGCAGAAATTCTTGTTCCAGAACCAAAGCATGTGAAACTTTGCAGCACGTTCCTTCCTCTTGTACTTCATCTTCTGCAACTGAAGCAAACCCTTTCTCATCTTCTATGAGTAGTAGTGGATGTCCCCATGCTCTAACTGATGGATGAGAGACTAAAACTCCCTTGTACCTAGCTATGGACCTCATTGACTTGCTAGGATCATTGTCAATGATGGCCTGCATTTCAGCAACAAATTTGTAGGTTCTTTCTGTATCAAAACACTTAGTCTGAGGTTTCCGAGCTGCCATAGCCTCATCATCACAGACTGACTCATCAAACTCTTTCCAGATCATCTTCACTTTACTCTTTTCTTGTGACATTATTAGGATTAAAATTGACTCACTCTGCTTAAGTAAATACCGCTATAAAATGCTATATAGTATAAAATTAATTTCCTCATCCTAGATGTTTGTCCCAATTTGAGGTCCTTTCCTAACTTTATTCACCTTATTTATTTTATAATAAGTAAAAAGCTTTGCCTATTCCTTATTATTATCTGCTAACCTATTTTCAGACAAGACAGCTTTTTACTCTTTTTGATCATCTTGTTCAAATCATTTCTAACCTTTCTATAACTATTGGGGTTAGCACAGAGATATAACAATAGGGGAAGTTCCTCTGGGAAGCCCTCTGGCCTTGAAGAGCGCATTACAAAAGACTTATTATTATTATCTAAGGTGTAGTATTGCTAACGGCTAAAAATTTCAGTGTCGTTGGGTCTTTGCAGGCGTGAAACTAGTTACTGATAGTGGTCAGGGAAATATAAGAGTACAGGGTGGGGCAGGAAAAGGAAAGAGATGCAGAGGAGATAGAGTGGAAGGTATACATTCTAAAAGAGTTGCTTCAGGGATAGGAGGGCTGAGTTGTCTTTATACCAATGCTTGTAATCTTAGAAATAAGAAAGATGAGTTATTTAGTTATATTATTGATAAAGATATAGATATAATATGTGTAATAGAATCATGGGTTAATCAAAATAAATTTAATGAAACATGAGTGAATTTGAACTACAGGGTTATGATATGTACATTAGTCAAAGGAGAGAGAGGATGGGTGGTGGGTTGATTATTTATATCAGAAATAGCATTTCTTTAAATTAAATAATTCTATAAAGCAAGAAGAAGTTGAGTCACTGTGGATAGATATTAGGGACAGTAAAAATAGGATAATACACTTGGGAGCGTTTTACAGACCACCTAGACAGACTGACTGTATTGATGAGCTAATGATCAGGGAAATAAGGAAAGGATGTGAAGTAGATACAGTTATTCTTGATGACTTTAATTTAAATTCTGTGGACTGGGAAAATATGATAGGAAGGGATAGAGCAAGTAGTAAGTTTATAGAATGCTTTGAGGATAATTTTTTGACTCAATTTGTTAATAAGCCAACAAGGGGTACCAATATCTTAGAGCTGGTTCTTTCAAATGATTATCACTTGGTTCAGGAATTGACTATCTAACAGTGATAAAATTGGGCCTTTTTGATATGAAGGGGTTTTGAAAGAATCTGATGAGGAAATAGTATATGTTCTTAATGATCATTTTCTTCAGTATTTACACAAGAGAATCAAGATAGATTAATTGATGATAATTCTAGGTCAAGGGAAGTAGTGTTGAATACTGTTAATGTGAACAGGGAAATAATTAAAGGGCTTATATTGGAGTTAAATACTAGTAAGTCATCTGGCCCAGACAATATTCATTCTAGGTTACTCAAAGAAGGTGTAGATAGTATTGCAGTAGCTCTTGAGAAGATATATACTAGATCACTAGAGTTTGGAGTAATACCTAATGATTGGAAATTAGCAAATGTAGTGCCAATTTTTAAAAAGGAAAGTAAAAAGGACCCAAATAACTTTAGGCCGGTAAGCTTAACTTCTAACCTTTGTAAAATTCCTGAGAAGATGGTTAAGAAGGTGATTTCTGACCATCTAGAGTGTGGTAGGTTAATAAATGATGCTCAGCATGGGTTTAAAAGAGGTAGATTGTGTTTAACTAATTTACTGGATTTTATGGATAATGTTACTAAACAATTAGATAAGGGAAAGAATGTTGATGTAATTTACTTGATTTTAGCAAAGCTTTTGATAATATTCCACATATGAGACTAGTTCACAAATTAAGAATGCATGGGATATGTGGTAAAGTTTTGAATTGGATAACTGAATGGCTGAAAGACAGGAAGCAGAGTTGTGCTGAATGGGGTTAGGTCACAGTGGAGGGACGTTATCAGTGGCATACCTCAGGGATCCGTTCTAGGCTCTTTATTATTCATGGTTTATATAAATGATCTTGGGGAGGCTGTAAATAGCAAAATGTCAATTTTTGCTGATGACACTAAATTGGCAGCTGTAGTCAAAGAAGTTGAGGGTAGCTTTAAAGGGCAGAATGACTTAAATAAGTTATTAGCTTGGGCTCAGAAGTGGCAGATGACTTTTAACTTTAAAAAATGCAAAGTTCTTAACATGGGAAGGGATAATAGAGAATTTAGCTATGAAATGGATGGGCATTGGCTGAATTCAGTTGATGAGAAAGACTTAGGTGTAGTAGTAGCTACGTCACTGAAGTTTTCAAAGCAGTATTGAGGCAAAAAATAGAGCAAATAGGGTGTTAGGATACATTAAGAGGAATGTTAGCTACAAGAGTAAAGAGGTTATCCTTCAACTCTACAACTCGTATGTTAGGCCACATTTAGAGTACTGTATACAAGCATGGTCACCACATTTTAGACATGACATCAACCTGCTAGAGTCAGTAGAAAGGAGGGGCAACAAAAATAATACCTTCCCTGAAGCACCTTGAATATGAAGATAGATTGAGGGTACTAAATATGTTCTCATTTGAGAGAAGATGTGTGAGGGGAGATATGATTTAGCTTTTTAAAATATGTTCTGGGATAGATAAGTTGGATTTTAGCAAGTTATTTGAATTGGAAGGTAGTAATAGGACTAGGGGTCACCACTTAAAAATGAAAAAACCGAGGTGCAGGTTGGATGTTAGAAAGTATTTTTTCCAAACTTGAATGTATTCAAACGCAGATTAGATGATTATATGGGGAGGGCGAGTTAACTTTGGAGGGTATTCTGGACTCATTCTGTGGATGCAGTTTTTTATTATTGTAGATTATGATTGATTTGGATTTTGATGAATCTTGATGATGATGCTTTTTGTTTTTGACACATTCCTGTGGATGTTTCTAATTGTATATTGTAGATGCATGATCGGACACAATCCTATGGATACATTTTGTAGGTGGGTTTTGACAGATGTGGATGACCTTTGATAGTCCCTTGTGGCTTTTGTCATCCGTGAAATTATGTTATGTTTTACCTTCAGCAGCTGTAACTTACTAGATTGTCCACTGGAAAGTCAAGATGAAAATAATTATAAAATGTAGGATATTTTCAAAGCAAGTATTAAGTGTGGTACAGGAGCAGTGGATTCCAAAGAAGTTTCTTATGGAAAAATAAGAAACCACACTTTGGGCTATCAAAAGAATACAAGAAGAAATTACCTTGGACAACTTGAATAGCTATAGAAAGGTTAGGATTGATTTGAATAAGATAATCAAAAAGAGTAAATAACTAGTAGTGTAAATCAAGATAGGTCCTCTTAAAGTTTAGGGAAAATCTTTTCTAATCGATTCATTTTAATAAGGGACTTAGGAAAGGTAAAATATCTGAGAATGCTATGAAACCTCAAAATTCTCATAAAGGGATTATGGAAAGCTTTGAAACTTGTTAAATTTGGATATAGAATTCAAGAGGAAATAATGCTTATGAGATTTGACAAATTTTCCAACATGTATTAAATTTAGTCCGGGAGCAATGAGGGCCATCAGGAAGAAATATAGGAAACAATTCTATTGGATTTGAGAGCTAGAAAATTTCTGAGAATGAGCTCAATAGGATTCTACAGGGTGCTGCCAGTATTTGCTCGCAATTTTCAACTGCTAATTTTACACCTTTTTTCTTTCTTTTTTACCTTGGTTTTGTTCTTTTTCTTCTTTAAAAACAATAACCTTTTTGCAGAATAATTGACTGTGTAAAATTTTAAATCCCCTATTTGTGGAAGAGCCTTGGAATCAATACTAGAAGGATGAACAAGGTCATTTTTAGACTTCAGAAAGGAACTAAAAGATTCAGCATTCAACCACAGGGTGACAATATGCTGCCATCAGAATTCAGGAATTCATCACTGAAATCCAGATTATCAACAATAATCCATAAAAGTTGCCTCATGCCATTGCAAGGGAGAAAGGTGTGGATGAAAAGCTCCTCAGGTGGTGGTGCATACAGACATTCGCTAATTATCATACAAGATGAGCAGGGATAATTTCTCTCCAAGGCAATGCAGGAAAAGCAACTCACTCACACCAAGAAGCTGATCAACAAGTTGAAAAACACCCATTTAAGCCAGACATACATTGGTTCTTCTCCAACTAAAAGAATTTCTGCTAAGACAAGAGCAACTGTCAGAACAACGCGAGGCTTACTATCACACCCAAATGCGTGTCCAGTCATGTATATGAAGTTTCCAGTCACAATCATGATCTTCAGTGTTGTCAGCAGTGAAGTTATCATGCTTCCTCACTTCTTCCCTGGTGGCCTCAGGCTGAACACCGATGGCTACACCTGTGTGGCTGTAGGGAGACCTTACATGGACCAGCAAGGCTCTGTACCATGCCACACCAGCCGGGAGACCCAGGTCTGGCTGTTGTAGAATTTCTCAATCATGCAACATCTGACATTTGGCCTTTTTAATTTAGCTTTACCCTTAAGCAATTTTATAATCAGGATCATATCATCCCTTAACCTTTTGAGAAGGCCAAGAGTCAGTTTATTGAATATGCACACCTGTCCTTTTCTAAGGCATACAAAATATTTACTGCAGTTTTTATTATGAACTTACATACACACAATTTTTTGTATATATATATATATATATATATATATATATATATATATATATATATATATATATATATATATATATATATATATATAAATAAAACTTTAACTCATTGATGAATAGAGTAAATGTTAATAAAACTACTTTATAGGATGTAATATTTAGTCACAAAACCAATTTCAGTATAGAGTTTATCATCCCATCTTCAGTCGAATGCTGAGAAGAGACAGGCTTCCACACATTGAAATATGAGAAATCAGATTAATATCACTAATTAGGGGATATGAAAGTAAGCTGATATAGGATGTCTTTAAAATAAGATTTGGGCTAAAGGAGCTGCATTTAAATTAATCCTACAAAAGGTTGAGATTGCACAGGTAAATTATTTTGGAAGAATGTCTATTTTTAGTATTCAACTGAAGATAGTATGATAAACTCCATACCAAAACTGGTCTCATGAATAAATATTACTTATTATTAGCTCAAAGCAGTGGGCATACTTATTTATATTTAAAACAAGATTAATAAATGTAAATTAGTAATTATAGTAATGCCCATAAATACAAAGATTTTGTGTCATTATTTAAAAGATGGTTTTGACTAATATGAAAATTTATTTTATCCAGATTATCAAACTTTAAAATTTGCCTATTTTTTGTCCTATTTGGATCCAGAAAATGGAGCCTCTGAGGTTGAGCATCTTTCAAATAAAAACACTCCCTCCCTGCCCTCAACAAATGCATATAATCAAGCTACTTCAAAGGAGCTACCATTTTTGTCGATATTCTCTGTACAGCCCACACGGAGCTACCCTGGTATCTGGAGGGTCCACACCTCCTCCCAGCCCCACTGTCCGCAATTATATATCCTCTGGCCCAAGTGCCAGCAATTCTACACCCTCCCTGCATTGTTGTCTGTAGCTTTATATCTTAACTTCACTTCCTTGCAAATCTCATATTGGGATTGGATGGTGTAGTGTTGTGGGGGCTACCACCCCTGCTGCATCTGAAACCTGGATTCCAGGGTATGCCCCCCCCCCCCTATCCCTTTTCTCCTTTATTACATAGCCTATCCCACACCTGAGAACTTTTCTCTGGCCATCCAGATAAGTTCTGGTAGCTGGGTGCTCTCCTGGCCTCCTTGAACACAACTGAGTGACAGGATATATTATGAGGTTCCTACCTGCTGCAAGAGCCCAAAGTCCATTGGCTAAGGAAGTTATTAGGTGGGGAATGTGCTAGGTTGCCAACTCTCTTTGAAAGTTATTCAAGTTGGAAGGTAGTAATAGGACTAGGGGTCACCACTTAAAAATTTAAAAAAACACAGGTGCAGGTTGGATGTTAGAAAATATTTTTTCACCAATAGAGTGGTAGATTACTGGAATAGTTTGCCATCTGAGACAGTAGTACAATCCAAACTTGAATGTATTCAAACGCAGATTAGATGATTATATGGGGAGGGAGGGTTAACTTTAGGGGTCATTCTGGACTCATTCCTGTGGATGCAGTTTTTTTATTATTGTATATTATGATTGATATGGATTTTGACGAGTCTTGATGATGATGCTTTTTGTTTTTGACTCATTCCTGTGGATGGTTCTAATTGTATCTTGTAGATGCATGATCGGACACAATCCTCTAGATTGTTTATATTGTAGATGCATGATCTGACACAATCCTATGGATACATTTTTTGGGTGGGTTTTGGCAGATGTGGATGACCTTTGATAGGCCCTTGTGGCTTTTGTCATCCATGAAATTATGTTGTTATGTGGCTACATTGGCCTCTCCTTTATGGCTTAAGCAAAGAACAAAGTTGGCAAGTCCGGTTGTCAAAGACCATCCTACCTCACAACTGAGACTAAATGATCATATTCTGTATGTTTCTGATTCCTATACCTACAAAAGTATTGGGAGGCTATAGTATCTTTCTCACATAGATCCTTTTTCTTTTCAATTCCATCATGGCCACAACTGAAGGATATTTGGTGAAGGGGCTTCTGGTTAAAGGAGCTTAGCCTCACCTCCTGTAGGTGCTGGGGAGAGATGTATGCTGAGGCACCCCTTTCAATTGGTGGATGTGCCTTTTGTAACTCTACCTACAAAGATTAGCTCCCCCCGCCTTATGCTTTTGTTGGGGTATCTTCTTTATTGTAACTCATAGATGACTGTTTGAAGCAGCTGAGTTACCTCGTATGCATTTCCAGGGTCCCAGCAAGTAACAACAACAAGGAGTAACAACAAGGAAAGAAGGTACCCTAGGAGACCTTACGGTCCATTCAAAGAGGGTACCTTTGGATTAGCAATTGAGCGGGCACAAGGCTGCTCAATTGTTTTGCGTCCCTAAACGGCCACTTTTCAAGACTTTGTCTAGTCTTGACTTGAACTGGTCAACAGATTCACTGTTGACAACTTCCACTGGAAGTGCGTTCCACATACCGCAGATACTGTAAGTGAAAAAATTTCCACACAGATTGCGGTTGTAACGCTTCAGTTCAAGTTTGAAGCCGTGATTGCGCGTTCTGTTCTCACTCAGTGTGAAAATATCCCGATAGTCAACATTGTCGAACCCTCGAAGTATTTTGAAAACTTCGATGAGCTGACCACGCTGTCTACGGGTTTCCAGCGAGAACAGATCTAATTCCCTTAGTCTATCCTCATAACTTTTATGTCGGATAGAGGGAATCAGCTTGGTTGCCCTGGCTTGTACGCGTTCCAATCTCGCGATGTCCTTTCGCAATGAAGGACTCCAAAATTGTACGGCATACTCCAGGAAACAGTTCACCCACTCCTGATGGTAGCAGGGAGTCGGAATCGATCCATTAGAGGGACAAGGGCAGTGGGTCCTATCCCCCCATCCCCTACCTTTTCAAATAGAGAATAGAGAGTGACTCTTTTAGGAGTCATTGTTCCACTGCCCCAGCTTTTTCGCTTCAGGACCTGGTGGGAAAAAATACCAAGAGAATTGTGTACTTCTTGAAGTGTGCATTTTATGGGAAAATTTTGGTTTGTGAGTGTAGTGTGTCAAGAGGGTGATGTACAGCCTATAGATTATTCTAATGGCTTTTCTTTTGCAGTTTCAAGTTTGTTAGATTTATCAGTGATGGATGTGACACTGGTGATGCATAATTGAGCATGATCCAGATAAATTGCTTATATATGGTGGTTAGTTTTGGGGGTTCAAAGATGGCATCTTTTCAGGTACACAGGACATTGATATTTCTCTTGGTTTTGTTAGTATCTCTTAAAGCACATACAGCATTGTTTTCTTTTGGTTTTATTACAGATGTTTGTGATGTGATTGGTGTGTAAATATAATTTGTATATCTTAGGTCTAGTCTAATTTTGTTGATTTTATTTAGTGTGATGTGGTGGTTTGATTCTTGCCTGTAAGGTCAATAATGATATTAGATTTTTGTGTGGAGCCTCTATTCTGTTTTTAGAGCCATTGTTCTGTTTTATAGGTTTCTGTTTCTCGTAGATTTATTTATTTTGCTGGCGTGTTGTTCTCAGGTCATCTACATATAATTTCACTCCTACAAGAATGGTGTTGGGGTCACACGTTGTGTTAGGGCTTAAATAGCTGTGGAGCCTAAACATTTTGGGTGATGGTTTGATATTTATATATTTTTTACTGATCTGCACTCACACAGCACGCTGCCGAAGAGTGCTATTTCTCAGTAAGGACCTAGAGTTTAATATGGAACCCAGACCGAGGGTATCTTCAGTGTAAGGCAGCCCCTGTGAACTCAGTCTGAATTGGATGCTTATCTATCAATTAACTACACTAAAAAATTCTTCTAATCAAAGATAACTTAAATGATAGGGAAACCTCATAAACTACAATGCCCTCTCCGCCCATACCCTACTAAACCGCAACACCCAAATCATTTCAATCCCAGCTACAATGCGCCCTATGCCACCCTGATATACACATAGGGGGAGAGGGTGTACTATGTTTTGCCACCAAGCTGTGTCATACTAAGTAATGTCATGGGTTGGTGGCAAAACACACTACCCCCTTTCCTCAACCTACCCTGCCCCTCCCCACCATTAAGGACTGGAGGATGTGGATTTAGCAGCGACTATCATTGTCATGGATGGTTAAATGGGGGATGGGAGTGTAATAAATTACTAATTAGTTCTTTACTTTCTATGCCACTTTTTATTCTCAATCATTACTTGTGTAATTAATTCTTTACATTCTGTGCCACGTTTTATTCTCAATCATTACTTGTATAATTAATTCTTTACTTTCTATGTCACTTTTTATTCTCAATCATTACTTGTATAATTAATTCTTTATTTTCTATGTCACTTTTTATTCTCAATCATTACTTGTGTAATTAATTCTTTACTTTCTCTGCCACTATTTATTCTCGATCATTACTTATGTAATTAATTCTTTACTTTCTATGTCACTTTTTATTCTCAATCATTACTTGTGTAATTAATTCTTTACTTTCTATGCCACTTTTTATTCTCAATCATTACTTGTGTAATTAATTCTTTACTTTCTATGCCACTTTTTATTCTCAATCCTTATGTAATTAATTCTTTACTTTCTGTGCCACTTTTTATTCTCAAACATAATTTCTTATAATTAATTCTTTACTTTCTCTTGCCATTTTTTATTCTCAATCATTGTGTAATTATTTATTTACTTTCTCTGCCACTTTTTATTCTCAATCATTACTAGTGTAATTAATTCTTACTTTCTCTGCCAATAATGGTTTATTATTGGCTTTTGAATTTTCTATGATGATAATCTCTGCCTAACTGCCACTTGAGGCCTTTTCTTTTCTTTATAAATGAAGTCGTTAAGGTATAAAGCTTTAATAGCAAAAATAAAGATAATTCCATTTTCTACTAGTGTTTATATTCTAATATTATCTGTTTAGCTTAGTTATATGCTGCAGGCAGGGGGGGGTATAGTTACTCACCAGATTTAGTCCCATTTTGGGACAACTTTACAGAAGCTACCGTATGCTCTATAATCCTGTGGTTTGCATCCTACATTAAAATATAGGTGTACCTACTGAGAAATATAAGGTAGCTATCTTAAATAAAAATACATGACTTTTTTTCTTAGAAATTTAGTATCTTTGTAGTGTATATATACAGGTTGTAATTTTTACTACTTATAAGTGATTGGAAAGAATCTGATAATGCTTACTAAACTGTGTAACATTAGTTGTTGATAGACACAAGTATTGCCTTCATGTCGGGTCAAGATGATTCCCAACTGAGAGAAATATAAGAATTTTTTATTACACATCAAAATATGAAATTTCATGGTCTAGTTTTGAAAATGTTATAATCACATTAGCAATTAGGGTAAACTCGCCAATTAAGGGTCACTTGTGAGAAAAAACTGCTCTGCAAAAACTTAATACACACATTAAAAAATATTTAGATAGATAGTTTTAGATCATTTTGAGCATAAAAGATTTTGATTGTGGATTAAGTTTTTGCGGAGCAGTTTTTTCTCACAAGTGCATCTTAATTGGCAAGTTTACCCTATATATGTGATCTTACGATGTTCTTTTGACCTAAAACTATTGTTGCTATATTGGTCATGTTGAGAAGATGGAAAGTGGATGGTTAATTATTTTTGCAGCCTTGTATTTATTTTTTTATCATTTAGTAAATGATATTGAATTTATGAACTGCTGGCAAATTGTTTCTCATTGCTTTTTATCCAATCAGAGCTCTAAGCTCCCTAAACCCAAAACATAAAATTAATCCTGCCTAGTTAGTGTCTGACATTGTGTCCTAACCTAAACTTATCTTTAACGCACACCTCCAATACACAAGTTTAGCTTGCTTTTCTTTGATATATTGTATGTTCAACTTGTAGACCCAGGCCTAAACTTGAATTATGTGAAATTGTGTAAACAGATTGGCAATAAATATTATTTTATCGGTTTGTCATTTTTTATTCTCTACACAATTATGAGGCATATAAATTGCAGTTACCAAAAGGAAAATTTAAGAAATAATGAATTTAAATTGGCATTGACTGAGAAATAATGATAAAATAGAAATAATTTTAAAATAATGAATTTAAATCTGCATTAACTGAGAAATGAACTTGTGGTATATTTTCTGTAGAAAAGTAGCTGGATTGCATGTGTAGTACAAAGTTTTGCTTTAGAACCCTATGTATTAATGGCATAATTTGCTAAGAATGAACTGGTAAGCCAATAAATTTAAATTAAAAATAGAGAATGAGATTCATTGGAAAATGATGAAATTAATATAAATACGTATAATTGTAAATTTTGAACAATAGAGATTAGAAGTTGGTATAGAACAGTTTCATTAATTACAAAAATTAAGCTTAATGGTAAAATATTTGAAATTTAACTAAACTATATGTTTCAGTATATAATATATTTTTCTTAGATTTTAAACAAATATGTGAATTAATATTATTAGAGCCAAAAAATTTTCCCATTGCAGCAAAGTTAAATACGATGCAAGGGTAAGTAAAGAGATGAGATTCTTAAGTGGATGTACTTAAAAGTATGTGATATACTAAGTACAAGATTTTAAATTGCAATATTCATTGGACCTTAAAGTAAAATATTTGATTAATATGTCACTCAATCAGGGTTGGTAAAAACCATGTTTTAGAAAAAAGTGGGGGTTTTATGGTTTTAATAGTAAATTAAATTATTCTAACTAATATATAGTCATTTTACATGTATTGCACACATTGGCTAGCTAATATACCTAAAGACTAGTTCTACATCCCAAAACTGAAAATATACAAAATTTTGCAGGTTTAAATTTTAAACATTTTAAGCAACAAAATGGTTAAAGGAGCAAATAATACTAAATAGTTACACATTTATATTTACCATTTATTTATTTATGATTCTATTATATTCCTGATAATCCTGACTAAAATAAAATAAAAACAATATCACATACAAAGTTCCATATAATACTATCCTTTGGATTTGAAAAAATGTATCACAGTTCCTTTAATAACAAGTTAACAACATTTAATAAGAATAGTTTAATTAACCTGTGAAATCAAACCTAAAAATATGCATTTGATATATGGTTAACAAATGACCTTTACATATCTGAATTAAAAGGCATATTTAAATTGAACATTTTATAAATAAACACAAGTTTAGGTGCTTTTCCTCTACCTAATCTGTTTCTTAACTTATAATGTTCTATATAATACTATCCTTTGGATTTGATAAAAAAATGTATCACAGTTCCGTTAATAACAACAAATAAAAAATAAGAATGGCTAAATTAGCCAGTAAAATCAAACATAAAAATGTGTATTTGACATATTGTTGACAAATGACCTTTTTATATTATCTGAATCTAAAGGCATATTTAAATTGGACATTTTATCAATAAATACAAGTTTAGCTCCTTTTTTCTGTACCTAATCTGTTTCTTAACTTGGGATGTACTTATCCAAAAGCAGAAAACACCCTCTCTACACTCAACTGTATTTAGAGGCTGTTAAAAAGCCCAATATATCTTCTAGATCAGGGATGTCCAACCTGCGGCCCACTGCTTACTCAGATTTAATTTTTATGGGGTACTTTTTAGGCAATCTCTAAAACCACATTGATTTTATTTTACTTTGTATAAATCTAATTTAATTTTTTACTGTTAATATACAGTATTATTTAAAATTTATATTTTAAGTACCTCTGTGGCCCGGTGAATATACTTAAATTTCTAATTTGGCCCATTGGGAAAAAAGGTTGGACAACTCTGCTTAGATCCTGTTTTCAATTTTGTTTTCTAGTGATTTCCACCAAGCACATGGAGTTATTGTAGATAGGACAGTTTTCTGAAAGAGAGATGACCTATTGAAAGGTGCTGATTTTCCTTTAAGAAGATGGATATTCTTCTTCAGCTCGTTTCATAGCTCTGTTGTCTTCATCTTCAGTAAGACTGATATCATGGTATTTAGGATCTAATTTTATGGCTAACAAATGAGCATTGGTTATGGCTTGATCATACCTTTGGTAATAAATTGTCAGGAACAGAAACAAGAACTTCTTTCACTTTTTGTAGTAGTTCCTTCCATAATGCCTCGGCATCACTTATTTTGCAGCTGTCACTTTGTAACTTATTTATTGTGCAAAGGAAATTGGTTTTAATCTTTTGCATAATTGTTCAGCATTATTTTTTATGTTTATATCTTCCACTTTTTTATATATCATAACCAAGTGTTATTAGTGTAAATGTTTTCATTATCCTAATAAAATTAATTCTATTTAATGTTTCAGCTTAATAGATATTATAAAATCTTCAAAACCTGACAGTTTTATAATAAAAATCAGAAATAAACAAAAAAAACATGGTTTTAATGTTTTTTTAAGTGGTTTAAACCAAATGGTTAAACCGGCCAACCCTGCACTCAATTAACTCTTTTTCTCCTACCACCACTGAGTTCACCTCATAATCAGAATCTTCCCTTGTAGGGTTAAATTGATGATGGCTAATTGCAACGTGAATATGTATATCAATCCATACACATATATAGGTTTTAGGAAACTACCATGTTCTGTAATGTGTGAACCTACATACTTATATTTTGAGTGGCTGTACTCTGTGAAACTTATTCCTTCTGTTTTATAATATACCTACCTTATTTGAGTAATTGATAGCCTTTGGGAAAGTGGAGATTTGGTGGGTAAAAATTGCTTTCCACATAATATTTACCTAATTTATGCCCTAGCCAAGAGGAACCACCCCTTTGAATTACGATTAGCCCTTCATCCTGTATGTGCCAAATATGCCTCAGTCCCCTAAATGACTTGAATTTTATAAAATGTTATTTCCTATTTACTTTTTCTCCATACAATTGAGTGAATGCTCAGAAATATATGTAAATTTGACATGCTCTTTGGCTGTTCTTAATCATGACTAGTTTGGGGGGAAAATTATAATTTCATTGTTAAATTTCCTTGGATATATTCAACTTGTCTCTTCATTACTCTAGTTTTAACTTTTAATTGACATTTCAGAATTTTCGGGGATAATTTAGCAGCACTGATGCTTTGCAAGATTCTCTTCTTTTCATCATCCTCTTACTTTACTTAATTAGTAGTATCCTCTGGGTTCTCTTCAGTCAAATGCAACCTCACTCAGGAATGATGCCACAGTGTATGTTCCTATCCAGCCGATTGCTTAGAGAAATTATATTAAAAGATGATGGATGAATGAAAGAAAGGAAGATAAGATGGGTAGTGTTTTGGGGTTGTTGTGAAGGTTGCAGTATTGGTGGGTATTATACTTTTTTAATTTTTTTTAGGGAGGAGTGTACAGGGTTCCTGATTGTAGATCAGTGAGAGAAACTCGGCAAACCAGAATGGATTAAGATGGGTGAATTTAGAGGGAGGCACTTTCAAGTAGGGCAATATAGTGTAGGCTTTTAAGTGGTTATGTGTGTGTTCTGGTTCAGTGGGGTTGCTAGTGTATATAAAGTAACAAGGAGTAATATAGGTATTTATGATCTTGACATAGGTATAAGTAGTGACCTGAGTAAATTTGCTGATGATACTAAGCTAGGTAGGGCCATTAGGGCTGATTCTGATGCTGTTGTAATGCAGGAGGAATTGACCATTCTGTCCAATTGGGCAGAGAAATGGCAAATGAAGTTTAACATAGACAAATGTAGTGTACTTAGTATAGGTAGAAATAATCCACTGAATAGTTATAAATTAAATGGGAGAAATTTAGGGAGGACCGATTGTGAGAGGGACTTGGGTATTTTGGTAAGTTCAGACCTTCGTCCTAGAAAGCAATGCCTAAATGCTAAGAATAAAGCTAATAGGATATTGGGATTCATTAGGAGGAGTGTAAGCAATAAGAGTGCTGAAGTCATTCTAAAACTGTATCTGGCGCTAGTTAGGCCTCATCTAGACTATGCAGTACAATTTTGGTCACCATATTATAGGAAGGATATTGATTTGCTTGAATCTGTGCAGAGAAGGATGACAAAGATGATTGGTGGGCTAAGGAACTTACCTTATGGTGAAAGGCTCAGAAAACTAAATCTACATACATTGGAAAGGAGAAGAGTCAGAGGGGAATTGATTGAAGTCTTCAAATGGGTAAAAGGATATAATAAAGGGGATCTGGGTAAGGTTCTTATACTTAGTGAACATGACAGGACACATAGCAATGGGTTTAAGCTTGATAAGTATAGGTTTAGGAAGGAGATTGGGAGGAATTGGTTTACAAATCGTGTGGTAGATGAATGGAATAGGCTCACTAGACATGTGATAGAAGCCTCCTCTCTGGGTAGTTTTAAGAATAGATTAGATAAATATATGAATGAAGCTGCTAGATGGGACTGACTTTTTTATGTACATATGTATATATTTTTCTAAGGAGTTGGGAGATTATTTTGCGGTTGCATGAATGGACATAATCCTCTGGATGCATTTTATGTATATTGTAGATTAGATCTGACGAACTCCTGTAAAGGGTGACAATGTTGATGACTTTTCTCTGGTAAGAAATCTTTTGTGTGTTGACTGGAACAGGAGCTGCCAAGTGTAGGCCATGAATGGTCTTTTGCAGTCTCCTTCTTTTCTTATGTTCTTAAGTAAGTACCCTAGGAGACCTTACGGTCCATTCAAAGAGGCAACCTTTGGACTAGCAATCGAACAGGCACATGGCTGCTCAATTGTTTTGCGTCCCTGAACGGCCGCTTTTCAAGACTTTATCTAGTCTTGACTTAAACTGGTCAACAGATTCACTGTTGACAACTTCCACTGGAAGTGCGTTCCACTTACAGCAGATACTGTAGGTGAAAAAATTTCCACACAGATTGCGGTTGTAACGCTTCAGTTCAAGTTTGAAGCTGTGATTGCGCGTTCTGTTCTCACTCAGTGTGAGAATATCCCGGTAGTCAACATTGTCGAACCCTCGAAGTATTTTGAAAACTTCGATGAGCTGACCACACAGTCTACGGGTTTCCAGCGAGAACAGATTTAATTCCCTTAGTCTATCCTCATAACTTTTATGTCGGATAGAGGGAATCAGCTTGGTTACCCTGGCTTGTACGCGTTCCAACCTTGCAATATCCTTTTGAAACGAAGAACTCCAAAATTGTACGGCATACTCCAGGTGCGGCCGAACGAGGGAGTTGTACAGACAAAGTACTATCTCCTTGTTACGGTATCCAAACTGGCGCTTTATGTAGCTTAACATCCTTTGGGCTTTCTTCTCTGCCTCAATGCACTGTTTCGAGAACTTGAGGTCGCTAGTGATAGTTACACCCAAGTCCTCAGTGTCACTCGATTCAAGAGCAGTGCCCTTAAGGATATACTGAGATTGGGGGTTTCTGTGGCCGATATGCATTACTTTGCATTTGTTCACGTTAAAAGGTATTTGCCACGTGTCCGACCACTCCCCAATCTTCCCAAGATCTTCCTGCAGGCAGGCAGTATTTCCATCCTTTGCAACGTTCATACCAAGCTTGGTATCGTCGGCAAATTTGGAAATCTTGGCAACCATGTCACCGTCCATGTCGTTGACGTAGATGATGAATAGTAGTGCTCCTAGGACAGAACCTTGAGGCACCCCGCTAGTAACGGGCACCCACTTAGAAGCCTGTCCATTCACCACCACCCGTTGCCGTCTGCCACTTAGCCAGTTCTCGATCCAGCCGGCTACCTTTCCGTCTATGCCTAGCGCTCGCACTTTCCGGAGAAGGCGGTGGTGTGGTACCTTATCAAAGACTTTCTGAAAGTCTAAGTACACCACATCCACCGCCTTGTCCCGATCGTGCTCACTGAACACGAAGTGGAAGAATTCCACAAGGTTCGTCAGGCATGACCGTTGCCTTCGGAAGCCGTGCTGGGAACTCCTCAGTAGCAGCTTTGACTCTAAATACGACGTCATTTTGTCCACCATCATGCTTTCCATGAGTTTACCGACTATCGAAGTCAGACTGATAGGTCGGTAGTTCGACGGTTGGTTTCGGTCTCCTTTCTTGAAGATAGGAGTCACCTCCGCTTCACGCCAGTCTCTAGGAACGCATTCGGTCCGGATTGACATGTTAAAGATGTCGCTCAGGTGTCGTGACACTTGATCGCGCACTTCTTTCAACACTTTAGGTAGAAACCCATCCGGGCCAGGTGACTTATTCGTCATTAGGTCAGTGATCTTCTTTTTTATTTCTCCTTCGGTGAAGTCCATATCCTCCAGCTTTTCCCCCGAGTAGGAATCGATTGGCTGGGGGATGGGACCACACTCTTCAGTAAACACTGAAGAGAAGTAGTCGTTGAAGAGGTTAACATTTTCTGCATCTAAGTGCTTTAATGTCCCCTCCTCATTTCTCAAAGGGCCAATCGTTCGACGGATTGGTTTATGGCTGTTCACATATCCAAAAAACTCCTTGGGATTCTCTCTACAGAGTCTCGCCACTCGGAGTTCCTCAGAACGCTTAGCCGCCCTTATGCTGGACTTCACTCTCCTGGCTAGCCTCCGGTATTCGTCAAAGTCACCCGAGATCTTCGATTGTCGGTACACAGTTCTCTTCTTCCTAAGCAGTTGGCCGATTTCTCGATTAAACCACTTTGGTTGAACAGAAGACCGACGGAGACATTTCAGAGGGATGAAACGCGATTGAAGACTCATGAATGTGGTTTTGAAACTGTTCCACGAGTCTTCAACAACATCGCACACTTCTAGCCTCGCGTCAGTCAGTCCAGCACGAAGACCTGCAAAGTCTGTTCTTTTCAAATCGAGTTTCTTCGATTTACTAGTTGCAGGCCCTGCCTTCGGAGCTTTGACTACAAATCTAATTAGTCGGTGGTCACTGCCACCGAGCTCTTCGCCAACAGAGAGGTCCTCAACGATGTCATCCTCAGAGATGAAAACCAAGTCGAGGATATTGTTTCCTCTCGTTGGCTCTCTCACCCATTGAGTGAGGAACTCGTTGTTCGCGAACTCCAGGAGTAGTGCGTTCTCGCCACAGGGTTCTCTGGTTTCCCAGTCAACTTGTGTGTTGAAATCACCCATGACGATACACACTCTGTCTTCGACAAGTTCTCCTAGTAGCTGGTACAGATCTCTATCCTTTTCAACGAGTTGGGCAGGAGGTCTATAAAGCACCAGGGTCCTGTATTTGGCAGGACCTATCTCTAGGTCAACACCTAGTAGTTCATGGTCGGATACGATGTTGCAATCCGTCGAGTTGAGAGTATCCTTGACGTACAACATCACACCGCCACCCTCTCTGTCTGGCCTATCTTTCAGGAAGAGCTGGTAACCGGGAATCGTGAATTCACCTTCAAAATCTCGGCTTGAGGTTTTTATCCACGACTCCGTGGATATGATGGCCAGAGCAGCTTAATGAAAAATTGTATACTTATGTTTAGGTGTTCTTTGATGTAGAGAATTTTAGTTTGTGTGGGAGTAATTTTTATGCAGCCAATTCATGGGCTGCTTGTATCTTGTTTGTTCTGATTGTTTGTATGTGGCATTTGAGGTAATGTTTGTGTGGAGAGTGAAGGTAACCAGAATTACCTTTGTGCATGTCAAGGGAATTAACCAAAAGCTTTGTAAGTAATGGTCAATTGTTTTTTTTAACTTTATTATTTTTCTGTGTAACTATGTTAAGATTTACTACATAGAAAAGAATGTACTAAATAATTACCTAGGTATCACTCATTACTGAATAGAAAAGAAGTTGCATCTAATCTCTTACAACAGCACTTCTACCATAGTTAACAAAAGAACATATTCACAATCACCTTGGAATTCCTTATGTTGCCCCACCTCGACTCCCTCATATAGGCTAGCAATTATGATGAACTCCGTTCACCAGACAGGCTTCTCTCCGAGATCCTGCACCCTGTGGATGTACATTTTATCGCACCTGTGCCTGTGTTTTGGGCATGTTGTAAATCAATGGTGAATTGTGCCTGGACAGATGAAGACTGAAAGCATTAGATGGGTACAATGATATCTTGATAGGCAGTCTCCAACTCAATCCCCAATCTGGAACAATTTTCAGTACAAAATGGAGAGTACTACTGACTTTAAAAAGATTTTAGAAGAAAAAACAATTATTTCTTTGTCAAAGAGAATTGTCAAATGGCTTCTCCATTTATTTTTTTGCACAATTTGTGATGGGTGACAAGGTAGCATTTTTTATCAATGGAGAATAGAAATACCATAATGTTTGACAGCAGGACCACTTAACCCCTTTAATTTCAACTTTGCAGACTCAATTTTTAAAGAGATTGTATCTTAACGGAGAGGATATGCAGAAATGGTATTCCTATCGGTCTGTTGTTTTACAGCAATAACAATGGATCTTCCTATCTGAATATGATTAATGAACAAATAATTCAGAAATGATTAAAAATAGATTCAATAGACTTGGTGGTTTCAGGATGGTGTTCCAACACATAGGCATATTGCAGTAAGAGAAAGCTTGACTATAATTTTCAACATTTGCTTAAGTTCCAGTGAATCATTAAATTAAATGTCCCTCAAGATTACCAGATTTAACAACCACAATTTTTTTCCGGCATGGACATTTAAAAATTAAGCTGTGCTTCCTCGTCTGTAAAATATTGAGAATATCTCTAGTCAGCTACTTAAGGAAAATCCACAATTAATCAATGAAGTTGTGAGAGCTAAAGATCAACTTTTCTTGGGGAGAAATGAAGAGTATGTGTAGGAAATCAGTCCTTTGGAATAAATTTTTAGGTGCAATGGGATTTATTACCATTCAAAGATTTCTTTTTTATTAATCCACAGGTATATAATTTTGGTTACCTTTATCTAACATCAATGTAGCTTTCGCCCTTATTTAAGCTAAAGTGTTGAAAATTTTTAGGTTTTTAACAAGCAAACTCATGTTTATAGATTGACATTTGATTAATTCACTTGTCAAACCAAATATAATTTTATTATATTCACGTAACAATGCAGCGTAAACCATTATTAAAGGAAAGCATGAAAATTTTACCATTTAGTTTTATAACAAACAGAATATACTCCATGAAAATATTGTTTTTCATAAGTTTGTTTTTCTTTTCATGTGACACCATAATAAAATATGGGTACTTTTACAATGCCAAAATTTGACGCTCTTATATTTGCACTTTATTTAATCTTATCTTTTACCTACAAGAATCTTGTTGATAAACTCTCTCCAAACTATTGGGTTGTAAGACATTTCTGATGTATCTCTTCAGAAAATTTTGAAAATGGATGTTATAAGAATCTAAACTTGTGCCCATTTTAACTTCACCATTGTTGTAAACTCCTTAATTTAGCATTGTGTTCTGGGATTTAATTAGTGAAATAATCTGATTTTCAGATATAAGCATATAGAATAAATTAAGTAGGTATATATAATACAGAGCTTGCAAGATAATTGTATATTGCAGTTTTGTTTAATTGTTAAATAAATATATATTCAGCTTGCAGAGAGTTCACATCAGTGGTTTCAAAACAAGGTTAAAAGAGTTCCTGTCCAAAGTTCCAGATCAGCCATTTGTATCTGGATATGAAGGCAGGGAGGGAGTGGACAACAACCCATTCACTCGTGAAGTTTTTCATCTTGTGAGGGACAAAAACATGGGGTAGGTGGAATGCCTGCTCAACGAACATGATTAAACGCCACATCAGATATTCTTTTAACTCAAAGGCAATCAATATTCCTGAGTAGTCATCCTGACTAAAGCAATCCTATTAAATTAATACAGATAAGCTATTTAAATAAAGGACACTAAAATGTATGTTGATTATAATTAAATTTCAACATTTGTCCCTCTTTCTTTTTATACCCCGTCAGTCCCAGCATTATTTATATCTATGCTAAATGGCCTTGTACAGATACCTTCTACCCCCGCAGAATGGGCATTGAATCGCCTGTTGGATTTCTTACAGATTAAGGCTATTTAAACTACCTGCCCTCTCCACTCCCTTTATACCCTCTATGCACAAAGCCACCCATTATTTTATCTATGCTGAAATAACCCTTCATGGCAATGGGTTCCATGTGCAATAGCATCTTGTCCAATCTCGATTCATTGTTTTGTGTATGGATCCTCCATGCATGCCTATCGTACACATCATTCGCCTGCTCCTCAGTCACCCTTTTCTCTCTTGAATTCTTGCTTTGTCACCCCAGAGGTCAAACATTTTATACTCCCTTGAGGTATGTAGAAAAGATAGGGGCAGTAGGAAGCAAAAGGGGTGGGAAGAATCGGGCCTGTTATATATAGCAGCCTCGATACACGTGTGAAACAAGGGGGGCCTAACCATGGATAAAAGCAGGCCAGTCAATAGCCTCCACAATTAGCCATCAGCCAACAAAAATGGTGAGAAAGTGGTGAACAGGTGGTAAAAATGTTAAAAAGCCCAGGTAGTTTCAATCTAGCTTCAAACTATTACAGCTGTATTTCAGTGCAGGGCAGTGCAGCATAATGAACTCGCCTTTTAACCTGCTCTTCCAGTAATTTGCACAACCTTACACTCCACTCCCAGTAACAACCTCACATCATGAACATCTCTTACACTATCCAACTTTTGTACACCATTTAAAAGTTTAACACTCCTTATATTCTGAAAACTAGTTATAATATTTCCCTACCTCAGATCTATGAACCCAGGTAGCTGTCACTGCAAATACTTGATCCACCTTGCCTATCCCCTCTTTATCCCTGTTATCCTTATACACCCCTGCAAGAGTGCATCAGGTGTAGCTTGGGCAACTGCTGCAGCTGATATCTGGAGAATTGTGTTTCTCACAATCCCAATGCTGACATGACAGGTGGATCAGGATTGCGTATTGTTCACATATTTTCACTTCCTCCCTCTTCACCTCTTACAAAGTTTCTATCAGAATTACTCTTTGGTTTTCACGTAATAGTTAAATTTCCATAAAACTTGCATACAATGCTCCACAGACTTATCCCTCTGTCATTTAAGCTTTCATCTTTCTTCCCTTTAGAATTACCCCGAGTCATTTTGTTGCCTCTAAATCCGACAGTCACTGGATGAGGCATCTTTTAATGGAGCACTCCCCCGTGTCATTGTTGTCTGGAGGGGGGGGGGCTTTGTGAGCACTACCTGTCACAGTACTAGGACAGGCCTGTTCTGAGTCCTCAGGAATGTTTATATTAAATGGCCCGAAAGATACTTTCTGAACTTTTGGCAGATGCCAGAGGAAGTGTATAATGAAAAACAACAACCCTCCTTTCCCCTTATACAATGGTACTATCATTCTTCCAGCCCTCAATACTTTACATTGCTGCCAATAAGCTCATTCTATAACACGATTACATCCACCTTTTTAGCCTCACAATATGATCTGCTCCAGCTGACTTCCCATTTTTTAGACATTTCATATCACACTCGACCCTCGATTTAATGGATTAAAGGGGGGGGGGAAGGGTGGTCCGTTGCTTGAAAATACTTACATACGATAAATACCGGTATACAATAAAATTCCACCACAGAAGGTAGAGAACTTTAAGAGATCGACATTTTACAATCGTCTCTCGTACCTTATGGCTTCTCTACCGATTGATATCAGTCGTGTACATTCGGACCAGGAATTGTAATTACGAAAGCCCCGGGAGCTACGAGCGAAGGGCTAATGAACCGAGATTGGCTACAAGAAACGTGTTTGTCACTTACCTTTTTAGTCAGTTGGTATTAACTTTGCCCTTTCAATAATATTTCAGCACTAAGTAAAACTTATTCTAAAGCAATTTGTTTTTCTTATACCATCTTTATAACTCGCCTTTAATAATATGTATTTAAGCCATGCACCACTGGCTATATTAATCTCGCTAACTAAGGTTTTGTTTTTATTTTGTGACAATTTATTTTACGTTTAAGTAGTCGCCGGAAAACACCACGACGCTTTCCACTTACCTGGGTATCAGGAGGGCCAGCAATTCGTCGTTTTGAAAAAAAAAATTGAAGAATTGCTGGCGTTTTCCCCAGCTGATTACGAGGCTAAAATCAAGGTATTTCTACAATGATAGTAGCCTTAGACCTTATGACCAAATCTTCCCTGCGCTCGTGTTAACAATTTTTAATTTTTGCATTTGGCTTGTAATATCAATAAGGAATCGCCGTATGTTACGAGTAACTACATATTTTTGTTTTTAATACTTGCGCTTAAAAAACAAAGGATATTTATATATACTTATTTCATTGCTTTAACTTTCGGAATAAAAAAAAGGAAAGAGTTGAACTTGGGTCTCTTATCGCAATTTTCATTCCGAAATAGGTTTCTAGTGTCTGGTAAGGAATCGGCTCTGAGAGGCATTCAAGCTTTTTTCCTAAGGACTTAGCTTCGCAGAATACGATTTGTCAATCGATTACTACAGCATTAGTCCTAACCCTCGATTCCTCTCGTACTCAGTGGGGTTACCATTCACTAGTTATTTATTAAACAATGTAGGATAAAACTAACCTGTCTCACGATGGTCTAGACCTAGCTCACGTTCCCTTTTATGGGTGAACAATCCAACGCCTGACGCCAAATCTACCCAGCAAACGGACAGAATGTTCGTTGCTGGGTATTTGTCCGTTGAGATTTTGTGATCCGTTAAATCGAGGGCCGAGTGTAATTACCTCTAGCATGCTGATCACTTCCACACTCCTACATTATAAAACTCCATCCAAGTACTCTCACCATCTAATTTGGATCTTTGGATATTCACACAACTATTCTTATCTTTCACCCTTGCTGGAGGCTACCTAAAGAGACCATTCATTTTTTGTAAATTCCCAATGTGTCAGGTGTATCATGAGACTATGCATTTTCACTTGTATCTTCACCACTTTTTCAGAGCTCTTATAAATTTTCTGCGTGTGACAGACATAATTTTTAAAAAGTCTCACTTTCTTCTTGAATAACTTCCTGTTACTATCCAAATTATCATTCATCTTCTCTCCAAACGCTACCCATTGCTATTCAACATTTTGCTTTCTCTTTCCATTTTTAGCACCCACAATCGCTTGCTTAAATACTTTCCACATTTGCTCCATCCCCATGTTTACACTTATTTCCTCTCTCTTACCCTCAAGCACCAGCATGGGGGTATTCGGTGTATCATGGGTGACCTTCAATGATATCTGGAGTATTTGGTCTCAACAACTGCAGGTGAATCTGCATCAATATATTTTCTACAAATGTTTGCTTAGACTATCTTCCAATTTCTTTACAGATCGTTCTTTAACAACTTTCTGCAAGAGATACTTTTTTGTTTTTCTCTTTATATTAATTTAAAAACAAAACCCCACTTCCTTTCCTCCTAAGCATACTCCAACCAATTTAACTTTAAACAGCACATGTGGTCAATCCTATATGCATACCTCATACAGCAGTGGTTAACTAATTTGGGGTTTACAGGCTGGCTGGACAAGACCCCCAAAATACCCTTGTGGGTCAGACACTGAATTCTTTAATTAAAATCCCATACATAATGATATGCTGTATTTTATATTAAGTAGTTTGTATGTATATATATATATATATATATATATAAAATCTGCATTTCTGTTTATTCAGGTGGTCCAAATTGGATGCAAAGCTTACTGCTGTCCAGATATTCATTTAAGTGTTCTGGTTCGGTGGGGTTAGAGGTAGGTTTTCTAATAATTTGGTGTATAGAGCGGTGGGGTCTAGGGAGGAGGAGGAGGCATGAAGCTTAGCAGTTTACTGAAAAACTGTGTACCTATCATGCTTAGGTGGTCTTTGTTTCCACATGAAGCTTGTGTATTGGAGGTGATTTTTTGTGCAGACAGTTGCAATACAGAGGTCATTAGCTTGCACTGTTTGTACCCTTGAAAATTGCACTTCTTTTTTTTTTAAATTAGCCTTTGGTAGTGTCTGTTTAATTTTATAGAAGAGTGGCTAAAAATATGCATGAGTAATGTGTATTTGAAGAGAGCGATAAGTGTAAATGCAGCCATAATCAGAAAGCAACATAAGTATATCATAGACAATTTAAAAAAATAGTAATAAGAAGTATGCAGCCCCTTGTTTCTCCAGAATGACTTGAACACATCTTCGACCGCAGGGCAACTAAATTTGTTGAATTGTTTGGGTGTAAATTTATTTCATTCTTCGCCATAGATCGTCCACATTCGCTAGCTTTTGAGCCATAACCTCACAGAAGATCTTGAATAGGTTTCTATTGAGTTTAAATCAGGGCTCTGAGCAGGTCAGTTTACCATGTCAATATTTTCAGCATCCCAGAACTGCTTCATTGTCTTTGCCTTGCAAGTCAAAGTATTCATATACATACATTGAAACTTGAACGCTATCAGAGACAAATTTCAAACAATATTCTGTGCAATTTTTATCCAAATTAATATATATATATATATATATATATATATATATATATATATATATATATATATATATATATATATATATATATATCGATGAGGGAGTTGTTCCTTGGGAACCGAATTCGTAGGAGGAATATGAAGACCCATGTTATCGCTCTAAACATTTATTTGCCGGACGTTTCTGATTGAACTCTAATACGAATACAAGAAATTTTAAGAATTAGATGACAAAATTGAAAAAATAGCACACAATTCAATATTAGTTACAATATGAAAAATAAGTAAAGCTTAACAAGAGAGGTAACAGAAATGAAACCAGAATGATAAGCAAGTAGTTAAATATAAGTTAATTTACGGATATATGATATTGAAAAATTTGTTAAACAGTTGAATGCAAGGGATAAAGCGATCGATAAATACGAGAACGGAAAATTTAAAATTTGAAACTAAATTAAACAATAACTATGAATAATAAACATGAATCAAACTCAATAAGAGTAAAAGAAATTAGTTTTTGTTCTCTCGGTTTTCACGATGCTGTATACACGTTAACCTCGAGGATCTCTAGTGGGTAAGGCTATGGAGTTCTATACTTAAGGTACCTGCTTCAATCCCGGCGAGAGCGAGCTAAAAGATTTTCGCCATTGCATAGGGAGTAGTCGCTGAATGGTGGACATGTAGAGCCTGACTCGTGTTCGTATACAGCTGCATCCAAACATAAACAATTGCAACGTCACCTTCTCTTCACACACACATTTTTTCCCCGCTCCGAAATTTGCCGAAGTGGTTTCCATATCCACACACTCCTGAGTGGGGGGGAGGGGTTGCCCGCTGGTTGGGGGGCGAAGCACATTACTATCGCTCTTCCTGCATCTTCGTCCCTTTATCAGTCTTATCTTTATGTGAATTTCATCCGAGAGGATCTCGAGCTGTTTTTTTTTTTCTTACTTAGCGCTTTCTTAACATGATTTGCTTTAGATATTGCCATCACATTCGATTGCAACCAACATCATGGTTTAAAGATGTCTTTCGCTTTTTCCCTTTTATTCTTTGGGCAGAATTGAACTTTGGCAGTGTAGGTAACATCCTTGGGTACACCTTTCCGCAAACTGTACCCCGAAATATTGTTTAAAAATGTCATTGGAACTACATTTTGTTCTTGAACCCTCTCCTTGTTCCCTAATATATACTTTTTAAATGCTTATTGCGTATCTGATGAAATATTTGGTAGTAAATGCCAAATAGGGTCATTGGTGTGACAAATTGGACTTTGACCTATTTGAGCAATTTAAAAGGTTTTCTATATTGGAATCTGCTTAATTTACTGCCTGGCCTTACACCACTTGTTTGAGTGTGAGAAGTTCCATTATGGTCTATTCCCATCTTTCTCAGTGAACTAAACTATGCGGTGTTTTACCATTCTACGTAATAATTTGTTGACACGTTTCGTTCGCTTCGCCAATGTTTGGATTGTCTTTGTGCTGTGTCTGGCTCGTGTATCACCGTTATCCAGGAATTAATTAGCAGGTTTGCTTTACTCGTTAATTAGTTGTGTAATTATTGAAGGTGAAGTCCTGCGCTACATTCAGAGTAGGAGGTCACGTGAGAAAGGGGGGGGGGGGTTATCGTCTCCCGAGGTCGTTTGATTGCTTCCTATCCTACGACTTTCGAGGTCTCGGCGCATTCCATAGTCGTGAACTGTAGTTATCTTTAGGTTGATACCATCGTTAGTGGAGGGTAGGGGGTTATAGATTCTACCAAACCTGTGCCAGTCGTGCTAATTAATTTCGACACTTCTTTAGATAAAGGAAGTCCCAAAACCCAATGAGGACAGGTTCGTTCACTCCATATGTGAGCAGAACGGACTGTTGGCTGTGAAAAGCAACAGGAACAGCAACAAAAACGCTCAGGCTTAGACCTCTCCCTCCTCACTGCGGGGTGGGGTTTATAATAATGAGCTGGTAAAGCTCCCTTTGTCGACGAGGGCGTTGTCGTGGCAGATCCTTGCTTCTGCTTCCTGTACAGAAGAGAGACTGATGACCGACCGATCCAACCATTAGTTTCCATGGGGCAGCGTGGCTCTGCCTGTCTTCATTATGCGTTTATTCACCGTCTAACCAGTTGCCCGTTAGGTGTCTATGTGCCTGGAGTGTCAACTGCACGCTCTATGATTGTTTCAAATGTTGTGCGGATGTTTTCATCATGTGAGGCTGCAAATATCTCTGGTCACGCTGGAGTGCATCTTTATGGCATTGATTTGTGAATGGATGGATCTGTTTGAATAGAGCTGCCCGATTATTTTCTGCGATGGCACTTAGAAGCGAGACGAGCTTATATAAATCGACAAAGGGGAAGAGTGAAAAGGGACGGCGATTACCAAAATTCGCACCGTCGATCCTCGTCAGCCATAAACACCACGGGGCGAGGGTGTGGTAGACGACTTGGAACGGTTCAGAGAGTAAATGAATTCGCCAGAATAGGTCAACCCCATCTGCGAAACGTTATAATGATAAGTCTCAATTCTACCCTAGTGTATATTATGGCGATCCAGCGAGCGGGGCACCCAACTTTAAGCGTCGTTATGACCTGGCTGCCCATTGGGCCGATACTAACCCCGCGTGGCTAAGCATCATGTACATAGCCTATCAGAGCACCGCTATCATTTACTTCGTGTTTTTACAGCACATTATACCCACTTCTCTGTTCCGGAGCCCTGCTGTTGGAGGACTAGCACCTAGGTATACCCTTTTGTGGTACTCGTATCCACCTACCCCTAAAGCGGAACAGATGCCCTGCCCAATAGGATCAAGAAGAGTTTCGCAACCCCTTGTTACCTTCGGCCTTGCCAGCGCGTCATTCTGATCTTTCTGCATTTCATTATCCGGTCGGTCGATCTCGACCACAATGCGAAGGACAGATGGCGTAACTTACGCCACCGTCGTCTTTTCATTGCCCTTGACACAGGGGCAGGTTCGTGGTTGCCCACCTTCCCAAGTACTTAATTTATCTATCTACTAAACTCGTCCCCCAGTCTTGTTTTTTATGCATTGCACTTAATAAAATACAAATTGATTCCTGTGTCGAACCTGTATTCATTTTGACTTTGATATCGTCAAACAGCTTATATTACGACGTTTCAATCCTTTCACTTCATTTCCTGCTGCTTTCCCTCAACTTATTCGGGCAGGCGGTTGATCATAGAAGCATTCTCGGAGACATTTTGGTCCGCCTTCGTGCACTTTCTGCCTGTGTTGCTGAACTCTTGATAAGAAATTATGTCAGTGTCCACATGTGGGCCTTCTTTTGACTTGTAGTTGGGCTGTTTTTGACTCGTTCACTTTCGCCCCTTTGCGACCATTTTTTTCCTTATTTAACTCCTTAGTTTCTTCGATATCGAAGGAACCATTATTGCCTCGACTCTCAGCGTGGTTTACTATATAGATTTCAGAAATTGCAAATAATTTTCACTTTATTTACTTGTTTAATGCATTCGGATATATTTAGGGACTATTTTCTTCCCGTAGTAGGTAGGGAGGTTTTTTTAACTGCTTTCCTGAAACGCTTTAGATCATTGGTCCATAGTCGAAGTGTGGTCATTTACAAATTCTTCAGGCGAGCCCAACCTCCCCCAATAAGTCCTCGAAGGCGACAGCGCCTTCAGCGCTTTGTCCGGCCAACAGCGCCCGGGGTTCTGCCTCCGGGAAGCGTACGGCCATTCCCGTGAGGGTCTTCTGTTCGAGGAGGGTCCCCGCGTCTCCTCCGAGCTAGGCCTGGAGGGCATATTCCTTCAATGGAATTGCCGTGGACTCCGGGCCAACTGGGAGGAGCTGCGGAGGCTCGTCTCGTCCTGTTCCCCATTAGCTATCTTTTTGCAGGAGGCCATGCTAGGTGCGTGCCCCCTGCCCTCCCTCCCGGGGTATAAGAGTCTTGCGACCCCACCACCACGGGATGGCCGGGTTGGGGGATGCGCGATTTACACCTGGCATGATGTCTCCGTTCTTCCTTTCTCTTTAGATACCTCCTTTCAGGCAGTGGCTGTGCAGCTGCACCTGGATAGGATGTATACTATCATTTCTGCGTACATTCCACCGTCAGCTGACTCCGACGCGTCTTGGCACGGTTGCCGAGGCCCTTTCTCTTGCTTGGAGATCTGAACGGCAGGCATCCTCTCTGGGGAGATTACTCAATAAATCCCAGGGGACAAGTCCTTGCCTATCTGATCGAAGAGCTTGAGATGGGTACCCTAAACGTGGATGGGTTTACGCATCACTGTCCGAGAACCGCTTTGTGCTCTTCGGATGCACAGCCTGATTTTGATTGGGGGGTGTCCGATGACCTCCATGGTTGTGATCACTTTCCCATTCAAATATCCTTTTCAGGGCAGCTGCCGCCTGAGAGCCCACCTCGGTGGTGCTTGGCGCGGGCGCGGTGGCCTGCATTTCAGGAAATTACTGAATTCTCTATCTCAGTCGAGGAGTTTAGGTCGGTAGATGAGTCCGTTGAGTTCTTCTCCGGCAACCTCATCGCCGCGGCCCCGTAAGGGGCGCAGCGATTTGCCATCCTGGCCGCCGTGCTGACGGGACTCAGCACCCCGTCCGGCCCCAGCTTAGCCTCTCTTCCTTCCTTCAAAAAAAATGTTGCCTCTCTTTTCACACAACCTCTCCCACAACTTTCTCTGGTCAGCCTCTAATTTCACAGGGTAGATGCTGACCTTCCTTTCAGCCAACCGTCCTGCATCAGGGCTGAGGGGGTGGGGGACAATGTTCCCTAACCCCTGAGCTCCGGTCTGGGGTGGCTGGTTTTTAACTACCTGCTTCATCCCCACCCATACCTTCCTCACATCCCTTTTCCTCTCGTCTTCAAAATCTATCATTTTTACGCCGTGTCTAAGGTGGAGCCGCCATGCCGATGGACTGCCAGGCCACCAGGCGGGAGGGGTGGTCCCAAATGGCGGCGCCTGGCTCTGCCGGGCCTGCAAGCACCTCTTGCAGTGCGGGCAACTGTGAGAGGTGGTGAGCTGTTGAGTCCCGTGTAAATAAGAGGGTCACCATGCCCAATGATGATTATTAAAAAAAACCCAACCCCCAACTTCCCCAAGAACAACGGAGCCGCCCTCGGGCAGCTCCACCAAAAAAATGGAGGTCCCCCCCTTGTGCTTGCGCAGGGGACCCTCCTCTCCTACGCCTACGGGTGTAGGGGACTTCCCCTCACTCCCTTCTCTGGAGGTGCTTTCGGGCACCTCCCTATTTCCAGCGGCAGTCCCTCCTTTTCTTTCTAAGGGGACTGCCAAGAAAGCCAGCAGGCAGCCCATTGCCGACCGCCCCTCGTACAAGCGGCTCGGTAGGGCAAACCCCCTTAGGGGGGAGAGGGAAGCCAGGCCCCTTCGGTCGCTTCCCTCAAAAGACCTGCTGGCAAGGATATTAAACCTTGCCGCGGTTAAGGCTTGTGCCTCCCCACAAATGACTCTTGACGCTGCCAAGGGGACCTGCGATGTCCTGGGAGGGGATGGCCAACTGGAAGCCCCTCCTGTGATAGACATGGTCCTTGAGGAGACCCAGCCTCAGACGGTAGTGCCTTCCATGGGGGGGAATCCGGGCTCGGCGCCAAGCACCGAACCCGAGTCCGCCCCTATGCAAGGTCCCCCTCAAACGGCTGAGGGCTCCGAGGCAATACAAGGAGGGGAGGGATCTGCTCCGACAGGTGCCCCCACGAATACCAGGACCTTCTCCATTTCGGAGAGGGACCTGGCTGAGGCCGGCCCATCTGGCATGGGGGCTTCTGCCGGCGGATGTGAGAAGCGGGTTCATTCCCCGCCCTCCTCTCCAAAAAAGAAAATGACTAGAAAGACAAAGAAGACTCGGGGCTCCTCTCCATCCGCGGGGGCTGCGGGGACGGATAGGTCTGCTGCCACTTTGGTAGGCGACCAAGCCAAGATCGGCACATCCAGCCCCTCTACCCCCCCGTGTGCGGAGCCCCTGACTAAGACAAAGAGTGCACAGGGCGGAGCCTCGATGACATCGGGGCCCCTCATTCAGAGGTTACCTGGCGTTTTCGAGCCCGCTGGCTTCAAACGCTTCCTCGTTATTCGCTCCACTGATGGCACCATGTTGTCCAAGGGCAACATGATCCATCAGAGGAGAGGATTAGCTAGTGCAATTGGTAGAGAGCCGAAGGTGACCCGTTTCTCGGACGGGAGCCTTCTGGCGAATGCGGCGAATCCCGCCGAGGCGGCCAAGATAAGTGCTCTTCGGACACTTCATGGCACCCCGGTGAGTGTGACGCCGCACTCTACCATGAACTTTGTAAAAGGAGTAGTTTATGCGAGGGAACTCGTTGACTACTCCATTGAGGACATCACCCTAGAGCTGGCCGACCATGGGGCGGTCAAAGTCGAACGTGTGATGAGAAAACAGGGAGGGGCCTCGAGACCCACCCCTACACTCTTCGTCACGTTCGACTGTGACAAGCTCCCTGAGTCGGTGCGTGCCGGTTGGTACCGCTACCGCGTGAAGGCATTCGTGCCACTTCTGCGGCGGTGCTATTACTGTCACCGCTTCGGCCATACGAATCGCTCATGTAGACGTGCAAAGTCGGGGTCACCCGAAGTATGTGTAAATTGCTCCAAGGTCGCACACGATAAGTCCAAATCGTGTGTGGCCAAGTGTGTCAATTGCGGAGAGCCGCACCCTACTTCTACGAAGCAATGTGGTGCATATCTCCTGGAGAAAGAAATCCTGGCCGTTCAGGCCCAGGATAGACTCTCATTCCGCGAGGCTAAGGACTTGGTCCTGGCGCGCCCGGCTCTGCCTGGGACGTCATATGCCTCATTAGCTAGAAAGGCACCCTCTGCTCCTGGCCCATCCAGGCCAACGAGCACGGTTGTTTCCACCCATTCGGAGCCCTTCTGCGGGCTCTACCCAACCCGGGCGCTCCCCTGGTAAAGCTGGCGGCAAAAAGGGTTCATACCCAGCCCCGGCGAAAACCAGGGCTCCCCCCCTCTTCCCCCAGCGTGACCGTTTCCCGCAAGGCGAAACGGCCACGCGCCTCCACCGAGTCGTTAGACTCACAGGAGGCAACACCCCTGAAGATGGTCGCTAGGCCATCTTCGGGGGTTCCTAAAGCTGTCCCCCGAAAGAAGGACAGCAACAAGGGGGGCTTCGGCTCCTTCGCCCACGCCCCGAGGTGGAGCGAGTGGCTCGGAGACGGTGGTTCCTCGAAAAGAGGGCCCCCCCGCCTCCGAAGCCGCAGCGCCCGCCTAGGGTTTCGAGGCGGAGAGAGGAAAAGACTCTCATGGCGAGCCCAACCTCCACCAATAAGTCCTCGAAGGCGACAGCGCCTCCAGCGCTTTGTCCGGCCAACAGCGCCCGGGGTTCTGCCCCCGGGAAGCGTACGACCATTCCCGTGAGGGTCTTCAGTTCGAGGAGTGCCCCCGCGTCTCCTCCGAGCTAGGCCTGGAGGGCATATTCCTTCAATGGAATTGCCGTGGACTGCGGGCCAACTGGGAGGAGCTGCGGAGGCTCGTCTCGTCCCGCTCCCCGTTAGCTATCTTTTTGCAGGAGACCATGCTAGGCGCGTGCCCCCTGCCCGCCCTCCCGGGGTACAAGGGTCTTGTGACCCCACCACCGCGGGATGGCCGAGCTGGGGGATGCGCGGTTTACACCCGGCATGATGTCTTCGTTCTTCCTTTCTCTTTAGATACCTCCTTTCAGGCCGTGGCTGTGCAGCTGCACCTGGATAGGATGTATACTATCATTTCTGCGTACATTCCACCGTCAGCTGACTTCGACTTGGGGGACTTCCGCCGCGTCGTGGCACGGTTGCCGAGGCCCTATCTCTTGCTTGGAGATCTGAACGGCAGGCATCCTCTCTGGGGAGATTACTCCATAAATCCCAGGGGACAAGTCCTTGCCGATCTGATCGAAGAGCTTGAGATGGGTGTCCTAAACGTGGATGAGTTTACGCATCACTGTCCGAGAACCGCTTCATTTTCTTGCCTTGACCTATCTTTGTGCTCTTCGGATGCACAGCCTGATTTTGATTGGGGGGTGGTCGATGACCTACATGGTAGTGATCACTTTCCCATTTAAATATCATTTTCAGGGCAACTGCGCCTGAGAGACCACCTCGGTGGTGCTTGGCGCGGGCGCGGTGGCCTGCATTTCAGGAAATGACTGAATTCTCTATCTCAGTCGAGGAGTTTAGGTCGGTAGATGAGGCCATCGAGTTCTTCTCCGGCAACCTCATCGCCGTGGGCCTGACTACTATTCGTAGGACGTCTGGCCGTTTTGCACGCCGACCACTCCCATGGTGGTCGGCCGAGTGTGAGACGGCCCTCAAACAGAAGCGTTATGCCTACATGCGCTATAAGCGCCGCCCGAACGATTTCACTGTCGCTGAATTTCGTCGGGCTAGGGCTAGGTTCCGGTATATTTCGAAGCACGCCCGCCGCTCTTCTTGGCGGTCATACGTGTCTTCACTTAACGGGAAGACCCCTTTTGCTGAGGTGTGGAAGCGAGTCAAAAGGATTCGGGGCAAGTTCTCGCAGGACCCCCCTCCCGTTCTCCAGGAGAATGGGACCGCAATCTCGGACCCCGCGTCCGTGGCGGAATCCTTCGCGACCGCTTTTTCTGCATTCTCTAGCCGTGATGCTGCTCCGCCAGCATTCAATGCACGTCGTGATGTCGCGGAAGGCCGCCGGCTGGACTTTACCTCCAGAGGCGGAGAACCCTTCAACGACAAGTTTACTGTAAGCGAGTTGCGTTCCGCTCTCGCTTCGTGCGCGGACACCGCCCATGGTCCGGACGATGTCCCGTACGCCATGCTTCGACACCTAGGTGAACGAGGCATGGCCTTTCTGTTAGATTTGTTCAACATGATCTGGGTGGAAGATCTTCTCCCAGACTCCTGGCGAATCGCTACTGTGCTTGCCTTTCGCAAACCGGGGAGAGATCACTCTACTCCGACCGGTTTCCGCCCAATCTCTCTAACCTCTTGCGTGTTCAAGTTGATGGAGAAATTGGTAAATGTTAGATTAGCCTTTTTCCTGGACAGCGGAGGCCATCTGTCTTCCGCACAGTGCGGCTTCCGCAAGTTCCACTCCACGTCGGATGCTCTGCTCCGACTGGAAAATGCCGTCTGCGAGGCTTTCCTTCGTAGACAGCACTACGCCACGGTGTTTTTCGATCTGGAGAAGGCCTATGATACCGCATGGCGATACGGTATCATGGAGACTCCACACGATGGGGGCGAGGGGACGCCTCCCAATGTTTATATGTGAATTTTTGCGAGATCGTCGATTCCGCGTACGGGTGGGGGGAGCCCTCTCCGGCCCAAAGGAGCAGGAAGAGGGTGTCCCGCAGGGAAGTGTCCTCAGTGTCACACTCTTTGCCCTGAGCATCAACGGCATCACCTCGGTGCTGCCGGAAGATGTTCTCGCTACGCTCTACGTGGACGACCTTTCGATCTCTTTTGGCGCGGCCCAGATGCCAACTCTGGAGCGTCGACTCCAACAGGCATTGAACCGCGTCTCTCGCTATGCCGAAGCACACAGGTTTCGGTTTTCTTTGGCCAAGACTAAGGTGGTGCATTTCTGCCGCCATCCACGGCTTCACCCCGACCCAGATTTGTTTCTTAATGGGGTGCGCCTGGATGTGGTTGAGTCGCACCGTTTCCTTGGTCTTGTATTCGACCGACGGCTCACCTGGGAGGCTCATATTCGCAGCCTTAGGGTCTCTTGTTCCCGCGTTATGTATATTCTCCGTTCCGTGATGTTAGGCGCTTGGGGCGCTGATAGGGCTACTGCCTTACTTTTTTATCGATCCTTTGTTCGCTCGAAGCTCGACTACGGATGCGAGTTTTATGCATCCGCAGCAGAGCGTTTACTGCGGAAGGTGGATTCGATCCACCACACCGGCCTTCGCTTTGCGACCGGTGCCTTCCGCACTTCCCGCATTGAGAGCCTGTTGGTCGATGCTGGGGAGATGCCACTCGCTCTGTGCCGCGTGCAGTGTATCACTCGACTGTACGCGCGAGCCCGGCGCCTCCCTCAGTCGCCAACAGCTCTCACTGCATCCGCAGCTGATCTCGATGGTGCCTATGCCGTCGAGAGACGCCAGTCATACCCTAAGCCTTTTGGGTTTAGGGCCAGGAAACTCCTTCGAGAGGTAGATATCGCTCTCGGGCCGGTGGCGCCCCTGGTTCTGCCCAGGACGCCACCCTGGAGGGTACCACATTTGGCTATTTGTCGCCACGCCTCTGCTCCCAAAGCTTGTACTGCGCCGGGAGTATTGCGTTCGACCTTTTTGGGCACACATCGTTTCACGCTGGAACCGTGCCATTGTATACGGATGGCTCCAAGTCCCAAGAGGGGGTCGGCTTCCACGCCGTATCCCCTCTGTTTGAAGTCAGCGGGGCTCTACCAGGCGCTGCGTCTGTCTTCACCGCCGAGCTGATGGCAATACACCACTCGGTACGGGAGATTACGCGACGTGCCCGGTTCGGAGACCGGATTGTGATCTATAGCGACTCACAAAGCGCCCTGAGTGCTCTCGGGGCATTGGAATCTCCGCATCCCCTGGTTCGCGATATCCGTGACGCCACGGTTTTGGCGAGCCGGGCAGATGTCGAGATTATCTTCTGCTGGGTTCCTGGACATGTAGGAATTGCGGGGAATGAGGGCGCCAAAGAGTCCGCGAGGACTCTGCGACCGGACCAGCGTTTCGCTCTTCCTCACACCGACTACATGGCAGGAATACGGGCAGCTCTTCGGACTGCTTGGCAAGGAAGATGGGAGACGGTCGAAGGGAACTTAAAGTTGCGTGCTATTGCGCCGCGACTGTTCCCATGGATCGCCCTGAGTGCTCTCGGGGCATTGGAATCTCCGCATCCCCTGGTTCGCGATATCCGTGACGCCACGGTTTTGGCGAGCCGGGCAGATGTCGAGATTATCTTCTGCTGGGTTCCTGGACATGTAGGAATTGCGGGGAATGAGCGCGCCAAAGAGTCCGCGAGGACTCTGCGACCGGACCAGCGTTTCGCTCTTCCTCACACCGACTATATGGCAGGAATACGGGCAGCTCTTCGGACTGCTTGGCAAAGAAGATGGGAGACGGTCGAAGGGAACTTAAAGTTGCGTGCCATTGCGCCGCGACTGTTCCCATGGACCTATCCCCCAATGCCGCGGCGGCTTCAGGTTGCTTTCTGTCGTCTCCGAATCGGACACACTCGTGTGACGCATCGCTATCTGATGGAGCGCTCGCCTGCGCCCTATTGCAACGACTGCGTCGTCCCCCAGACTGTTCGGCACATTCTTGTCGAATGTCCCAGTCTGGGTGATCTTCGCGCACGATACCTGTCCCAGTACCGGGATGGGCGGGGTCGCTACCGCCTGTCCCTTTTGCTCGGGACAGATTCGTGCACACTGACTTGTGGACTTGTTGACTTCTTGGGGGAGGCCGGCCTTCTCCCTATTATTTAAGCAAGGTTTGTTTGTTTTGTTTTTTGTTGTTTTTTTGCATTTTTTGTTTTTTGTTTGTTTTTTTTTCTTTAGTTGCACGCTCCTGCGCCGGGGGGACCTCTCCCCGACGCACCAGCTTGCTTCCTTTCCCCCTTTTGGGGTGTTTTTTTTTTTTTTTCTCTCTTTAATTTCATTTTAAAGTAGCCTAGAACTAGGCCAGTTTTAATACGGCGACTAATGCCCAAGTAGGCAGTCGCCAGATGAGCTCTTAAAAAAAAAAAAAAAAAAAAATTCCCATGGATCTATCCCCCAATGCCACGGCGGCTTCAGGTTGCTTTCTGTCGTCTTCGAATCGGACACACTCGTGTGACGCATCGCTACTTGATGGAGCGCTCGCATGCGCCCTATTGCAACGACTGCGTCGTCCCCCAGACTGTTCGGCATATTCTTGTCGAATGTCCCAGTCTGGGTGATCTTCGCGCACGATACCTGTCTCGGTACCGGGTGTGGCGGGGTCGCTACCGCCTGTCCCTTGTACTCGGGACGAGTGCGTGCACCATGACTGGTGGACTTATTGACTTTTGGGGGGAGGCCGGCCTTCTCCCTTTCATTTAACCCGGTTTTATTGTTGTTTTTGTTATCGTTTTTGTTATTGCTTTGTTATTGTTATTTCTTTTTATTGCTGTTTCCTGTTGAATTATTTTGAAGTAGCCTAGAACTAGGCTGTTTGTTTACGGCAACTAATGCCTAAGTCGGCAGTCGCCAGATAGCCCCTTAATCACAAAAAAAAAATCATCGCCGTGGGCCTGACTACTATTCCTGGGACGTCTGGCAGTTTTGCACGCCGACCACTCCCATGGTGGTCGGCCGAGTGTGAGACGGCCCTCAAACAGAAGCGTTATGCCTACATGCGCTTTTAGTGCCACCCGAACGATTTCACTGTCGCTGAATTTCGTCGGGGGCTAGGGCTAGGTTCCGGTATATTTCGAAGCTCGCCCGCCGCTCTTCTTGGCGAGCATACGTGTCTTCACTTAACTGGAAGACCCCTTTAGCTGAGGTGTGGAAGCGAGTCAAAAGGATTTGGGGCAAGTTCTCGCAGGACCCCCCTCCCGTTCTCAAGGAGAATGGGACCGCCATCTCGGACCCCGCGTCCGTGGCGGAATCCTTCGCGACCGCTTTTTCCGCATTCTCTAACCGGGATGCTGCTCCGCCAGCATTCAATGCACGTCGTCATGTCGTGGAAGGCCGCCGGCTGGACTTTACCTCCAGAGGCGGAGAACCCTTCAACGACAGGTTTACTGGGTGCGAGAAGCGCTCCGCTCTCGCTTCGTGCGCGGACACCGCCCATGGTCCGGACGTTATCCCGTACGCCATGCTTCGACACCTGCGTGAGCGAAGCATGGCCTTTCTCTTAGATTTGTTCAACAGGATCTGGGTGGAGGGTCTTCTCCCAGATTCCTGGCGAATCGCTACTGTGCTCGCCTTTTGCAAGCCGGGGAGAGATCACTCTACTCCGACCGGTTTCCGCCCAATCTCTCTAACCTCTTGCGTGTGAAAGTTGATGGAGAAATTGGTAAATGTTACATTAGCCTTTTTCCTGGACAGCGGAGGCCATCTGTCTTCTGCACAGTGCGGCTTCCGCAAGTTCCACTACACGTCGGATGCTCTGCTCCGACTGGAAAATGCCGTCTGCGAGGCTTTCCTTCGTAGACAGCACTACGCCACGGTCTTTTTTAAACTGGAGAAGGCCTATGATACCGCATGGCGATACGGTATCATGGAGACTCTCCACACGATGGGGGCGAGGGGACGCCTCCCAGTCTTTATCTGAATTTTCGCGAGATTGTCGATTCCGCGTACGGGTGGGGGGGAGCTCTCTCCGGCCCAAAGGAGCAGGAAGAGGGTGTCCCGCAGGAAAGTGTCCTCAGTGTCACACTCTTTGCCCTGAGCATCAACGGCATCACCTCTGTGCTGCCGGAAGATGTTCTCGCTACGCTCTTCGTGGACGACCTTTCGATCTCTTTTGGCGCGGCCCAGATGCCAACTCTGGAGCGTCGACTCCAACAGGCATTGAACCGCGTCTCTCGCTATGCCGAAGCGCGCAGGTTTCGTTTTTCTTTGGCCAAGACTAAGGTGGTGCACTTCTGCCGCCATCCACGGCTCCACCCCGACCCAGATTTTTTTCTTAATGGGGTGCGCCTGGATGTGGTTGAGTCGCACCGTTTCCTTGGTCTTGTATTCGACCGACGCCTCACCTGGGAGGCTCATATTCGCAGCCTTAGGGTCTCTTGTTCCCGCGTTATGTATATTCTCCGTTCCGTGATGTTAGGCGCTTGGGGCGCTGATAGGGCTACTGCCCTACTTTTTTATCGATCCTTTGTTCGTTCGAAGCTCGACTAGGGATGCGAATTTTATGCATCTGCAGTCGAGTGTTTATTGCGGAAGGTGGATTCGATCCACCACAACGGCCTCCGCCTTGCGACCGGTGCCTTCCGCGCATTCCCCATTGAGAGCCTGTTGGTCGATGCTGTGGAGATGCCACTTGCCTGTACGCGCGAGCACGGCGCTCCCTCAGTCGCCAACAGCTTTCACCATCCGCAGCTGATCTCGATGGGCCTATGCCGCCGAGAGACGCCTAAGCCCTTTGGGTTTAGGGCCAGGAAACTCCTTCGAGAGGTAGATATAGCTCTCGGGTCGGTGGCGCCCCTGGTTCTGCCCAGGACGCCACCCTGGAGGGTACCACATTTGGCTATTTGTCGCCACGCCTCTGCTCCCAAAGCTTGTACTGCGCCGGGAGTATTGCTTTCGACCTTTTTGGAGCACACATCGTGTCACGCTGGAACCGTGACAGTGTATACGGTTGCCTCCAAGTCCCAAGAAGTGGTCGGCTTCCACGCCGTATCCCCTCTGTTTGAAGTCAGCGGGGCTCTTCCAGGCGCTGCGTCTGTCTTCACGGCCGAGCTGGTGGCAATACATCACTCGGTACGGGAGTCGACGTGCCCGGTTCGGAGACCGGATTGTGATCTATAGCGACTCACAAAGCACCCTGAGTGCTCTCGGGGTATTGGAATCTCCGCATCCCCTGGTTCGCGATATTCGTGACGCCACGGTTTTGGCGAGCCGGGCAGATGTCGAGATTATCTTCTGCTGGACTCCTGGACATGTAGGAATTGCCGGGAATTAGGGCGCCAAAGAGTCCGCGAGGACTCTGCGACCGGACCAGCGTTTCGCTCTTCCTCACACCGACTACATGGCAGGAATACGGGCAGCTCTTCGGACTGCTTGGCAAAGAAGATGGGAGACGGTCAAAGGGAACTTAAAGTTGCGTGCCATTGCGCCGCGACTGTTCCCATGGACCTATCCCCCAATGCCGCGGCGGCTTCAGGTTGCTTTCTGTCGTCTCCGAATCGGACACATTCGTGGGACGCATCGCTATTTGATGGAGCGCTCGCCTGCGCCCTATTGCAACGACTGCGTCGCCCCCCAGACTGTTCGGCACATTCTTTTCGAATGTCCCAGTCTGGGTGATCTTCGCGCACGATACCTGTCCCGGTACCGGGATGGGCGGGGTCGCTACCGCCTGTCCCTTGTGCTTTTGACGAGTGCGTGCACTTTGACTGGTGGACTTGTTGACTTTTTGGGGGAGGCCGGCCTTCTCCCTTTCATTTAACCAGGTTTAATTGTTGTTTGTGTTATTGTTATTTCTTTTTATTGTTGTTTCCTGTTCAATTTTTTAAAGTAGCCTAGAACTAGGCTGTTTGTTTACGGCGACTTATGCCTAAGTCGGCAGTCGCCAGATAGCCCCTTTAAAAAAAAACAACCTGTCCCGGTACCGGGATGGGCCGGGTTTCTACCGCCTGTCCCTTGTACTCGGGACGGATTCGTGCACATTGACTTGTTGACTTTTGGAGGGAGGCCGGGCTTCTCAACTTTATTTAAGGTTATTTTCTGTTTTTTCGCTTGTTATTGTTTTGTTTGTAGGTTGCACTCTCCTGCACCGGGGTGAGGGTGACCTCCCCCCGCTGCCGGAGATTGCTTCCTGATTGTTAAGTTTTTCCATTATTTATCATTGTTATTTTTTCATAATTTTATTTTAAAGTAGCCTAGTTCTAGGCTGTCGTGTTTTTCGGCGACTTATGCCCGAGTGGGCAGTTGCCAAATGGGCTCTAAAAAAAAAAATAAAGTACAAATTCTTCAACCCGATTTTGAATGACATGGCAACACTTTAAATTTGGACCTCGCAGTGATACCATGGATTCCATCAAAGTTGAGGCAAGGACAAACATAAAATTTCTGAAGTTTGTTTGGCGGAACTGAGAGATTATTGATGCATTAATAAAAGGTTATGGACACAATGCCTCCCTCAAGCCTACTGCGGATGGGAGAGAGGAGGTTGAAGAAGACATTCGCAGTAGCAGACCGTCAACATGAGTAAGGGAAGAAAACAATCGTGAGCGAGCAATAATTGAAGAGCACCGTTGATTAACAGTATAAATGATGGCAGACGCACTGAATATAGGGGCAGGTTCAGTTTATTGCATCTTAACCAACCTACCTAAGCGCTGTAAGCTTTCTGTTCGATGGTGCAATCGCGTACAAAGGGGTTTTGCCACAATGGAGCTTATGTTGAAAAATAAAAATTATATCTATTTTTATTCCATTTTTCTACAAACTTTTCCTATGTTCTCTTTCGACGCATGAATTGTCGATCGCTTTGATGAATTATTATTCTAGCCTTTATTGGTAGCATAGCCGACACATCCTAAACTCGGTTTTCTTATACATAAATCAAAACTTTAGATTTTAGAATTACTTAGCGACCTTCAGTTTCCAACTCAATTCCGCGTAGTCTCAGGAGTCCTGTTTCCTTCGTCTCTGAGTTACTCACCCGACTCTAATCTTTTGAACTCATTTCCGGTCGAAGTTTTTCCAGGGCCGTCTTGTGCATCCTCCATCAGCCGGACTCCTTACTTGTTTTGGTGAATCCTGTGGGTCCTCTTTGACCGATGAAACCTCGCATTTACGGTTTCCACGCATTAGTAGGCGCTGTAACGTGTCATTCCACACTTTATTGCCAGATTGCGGTTGTTACAAAGACTCGTATCCTGGACTTTGTTTCCTCTCGCCTTCTCATTGCGGGACGGGACGAGTAAGCCTTGTGATATTAAGATATTTTAAATGCATGTTTATTCTGGTGGGCTTTTGGTTTCTTCTGTCCTCTATTTTTATGAATTTGCGTTTTCCTTTAACTCGCCACATCTAACCGGAGTCCGTCACTCAGTAAACGAGTTGTGTAAGAACGTGCGAGAAATTAGCACCATAAGGTGATTAGATAATGATCATCGCTCGAGTCATTAAATAATTATATCTCAAGAGTTGTGCACCGAAGGGAGGGGGAACCTTCATTGTGGATGGTGGGCAGGTCCAGAACTAGCTGCTCTCTTTGGTCCACTTAAGGGGGGAGAGCCATTTGTGCTGAATTTGCCTTATTTTCGGCTGGATATACTGTAATAGACAAGTGCACTGTAATTCGAACAAGATGTACAAGGTGTTTCTTGTGATGATACGACAATGTTGCAAATCGCTATTTGGGTTTATACAGTTAAAACCCCTAAGATTGTCCTATAACGTAAGTGACTAAATTTGAAGGTCAAATTATGCTAATCTAAATTTTCTAGAATAAATTTCCAAGGATAGATTTTTTTTTGGGGGGGGGGGGTGTACCTGCATACCGTAGTAAAGATATTTGTGCTCGCGATATTTCATACAATTCTCTCTTTTCCTTCCCTTCCACATCGTATTTGACGCGATGCTACAATTAAAGACATCTGTTCAAACGTTTGGAGCCCTTCTGTGTGCAAGAGAGCTCCTTAATCAGTTATATTCAAATAATGGGGGTTTGTTGGGCCGTCGCCGTACCAAACAATGCCTTGCATAAGCCCCTTACTATAAGTTGGCCTATTATCTCCTGAGAAGTTGTAGGAAATAGGCGGAGAATAAGCGGGATTTTTTAACGTGTTGCTCCCACCTTCTCTTTCGCAACAAGGACTTAATATGGAACCGCGTTAAGCCTTGGTCTTATTTTAACGCGAGTCTGGACGAACGGGTCATGATTTTTTCCGAGAAGTCGCTGACTCGCTTGGCATGACACCATGTCGCCTGGTATTGCTGATTTCCGGTTGACCACTGCCCACAGGGCACCGCGACGGCGTTGCTCCCACCTGACAGCCGTATCTGACGAAACTTGCCTGCCATTGCCTTTGTGCATTGTAAAGTTGTTTCATATACCCTTTTCTTTGGGGCGCCCTCATTTGTACCCGCTTATTGTCGCTTCGTTCTCGAGGATACATCGTGAAAAAGTTAGTTTGTATTCTTGAATTCGGGTTTTATTTTGTGCATTTCTGTTTTAGCGCATAATTTTTAATTATCTCTGTTGGATTCCGAATTTAAGGGCGTTTCTTATAGCCTTAGTATTCTTCGTTGCTCTGTATGATTTGTTAATACATCTCGCCTTGTTATTGCCTCATTTGCGTTAATGGTTGCCAATTTTCACATACATTCTTATGCTATATACGAAACCGCTAGAGAGACTTAGTTTGTGCCGGTGTGTCCTCTCGCGGGATGAATGCGTCCGTCTCGAGATGAAGCTCGAGTGCACCACTGGGAGGTGGCCGGTCTAGTCACTCCTGCAATCATTGCAGCGCCCCTGATGTATCAATGCCGAGTTATTCCGGTTGGTGCCTTCTCAGAAAGTATTTTTGTCGCCGACGCGGGTGGTTCGAGGCGGGCCTTTCTGCCCCGTAAGGGGCGCGGCGATTTGCCATCCTGGCCGCCGTGCTGACGGGATCCAGCGCCCCGTCCGGCCCCAGCTTAGCCTCTCTTCCTTCCTTCAGATAGCCTGTATTCCTATCCTACCTCGTCGCTTTTCATACAACCTCTCCCACAACTTTCTCTGGTCAGCCTCTAATTTCAGCCAATCGTCCCGGATCGGGGCTGAGGGGGGAGGGGACAATGTCCCCTAACCCCTGAGCTCCGGTCTGGGGTGGTTGGCTTTTAACAACCTGCTTCATCCCCACCCATACTTTCCTCACATCCCTTTTCCTCTCGTCTTCAAAATCTATCCGTTTTACGCCGTGTTCAAGGTGGAGCCGCCATGCCGAAGGACTGCCAGGCCACCAGGCGGGAGGGGTGGTCCCAAATGGCGGCGCCTGGCTCTGCCGGGCCTGTAAGCACCTCTTGCAGTGCGGGCTACTGCAAGAGGTGGTGAGCGATTGCGTCCCGTAAAACAAAGAGGGTCACCATGCCCAATGATGAAAAAAAAAAACATCTCCCCTTAATTCCCCCTATAACAACAACGGAGCCGCCCTCGTGCAGCTCCACAGAAAAGATGGAGGTCCCCCCCCTGTGCTTGCGCAGGGGACCCTCCATACCTCTTTAACCGGAGAGGAGGCTTACTCCTCTCCTACGCCTACGGGTGTAGGGGACTCCCCCTCACCCCCTTCTCTGGAGGTGCTTTCGGGCACCTCCCTATCTCCAGCGGCAGTCCCTCCTATGCTTTCTAAGGGGACTGCCAAGAAAGCCAGCAGGCAGCCCATTGCCGACCGCCCCTCGTACAAGCGGCTCGGTAGGGCAAACCCCCTTAGGGGGGAGAGGGAAGCCAGGCCCCTTCGGTCGCTTCCCTCAAAAGACCTGCTGGCAAAAATATTAAACCTTGCCGGGGTCAAGGCCTGTGCCTCCCCACTAAAGACTTATGACGCTGCCAAGGGGACCTGCGATGTCCTGGGAGGGGATGGCCAACTGGAGGCCCCTCCTGTGATAGACATGGTCCTTGAGGAAAACCAGCCTCAGAAGGTAGGGCCTTCCATGGGGGGGACTCCGGGCTTGGCGCCAAGCACCGAACCCGAATCCGCCCCTATGCAAGGTCCTCATCAAACGGCTGTGGATTCTCAGGCAGGACAAGGAGGGGAGGGATCTCCTCCGGATGAATCCCCTGCGCCCACCGGGACCTTCTCCATTTCAGAGAAGGACCTGGCTGAGGCCGGTCCATCTGGCCTGGGGGCTTCTGCCGGCGGGGGTGAAAAGCGGGTTCATTCCCCGCCCTCCTCTCCTAAAAAGAAGAAAAAGACAAGAAAGACGAAAAAGACTCGGGGCTCCTCTCCATCCGCGGGGGCTGCGGGGACGGATGGGTCTGCTGCCACTTTGGTAGGCGACCAAGCCAAGATCGGCACATCCGGCCCCTCTACCCCCTCGTGTGCGGAGCCCCTGACTAAGACCAAGAGTGCACAGGGCGGAGCCTCGATGACATCGGGGCCCCTCATTCAGAGGTTACCTGGCGTTTTCGAGCCCGCTGGCTTCAAACGCTTCCTCGTTATTCGCTCCACTGATGGCACCATGTTGTCCAAGGGCAACATGATCCATCAGAGGAGAGGATTAGCTAGTGCAATTGGCAGAGAGCCGAAGGTAACCCGTTTCTCGGACGGGAGCCTTCTGGCGAATGCGGCGAATCCCGCCGAGGCGGCCAAGATAAGTGCTCTTCGGACACTTCATGGCACCCCGGTGAGTGTGACGCCGCACTCTACCATGAACTTTGTAAAAGGAGTAGTTTATGCGAGGGAACTCGTTGACTACTCCATAGAAGACATCACCCTAGAGCTGGCCGACCATGGGGCGGTCAAGGTCGAACGTGTGATGAGAAAACAGGGAGGGGCCTCGAGACCCACCCCTACACTCTTCGTCACGTTCGACTGTGACAAGCTCCCTGAGTCGGTGCGTGCCGGTTGGTACCGCTACCGCGTAAAGGCATTCGTGCCACTTCCGCGGCGGTGCTATTACTGTCACCGCTTCGGCCACACGAATCGATCATGTAGACGTGCAAAATCGGGGTCACCCGAAGTCTGTGTAAATTGCTCCAAGGTCGCACACGATAAGTCCAAATCGTGTGTGGCCAAGTGTGTCAATTGCGGAGAGCCGCACCCTGCTTCTTCGAAGCAATGTGGTGCATATCTCCTTGAGAAAGAAATCCTGGCCATTCAGGCCCAGGATCGACTCTCATTCCGCGAGGCTAAGGACTTGGTCCTGGCGCGCCCGGCTCTGCCTGGGACGTCATATGCCTCAATAGTTAGAAAAGCACCCTCTGCTCCTGGCCCATCCAGGCCAACGAGCACGGTTGTTTCCGCGCCCATTCGGAGCCCTTCTGCGGGCTCTACTACACCCGGGCGCTCCCCTGGTAGAGCTGGCGGCAAAAAGGGTTCACACCCAGCCCCGGCTAATACCAGGGCTCCCCCCTCTTCCCCCAGCGTGACCGTTTCCCGTAAGGCGAAACGGCCACGCGCCTCCACAGAGTCGTTAGACTCACAGGAGGCAACACCCCTGAAGATGGTCGCTAGGCCATCTTCCGGGGTTCCTAAAGCTGTTCCCCGAAAGGAGGACAGCAACAAAGGAGCTTCGGCCCCTTCGCCCACGCCCCAAGGTGGAGCGAGTGGCTCGGAGACGGTGGTTCCTCGAAAAGAGGGCCCCCCGCCTCCCAAGCCGCAACGCCCGCCTAAGGTTTCGAGGCGGAGGGAGGAAAAGACTCGCATGGCGAGCCCAACCTCCCCCAATAAGTCCTCGAAGGCGACAGCGCCTTCAGCGCTTTGTCCGGCCAACAGCGCCCGGGGTTCTGCCTCCGGGAAGCGTACGGCCATTCCCGTGAGGGTGTTCAATTCGAGGAGGGCCCCCGCGTCTCCTCCGAGCTAGGCCTGGAGGGCATATTCCTTCAATGGAATTGCCGTGGACTCCGGGCCAACTGGGAGGAGCTGCGGAGGCTCGTCTCGTCCCGTTCCCCGTTAGCTATTTTTTTGCAGGAGACCATGCTAGGCGCGTGCCCGCTGCCTGCCCTCCCGGGGTATAAGGGTCTTGCGACCCCACCACCGCGGGATGGCCGGGCTGGGGGATGCGCGGTTTACACCCGGCATGATGTCTCCGTTCTTCCTTTCTCTTTAGATACCTCCTTTCAGGCAGTGGCTGTGCAGCTGCACCTGGATAGGAGGTATACTATCATTTCTGCGTACATTCCACCGTCAGCTGACTTCGACTTGGGGGACTTCCGCCGCGTCGTGGCACGGTTGCCGAGGCCCTATCTCTTGCTTGGAGATCTGAACGGCAGGCATCCTCTCTGGGGAGATTACTCCATAAATCCCAGGGGACAAGTCCTTGCCGATCTGATCGAAGAGCTTGAGATGGGTGTCCTAAACGTGGATGAGTTTACGCATCACTGTCCGAGAACCGCTTCATTTTCTTGCCTTGACCTATCTTTGTGCTCTTCAGATGCACAGCCTGATTTTGATTGGGGGGTGGTCGATGACCTCCATGGTAGTGATCACTTTCCCATTCAAATATCCTTTTCAGGGCAACTGCCGCCTGAGAGACCACCTCGGTGGTGCTTGGCGCGGGCGCGGTGGCCTGCATTTCAGGAAATGACTGAATTCTCTATCTCAGTCGAGGAGTTTAGGTCGGTAGATGAGGCCGTTGAGTTCTTCTCCGGCAACCTCATCGCCGTAGGCCTGACTACTATTCCTAGGACGTCTGGCCGTTTTGCACGCCGACCACTCCCATGGTGGTCGGCCGAGTGTGAGACGGCCCTCAAACAGAAGCGTTATGCCTACATGCGCTATAAGCGCCGCCCGAACGATTTCACTGTCGCTGAATTTCGTCGGGCTAGGGCTAGGTTCCGGTATATTTCGAAGCACGCCCGCCGCTCTTCTTGGCGGGCATACGTGTCTTCACTTAACGGGAAGACCCCTTTAGCTGAGGTGTGGAAGCGAGTCAAAAGGATTCGGGGCAAGTTCTCGCAGGACCCCCCTCCCGTTCTCCAGGAGAATGGGACCGCAATCTCGGACCCCGCGTCCGTGGCGGAATCCTTAGCGACCGCTTTTTCCGCATTCTCTAGCCGTGATGCTGCTCCGCCAGCATTCAATGCACGTCGTGATGTCGCGGAAGGCCGCCGGCTGGACTTTACCTCCAGAGGCGGAGAACCCTTCAACGACAAGTTTACTGTGAGTGAGTTGCGTTCCGCTCTCGCTTCGTGCGCGGACACCGCCCATGGTCCGGACGATGTCCCGTACGCCATGCTTCGACACCTGGGTGAGCGAGGCATGGCCTTTCTGTTAGATTTGTTCAACAGGATCTGGGTGGAAGGTCTTCTCCCAGACTCCTGGCGAATCGCTACTGTGCTCGCCTTTCGCAAGCCGGGGAGAGATCACTCTACTCCGACCGGTTTCCGCCCAATCTCTCTAACCTCTTGCGTGTGCAAGTTGATGGAGAAATTGGTAAATGTTACATTAGCCTATTTCCTGGACAGCGGAGGCCATCTGTCTTCTGCACAGTGCGGCTTCCGTAAGTTCCACTCCACGTCGGATGCTCTGCTCCGACTGGAAAGTGCCGTCTGCGAGGCTTTCCTTCGTAGACAGCACTACGCCACGGTGTTTTTTGATCTGGAGAAGGCCTATGATACCGCATGGCGATACGGTATCATGGAGACTCTCCACACGATGGGGGCGAGGGGACGCCTCCCAGTCTTTATCTGAATTTTCGCGAGATTGTCGATTCCGCGTACGGGTGGGGGGGAGCTCTCTCCGGCCCAAAGGAGCAGGAAGAGGGTGTCCCGCAGGAAAGTGTCCTCAGTGTCACACTCTTTGCCCTGAGCATCAACGGCATCACCTCTGTGCTGCCGGAAGATGTTCTCGCTACGCTCTTCGTCGACGACCTTTCGATCTCTTTTGGCGCGGCCCTCGCGGCCCAGATGCCAACTCTGGAGCGTCGACTCCAACAGGCATTGAACCGCGTCTCTCGCTATGCCGAAGCGCGCAGGTTTCGTTTTTCTTTGGCCAAGAGTAAGGTGGTGCACTTCTGCCGCCATCCACGGCTCCACCCCGACCCAGATTTTTTTCTTAATGGGGTGCGCCTGGATGTGGTTGAGTCGCACCGTTTCCTTGGTCTTGTATTCGACCGACGCCTCACCTGGGAGGCTCATATTCGCAGCCTTAGGGTCTCTTGTTCCCGCGTTATGTATATTCTCCGTTCCGTGATGTTAGGCGCTTGGGGCGCTGATAGGGCTACTGCCCTACTTTTTTATCGATCCTTTGTTCGTTCGAAGCTCGACTAGGGATGCGAATTTTATGCATCTGCAGTCGAGTGTTTATTGCGGAAGGTGGATTCGATCCACCACAACGGCCTCCGCCTTGCGACCGGTGCCTTCCGCGCATTCCCCATTGAGAGCCTGTTGGTCGATGCTGGGGAGATGCCACTCGCTCTGCGCCGCGTGCAGTGCATCACTCGCCTGTACGCGCGAGCCCGGCGCCTCCCTCAGTCGCCAACAGCTCTCACTGCATCCGCAGCTGATCTCGATGGTGCCTATGCCGCCGAGAGACGCCAGTCATACCCTAAGCCCTTTGGGTTTAGGGCCAGGAAACTCCTTCGAGAGGTAGATATAGCTCTCGGGCCGGTGGCGCCCCTGGTTCTGCCCAGGACGCCACCCTGGAGGGTACCACATTTGGCTATTTGTCGCCACGCCTCTGCTCCCAAAGCTTGTACTGCGCCGGGAGTATTGCGTTCGACCTTTTTGGAGCACACATCGTGTCACGCTGGTACCGTGCCAGTGTATACGGATGGCTCCAAGTCCCAAGAGGGGGTCGGCTTCCACGCCGTATCCCCTCTGTTTGAAGTCAGCGGGGCTCTACCAGGCGCTGCGTCTGTCTTCACGGCCGAGCTGGTGGCAATACACCACTCGGTACGGGAGATTACGCGACGTGCCCGGTTCGGAGACCGGATTGTGATCTATAGCGACTCACAAAGCGCCCTGAGTGCTCTCGGGACATTGGAATCTCCGCATCCCCTGGTTCGCGATATCCGTGACGCCACGGTTTTGGCGAGCCGGGCAGATGTCGAGATTATCTTCTGCTGGGTTCCTGGACATGTAGGAATTGCGGGGAATGAGCGCGCCGATGAGGGCGCCAAAGAGTCCGCGAGGACTCTGCGACCGGACCAGCGTTTCGCTCTTCCTCACACCGACTACATGGCAGGAATACGGGCAGCTCTTCGGACTGCTTGGCAAAGAAGATGGGAGACGGTCGAAGGGAACTTAAAGTTGCGTGCCATTGCGCCGCGACTGTTCCCATGGACCTATCCCCCAATGCCGCGGCGGCTTCAGGTTGCTTTCTGTCGTCTCCGAATCGGACACACTCGTGTGACGCATCGCTATCTGATGGAGCGCTCGCCTGCGCCCTATTGCAACGACTGCGTCGTCCTCCAGACTGTTCGGCACATTCTTGTCGAATGTCCCAGTCTGGGTGATCTTCGCGCACGACACCTGTCCCGGTACCGGGATGGGCGGGGTCGCTACCGCCTGTCCCTTGTTCTCGGGATGAGTCCGTGTACTTTGACTGGTGGACTTATTGACTTTTTGGGGGAGGCGCGCCTTCTCCCTTTTATTTAACGCGATTTAATTGTTGTTGTTGTTTTTGTAATTGTTTTGTTATTGCTTTGTTATTGTTATTGTTATTCCTTTTTATTGTTTTCTGTTTAATTTTTTAAAGTAGCCTAAATTAGGCTGTTTGTTTACGGCAACTTATGCCTTAGTCGGCAGTCGCCAGATAGCCCCTTAATTAAAAAAAAACAAAAAAAAACGGGCCTTTCTGGACGAGACCAGATTTTGGAGGGGGGGGGGCATTACGCGTTCGTATAACGCCGTTTACAAGGCGATGATCACACAACTTAATTAATGTTTTGATGGATGACAAAACAGATCACGCCTGACTCTAGCCTGGGAATTTTGATTCTCTGGTTTTCATCACTGTCCATGTTTCACCTTCCCGAAGTCTGGAACTTGACCTCTTTGGTCACGCGTGATTGTGCATTTGAGAACAGCAAGATGTGAGGTTATGGTGTCATCTTCTCTCAACCCTGAGTTTATAACTACATTTTTACTTTTCTTTCTAGATTTGGGTTCGTGGTACCTGGCGCATGGGTATGTAACCAAAGATGATGGCGTTGCATTTTTTAAAGCGATGGCACGAGGATGTGGACATGTTAATTGGACTAGCTTTGCTATTGGGTCCTATCATATTGATATAATCCTGTATGTAGTTAATAATGATAAATATTTCGGGTTTTTTCTGCTTGTGATTTTTCGCTAGTTTCTTTAGTTTTATTTTATACTCATTTGAGTGTAGCAGCCACTATTACTTAGTGCGTTCGAACGTATTGATAAGTCATTGAAGTGCATTTATGCTTTCTCTACTTTTTATTTCGTCTTTTGCTTCCCTCTGTCAGGTCAAGAGGTTTGGGGGTGCACTCTTGTGTTGTGAGGTTGTATGGGGATTTCGTGAAGACCTCACTCCTTTCCGAACCTTTGAAGATCATCAAAATGCGAACGCAGGCCAGCTTCTCGCCCCCAGTGTTGCCAAATGTACAATCCCTGCGTAAAATTAAGATTTGGCACACCGATCTTGATTTGTGCCCGTGTATGATACTTGTTTCCTTTATTTTTAGGTTTACACCGGGAAGAAAAGCCAAGAGTGTCTCGTTTGATTCGTCTTTGTGTTTATTTAATACAACGGCTACTTTTTATGCTACCCTCATCTATTTTACCAAGTGCACTTGGCCTTGTTCTCCTTTTAGTCATGGCTCATATCTGTCCAACCACGCCTCCTCTCTTAAAGTGGGTCCTAACTTTCGCGCTTGTTGTTAGGGTTAATTTAAGTTTGAGGTCAACCCAATAAATGAATAGTATTCTGGGTAGGTCAACAGCAAGACACTAAAAGATTGCGGCGCTTTGTCGAGAAAGGTCATGAAACATTAAATAAGGAGGGTCAATAAGAAAGTTTATTCCATAGACTCAAACTAAATTATGTAGACCCCTAAATTATAGTCGACCCTACAAATTCCCCTCTAGTGTATTTGGTAAAATGTCGAAAGTGTATATGAAGAAAGACTTGTAATGCAGTATACAATGGTAGCAACATTCTGTCGCACAAAGGGAAGTGAAATGATTTTGAAGCAGTTAAGCGGCCTCAGTGAATATCGTCTCGCGTCAATCTTTATATCCACCGATTTTGACGGTGCCCAAAAGTCGCCAGAATCAACCCATAAAGGGGTTCAAGGTCGCGCGTTCCACTATAGGCTGTCTTCTGTTATTTAGTTGTTCTTGAAAGTTAGTGTTTATATATTAAGAGGCCCGGAAGAAGACCACGCAGGTGGGAGGGTGAAATACACTGGCAGGAGTAAAGGGGCAAACTCGAGCGCTGTATCGTGATCACTTTCCTGAAGAAGCATCTACCCAGGATGGATCGCCTTTGAGGATTGATAAGAAGTTTTAGGGTCGTTGATTCATATTCTCAATCCTCCTTGACAATTGATATTTTTATTATCCAAGTTCAGGAGTCCTCTAACAGCCCCTTCCCCCCTCCTCATCTGAGGGAGGTTCGCCCGAAGCTCTTAATTTAGACCCGCCCATGCCCGGCATTCTTTTTTTTTAAATTTAAAGTCAAAACTGAGGGCATATCCGGTGGTCAAAATCGAAGTGAAAATGTGTGGAAGAGACGGCTGCAGATCTTCCTGTAGTCATTGGGGCCTGGGGGGCATACAATCTTCTAGATGTCAGCTGCTACATGTTGGTCCATGCTACTACACCTGACGACTTCCCATGCCCGGCATTGTCCCTATAATCGTATTTAGCAATAAGATTTGTCAATATAGACATTTTCTACAATCGCGATTATATGGATAATGTGAAAGGTTTATTTTGAGTTGCATGTGCCCTAGATAATGCCATAAGAGAACAGTTGACTAATTGATTTGGACCAATCTTACAAATAGACAAATTACAATGTGGGACTCGATAAATCATTGATCAGATCAGTTTCACAAATATATGAAAATAAACTATGGTGTTACCTTATATGTACCTTGGTGAATGTCCCAATAAACAAAAACATCTCCCATTACGTCCATATCTAGAGGCCTTTAGTCTCCTTTTTATGAACTAAATGTCAAGAAAGAAGTGCGACACCAGCTCAACCATAGTAATTATTAGTATGAATATTATGTAATACTTGCTGAATAGCGTCAAGAGCATACTCTTTTCATGTCACAGGAACTATGACCAATGTCGTGATGACTATTACATATGTTATTGTAAGACGCAAACGCCAAAATTCATATAGGTATATATTCTAAGTTTTTAAGCAAAATAATCTTCAAACCTTGTTCATACCAGTAAACTAGATTAAAAACACAGGAGCAAGAGAGCAAACAGAGCGGAAGTTGTCATCAGATTTCATACAGCGGAAGTAGTATGCCAAATATGCCTCGCTAATGAATGGAATTAACCAGATAAAACATCATTAAACTGTTTGATTAGAATGTCGAAAAAGATCATGTATGGCATGGCATGCCTTCAAATGTGGCATAATATATTATGTAGGAATAATTTGGAATGTTGATAAAAAAAATTTACTTTTATTTAAAATAGTTTGGCCAGCGACCGAATCGAGCTCATCATGTAAGTGTTCAAGTCTGGGCCGAGCGCGCTGGCTTGAACAGAGTCGAGTCCGTTCACCTCCTTAATTCACATACGCAAACCTGGCGCACGCAGGGGCGTGCTAGAACATCGTCATTTTTCGGAGTAGCTAACACCCAGGATCTTGTCACTAATAAATCGAAGGCGCATGAGATTACGGCTTCCATCTGTTGTAAAGACTCTTGCTTGGCTCTGAGAAAGATCTTACGTTCCAGGAATGGCTGTGCGGTCGCTAAAGATGTTGAAATCTTCACTCACCCGCCGCTTCCTGATAATTCTCAACTCGACATGATCAGATGTCGAGTATGTTATTCTTTCTCAGAATTGTGTTGTCTAATTCTCGTCGCTGATGTTCTCATGAACGACTTCGTTCCTGGACGTTTAAAATCGCCTTCCTTGTTCCAGTACTTGCGGGTGGCCAGATTTGTGTCAGAAATCTTACATTTGATTCTCATTATTCGTTGGTGTGGGTGTGGGGGTAGTCTTTCTTCCCTACTTGTTTTTCCACTGAGTGGGTCTCTTCGTTGGATTATGTTTCTTACTATTAACCATTGCTGTCACCGATCATCGTTCTAACCATGGCAACTTGTTTTGATTGAAGTGTCTTTGCGTTTTCTCTTACAATGATGCACCTTTCATATATGTACTTTACATTTTTCGCGAACCTCATCAAGAATCCAGCCCTTTTATTCCTAATGCAGGACAAATCTATCGGGGAATTTAGCCACCATCTTATCCCACGGTAAGTCCCTTCTCTCTCATTTACATAATCATTACCCCTTCTGCGTGATCTTCCAACCCTGCCTACAACATAACATTCTTCATATATTATTTCAGCCTTTATTCTTATTCATTCTCCCGTCATGTCCATTTCACTTCAAAAAATACTCCTCGTCACAATCTCTTTGACGCCTTTCCTCCCGCCGTTTAAATTATACCCGCTCGTTCCTCGCTCTCTCTAGTCACGATTCTCACACCCAACATCCCTCTTATATTGTCTATTTGCATTGCTAATCACTCTCTATCTCTATCTATCCCCTCTCTCTCTCTCTCCCTCTCTCCCTCTCTCTCTCTCTCTCTCTCTCTCTCTATATATATATATATATATATATATATATATATATATATATATATATATATATATATATATATATATATATCATTATCTCGCTCTCTTGTATACCAATCTTGATACTACCAATTTTCACGGAACTTTCTGGCCATATGAGATTGCAATCTCATATCGCATTCAACCCTCAGCACAACGTTATCACCTTACTCTTTTCTCCATTTACTTTCACTCCTCTCACACATACCTTGTTAATTTTTCCCCTCAACGTTTCCAAATCTCTCTCTCTCTCTCAGCCTGCAACACCAGGTCATCAGCATTCATCTTCAATCTCTCACCCATGTTCCTCACTTGCATTCGTATTCTCTCGGCACTAACCTAATTTTCAAACCCTTAGCTTAACCCCCCACCCCCACCCCTACCACCATTTTGGTTCCCCTTTTCAATTGTAATTCCCAACCGTCGTTAATTAGCTTCTCGCAACTAATTGTTGCACGAGGCATCAGTCGTTTTTCTGGTATGAAGCTCCTTATTTAGATTCATTGCATTACAATGTCCAGAATGGTCACAATAACAGACAGACTGAGTATAAGTAATATTTGATCCATTAATCGGCTTGTTTCGATGTTACCAAATTTTTTTCTTTGACGTAAATGCTGCTTTGTTTATTGCACATCAGCAAACTTGAGTCAGCGTGTTCCCGAAATAGTTACTCATTTGAAATGATGCTAAATTGTAGAATAAGGGGTTTCAACGTTAGTTTCTGTTTTTTGCATGAATTTTGGGTTGCATGAAATACTCCAGTAGGTTTTTATAATACAGTCCGAATTTTCAACTCCCGAGTCGATAAACGCAAATGCTATTGTATAGGAGATGGGTAAGCACATATTTTTATAGATATTCTGAATATGTATTGACGCTTTGTTAGTCTTATCTCGAGCGTAGCGTGTGCTTCAGCATTGTTCCAAGCGTTTCTTAACATTTTGTTTGGATAATTATTAAACACTTGGGGATCGATGTGTACTCTAATGAAATTAGGTTTATAGATGACCTGTTTTTGTATCTACTTGAACAATACTACAGGGAACTTTTTCTTTTATTTGGATCAGTAAAAATAAATGAATGTAATCTAACAACGGTTTGGTCATTCAGCTAGGAAAGGAGAACAATTGGGGTAAAATGTATTCAAAGGCAGGGCAATTGTGAACAAAAATGATGATGCAAGGTCAAGCCTCTAACCATTTATGTTTAAGGCTGAATGGTGTAATTAAATTCTCCCAGATTTCGTTTAGCTTGATTTTAGGTACAAGTTTTGGAATGAAACTTGTGGGAGAGTTTGCCCTTGTAGTGCAAACTACAAGGGCAAACTCGTTGCCCCTTTGTTTACCGTCATTCTAAGAATTGTAAAATAATAATCTTCGCTGCTGTACCTCCGCCCTATTCCCCCACCACTCTTCTCGATGAGGAGCCTTGCATATGTTCTGCAAGTTTCGGTGGGTGGGTCTTTGCCGCTGAGGTAGCCGCCTTCATTGCGGAAGTTCCACAGGTTCAGGAGAGGTGCGCGTCTTCCTGGTGTCGAGCTCTTTATTAGTTTCTTCCTCGGGTTCTATATTCCTGTCACATTTTCACTTCCGGCCTCGCTTTTTACAAACCTTTCGCCAACCTCAATTACTAAAGGGGTTTCTTTACCACTTCCTAGGCCGCTCTTGGCCATCTTCATTAATAAGGAGGCCGGCGCTCGTTAGGATTTCTCAATGGCCCCGGCTCCAAATCTCGTCTAGGGAAGAGGAGAGTCCACTTCTCACTTACCCCCTTCAGTTTCGACTCTGCGGCCTAGGATTTATGTGGCCCCACATTTGCTTTCGCAGGGACCGCCGAAGCGACATAAAAACCCAATCGGGGGCGGATCAACCACTCACGAAAGGAGCTACCACTTGAGAACCCCCCCCCCCTCCCGAGGATACAATGACCATCGGACCCCTCTGGGCGCTGCCCCTTTCGACCCGCGAATGGTCACTTTCCTGGGGGCTGGCGTGTCAGTCCTCTGAAACTTTCCCGTTCGAGGGCAGCACGCCATTCCCCCCAAACTTGCACGCTTGGAATAGTCCAAAAGAGTATGGAGTCCCCGGTCAGGGTCTCCTAAGACGCCCCTCAGAGTGGGGTGGCTGAAATGAAGTTTAGAGGCGAGTGCGCAGACCACAGGATTCCCTCGCCCCAGACGGGAGAGTTCCCTGGTAGAGAATACTGGCTCTGTGGGTACCACTTGGAGCTAGAATAATTTTTCGGCGTGCCCTTCCCAAACGATATATATGCCCTCGGGAACTTGATGGACGATGGATATTCTCCTCTTTCAGGTAGAGCTCCGCTAGCGGCTGACTTTGTCAGTTCGGTGGAAGACTAGGTTGAGCCTGGTCCATGCTGCCTCAGGGCTCCTTGGGAGAAATTAGAGAAGAGGGCACAAGCCTCCACTACTGGGGGGGGGGGCTCATCGAGAGGTTACCAGCCTTGCTTCAAAGGTTTCTTGATAGTTCAATCAGCGTCGGGCACCAAGGTTCTCGGTAGAGATTCCAAGCTCTCCCGTTTATCAGACGGGATCCTTCTGGTAAGTGCGGCTGACCCTGCCCAGGCGGTGTGCTTTTGAGAACTCGATGGCTCGCCTATGTAGGTGTCTCCGCATAAATTTCATAAAAGCAGTAGTCTATGCGAGGAAACTCGTTGATTACTCCTTGGATGATAACACATAAGAGTTGGCCGACCAAGAAGAGGTCATGGTCAAACATGTGATGGGGAAACAGAGAGGGGCCTCGAAAGCCCCCTAGACTCTTTGTCACGGTTTTACTGACCAAGGCCCTACGCGATCAATCTGTACCGTGTCAGCCTAAGTGTGAATTTCGGCGAGCCCCATCGTGCCTCTTCGCGGCAATGCGACTCGTACCCTTTTGAGAAGGATGTCATAGCCGTTCAGCCTGAGGCTCGAATCTCGTCTTGGGAAGTCAACGAATTACTTCTCTCCCGACGTAGGACTTTCTATGCCTCTCAGGTTAAGAAAACCCTTCTGTTTCTACTCCCTACAAGCCTACGAGCGCGGTATCTACTGCGCCTTGTCGGAACCATTCTGCAGATTTTCCTTCCACGAGCGCTATTATGATAAAGCTGCCCACAATTCAGGCTCGCACCCACGCGACGCCTTTTCTAAAAGCAGCTGCCATGTGCCTTAAGGAAGTCGGACCACACCAAATGTCAAGGCATTGGAACCTCCCCATCCCCGGTTTCTTGGCGTCGCGGCTGTGCTGACAGTAGGAGGTCGAGATTCTTTTGTTGGGTTCCTTGAGATGTATCGATAGAGAGAAATTAGGGCGCCATACAGCCTACAAGGATTGGGCGACTGAGCCAGCGCTTTGCTCTCCCTTACTGCCAAAATGGCAAATCAGGTCAGCCCTTCGGGCTCTATGGTAAAGAAGTTGTGAGACGGCCGAGATAAATCTAAAGCTGTGTTCTATTGTGCCGCCACTTTGCACCTGAAACTGTCCCAATGTTTAGAATGCTTTAGGTCAGGGTTTTTTTCTCGTCTCTCAATCAGGGTCCACTCACTTAATGGAATGCTCTCTCGAACCTTATTATGACGCCTGCTTGGTCTCTCGAACTGTCCGTCACACTCTTGTTGAATGTCCCAGTCTGGTCATCTTTCCGTGCAATGTTCCAGTACCGGGACGAGCGTGGTCGTTACCACGGTTTCGTCCACGCCTGACTAGGATTATCGAGTTTCTGGAGGGTGCGGGCCTCCTCCACTGTATATATTTGAGGGTTTTAGGCCTCTCCGGTAATTCATAATGCTTTTCCTTTTCCTCTAGTCTTCGTTGGGGTTTTGTTTTGCGTGGGTTTCTTTTTCCTTTTTTCGCGGACTTTATAAATATTAATATAGCCTAAGAATAGGCAAATTTTTAATTGAGGCGACGATGGACTTAATGGCAGTGGCAAGTTGGGCTTTAAATAATGGCTGGCACCGCCAGAAAAGAGCCTACTTTAGGATTTTATGTAGAATGTTTTCTTATTCCGGCTCTCGTCCTGTGGTTGTCTTCTACCTGTCGTTCTTTTTCTTTCCAAAATTTGTCTCGGTGTTCGCCGCCTTATTTCTTGGAAAGGCCTAATAACTCACTTCCCTTTTCCCCTACTCTCTCCATAAGTGAACAGGTTCTCGTTGGATTACTCGTTTCGATTCCTTTCTCATATCCTGTCGCACTGAAATACTCTCGTGCATCCGCCTGTCCGTCTGGTAAATCAAAGGACTGGGTTTAACGCATTCACCAGATACCCCAAACTACACGAGTATAATTGGGCTTGTATACCACCTTTCATCGACGGTCTTAGTCTCCCCACCCCTTCGGCTCGCTGGGAAAAATGTTCGGTTCTGATTTCAAATGCCCCATCCCCCCCTCCAATTAAGTTTTGATCCATCTCATTGATTCCATTTTCGCTCATGATAGCGATGCTTCTGGTAACCTGCGATTTTTAGCGTTGAGCGGATTAAAAAAAAAGATAATAAATATGAAGCGACCCCATTCGGAATGGGGGGGGGAGGATTCCATCGCATCACCCAGAGGGGGTTTCACGCAGCAACCATCAAGTTGAGTTTGGTAAATGTGGGAGGGCGCCTTCTCCAGCTTTGAGCTACCGTTTGAATTGCTCTTATGTTCCACTCCTTGGTCTCGTTCAAGTAGTCTCTTGCATTCCCCGCCCATTGGCGGTCATTTATCAAGTCTGTCTACTTATCCTCCTCGTATGTTGCCCATCTCATATTCTAGCCTTTTCTTATTTTCCCCGTTTCTATTAATCTTATTTTAACTATCCCATTAGAGCGCCCTCTTTCCCCGAACCTGGCACGTTTTACTCGAATTGTAACTCCCATTCTTCACTTCCTTTTTCTATGGCTGACTACGTGTTGGACCTATTTTTAGTCGCTACGCAATGGATCTCTGACAGCGATTTAAAGCAGTTTTTCTTCTCCTAATCAGGAGTTGACTCATGCCGATTATTTACTCTCAATGAAGACGCTATTGGCTCCTTTCTCGATATGTTGTCGTTGTTTCGCGCGATGTTTGTTCATTTTAACCTTCCTACCTTCCCCTTCGTTTCGTTTCCCATGGACCACCAGAGTGTCGCTGATGTAGTGTTTAGCGTAGATTAATGTCTTAATGTAACTGGTTGTTCGTTGGCCTGACGAGGCCCCGCCAAGCTGTCACACCGCTTTCCGTAGGGATGAGCTAGCTTAATAGACGCAGGATCCGGCTGGGGATGGGCCACGGGGAAGTCTGTTCAACCCCCTCCTCCTCGCCACACATCGGTGTATATGCTCGCGCGCATCACACTTGAATCACGGAGTTGTTCGTCAATTGACCCCTCTTAAATATTCTGAGTTTGCAGAGTGTGTGTGGGGGGGGATTTGCTCTGATTTATACTTGGTCTTAAAGGTTCGCGTATCTGCCTTAAATCCGAGTCCGGACAAATATGTGGGAAAGCGTATTGTCGTATGATTCCCGCTCCCCTCTTGTTTCTGATCCTCCGCTCCCCCCACCTCCTTACAATCACTTGTGATTTGCCATCTCCGTGATGATCCGTTGAACCAATCCATTGTGATTTACCCTTACTAATAGCTTGTTAAATGTCCGAGTTTGAGGGGAGGTTCGTGTTCGCTACTTGTCCTAGTATCGAAATGAGCCGGGTTGCTACTACTTGGACTGGGCTCCTGTCGCTCTGAGGGGAGGGGAGAAGGGCCGCCTCCATTCTATTTTAATTTGTTAGTGTTTTTAGGAGAGGCGGACTTCCCCTCGGGTTCCCCGGCTTGCCCTCGTTTTATTAATTATAGTATTTATTTTATTTTTATTCTTTTACGGGTTTTATTTGTGGCCTTTCCCTCGTTGGCGGCCGCCTGGCGAGATCTTAAATGTCTACCGGTCAAAGAACATTTGAGGAGGAACTATGCTTCCTGGTGCCAGCTTCAAAGGTTGACTGGGTTCGAGCCTATTTTTACAAGTGATCCGGCCGGACCTTCCCTTCCTCGCGGAGCTTCACCTCGCGTTGCGAAGGCAAACTTGCGTAATCCAATGAGACGTTCATATGTGTGGAGGGGGGGGGGAGAAAAACTGGCTTCTGCTCTTTTAATGTCGTTCGTTAACTTTAAAAGTAAGAATAAAATCGAAATTGGTTCTGTCGACGAGAGGGTGATTGAGGTTGGGGTACAGTTGGCACCCGCCATTTTTGTTAAATCTGGTCTGACAGTAATAGACAAGGTCAGAAATAGAACTAGTAACTTTTACACATCGTTTCTGCTTCATTCATATCGTGAGCTTATCTCGGGAAAAGTGACTAAACGAATAAAAACGGGGTTTAACGTGACGTCACGAACCCTTTTAACCAATCGCCATCTTTGTTTACATTCCCCTTTCTTGATCACGTGAAGGTATGTTCAAAAAGTCCCTCCAAATAGTTATTTTTAACTCTTTTTATGCATTTTAATGAAGGGAGAATTTTCTTCCATATTTGGTGACTGGGTGTCGTAGGAAGGAATCTTCATAATAGAAATGCATCGGGTCTCGGGGTATGTGTTCGAACCCACCCACCCCCCGGTCCCAGCATGTTAAGGGTAACGAATTTTGTTGTTCTTGAACTTTTTTACTAATTCCGTTTTATTTTCTCCGTTTTATTATTTTTTTATCGTGTGTGAAAGGGGTTAATGAATCAACTAAAGACGATTCCTTTCATCCCTTTCGCTGTTATTTAGGGTGGACAATGATCGCTTTTCATCTTTACCCTTTTCCTTTGTTTGGTTTTCGTGTATCTTAAATTAATAAAACACTATTCTATCACTCCCTCCCGTATTTGCCTCTGGCTGAATTTTCCACCTTCGGTAACCACCAGTTTGCGTTTTACAGTAATTACAAAATTGACAAATTTCAAGGAAGTTATGTGGCATGAAAAAGTGGATAACGTGGCATTACTAACCTAACCTTAGTTTCGTAACGAAAGCATGGGTTCTTTGGAGGTGGCGTTGCATGCTCGTTTACTTTTTTCTGTTAAACTATCGCTGTTAACTTAATTAATCTGCTGCGTTTGGTATGGACTTATGGATTATAGTTTCGTTTTGAAATTCTAATCTTTAATTGTCCATGAAAACGGGGTTAAATTCGCATTTTTTTTCCTTCCTGAACCTGAAGATTATGGAATAATCTTCCGCCCCAGCATTTTTATTTAACGAAAATGGATTTTTGTAAAATCGACTAGTAAAATTGTGAAAAATATTGGATCAAGTAAAGATAGTAATTAAGTTATTAAAATTTAATTCGTAGAGTTCTACAAAGTTTACAATTTTTAATTGTTTTAAAATAAACTTTCTAACATATGTTGCTAAATAAATTTTTTAAGTTAGTTTTTTTATCTTATCCTTGAGAGGGATTTGCTTTACTAGTGTAACTTTGGGGGGGGATCAAGTAAAGATCATCCCTCCCAAAGTTATACTAGTAAAGCTAATCCCTCCCAAGGATAAGATAAAAAATATAACTTAAAAAATTTATCTGGGAGTGATGATCTTTACTTGATCCTCCACAAATATTAAAATTTATTAAGAAACCTAATTTAAAGACAACTAAAATAAGCAAAAAAAAATCCTTTGAAATAAAAACAAACCTAAATATGAAACTAGTTAGCTAAATAGTGATACAAAAACCATTATTAATGGATGATTACTAAATTTAATTAAAAATCGTGTAAAATGTGAAAGAACTAAAAATAAATTAAAACACTTAAAAATTGCATATAATAATGATAATATATCTAAAAAAATTGAAATGGAAAGTGACCTTTGTCTGTGAGGCATCTGAAGCAACTGAAAAGGAACTAAATTCGAAGTACTTTTTTCAGTATTTTAATCACAGATTTTACTAATATTTCCTTGTTCCTATGTAAAATGACACTTTTCATATTTTAATTGCTTTATAATTGTTTGTTTTTGTGTGTTCTTTCTATATTTTAGTCGCTGATGATGATCTCTGTTTGAGGGCTCAACCTTCCAGTCTAGTAAATGTTCAGAATCCTCTCATGGGTCTTCTTCTCCCTTCTCGTATTCAATCTCGGAGGATCACTTCGATCTTATATATATATATATATATATATATATATATATATATATATATAATTATTTCATGATATTTTTAATTTTCTAGTAAAACGTATATTAGCTTTTGTTTCATAGGCCTATTTTTATGCATTATTTGAAATTTGGAAAGAATAAAGATTTGACCTAGAAAAATTGGACAAACTCTAGGTTTTATTGCAGAAAGCATGTATGAAGCAAAAAGAAAAACAAAAACACAACATTTCACCTTAAAATGTTATTGTTACTACAAAAATATGACAACCCCCCCCCCCCCAAATAATACCTACAGCAAGTATGAATAGAAATGGGTAAATATGCAGAAATATGGCAAACTTGTTGATTGAAGTGAATCTGACTCTATATCAATGAGTAGCAGGCTTCTGGAAGTTTGGGAGAAACCCGAGCTTAGAAAAACCATGATGCAGTCCTGTTATGAATGAGCAAAGCAACATGCTCCTTGCACTTTAGGCAAAGGTAAAGAGTCCTACTTAACTACTATTCTTAAGTGTAAATATCACTCATTAAAATAAGCTCACAAAATTTACTAGTATTAAACTACATCTACACAAAATAATGCCAAATGTTAAGTTTCAAATGACATGCCACTTGGTGCCATCAAGTTTATTTACCCTTCCTTCTATTTATTACTAATGGTCTACTGTTTTAATTTGTTTTGGGTGGTATTTTCCAATCAGTTCTCCACCCATTACTTGATGATCACATCCAGACTGTTTGGCAAAGATTTTGACAAGAATTTGTGCCAGAATGTGTGAAGAAAACTGAAAATTCCATTCAAAATCATGGTATAGGGACCCATATCAGCGCATGGTATAAGTTCTCTTCACATTGTTCATGGTACCATAAAGCAAAATATGTAGGTATAGAGGGTCACCCCCCCCCAAAAAAAAAAAAAATCTGGGCCCCAACTTTCGATAGGCTTCATTTCTTATTTTTTTGCAAGGATTGAATGAAATTTTGGTGATAACTAGTTTATTGTATTTAAAAACATCAATCAAACATGAGAATCTTTGGACTTTTATTCTTTATTCTAGAGCACGTGTTCGAGATGACCTTCATTTAGCTCTGTGCATTTCTTGAGGCGCAGCACAAAGTTGTCCATGACGTCCTTACACACTGACCTACTAATGGCTCTGATCTCCTCCCTGGTGGCTTCCTTGAGTTCCGTGATGGCCCTGGGTCTCCCTGCGTACACTCTGTCTTTAAGGTAGCCCCAGAGAAAGAAATCTTGGGGTAAGATCTGGGCTGTGAGGTGCCTACTCAAAATCAGTTTTGAGACTGATCACACGGCTACCAAAGTTCTCTTTCAGCCAATCTCGGGACAGGTTTGAAGTGTGAGAGCTTGCTCCATCTTGCTGGAACCCGAACTTCCCCATAAGCGACGGGAGCAGGGTCTGCAGCTTCCTCATGAAGGTTTTGAGGACCTCAACATACCGCTCCTTGGTGACCGTCACTGTCGCGCCAGATTCCTTGAAGAAGAATGGTCCGATGATGCCTCTGGCTGAGATTGCAGTCCATACTGTGCACTTAGAGGAGTGTAGTGGCTTGGTAGCTACCTCATTTGGTCTGGAGGTCCCCCAGAAGACATTTGTCTTCAAGTTTACCTTTCCTTCAATATGGAAGTCACCATCAAGGGTCCAAAGGAGGTTAAGGAAAGTTGGGGGTCTCCTGAATCTTCTCCAGTATCTTGACTGCCATAGCCTTTCTCTGCTCCTTATCTGAGGCCTAAGGGTCTGTTCATTTGTATTCTGTATGGGTAGGCCTTTACATCCATTACTAGTACCCTCCTGCAAGTCTCACGGGATATACCTAGGAACTAACTTCGTTTGCGCACAGAGCGTTTTGGACTCTGCTGACCTGACTCTCACGCTCTCGACCAGCTCAGCTGTACGCTTCCTGGGGCGTCCTGAATGATTTGGACGGTTGTCACTGGCTGCATTGAGGTTCTCCACTGTCCCATAGTTCTCGAAGTGGTCCACCAACTCCTGAATTCTGCTCTTGAGGGGGGGGGTTCACATTCGAACTGATGCACGAAAGTGTCCTGCACTTTCTTGAACGATCCTGTCTTGTAGTAATGTTCGACGCAATATATTCTTTGCTGGAGCTCCCATTGAAATCTAGTTGTGTTCACAGGCGTTGCTTCTGTCATGTCCTGCAAAGTAAGGGTGATTAGTGAATGAATGAATGAAGGATATATCACAAAAAGTGTGTGCAGGCCGCTTTTTGGGGGGGTGGCCCTGTATAAAAGTTTTAGAAACTCGCTTTAAGCACCAAACAAGAAAATGGTATGGAGAAAGATCGTGTATTTTTCAACAGGAATTGGCCCAGGCCAATACGATCAAGAAAGGCGAGGGTTGGTGCAGGCAAAATGGTGTCCATTTGGTACCTTTGGCTGGAAATTCTTGTGATATGAATCCCATTGAAGGCTTGTTGGTTGAACTAATAAATGAAATACATAGAGTACCACTTACAAACAAAAGTCAATTTATAGAGCAATTAATAGACATTTGATTTCAATCATCACAAATCAAGGAATTGTGGAATTCCACGGTGTCCAGAAACTTTTTTTAGCCAAAGGGGTCAAACTAATTAATAAAGCATTGTTTATGTCTTGATTTATCAAAATAAAGGTGATTTATTCTGTAAGTGGCTTTAAACAGCCATCAAACTAAAAAAAAGTTCATTTTTAGTAAAAAAAAAAAATCAATGATTTTTTCAATACTGTTGCAGAGCTGCTAAAATTTTGACCGGCTCCATTTCATTTTTCAACAGGAGAATGTTGAATGCTTCTCTCGATAAGGAAATTACTAGGTTGTGAAGACATTGTAGAGCTTTTTAAGGGAAGTAAAATCATTTTTAATATACAAAAAATACATTCAGCAAGTTTAAATCATTATTAAACTAAGCAGTTGATGTTTGAATTCAATCAAGTTTGAAATATATCGTTTCATATCCTTTTCCACCTCATTCATATCACAGTGAGCTTTGTCATTTAAATAGTAATAAGATGGTGCAAGGTCCGCTAAATATAGAGGGTGAGGAAGAACTTCCAAACCTAACGCGTTAGTTTTTTCTTGGATCAAACGTGCCTTGTGTAGGCTCGGATTGTCACTGAATAGGCCACTTCTTCGGTTGACCAATAAAGGATGTTTATGTTCAAGAACTCCATTTAAACGTTGCAATTGTTGAACTGTCTGCTTATTATTGAGGTGGCCATAATAAATATAACTGCTTTCACATCCTACCACATGCAAAGAAAGCATAACTGAAAGTTTTGGCCCTGGCCAATGGCTATTTATTAAGATAAATTACCTTTTTGAACCATTATGATTACTTCCTTTTGATTTTTAACTTTTAAAATGGGTGTGCTAGATTATAATCTCGGCGACTATGCCCCCTAAGTCAGTCGCTAGAAAATGAACAAAAAAAATCTAGAAAACGGATGTGACCACCCAAGAGACCAGAATATTTGAGACTAACATGGAGCGTTTGACACTAAGGTAATTATTACATAAGGAAAGATTGAAGATATTACATATTGCCATTTAAAATAACAAACTTTTTTTAGCAATATAGAAACGAAATAGAAATTGCTAACTTTCGGCAGAGAGAAGCGCCCCTCGACCACTTGAGAAAAAGTTCTCACTTTTTCATTTCCTTTCACGAGAAGACCCGACCCGTTTTGACTATAATATATAAAACTGAACTACGGCGCGATCACCAATATAGTGTGCGCCATGCAACCAATCCATATCTATGACGACAATACCGATACATTGGCATGGTTTGACGCGTTATATAGGAACCCCTGAATGCGGTCATTAATCATTATAAGCTCAAATAAAGTCAAAATTTGAAAAATAACAATAAACACATCGGGAAAAGCGAACCGAGTGCTCTCGTGGGATTAGATTCTCCACACAGCCCGATTCGCAGTATCTGTGACGCCATGGTTGCCGCAAGCGGGTGGTATATCGATATTAGCTTATGCTGGGTCCCTGGACATGTGGAAATTGCGAAAAATTAGGGTTTCAAAGAGTCCGCAAGGGAGGACTGGGTCACCAGACCAGCGTTTCGCTTTTCCTCACGCCGCCTACATGGCAGGATCATGGCAAACCCTCTGGCTTGCCTGGCAAATATGATGGAAGACAGTCGAAGGAAACTTAAAGTCGCGTGTGATAAGAAAACTGCGGGGGGGGGGGGGTCGAGACCCACTCATACACTCCGACACGTTCAATCGTGACAGGCTCCCTGAGTCGGTGCGTGTCGGTTGGTATCGCTACGGCGTCAAAGCATTCGTGCCACCGCTTCGACCACACGAATCGCCCATGTAGGCTTGTCAAATCGGGTTTATCTGAAGTCTTGTGTAAATTGCCCCAAGACTGTACACTAAGTCATTGTGTACGGCAAGTGTGTCAATTGCGGATAATCACACCCTTCTTCCTCGAAGCAATATGACTTGCATCTCCTCTAGAATGATCTCCTAGCCGTTCAGGCTGCCGACCGACTTTTCACGACGCTAAAGACTTGCTCATGCGGACCTTAGCGCAACCTGGGACGTCCTGTGCCCCAAATGTTGTGTTAAGCAGGCACTTTGTGCTACTGGCCCCTCCAGGCCTACGAGTACGGTCGCTTCCGCACTTATCCAGTACCCTTCTGCGGTTTCTACTCTACCTGGGCGGTCCCCTAGTAAAGCTGGCGATTCATATTGCTCACACACCGCTTCGGCTAAAATCAGTCCCCTCCTATTCCCCTCGCGACCGTTTCCCGTAAGGCACAACTGCCGCGCGCCTTCACAGAGTCGTTTAACTCACAAGAGATCAACTCCACGAAAGGGGTCGTGAGACCACCCTCCGTGGTTTCTAAGACTGTCCCCCAAAAAGAGAGCAGCATGGAATCTTCGGTTCCCATGCCCCCACCCTAGGGTGGACCGGGCGACTCCGAGACTCGGAATCCTCACCGCCTAAGGTTCGAGGCGGAGGGAAGAAAAGGTCTGCATGGCGAGCCCAACCTCCCCTAATGAGTCCTCGAAGGCGACAGCACCTTCTACAGCCCCCCTCCCCTCAGTGTAAGTCTTCTCGAAAAAGGCCCCCGTATCTCAGCTAGGCCAGGAGGGCATATTCTTTCAATGGAATTACCGTGAATTCCCGGTCAACTGGGAGGAGCTGCGGAGTTTCGTCTCCTCCCGTTGACCATGCTCAGTACCTTCTCCCTACCCACCTTTCCTGGGTTTTGTGACCCTACCACCACATGAGGGCAGTGCAAGAGGATGTGCGATTTACACCGGCATGTCTCTGTTCTTCTACACGCTATAAATATATTATCCTTTAAGGCAGTACAGCTACACCTGAATAGGAGATATACTGTTAGTTCTACATCGAGGCACGGTGTTCGAGGCCCTTTCTTCCACTCGGATTTCAACAGTGGGCACCCCCTCTGGGGGACTACACGATCAACCCCAGTCGTCAGGTCCTTGCTGACTTGATCAACAATTTGAAGATAAAGTAGTTGGACAAAATAATATGAACTGTAGGGGAATAGCATAATGCACCCACATTTCCCCACCTCCCTTCCGGGCGGGCCGGTTATTAAACCTTTCCCTTCCGGCCCGATATCTGGTGGTCTCCCGCTGGCAGAAACCATCGACTATTTTAGCCAACCACCGCGTTCCTTCCTCGACTGGTTATCGATAGATGGGAGCCCATCTTGGCTTCCGGCGGTTCCCGGAAGTTTGCAAAGGACGAAATGGAGGAGATAATCAAGCCGCTCTCACCCGAAGAAGGACGCTTGATATCCAATTTACTTCCGGCGCCATGTGAACCTCTCCCGAGTTTTGAGTATAAAAGATGAATTATTTTAACCCTCGGTAGTAGAGCTTGCACAACCTCTGGCGGGCAGGAATTGCCATCTATCTTGGTGTAGTGGTAAATCATCGAAGCACAAAGTCTTCAGAGAGGAGATCAGTGCCAGTTAGGGAGGCTCCTTACCCCGTTAGTCTCCAGATGGGATAAAAAAAAAATCCTTAACCCGTTGGCCTGCAAGTCAATGCGGACCCAGGCTCGTACTCACGTGTCAGAGCCTAAGCTACCAACAGCCTCACTCTGGTTCCCTAAGCGAGAAATCTATATACCGGCTTTTCTCCGTGACCCTACGCGTCGATAGGTCACTTCGCTTCCCCCCCTCACCACCTTCACTCACCAGCGCCACCCGAACATCAGGTTCCAAGGTAACCCTTCCCTTTCACATTCCCAACTTCACCGCTAAGCTTACCAACATTACAAGTGTATAAGGATTTACATAGTGAATAGTTATTTACAAGCAAAGTGAGATATCCGAGATTCACTTATTGGTTAATCTCACAAAGCACATTATTTGTGTGTGTATATATATATATATATATATATATATATATATATATATATATATATATATATATATATATATTCTTGTTTAGTGTTCATTCAAACTTTATTTTCAAATTGTTGTGTATCTAACTTCCTTTGGTTAGCTTGCTGGCAAAGTTCATTCCAATCCCTCCATAGCAAACCTCTAAGCACTCTGAGGTTTGCACTCTCGACATGCCGAAGCGCACAGGTTTCGGTTTTCCTTGGCCAAGACTAAGGTGGTGCTCTTCTGCCGCCATCCACGGCTCCACCCAGACCCAGACTTGTTTCTTAATGGGGTACGCCTGGAAGTGGTTGAATCGCACTGTTTCCTTGGTCTTGTATTTGACCGACGCCTCACCTGGGAGGCTCATATTCGCAGCCTTAGGATCTCTTGTACCCGCGCCATGGATATTCTCCGTTCCATCCCGTGACATTCAGCGCTTGGGGCGCTGATAGGGCTACTGCCTTACTTTTTTATCGATCCTTTGTTCGTTTAAGCTCGACTACGGATGCGAATTTTATGCATCCGCAGCCGAGCGTGTATTGCGAAAGGTGGACTCGATCCACCACACCGGCCTTCGCCTGGCGACCGATGCCTTCCGCACTTCCCCCATTGAGACCCTACTAGTCGATGCTGGGGAGATGCCACTCGCTCTACGCCGCGTACAGTGCATCATTCGCCTGTACGCGCGAGCCCGGCACCTCCCTCAGTCGCCAACAGCTCTCACTGCATCTGCAGCTGATTTCGACGGTGCCTATGCCGCCGAGAGACGCCAGTCATACCCTAAGCCCTTTGGATTTAGGGCCAGGAAACTCCTTCGAGAGCTAGGTATAGCTCTCGGGCCGGTGGCGTCCCTGGTTATGCCCATGACGCCACCCTGGAGGGTACCATATTTGGCTATTTGTCGCCACGCCTCCTCTCCCAAAGCTTGTACGGCGCCGGGAGTATTGCGTTTGACCTTTTTGAAGCACACCTCCTGTCACGCTGGAACCGTGTCAGTGTATCCGGATGGCTCCAAGTCCCAAGAGGGGGTCGGCTTCCACGCCGTATCCTCTCTCTGTTTGAAGTCGGCGGGGCTCTGCCAAGCGCTGCGTCTGTCTTCGCGCCTGAGCTGGTGGCAATACACCACTCGGTACGGGAGATTACGCGACGTGCCCGGTTCGGAGACCGGATTGTGATCTATAGCGACTCACAAAGCGCCCTGAGTGCTCTCGGGGCATTGGAATCTCCGCATCCCCTGGTTCGCGATATCCGTGACGCCACGGTTTTGGCGAGCCGGGCGGATGTCGAGATTATCTTCTGCTGGGTTCCTGGACATGTACTCGTAGAAATTGCGGGGAATGAGGGCGCCAAAGAGTCCGCGAGGACTCTGCGACCGGACCAGCGTTTCACTCTTCCTCACACCGACTACATGGCAGGAATACGTGCAGCTCTTCGAGCTGCTTGGCAAAGAAGATGGGAGACAGTCGAAGAGAACTTAAAGTTGCGTGCTATTGCGCTGCGACTGTTCCCATGGACCTACCCCCCAATGCCGCCAAGGCGTCAGGTTGCTTTCTGTCGTCTCCAAATTGGACACACTCGCGGGACGCACCTCCATTTGATGAAGCGCTCGCCAGCGCCTTACTGTGAAGACTGCGTTGTTCCCCAGACTGTTCGGCGCATTCTTGTTGAATGTCCCAGTCTGGGCGATCTTCGCACATGTAACCGGTCCCGGTACCGGGATGGTCGGGATCGCTACCGCCTGTCGCCTGTACTCTGGACGAGGGCGTGCATATTGACTGGTGGACTTGTAGACTTTTGTGGGGAGGCTGGCCTCTCCCTTTTATTTAACGTTTTTTTGTTTTGTTTGTTTTTTGTTTTTTTTTCTCCCTTATAGGCCGCCCGTTCCTTCGCCGGGGGGACCTCCCCCCGACGCAAGAGCTTGCTTCCTGCTCGTTGCCTTTCCCCCTTTTTTTTAATTTTTAGTGTTAGATTTGTTTTTTGTTTTTTTTAATCTGATTTCAAAGTAGCCTAGTACTAGGCAGGTTTTTAATACGGCGCCTAATGCCCAAGTAGGCAGTCGCCAGATGAGCTCTGAAAAAAACCCCCAAAAACCCAGACCCCTCGGCATTCGGGATAATAGGATATATATATATATATATATATATATATATATATGAGTCGGGGAAAACTCCAACCACCCCTTGGCCTATTCCTCGAAATAAACACTTAACAGATACACTGTATTTTCTATCAAAACGTCTTCCAATTGCTTCAGCGATGACGGAGTTGGAAATTTGCTTCGCATTCTGATTTAAAAACTGCCCATAATGGTTCAATAAGGTTTAGACTGTGCTAACTAGGGAAGAGTAACAACAAAGAAAGAAGGTACCCTAGAAGACCTTACGGTCCATTCAATGAGGGTACCTTTTGACTAGCAGTCGAGCGGGCACATCTGCTCAAATGCTTTACGTCCTTTCACGGCCATTTTTCAAGACCCTGTCTAGTCTTGACTTGAACTGGTCAACAGATTCACTGTTGACAACTTCCGATGGAAGTGCGTTCCAACTACCGCAGATACTGTACGTGAAAAACTTTCCACACAGATCGCGGTTGTAACGCTTCAGTTAAAGTTTAAAGCCGTGATTTCTTGTTCTGCTCTCAACAAGTGTGAAAATATCCCCGTAGTCAACATTGTCGAACCCTCGAAGTATTTTTAAACTTCGATGAGCTGACCACGCAGTCTACGGGTTTCCAACGAGAACCGATCTAATTCTCTTAATCTATCTTCATAACTTTTATGTCCGATAGAGGGAATCAGTTTGGTTGCCCTGGTTTGTACGCGTTCCAATCTCGCGATGTCCTTTCAAAATGAAGGACTCCAAAATTGTACGGCATACTCCAGGTGCGGTCGGACAAGTGAGTTGTACAAACCTAGTACAATCTCCTTGTTCCGATATCCAAACTGGCGCTTTATATAGCCTAGCATCATTTGGGCTTTTCTCCGCCTCAATGCACTGTTTCGAGAACTTGAGGTCACTAGTGATTGTTACACCCAAGTCCTTCTCAGTGTCAGTGGATTCAATAGCACTGCCCTTAAGGATATACTGAGATTGGGGGTTTCTGTGGCCGATATGCATCACTTTGCATTTGTTCACGTTAAAAGGCATTTGCCACGTGTCCGACCACTCTCCAATCTTCCCAAGATCTTCCTACAGGCGGGCAGTATTTCCGTCCTTTGCAACGTTCATACCAAGCTTGATATCGTCGGCAAATTTGGAAATCTTGGCAACCATGTCACCGTCCATGTCGTTGACGTAGATGATGAATAGTAGTGGTCCCAGGACAGAACCGTGAGGCACCCCGCTAGTAACGGGCACCCACTCAGAAGCCTGTCCATTCACCCCCACCCGTTTCCGTCTGCCACTTAGCCAGTTCTCGATCACTAGGCGGCCTGAGTGCTATCTAGGCCAATGGAATCTGCGCATTTTCTGGTTCGCAGTATCTGTGGTGCCACGGCTGCTACGAACAAGGGAGGATCTTCGCGCACGTTACCTCTCCCGGTATCGTGATGAGCTAGGTCTCTACAGCTTGTCCCTTGTGCTCGGGATAGATTCCTGTACACAGAGTTGTGGATTGAGTGGTTTTTGGAGGATGCTGGTCTCTATTTTATTTTATGCGGCCCTTCTTTCGACACCCGAGCATGCCCTTTATTTTTGTTTTCCTAATTGTTTGTTTGGCTTTTTGGTTTTCTTGTTGTTGCTTTAAAAAAAATAACAATATTACCCTAATTGTTGGGTTTTTTTAGCGACTTATGCTCTCGGTTTCAGTCGCCAGATGGGCGCTATTATTTTTTTTTAAATGAAGCTAGGGAGGCTCTAACAGGCTCGTCTTCACATCTGTGTCGATTGCATTTCGCTCCTCGGAACGGGATATTACGCAATGTGCCCGGTTCGAGGCAAAATTGGCATTCAGAGCGACTCACAGCGCCCAAGTGAAGGCAGCTGACCAGAACCACAACTTGCGTGTTATTTTGCGCCTTTTCCGTGGACCTACCTGGTTTCAGGTCGCTTACTGTCGCCCTCAAAATTGGACGCAACGCCATCTAATGGATCAGCACTCTTCTATCAATCTTAGTATGATGACTGCGTGGTCCCCCAGACTATCCATCACATACTTTTTTAATGTCCCAATCATGTGGATCTTCGCGCGCGTTTCCTGTCCCTGGCATTTGGATCAGTGGTGTCGCTACAGTTTTTCTCTTGTACGCGGGCCGGGTTTGTGCATTCCCGACTGTGGACTCGCTGAGTTCCAGGAGGGGATTGGTCTCCTCCATTCTATATAGTTATTGGGGTGAGGGGGGGGCTTGTGATTTTGTGTGCATGCCCGGGGCCCTGTAGGGAGTGGGCCTCCAACACCTGATCCGTTTTTTTTTCTTTGGGTTGTTTTTTTTGTTCTTTTGCTTTGGTTTCTGGTTCCTAGTTCTTTTTGTTTTTTTGTTCAGAAGTAAAAAAAAAAACTCGTTGGTTAAAGTTAATTTCAGCGACTTATGTCCTTGATGGTAGTCGCCAGAGGTGACACCTCCCGTAAAAATTGACCCAGGCGGCCTTCCCATGGTATAGACCCTCCTAGCCGGGGGCAACATACTCGTATCATACGTTCACTTACTCGTTGCGCAGGTACTGCAACCATATATCCAACGCTTACTATCGCTCTTAATATCTCACTTTGTCAGATAAGATTCGTAGCGATGAGAGTCCGGTAACTTTTTCTTCTTTAATTCCGCCCTTGTGTCCCATTCTGGCTTGGCCTTTACGGGGACTCTATTCAAAGCTTTTGTTTGGGGATTATTTTCTGATTCTACATTTCTAGATTTTTTTTCAACGCAAGTTGAGCATTAGCTGCTCTTTAAGACGATCACTATTTGTTCTCTGTTAGAAACTTAGGTTTTATTTTTGCCTGTTTGCTGTAAAAACATAGGCTTAAATGAAAATTTCCTCATTTTAGTATTGTTTAAAACGGCGTAAATTGATCGCGTCTCTGCCAGAAAGTTTATCATGATCGTTTCATAATGAACATTGGAAGTTTTAGGAAGTGAAAATGTGTGGGAAGTATATAGCAGGGATAGTCAAGTTCTCTAACTCAAAGGGCCATCAAGGACACTCCGAATGTTTGAGGGGCCCTGTTTTTAATGAATATAAAATATATTGTAGTTTTACTTTCACCAATTGAAATTTTATATATTACCTGTATGCGGTTTTAGTTGTCTTTCATTCTTGCAGTGTGAGTACGGCGACTTTTGCCCTAGCAGGCAGTCGCCAGATGAGCTCTTAAAATTTAAAAAAAATATCATTCTTGCAGTTAATGCTTGAAAATCCGGATACGATGTCAAATCACTTTTATAGGAGTTGAAGCTCGCTTTCCTGAGTTGACGATATTTTTGCATCGGGAGCATCATCTTGAAATTCTAATAATTCTGTTTCTGCGGATGCGAGTTTCTTTACCAAATTATTAACGGGGCAGCAATCTTTTACGTCAATAAGAAATTCAAAGCATATATCTTAGCTTCTTCTTGGAAGAGCGTTTGACTTTAGGCCGAAATCATCAGTGGGCCCCAGATAATAATAGCTTCGCTGCAGTTTGGCTACCGTTGGTATATAGCGATAGTAGTTAGTCTAAAGAGAACGACTTTAATGCGCTTGGACGTGGGCTGGGCCACAGTGCGCAACTCCTGAGAAACTGCCCAGCTTCTACAATATAGGTCGATCTCCTTAGAAGGCTTAGAGTGGGGAGTATTTTTTTTTAATGGGGCTGGTCATGTTGAAACCCCACGAGATAGTGGTCTACTTCTTAATGGCGTTTTGTTCATGAGGCATTCAATTGTTTATCCTCCCACGTGATATTCGATTCCCCCCGTTAGCCGTACGCCTCTCTCGCATCACCTTTCATTATATGTACCTGTAATCGACGTGAGCAGCATTAAAATGTCCGTTTAATGTGTCTCCTACGATTGATTGCACCCGCCATTTATCAGGATACGTATTTTCTCCTTTTATTTTTCAATACGCCTTTAAGTCTGTTAATTGACGCTCGCGTGGTCTGGGCTTGGATTGAGGGCAGTTTGAACACTCCCGTCATCTTTCGGTTTTGTTGTTTCTGACTTTCATTGTGGCGTTTTCTCCCCCCCCCCCTTCTCAAACTTCACCATTCAGGCTCTTATGGTGAGCACCGGTTTCCTCGAATAAATCCAATCGCATCTTGTTGGATTCAATGAGCTTACGCGTTCTTTGACCCTCGAATCAATGACTAACCAGCGAAATGTGATATGTGCTCTCTTGTGTTTTTTGACCCATCTCCCCGGAGCCTCTCTCCTTCCTACCTCGGTCAGGTTGCCTAAAGGTAGACTGAAATGCGGTCCTCCCTCCTTCCCTCCCTTCTTAACCTTGCGAGTAGGCCTACCGATTTTACTTCCTGGCCTCTATCATGTCGTATTTTGTTGTTGAATGCTGTTTTTTTTTATTGTAGGATTATGATATGTAGTTAGCATAGTTTCACATCATACCTGTTCTGTGTGAGAACTCCCTGTCACACTAGACAGGACATCAGGTTTGCTCACGCTTGAGTGTCTGCGGAGATGCTTGTATATAAATAGCGCCGTTTTGTTTCATTGAGCCTGCAGCTAATCTGGTTTGTGCGTTCATCCGTTCGTTCAGATGTTAATGTTCATTAACCCTTTATTTTTTCTTGTGATATCTTGCAAAGATGTATCAAATGGGGATCGAGAGTTTCAGAAAATATTACGGAAAGCTCGCAACCGAGGTTAATTTATAATTGAGTATTTTGTTATGTAGTTAGTTATTCGGTGCAGTTCGATTCTTCGAGGGTTAACAATTAGCGAGTATTTTATTTTTTTCTTACTCTGCTGATTGACGAACCATTCGGTAATTCATTAATAGTCTTATTTATAACTGGCAGGTTTTCCCCGTCGATTAAATCGGCTGTTTTGTGTATACTACATACACATGTGAGATGCACGCATGTCTGTCTGACTGTCTGTCGGTCTGTCTGCTGCGGGGCAAACACACCAAGGTCGGCTGACAGGGTTGCCAACATTGTGGTTTGACAAATTTGAGGCGAGCTTCGTCCGGGCTGCTGAAACCGTTATAGCTGCACGGTTGGCCAAAATAGAGGCCCAAATGGACGGTTGGGGTGGTTCTCTTTTAGTAGGGAGAGGGAACCAGAGACAAACAGGACTCAAAATTTCTCTCCCCCATTTTAAATTTTCGCTGGACGCCACAGACCCCCACCCCCTCTCATATCTCGCCTAGAGTTCGTTTTTCCGAGTTGATTTATGTTGGTGTCGATGATTCAGAAAAAAACCCCTGCGCGAAACAATGTTTTGCGCAGGAATTGGTACGTTTTAGTCTTGAGTCGTTCCATGTCCAGTGATCATCCCTGCGGAAACAACTTAACGACAAATCTGGACGAGGATAGTCTGACGTCACACAAACAGACACAGTAGCTGATTCACAATCTTTTTACGACTTGGTTTACGATCACCTAAGCAAACTTGTGACGAGAAACTAAACACTGGATCGGAAACTGCTTCCCATGGAAAAATTGGTCGGAGGAAATGGTACCTTCCCTCCATTTCATTCCCACCCTTGTTTTGCCTTTGGGGGTGGGGGTAGGTAAGGGGACCAATGGCATTAAAGATTTTTGTAGTCTGAAAAATATAATGATTAAGTTGGGATTTCTTTCAGAGTTGTCATTAAGAATCGGTTGTTTCGGTACTGGATTACTCTCGGGTGAGGTTTTTCACCATTACATGAAGGCGGTGGCCTTTATTTACCTTTTTGTGTGCTTTAGAAGTGATTTCAAACTAGAATTTATCGAGAAAAAAGCAAATTATTGTTGTCGGTCTTTCGTGTGCGCACACCAAGGAGAGTGCGCAGCGATACCCTATCAAATATACCTTACACACACCTTTTTATTATGTTAATTAAAAACAGCAATTGCCTATAATGGCTGTCCACGTGGGAGGTACTGTACACCTGTGCACTTTTGAGCTTTCATTCTGAATAAACTTATGCTCCAATGTCTTTTGCATATTCATTCTTCTTACACTTTTAGCCGAATCACTTAACTCAGATACTTGTTGCTGCCCCCCCCCCCCTTCACCGCGCCACACATATCTTCACTGACAATGACTTTTTTTTCGTTAATTAAAAACTTTATTCCTTTTTCTTACAAATATTCCTCGTTCGAATATATGTAGGAGTAAAACTTGCTCTAAGATGGAACTCGCCGATTATTTTCTTCATTGTAACTGAAGTTTCTGACTCCTTTATTCTAAGGTTGTATGCAGCAACTGTCTGTGGATTGCACCTTTTCTGTACTTGAACGAAGTGTTGCTCGGTGCAATCGGCGAAAACTCAACAGTAAATATTTTTCTTGATTATGTAACTTATTAAAATGCATATATTGATTAATTAGTCTAGAGAAGTGGTATAATTTCAAAAATAATTTAATATTTCAGCCTTAATAAATGAATGGTAATCCTACAACTAACGGTTTTTTGTTTTAACGAAAGAAAATAAAGAAATTGTAATAAGTATATTTTATTGGGGAAAGGGCAAAATAAGGGTACAAATAATTATATAGTCATGGAAAATATTTATAAATTAGTTAAAAGTAAAGATCTCAACTGTTTTGAAAAGTTATATAATTAAGCATTACAGAAAAGTAAAAGCTAGAGAAATATTTCTACAACCTTGCGTGTTCCTTTCAGAACTGTAGGTTGGATTGCTAAAAACTGGAATACATCCAGGACCACTGCAAACCTTCCTCGCAGTACACACTTCTGAGAAAAATATCTCTGCTATATTTCAGACGGATGCTGAGACCGTTATCGAACAACCCTATGATAACTAGTGCAGAACTGCAAGACGATCTGCGTACGGCTGGGACATAAGTTACGAAAATAACCCTTCCTAATAAATAAGTTCAACACACAAGCTCTCAGATTTTGATCACCGCTCTTTGGTTTAATGCAACTAAAATTGAACTCTCTGGCTGGAATGCAACTCGCCATGTTTGGTGCCCTGATGGAACCGCCTATGATGGAAGAACACCTTCCCTACATTCAAATAGGGAGGCGGCAGCATTATGCTGCGGGGCTAAGTTTCTTTTAATGGGACTGGTGCTCTTCATATATATATATATATATATATATATATATATATATATATATATATATATATATATATATATATATATATATATATATATATATATATATATATATATGTATATATATATATATATATTGATGGAACAATAAATGGAATCAAATATTGGCTAGTAACTTAACGTCCACTGTGAAGTTGGGGATGCGGGATGATTGGATGTTCCAGCAAGACGGTGAAAGTATTAAAGAATAATATTAATGTTTTACTGGGGCTTAGTCAATCCCCTGTTTGAGTCTCATCGAAATTTGTGGCCAATAGTGAAAGAATAAGTCTACAAGAAAAAAAACTCAAACCTCATGTTGAAAGCTATATGTGAGGAGGAGTGGGTTGATATCCCAACACTGCTGCCATCACTTGTGTCCAAATACTTATTTCCACCTTTTATTTTTCTATTGTAGAGTCATACATTTGAAGGAAGGTCTTAATATCTTAAATGTATTAAAGAACTTAATAATATAGTTGTAAATTATTTAAATAAATTTTCGAGCGTCCAAATGATTTGGGCCTGTCCATCGCTATTACCTTGGAAGCTCTCCTGAAATTTGCAGAAAAGGAAGGTATTTCCCACGGGTCTTTGGATTTGAGCTTCCTTCCCAGCAGTCCTATGTTGGAATAATCCCAAGCGACCTTCCTCTTGGTCCCTCCCACAAAAGAGTTCATAATTCCTACTTTCCAGTGATTGTGCTCTTTTGTAGTCCCATGTTTGTTTTGGAATGTTTCCGCTCAAGTTTGTGATGTTTGCCGTAGCGGTCTTCGTAGTGGGGGAGAGACGCTTTTGCTATTTGTTCTCTTATTTTGTCTTCTCTCCCTTTGTGCTTTGTCCACTTTTAACATGTACCCTTCCCTCCTTTTCGCAATCGTCTTTGTCAGTGCTCAAATTATACATACATACATTTAATCCTGAAAAGTCTAAACTAGCCACTCCCAACACATTTAGAGGGGGCCACAGACAGAATTGAAACGAAGAGCCCCCCGAACCAGGGAAAGGCGCAAGCCTTTAACCGGAGTCGTCCGAGCCAACTCGAGAAAGAAATTCAAAATTGGTTCCTTTTTTTTGTGATATAATTTATTCCTGCAAGAGGATTGCTTACTCCTCTCGGCCCCGATGCTTTGTGTAGCTATCGGGCAGCTTTGGAGAGTTGCGTGCATCAAGTAGTATATACATGCAACTTCTTTTAGGAACCTTTACCCCCAAAGTTTCTGCGTGCTATGCTATCGCTGCTGTTCGCTTCTAAGTTTAATCTAAATAACCACTGGCCCGGCAGTTATAAAAATGGGGTCGGGAAAAACTCCTAAGGGTTTTTTTGGCCCCTATTCCTGTCGAATATCGTAAAGGGTGGGGCCCTGAAACATGAAAGGTCTAAAGGTGCTGACTTACCCAAACGGTTAGGAATGGGTGTTCTAAACTGTGGCTCATCTTCCCTCTGAATGCCTCATGTTTCAGTTTTCCTTATCACTGGAAGAAGCGGGTTTACTGAGACTGCATTGCTGATTTCTTGGCGTCGAATTCCTGTTCCATTATATATGCAGTGCTGTCCAAAACTAGGGAATTAAATCCCCAAATCATTTTCTTAAATACTTTTAATTTCCATGAAAATTCCACAGAATTTGTTTAAAATTGGCCTCTGATAGTGTCCACTTTTGAAGACGTGATGCGTCTAAAACTAGAGAACAAGTATAAATGTAGCCATAACCAGAAAATATAATGATTTCAAACGATTGAATGAACTATTAATAACATATGTAGGCCCTTGTGAATGATTTGATCACCATATGGCCGCAGGAGTTGACCAATTTGTCGCATTGTTTGGGTGTAATTTTATTCCATCTTTCTTCCAATCTTTGCCAGAGATCTTCCGGCATCGTCGGTTTCCAAGCCATAACCTTCTCTAAGTTTTCTATGAGGTTTAATTCAGGGCTATGCCCAAGTCAGTTCATCACGTCGATATTTCCAGCCTCCCAAAATTGCTGCGCTGTCTTCTCTTTGTACAGGGCATTGCCATGCATCAAAACACCCTCACGTACTCGGAGAGAAGCTATCACATGTTCCTTAAGATTCTCGTATACCGCAATGTTTACTTTGCTGTGAAAATGTTCCAGTGGACAGAATACATAGCTTGAAAACACGCCTCACACCATAACGTTACCACTTACAAATATAACCTTTATTCGTATGTTTGATTGAATCTTCCACCTGTACGACACAACATGCTGCTTCCCATCCGATCCGAACAAGTTAAAACTAGGTTTCGTTGCTAAAAACACTTTCCTCACATCTCATCCTCTAATAGGACATGCTCACCTGCGAAGAACAACCTTGCCGCTTTATTCTTTTTTACTTGAGTGGTTTCCTAGCAAGAACGCGTGCTGAGTGTCCCTCCCACCTCTTACAAACAGGGTTGGTTGGGAAAAACCTATTGACCCTTTTACCCAGTTTTTCCCCGGTAAAACTGGGGAAAAATGGGTAAAACTGGGAAAAACATAAAATTTCATGTAAGTATAATATTAATATAGATCATAGAATCAGCCTCAGTGGTCTTTGTTATATAGGTTCCATTGCATTATATCAACTTGAATTTTAGCAATATTTAGTCCAAAATTTTTAAAATTTACATTTTTTTTTTTTGTTTTACCTCGGCTACTAATGTTGTATATTTTTTATATTTTATTTTAGAATATTTAATATTCCAAAATATACAGATTTACAGAGAAATCATGGTATTCTTGGTGGACGGCCAAAGAACCCGTTGTGGTCTGAATATGAAGATATTTCTAGCAATAAAGTTCGTTGCAAAAAATGTTTAAGAATAATAGCAAAAAGAATTGGTTGAATAAAAGACCATCATGAAAAGTGTTCAGTAAACACTTCAGCCCCATCTGTAAACGCCGAAGCTATTAATCCTAACCAAGAAATTAATATAAGCAGCATTACTCCCATGGATTGTCAATATGCTAATAACTGCACCACCGATGATATTAATGTAACAAATGAAAGCAATGATCAAACAAGTTCTACCAGAGAAATTGAAAACTCGTAACCAGTTTCAACAGTATCCCTCTCAGAAACGTCTGATTCTGATATATTGGCTTCAATCAACCACTCACAAATTAGTTCAACTTCAGTGAAAATTTGTAGAAATTCTGATGTAATTTCAAGGCAAAAAGTTATTAAAAATAGAAGGCACAAAGGAACTATTAATCATATTGACAAATTTATTCGGACAACAAGTGATGAGAAATTTAAAGTGGTTAAACGGAAGTGGGCTCAATTTTTCTACAAAGTAAGTTTCCAAATTAAACATGATTGAGAATTGGGTGAATTATGTATTTTTATTATCAATAGCTTAGATTATTTGGAGCTGCATTAAAAATCACTAGTAGAGTTCCTATTATAAGTTTCGATTTATAGTTCAATTAGAAGTTTGATTTGCTTAAAGGATCACCCAAATCATCACTTCACTAACTCTTTAATTTAAGAAGTGGATTTTTTTTGAGTATTTGAATAATAATTTCATCTTAGTTTGGTTATGACATGTTTTTTTTTATCTCTGTTATTTCTAATAATTCTTTTATAATATCAAGAAACAAAATGGTGAAGTTCAGGAATAAATATAAGTATCAAAATTTTGTGAAAATTTTAAACCCCAAAGAATTACAAATGGTGAAGTTCAGAAATTTATTTTATATATCTTCTTCTATAACTATATTTTAGCAACATGATATTTTGAAAGGGGGGAAATGTAGTTTAGAGTTCCTTTTTAAAATTATTATAATTGGCGAAGTTCATAAAATTTATAAAAATTTCCCCATGGCCGCTTTCTTTTAGATTTTAAATTTTAATCTTAGTAGCGAAGCGCAAGCTATATCTTTTTAGATCAATAACATTCAAATACATTATAAATTATATTTTATTGACAGGATACTAAAATTTAAAAAAATAAATATTGACAGGATGATCACAACAACCTGTCGGACTGTGTTACTGCTTGGCTTAATCTCATCGCAGATAGCAACATCAATGAAGAAATAAGAACTGAATTAAAGAGAAGGTTCAATGAAGTTGTAACTCCACAACATCTCCTTGCTTATTTAATTGATCACCGAAGAAGAGATGCCATTGAAAAAAATGAAAAATGGATTGCTTTAACGGACGAACAACAAGATATTGCACGTAACCTTGTTGATCATTTGGATGAAAATTTAATGGTTGTCCTGGCAGCATATGAGACAGAAGACATCACAATATTTTCAAAAATAGCTTTCCAGAAATCTCTGAGCATATTATTACCTCAAAGATAATGGCATATGATAAAAGTTTCTTCATTAGATATAGTTAAAAAATTCTGTTGCCTGATGTTATCTATTTCATCATGTCCACCTCCCAGTGCTGGGATCGAGAGGTTGTTCAGCACAGCAGTCCTTGTTCATACAAAGCTAAGAAACAGACTCAACAATGAACGCGTTGCTAAGCTTCTTCACGTATACAGGCACTTTGGATGGAAGGAACCAAAAGATAATGAAGACAATAATAGCATCATAAGTGAAAGCCAATCAACTTCTAGATATTCAGAGGATGACCTTAATGAATTCATGGATTTCTGATAATAAGAATTATGTGTATCTTTAATGAAAACCTATGTTATGCCAACTAATATATTATTATTATTATGGAGCTACAGGTATATAGTTTAGTTTATATGTTCTAATATAGTAAATATATCAAACTTAAGTGCATGCATTTATTAGTAATCAATTAAAAGTTCAATTCTTCCCTTTTTATCCTTTTTACTAGTTTTTCACAAAAAAAATCAGTTTTACCCAGTTTTTCCCAGGGAAAAACTTACCCTTTTACCCGGTTTTTCCCAGAGTTTTTCCCGGGCAAAACAAAAGTGGGAAAAACTGACCTTGCCAATCCTGCTTACAAGCGACGTGAGACAGTCTGAGTTATCATCATCATCACTATAATTTAAGAGGGTTTTTTTGTTGAGTATTTGAATAATAATTTCCTCTTCACTAACTATACCCCGTAAGGGGCGCAGCGATTTGCCATCCTGTCCCCCGTGCTGACGGGACTCGGCACCCCGTCCGACCCCAGCTTAGCCTCTTCTCCTTCCTTCAGACATTTGTGTTTCCTCGCTTTTAATACAACCTCTCCAACAACTTTCTCTGGTCAGCCTCTAATTTCACAAGGTAGATGCTGACCTTGTTCTCAGCCAACCGTCCCGGATCGGGGCTGAGGGGGGAGGGGACAATGTTCCCTTTCCCTGAGCTCCGGGTGTGATGGTGTTTTGTTAACAACCTGCTTCATCCCCACCCATACCTTCCTCACATTCCTTTTCCTTTTCTCTTCACACTCTATCAATTTTACGCTGTGCCCAAGGTGGAGCCGCCATGCTGAAGGGCTGCCAGGTCACCAGGCGGGAGGGGTGGCCTTAAATGGCGGCACCTGGCTCTGCCAGGCGCGTACGCATCCCTTGCAGAGCAGGCTACTGCGAGGGGTGATGAGAGATTGCTTGCCGTATAAAATATAGGGTCACCATGCCCAATGATGAACAAATAAAAAAATCAACCCTCAACTTCCCCTGTTCCATCGACGGAGCCGCCCTCGGGCAGCTCCACGGAATTCTCCCTTGTGCTTGCGCAGGGGACCCTCCCAATTTCTCGAACCGGAGAGGAGGCTTACTCTTCTCCTTCGCCTACGGGTGTAGGGGACTGCCCCTCACCCCCTTCTCTGGACGTGCTTTCGGGCACCTCCCTGTTCCCAGCCGCAATCCCCCCTTTTCTTTCCAAGGGGACTGCCAAGAAAACCAGCAGGCAGCCCATAGCCGACCGCTCCTTATTAAAGCGGCTCGGGGTGGGTGGGGGGCAAACCCCCTTAGGGGGGAGAGGAAAGCCAGGCCCCTTCGGTCGCTTCCCTCAAAAGACCTGCTGGCAAGAATGTTAAACCTTGCCGTGGTCAAGGCCTGTGCCTCCCCAGACGTGACTAGAGACAGCTCTGTCAACGGGACTTATGATGTCCTGGGGGGGGGGGCAACTGGGAGGCAACCCAGCCTCAGACGGTAGGGCCTTCCATGGGAGGGAATGAGGGCTCGGCGCCAAGCAACGAGCCCGAATCCGCCCCTATGCAAGGTCCTCCTCAAAGTTGCTAGGGTTTCCGATGCAGTACAAGGAGGCGAGGGATCTCTTCCGACCGGTACCCCTACGACTGCCAAGACCTTCTTCCTTTCGGAGAAAGACCTAGCTAAGGCTGGTCTATCTGGCCTGGGGGCTCCTGCCGGCGGAGGGGAGAAGCGGGTTCATTCCCCTCCCTCTCTCCTAAAAAGAAAAATAACAATAAAAAGACTCGTGGCTCCTCTCCATCAGCAGGGGCTGCGGGGACGGTTGGGTCTGCTGCTTAGGTAAGCGACTAAGCCAAGATCGGCATATCCGGCCCCTCTGCCCCCCCTTCACCCCCGGTGCGGAGCGCCCGACCTAAACCAAAGATGCGCAGGGCGGAGCCTCGATAACATCGGGACCCTCATTCAGAGGTTACCTGGTGTTTTCGAGCCCGCTGGCTTCAAACTCTTCCTCGTTATTCGCTCCACTGATTGCAGCATGTTGGCCAAAGGCAACATGATCCATCAGAGGAGAGCCTGAGCTAGTGTAATTGGTAGAGAGCCGAAGCTGACCCGTTTCTGGGACGGGAGCCTTCTGGCGAATCCCTCCGAGGCGGCCAAGATAAGTGCTTTTCGGACACTTGATGGCACCCCGGTGAGTGTGACACCGCACTCTACCATGAACTTTGTGAAAGGAGTAGTTTATGCGAGGGAACTCGTTGACTACTCCATAGATGACATCACCTTAGAGCTGGCCGACCATGGTGTGTTCAAGATCGAACGTGTGATTAGAAAAAAGGGAGGGGCCTCGAGGCCCACCCCTACACTCTTTGTCACGTTCTTCTGTTACAAGCCCCCTGAGTCGGGGCGTGCCGGTTGGTACCGTGACCGCGCGAAGGCATTTGTGCCACTGCCGCGGCGGTGCTATTACTGTCACCGCTTCGGCCATACGAATCGCTCACTTAGACGTGCAAAGTCGGGGTCACCCGAAGTATGTGTAAATTGCTCCAAGGCCACACACCATAAGTCCAAAATCCTGTGTGGCCAAGTGTGTCAATTGCGGAGAGCCGCACCCCGCTTCTTCGAAGCAATGTGGTGCAAATCTCCTTGAGAAAGTATTCCTGTCTGTACAGGCCCAGGGTCGACTCTGATTCCGGGAGGCTAAAGACTTGGTCCTGGCGCGCCCGGTTCTACCTGGGACGTTTTAAGCCTCAATGGTTAGAAAGACACCCTCTGCTTCTGGCCCATCCATGCCAACGAGCACTGTTGTTTCCGCGCCCATTCGGAGCCCTTCCGCGGGTTCTACTCAACCCGGGCGCTCCCCTGGTAAAGCTTGCGACACAAAGGGTTCACACCCAGCCCCGGCTAAAACCGGGGCTTCCCCACCCTTTCTCCCAGCGTGACCGTTTCCTGTAAGGCGAAACGGCCACGCGCCTCCACCGAGTCGTTATACTCACAGGAGGCAACACCCCTGAAGTTGGTCGCCAGGCCATTTCCGGGGTTCCTAAAGCTGTCCCCCGAAAGGAGGACAGCAACAAAGGAGCTTCGGCTCCTTCGCCTACGCCTAGTGGTGGGCTGAGTAGCTTGGATACGGTGAATCCTCGAAAAGAGGGCCTTCCGCCCACGATTTCGAGGCGGAGGGAGGAAAAGACTCGCATGGCGAGCCCAACCTCCCCCAATAAGTCCTAAGGCGACAGCGCCTTCAGCGCTTTGTCCGGCCAACAGCGCCCGAGGTTCTGCCTCCGAGAAGCGTACAGCCATTCCCGTGAGGGTCTTCTGTTCGAACAGGGACCCCGCGTCTCCTCCGAGCTAGGCCTGGAGGGCATATTCCTTCAATGGAATTGCCGTGGACTCCGGGCCAACTGGGAGGAGCTGCCGAGGCTCGTCTAGCTCCGTTCCCCGTTAGCTATTTTTCTACAGGAGACCATGCTAGGCGCGTGCCCCCTGCCCGCCCTCCCGGGGTATAAGGGTCTTGCGACCCCACCACCGCGGGATGGCCGGGCTGGGGGATGCGCGGTTTACACCCGGCATGATATCTCCGTTCTTCTTTTCACTTTAGATACCTCCTTTCAGGCAGTGGCTGTGCAGCTGCACCTGGATACGAGGTATACTATCATTTCTGCGTACATTCCACCGTCAGCTGACTTCGACGCAGGGGACTTCCGCCGCGTCGTGGCACGGTTGCCGAGGCCTTTCTCTTGCTTGGAGATCTGAACGGCAGACATCCTCTCTGGGGGGATTACTCAATAAATCCCCGGGGACAAGTCCTTGCCGATCTGATCGAAGAGCTTGAGATAGGTGTCCTAAATGTGGATGAGTTTACGCATCACTGCCCGAGAACCCCTTCATTTTCTTGCCTTGACCTATCTTTTGTACTCTTCGGATGCACAGCCTGATTTTGATTGGCTGGTTGGTCGATGATCTCCATGTTAGTGATCACTTTCCCATTCAAATATCATTTTCAGGGCAACTGCCGCCTGAGAGACCACCTCGGTGGTGCTTGGCGCGGGCGCGGTGGCCTGCATTCCAGGAAATGACTGAATTCTCTATCTCAGTTGAGGAGTTTAGATCGGTAGATGAGGCCGTTGAGTTCTTCTCCGGCAACCTCATCGCCGCGGGCCTGACTACTATTCCTAAAACGTCTGGCCGTTTTGCACGCCGACCACTCCCATGGTGGTCGGCCGAGTGTGAGACGGCCCTCAAACAGAAGCATTATGCCTACATGCGCTATAAGCGCCGCCCGAACTATTTCACTTCGCTGAATTTCGTCGGGCTAGGGCTAGGTTCCGGTATATTTCGAAGCACGCCCGCCGCTCTTCTTGGCGGGCATACGTGTCTTTACTTAACGGGAAGACCCCTCTAGCAGAGGTGTGGAAGCGAGTCAAAAGGATTCGGGGCAAGTTGTCGCAGGACCCCCCCCCTCCCGTTTCCAGGAGAATGGGACCGCAATCTCGGACCCCGCATCCGTGGCGGAATCCTTCGCGACTGCTTTCCCCGCATTCTCTATCCGGGATGCTGCTCCGCCAGCATTCAATGCACGTTGTGATGTCACGGAAGGCCACCGACTGGACTTTACCTCCAGAGGCGGAGAACCCTTCAACGACAAGTTTACTCTGAGTGAGTTGCGTTCCGATCTTGCTTCGTGCGCGGACACCGCCCATGGTCCGTCGATGTCCCGTACGCCATGCTTCGACACCTGGGTGAGCGAGGCATGGCCTTTCTGTTAGATTTGTTCAACAGGGTCTGGGTGGATGGTCTCCTCCCAGATTTCTGGCGAATCGCTACTTTGTTCGCCTTTCGCAAATCGGGAAGCGATCACTCTACTCCAACCGGTTTCCGCCCAATCTCTCTAACTTCTTGCGTGTGCAAGTTGATTGAAAAATTGGTAAATATTAGATTAGCCTTTTTTCTGGAGAGTGGAGGCCATCTGTCTTCTGCGCAGTGCGGCTTCCGCAAGTTCCACTCCACGTCGGATGCTCTGCTTCAACTGGAAAATGCCGTCTGCGAGGCCTTCCTTCGTAGACAGCACTACGCCACGGTGTTTTTCGATCTGGAGAAGGCCTATGATACCGCATTGCGATCCGGTATCATGGAGACTCTCCACACGATGGGGACGAGGGGACGACTCCCAATGTTTATATCTGAATTTTTGCGAAATCGTCGATTCCGCGTACGGCCCAATTGAGCACGAAGAGGGCGTCTCGCAGGGAAGTGTCCTCAGTGTCACACTCTTTGTCCTGAGCATCAACGGCATCACCTCGGTGTTACCGGAAGATGTTCTCGCTACGCTTTACGTGGACTACCTTTCGAACTCTTTTGGCGCGGCCCAGATGCCAACTCTGGAGCGTCGACTCCAACAGGCATTGAACCTCATCTCTTGCTATGCGGAAGCGCACAAGTTTCGGTTTTCCTTGGCCAAGACTAAGGTGGTGCACTTCTGCTGCCATCCACGGCTCCACCCTGACCCAGATTTGTTTCTTAATCGGGTTCACCTGGCAGTGGTTGAATCGTACCGTTTCATTGGTTTTTTATTTGACCGACGCCTTCCCTGGGAGGCTCATATTCGCAGCCTTAGGGTATCTTGTACTCGCGCCATGGACATTCTCCGTTCCGTGACGTTCAGCGCTTGGGGCGCTGATAGGGCTACTGCCTTACTTTTTTATCGATCCTTTGTTCCTTCGAAGCTCGACTAGGAATGCGAATTTTATGCATCCGCGGCCGAGCGTTTATTGCGGAAGATGGACTCGATCCACCACACCGGCCTTCGCCTTGCGACCGGTGCCTTCCGCACTTCCCCCATTAAGAGCCTATTAGTCGATGCTGGGGAGATGCCACTCGCTTTGCGCCGTGCACATTGCATTATTTGTCTGTACGCGCGAGCCCGGCGCCTCATTCAGACGCCAACAGCTCTCACTGCATCCGCAGCTGACTCGACGGTGCCTATGCCGCCGAGAGACGCCAGTCATACCCTAAGCCCTTTGGGTTTAGGGCCAGTAAACTCCTTCGAGAGCTAGATATAGCTCTCGGGTTGTGCGCCCCTGGTTCTGCCCAGGACGCCACCCTGGAGGATACCACATTTGGCTATTTGTCGCCACGCCTCTGCTCCCAAAGCTTGAACAGCGCCGGGAGTATTGCGTTCGACCTTTTTGGAGCACACTCCTGTCACGCTGGACTGTGCAAGTGTATACTGATGGCTCCAAATCCGAAGAGGGGGTTTGATTCCACGCCGTATCCCCTCTGTTTGAAGTCAGCGGGGCTCTGCCAGGCGCTGCGTCTGTGTTGACGGCCAAGCTCATGGCAATACACCACTCGGTACGGGAGATTAGGCGACGTGCCCGGTTCGGAGACCGGATTGTGATCTATAGCGACTCACAAAGCGCCCTGAGTGCCCTCGGGGAATTGGAATCTCCGCATCCCCTGGTTCGCGATATCCGTGACACCACGGTTTTGGCAAGCCGGGCGGATGTCGAGATTATCTTTTGCTGGGTTCCTGGACATGTAGGAATTGCGGGGACTGAGCGCGCTAAAGAGTCCGCGAGTACTCTGCGACCGGACCAGCGTTTCGCTCTTCCTCACACCTACTACATGGCAGGAATACGGGCAGCTCTTTGGGCTGCCTGGCAAAGAAGATGGGAGACGGTCGAAGGGAACTTAAAGGTTGCGTGCCATTGTGCCGCGACTGTTCCCATGGACCTATCCCCCAATGCCGCGACGGCTTCAGGTAGCTTTCTGTCGTCTCCGAATCGGGCACACTCGTGTGACGCATCGCTATCTGATTGAGCGCTCACCAGCGCCCTATTGTGACGACTGCGTCTTCCACCAGACTTCGGCACATTCTTGTCGAATGTCCCAGTCTGGGTGATCTTCGCGCACGTTACCTGTTCCGGTACCGGGATGGTGGGGTCGCTACCGCCTGTCCCTTGTACTTGGGACGGGTTCGTGTACACCGACCTGTGGACCTCTGGACTTTTCGGAGGAGGCCGGTCTTCTCCCCGTTATTTAATATTCAACTATGGACCGCTGTCTTCTTCGTCGGGGAAGGGCGGGCCCCCGACGAGTATTTGAATAATAATTTCATTTTAATTTGGTTATGACTTATGTATTTTTATCAAAGTTATTTCTAATAATTCTTTTATAATATCAAAAAACAAAATGCTTAAGTTCAAAAATAAATATATGTATCGAAATTTTGTGGTGTTTTTTTGTTTTTTTTAACCCAAAGAATTACAAATGGTCAAGTTCACAAAATTTATTTTTGTATATCTTCTTCTATAACTATTTTAGCAACGTGATATTTTGAAAGGGGGGAAATTTGGTTTAGAGTTCCTTTTTTAAAATTATTAGAATTAGCGAAGTTCAGAAAATTTATAAAAGTTTAACCATGGCTGCTTTTTTTTTTTAGATTTTAAGTTTTAATCTTAGTAGCGAAGCCACTGCCTGGTTGTTCTTTAGTTTGGAACGGATCCGTTCCTCAAATGCATATTACTTTCCCAATAACTTTTTATTTTACCCGCTAGTCTATGAAATTAAACTTGGGCACTATCGGAGGTAAATTTCCATGAATGCTGTACAATTTTCATGGAAATTAAACGAATATTGTCAAGAAAGTGGAGACTTTGGGCACTTGGTTCTAGTTTTGGACGGTGCTGTATGTTGGCCTTCCATAAACTCGTCCTTTGTTATCAATTTGTAAGCGTTTGTTTTTCGGCTTTCTTCGCTCACACCTATGATTGTGTTTTTGCCATTCTTGAACTTTTCATTCCTCGTATCTAAAAGAAATTTGGGGACGAACGACGACTCTTTATAATTGGGTTTGCGTTAATTGTTTGCAATAGTTTGTTCATGAATACACACCAGTTTGGCGAAGGATTAAGAGTGGAGTAAAAAAAATATGATAGGCCAGTGCCTAGAAAGGAAGAATAAAATGCGGATATATTTAATGTGAAAGCTGAGAGAGGTATGAATGTGACTATACAATCACATAATTGTATTTGTAAAGTAATATTCAGAAGGAAAATGTTGTTGAATCACAAAATGTTTGAGGGTAGGAAAGAAAAATGTGTGAACTTAGGCGGAAAGCAAATGTGGAACAAATTGTTGGTAGAAAAATGGTTGTTTTATGCAGGGTTGGCAACCCCCCCCCCCAAAAAAAACAACCCTGGTTTTATTCTAGGGTTTTTTCAAATTTGGGGTTTAAAAAAAATGCTACAAGCTTTAGAATAATGTAGAAAAAGAATAGCCATCTATTTATATATAATATTTGATTAGTTTAATAATTATATTATAGTAAGAACAGATCACTGATCAAGAATTGTGGGTACCCATGATAGCCATAACCTGTAAAAGGAGAGATGAATTATGAGTCAGTATCAGAGAAATAACCTTAATTTGATACATATTTGTTGAAATTATAAATAAATATGCATTTTGAATAAAATAATAAGTAGCATTCATTTCTTAAAAAAAAAAGTGCAATTTTGAAAAAAAAAATCCAACCAAACTCGGATTTTTTCAAATTTTACTTGAAGAAGCCCCCCCCCCAAAAAAAAAACGGTAATAAGACCCGGGTTTTTTTATTTGCCAACCATGGTTGTATGTGAGTATGATAAAACTGTTAAGAGATAACAAAAGTCTAAATAGTGAAAAGGTTTGAAACGCAGAGAGTAAAAAAGAGGTGTACTTGCAAATGTACAATGATGCAGGTGAGGATGTCAGCGAGATGCGGTTGAATGCATACAAAGAGGCAAAAAGGAAAGCGAAGCGTGTCATTAAGTCGTGTAAGAAAGCAGCAAATGAAGCATTATGACAGAAGATGAATGAAGATCTGAAAAGGAAGTTATTCTAGAAGGAATTATATGACGAGAGTGGTGTACTGTGGAATGGAAGATAACGCGGATAGGATTGGTTTCCTGGGTGTAAACCGGGTGTTGTATGGAAGTAAAAAGTTGTTAGTTTTATGAAAGGTTAGAAAAATGTTACATAGTTACAGGAAGCCAGCAAGGACTCCTTAGTCCACTCAAAGGCCATTGTAGATCATATAGTCTCGTAGATACCAAAATAATGTGTTGTTGCGTTAAGGAATGGGTCTGGTGGTTTAATGCATTTGAAAGTGAGTCACTAAGGACTGATAGAATGCTGTGATCGTACCGTTGTATAAAGGTAAAGAGGATGAATGTGAATTATAAAAGAGGTAAGTCTGAGTGGAGTTGGCAAGGGTGTATGAGAAAACCTGACTGGGCCTAAAAGACGGATATCAGATAGGTAGATGAGCAAGGAGCGTTTGGAGCGGGTAGTGGGTGAGGGGGTAAAAACAACCAAGGGGATACAGAGGTGTAAAGTATATAATGGGTACATAGATGTGTGCAAAAGATAACTTATTATGTAGATAGGGAAGCGTGATGGTTTAAAGATGTATTGGGGGTAATGGTATACTTGGATGATGTGAAGAGTTTGTATTTATGTTGGAGGGGTAAAGGTGCGCGTTCAAGTAAAAAATGCCGGAGTGGCTTGTCATACGTGTATGGGGGAGAGGTAAGGCAAGGTGTGTAATGTTGTCATGGCTGTTTAAAATCTGTATGGGTGGAGTATTGACAAAAGTCCCAAGTGAAGTGTTGGAAAGGGTGTGAGATTGATGAGGGGAGGATTTTATTTATTTTGGTATATACTGATAGAGAGGGGGGGGGCACCTTCTGGCTCACCAGCGATCGTCATTTTGTTCTTTATGTGAAATTCATTATCTGGTCGTGGGGAGGGATCTCGTTCTCAGGACGAGGGGTCTCGTCCACGAGAGAAAGACAGATGGCGCAACATCATAATAGTGTGAATGTAGACAGTGAGGAACGACTGGCTAAGAGAGGGTGTGAACGATGATCTCTGCCTGGATGTTTTGAGGTGCTATGGATGGGAATAGAGACAAGAATGAGTGAAGGGAGGGTTTCAAGACCGCGTAAAAGGTGAGCTGATTATGTGAAAGAGTGTGATTCAGCAAGGGCTGGTCGAAGAGAGTGATAGGTGCGCGAGGGGGCGTGTTTTGGGCCTTCTGCCAGAGAAATGTACCGTGACTGGACGAAATGCCTTAACACATTGCACCTTATTGCTATGCAAGGCTTGGGGTGTGGTTGAGGGGTAGTTTTAGTGCGTGCCGACCCTAGTTTGGGCGGGTATTGGTAGATGTTGACCATTTTGAATAAATTCGATCCTAGGTCTCAAACTTCTCGGTCACGGCCATGTTCCGTGAGTGAGCGTCTTTAATACTTATCCACTTCTCAAAGTTGCCCGCAATAACTTCAATGAAATATTGCGAGGAAAATAACTAATTTTGCTAAAATATTTCCTTAATTCATTCGCGTATGTTTTTTAACGTCGCTCTGGTGTAAATCAGCGAGAAACTACTTTCTGGAACAAATTTCCAAATGTAGGTTTGACACTCCGATCCCATTATATATAATGCTTACGACTCAGTCGATCATTTTTGTTCGAGTCGATCCGAAAATTTAAATATGATGCGTCCGGTTTGAATATTACCAGTAATATGTTAGATTGCTTCCGGACGAAGTAAACAACGCCTGTACCAGGAGAAGCTCTATCTAGCTCAGGGGCGGGCAACCCTTGGCACGCGTGTCAAATGTGGCACGCCGATGACTTTATTTCTGGCACGCGAAAGCACAGGTTACCGTTTTTTTTTAGAGGTTTTTAAGAAGGATGTAGAATGGTGAGAAATTCAGATACTTTCCAAACACAAAGAGGTACATCGATGATCTCCCGAAAGATGACATAACAGACCTCCAATGTCTTCATAAGCTGTTTGTAAAAATTATTGAGGCAAGTGTTGGGCAGTTCTTTGCAAGATTTGCTAGGTTTAGAGAACTGGAAGAGACGGCAAAATTCAAGTTTCCAGACAGTATCAAACTGGATGAACTAAACTTGCAAATGTTTTCATTGGATAGACATGGATGATTTGAAATGCACTTGATTGAATTTCAAAGTAGCTCAATTTGGAAACAAAAAATTTGTTGATCTTAGAGTTAACTTAGAAAATAGTGAAAAAGGAGCGATTAGAGACGGGAGTAACAGAGAGAAATGCGGAAAACGAAGTATTAAGGATTTAGAATACTATTTCAGAAAATTATCTTTAAAGAACCTTACAACAGCATTACTATCCATGTTTTCGTCTACATATGCTTATGAATCTTTGTTCTCAAGGATGAACTTTGTTGTTTCGTAAGACGAGTAATCTGATGGATGAAACTAGTAGTGCATGCATATCTCTCAAGGTTACTAAATATAAACCCGATATAAAATCTAGTCATCAGTGATACAGCAGCAGAAATCCCGCTGGAAAATAATATAGAAAGAGTCAACAAGTTTTCTGACTCGTTTTATCTCATGTTTTCTTTTGAAAGTGGTTGTTTGAATGTAGTTTCGAAGGTAAATAAATATATTTTCTTTTTTTATACATCAATTGTAAAGGATTTAAAATAAGCAAAAGATTATCTGTTATTAACCTTTTACTGTGATTTAGTAATACAAAGGTATAACTGGGAAAAAATAATGACTGATTAATCGAAAAAAATATCAATGTTAATTTTTTTGTGTTGATGTTAATAATAGTCGTTAAATTGTGTGAATAGGTATGGCAATTACAGTTATACTTAGAGGCTAATGAAAAAATCTACACAAAGAACCTTTTCGTAAAGCCTGTTATAATCTTTTTCATTCAGTCACTGTTACATAATTTACATAATGACTTACAATACTGTTTCTTTACTGCTCTTGGGTGATTCTTTATTATTTAAAAAAGTTCTTCAAATGCTTAAGAGATATCAAATAATATGTTCTCAAAATATTTGGTGTTCGATATTTGGCCGATTTTGGCACGCACTCTCAAAAAGGTTGCCCACCCCTGATCTAGCTTAATAGATTTTAGTGATTCATTCTGGCGGCTGCTAACTAGGGCGCAACAGCTGAAAGTAACCCATTGCATATGGGTTGGAGTCCTGGTAGCTGCCACTCAGCTGTTTCCTCGAGTCTGAGGGATATGCGCAGACGGTACCCTCCACACATCAAACAATTACAACACCAATGCCTCTGCCATTTTCCTTCCTTTGCCGAGACGAGACTACTCTTCCCTCAGAACCTGCCAAAAAGGTTTCCATATCTGCCAATCCCTCACGCAGTACGCGTGGCCTCTCCCTTGAGCCAAGAAGCTTTCTTTACTCGGTGGTTGGTAGTAAAACAATACTTCGGCCCCTGTGCCTTCGGATTTGGCAGCAATTCTTACTTTGATCTTTATGTGAGTTTTAGTATCCTGTGGGATCCGGGAGGCCTCGTCCACGATTCAAAACAGGCGGGTGTCCTAATCAACGCATGCCCAAACCAGATCTTGTGATTAAGAACAGGGGCAGAAATAGGGGTTGAGTGCTATTTCGGCCATGAAAGTAGGACTGTATGAGCAAAGCAAATGCTATTTTTTTTCGGGGCCTAAAATAATGTTGATTAATTTTACTGAAGATGGAGAAAGTGAGGATCATTTTTCTAGTAGATACAAGAATTTCTAGAACAGCTTTTGACTCTCATTGGGAGCATGGGAAAGGACGTCAATATTTAGGATTGCTTTTGACTCCTATTGGGAGCATGGGGAAGGACGTCAATATTTAGGACATCTTTGACTCCTGATGGGAGTTCGGGGAAGGACGCCAAAGAATCAAATTTAGGATCGGAAACTGTGGGAAAACTTAACTACATCTTAAGTAACACCTATATGCTTAAAACTCAAACTATTTTAACTAATGTAAGTTAAACCTGGATAGTGAACACGAAAGTAAAGCCCTCAGAAACGGAGGATAACTGAAACGTAGAACGAAGGTATATCTTAGGAATATTCTGCAGGAAGTACAGATATATGGATAAGAACAGAAACATGGGTGGCAGATATAAGAAAAAATATCACATTTTCCAGGTAGACATTGGCAAGGACACGTGACTAGAAGAAACTATAGAAGTTGTAATAAATAATGAAGGGGTATACCATTATACATAGAGACATAGAAGGCGACATCGCAGAAATGGGAAAGGAAGTAACTTTGGCAAACTCGAACTCTTGTCTGTGGTCACCGATGAACTTCCCGAGTAAATCGGGACGTGGGATTGTCAGGGTCTAGGGATAGGGCCAAGTAAGAGGGCGCTGCGGTGTTTAAGAGCTTATCTGCAAGGAGGACTACCTTGAAGGGGAATCTGCAAAAGCAAACCTGTATGAGTGTGTGTTCTCCCGGCCCTACTTGTAAAGGCTTGGCAGATTCTGGAGAGTTGCACAATGGCTGTGGAAACGCGCATTTCTCCATTTTTAATTTTAAAATCCTAAGTAGACTCTTCCTTTGTACTCTAGGGCCATTGCATTTTGTCCACATTTTCAATTAGCCTTTATGAATCTTTTAAAGAATCTCAGCTGGAGATCGCATTTTTTTAGGAATACCTAAAACAGGATTGTTGAGGCACGCAAAAAAGAGTAATAATTGTATGGATTGAAATAGCAAAGATGACAACGAATCTCAGCGAATCCAGGACAAACTAAATGTTGTTCTTTTAATTAAGCTCATCATGAAGTTTTAAAAGTACGACTTTGAACATCACTTTCCCTGGTGGACGTTCCTTTGAGATCCGTCCTCGATTAAAAGCGTCTGTAATCTCCGCCCCGGTCACTGAGCGTCCTTTGAGAAGTTTCGTTCTCTCGTCTGTCCCAGGCAGGAACTTTTGTGGTTTTGTCTCATATGTCAGGGCCCGCCTGTGAAACCCCCGTTGTCGGGCTCCAACTGAGGATGCGCCCTCGTCCTTAGTTCTTAGCGCGACGTTCTTAGTTGTCGACAGAAACGAAAAAGGCCGTTGTGTGGGTAAAACCACACAACCACCATTTGTGGGCGTTTGGTGGAAATTAGAGAGTATGGGGACCCATTAATAAGAATAGTCTGAGTTGAGTTCACTCAGAGGATTAGAGGGGGGTGGGGTGGAGACGGAAGTATCAGAAGACGGGTTTACAAGATTACAAGGGAGGACCTATACCATGATTCATTCAAGGCTTGTTTAATAGTGAAGACAGGTGTGGGTCGAAAATCGAAGTTTCTCCTCAAGGACGCCAAGGTTAACACGGTGATCAGCCGATTGCACCATCTTAGTATATACATAATAAGGTAAAAAGTAGCCGAGGATACAATCTCCCTGTAGTATGAAGACATGGGGGTGGGCTGTGTATATATACGAGTCGTCAATTATTTTATCCCGAGGCCGCCACTTTTGGAAACAGGAAGAGCATGGCGGTCTGCTGGACGAGCCGGTGAAGAGGGGAGGGGAGTGATGCAATACATCCGCACAAAATTCATCTCAGGCCACACTGCCTTTTTCGAACGGGGTGTACTCGGATCTGTCTCACGCAAACTGTATTAGCTCACCGCGCTGTGGTCTTCAACGCCATCATTTCGCACTGCCAATTTCGTGCTCAATGATTTAGCCTTAACCCGTTTATTGGGAAAGTATTTTGCGGGGATGGGGGTGGGTTCTCCAGTGAAGGCTTTGTAGTTTGGGGTAAATGACCTAGTTTAGCAATAGCTTCTGATTAGTCTAATCGGGGTAAGCGCTTGTTATGTTTATGGGGAAGTCACCTGTTGTTTTCAAAGAGCGCAAAGGCAGCCTTCGATCCCATTCTTTGCTGATAAAGTGTCGAATTATGTGTATATATTTCCGACGGTCTGTTTTAAAGAGGCGGATTGTAAGTTTACTAGTTGTTTAGTGTTGATCGGTGTGTGTGGTGGGATCTTCATAGCTTCCTTACGAGCTTGTTTGTTTACTTTTCACCCACATTATTCCTATGGGTTTTGGTTCTCACGCAGCACTCGTCAAGTTTAGCAACGCAACGCTAGACGCCACAACCGGGTGTAGGGTATGATTTTATGGTGTATTTTTGTTTGTTCTCAAAACTTCTCAAAATTCTCCCACATCCTCCCTACTCGTAGATCAGGGAAAGGGGTGGGATCGAAGATTTTTAAGTCCTTTCTTATTCCATCGCAATTGCTGATTTTCTATTATTCCTCAAGCTCGAAATTTTAATACTATCCATCTTCAGGTTTGGTTAACTTCTCCCCGGTGTGTTTATTGGGAGTGAGGTGGGATTCAGTGCCTTCGTCCATGACTTTGCTGATGGGCTCCTGTATTAATTAATTTATTTATTTAGTAATTCTACCACGCACACTAGGCTTATCGCTGCTTCAGACGATCTGTTTTCGAAGCCACCTCTAAATTAGGCTCAGGCGGAGAATGGCTCCTTTGATTGCGTCACACTTCGGCTTCCTCCTCCTTCTCCTTCCTCGTTTGCTTTAGCTCTTCTCTTCGCTGTTTATTTATAGTCTCGTTTCTTCTCCTTTCGGCAGATGCTCACAAGAGCAAAGACCCACTCTCATCTATCCTCTCGTCTTACTTTTCCCCTTTTTGCAGTTGCGACTTGTTAAAAGTTCAGGGTTTGTTTGTTTTTGTTTTTTTGTTTATCTTGATTGATAGGCCTCTGTGTATTGGGTCCCTTACTTAACATTAAAGAGATTGGTGAAGGGGTCCGAGCCTGGAGAGCCCCGCGCTCTCCTGCTCCATACAACCTCGACTATCCCCTAGCAGAGAGGGGTCTGCCGTCAATCCGGAGGCTGAGTAGCTTCAGGAGAGGTGCCCTCCCAATCCGAGCCCCTTAAAATAGCTCGTCTAAACTCCTTGATGTTGATGCCCTCCTTGGTTATCACCGCTTAGTTTTTTTATAAACATCATTGTAGGGTTGGTCTGCATCAACGCCTCATAGGTTCCCCTTTATGCACTATAAAAGTAAATCGAACACCAACGGAGCATTCCCACTTTAGTTTCATAGAGGAAATTGGTTTAAGACTTATTATTATTATTATGTACTTATGCGGTTCGATCCCCGCTCTCAACAGGAAACATTTTTCAGCCACTTTCTTTAGCACTTTAACTCCACCGGCACTCGCTTAAAATCCGCATTCTCTATTCGAGGGACATGAAAATATAAGTGAACCTTTTATTCGGTGTGCTGCATACTTATTATTTCTAATAATAAGCGTTCTACAAAGATTGGGAATAGACGGATACCGTTTGTCGTAGATGAGGCGCTTAGAACCATAACATATCCAGGTCCTGCGCGAAGTTCTAAGGTGCATAGGGCTTTCGGTGGACATAATTGACGAGGAACCCCGAGATATTAAAAGACTGCTTCTGCATCTCGTTTACTTCGTAAGAGCCCCAATGGGAAATGGTGGTTGTGTCATCTGTACCAGTCCTTATACCCCTACTTTCAGTCTATATTGTACCTACTCTATCGTCCGCTTTCTTCCCCCCCCCCCATCTCCAATCGGTTCGGTGCTCTCCCTCTTGTCGATAAGTCACCGAGGCGTGAGTTGATCTTTGGCGGCGATTTTCCGACACCACGTGATCGTGGAAATAACCTGGAATTGGGCGTCTTTCCCACGCATTTCATTTCCTTGTTTCCTTCATATAAGTTTTCTCGTCTAGCTTAGCCTTGATGACGCCCCCCTCCTCCGGGCCATGGGGTCTTTTGACAATCGTCGCTGGTTTTGCATCCGGACGACAGGGGTTACAATGGCGTAGGTGGAGATGGGGACTCACGAAGCGCCTTTCCGGCCCGGAACCGTAGCCCAACGACGTCTTGATGAGACCACTTGGAAAGATCGTTGAAATATATAATACTAGGCAAACCTCACCTTTATTTCTGAGTAAACTAGAGTCCAGTTTGATTACACTTCTAATTCCATTTTTACTGGTCTGCTCCTTGTTATTTATTAGTTTTTCTTCATATCTATAATTAACTAGTCTGATTTTTTCTCGTTTGTCCTTCGATGTGGGAAGTGCGTCCCTCTCTCTCTCTCTCTATCACACACACACACACACCATCTTCCTCTCTTATATCCACGTTTTCCCCCTCCTTTCCTGCCCTCATGTCCGTTTTCCCGGGGTGAAGAAATGGGGGTAGGGTAAAGGTGCCCTAAGTGAATAGCTTTAAGTGTTTGGAGGGTGACCACAGTAATAGAAGAACGGGACCAAGTTGGTGCGGTCGCTGCGCTAACTTAGGGTTGATATTTGCGGCTTCTTCGCTGAAAAATATCGTTTTCCTTTGGTTCCCATTCTGTGACCTTTTACGCGGCGGAGGTCACATCTGACGTCAGGGCCAGTGTCCTCTTTAATCCGTTGAGGCCCTTGTGAAAGGGGTCAAAGATTAGAGACTACAAAAAATGGCCTCCATTTTGTTTTGAAATTCGAAATGATGTATGTGTATTTTCTTTTGGTAAGAGGGTGAGTTGCCGTTGGTGAAGTTTCTGGTTGATCACGATTATCCTTTAGATGTATGTCTAGTGGAGTGAAACCTTTTTATTGTAGCTGAATCCCTCGATTGGGCAACTAATTCAACAAAAAAGATTAATCGGTATTTACTAGTCATACGTGGGATGTTGGGGGGGGGGAATTTTGCCCTATAAAAAGCACTAGAAAGTGCAAAATAAAGTAATTAGATTGAACCTAATCGTCATTGGAGCATTTTGTGCCCATTAATAGGACGAGTTTTCGACTGGGGGAGACAATTTAGATCAAACGACAGATGGCGTAACCGTTTCTTCGACAGGGACAGAACGAGGGAAGGATATTCAACATGAAGAGGATGGTTCAGGGATGGCAGTATTGGTAATGGCCGTCCTGTTAGTTGTTTATATTGTGTTCAAAAACTTGTCCCATGAATAGCATCAAAGGCTAGGTTGCGCGAAGGACCACTTGCATAAAAGAAAAGCAAAACGGTCTTCCTCATTCGCCGACTTCCGCTGAACTTTGGAAGATCTTTAATCGTAGTTTTCTAAATTTTATTAATAATTTTCTGATCTGTGGATTATTATTTCCAGTTTTGTTTTTGCCCTTCATATCTGTCTAGACGTGGCACTTGGCGTGCTGATCCCAGGTTGCACATTATGTACCCGTCCGTTATTTTGGTACTTGTCCATTTATCAATTTATCTTAGAGAATGAATAGGGGTAATGGTTCGAGGGCTATTGGGATTCTTTCTGGTGGCTCAGAAAGTAAACCAGCTTTCTCCGTGTCAAATAGTCGTGGGGCACGATCCAATGCAATTGCCTATTATTTGTTCTTATTTGGTACAGGTGATTCAAAGATCATCTCTGAGCTCTCGCTACCCTAGTTGATAAGGCGTTGGATTTCCACGCCTGGGTGCCGTGTTCGATTTCTGGCAAGAACGGACACAAAATGTCGGTGCTCACAGGGTGCATGGAGACTGACTACGTGTATGATGACTTACAGCGCGTATGCCTCAATCACACCACCTCTCTCCCTTCCTCCCTTTACACAGACAATAGTTATGCCACAAACAGTGGCGGCTCGTGTATAGGCACTCTGGAACTGCAGCACCCCCTATTTCCACTATATATTATCGATAACATTCAATTAATGTCCTTTTTTCTTTAATTCTTCCTTTATACTTGTGCATTATATAATCCTTAAGCTTAATGTCAGTACCCATCCCCTAGTTTATGAAAAAAAATTAAAATCCTTCTATATAACTGCGCGCTTCACAGTTCCAACGACGCGGTGTTTGACTGGTGTGTGCATGCTCACATCTCCGAGATAGGAAGCTGCACGCTTAGGAGAGAGAGCACTATGGCTCACGCAGTGCCGCCGCCCCTGGTGTGCCGGTGGAAGGTAGTGTTTATTTTTTACTCCGCATGTGTTGTGCTTAAAAACGTGCTTATATTCTTGAATGTGATAAAGTGTAGAATTTACTTCATATTTTTTTCGCTTCTTTTATTAATTAATTGAACCGCTGAGATTTATCTTGGAAAATAATCTAGATGATGTTCTTAGTGAAATTACGAAATTGATAAAAAATCCTCTTGACAATTCCCATGACTATATCAGAGGTAGAACGCTGCTTTTCAACACTGAAAAGAATAAGAACTTTCCTAAGCAGCAAAATGAATTCTGAAAGACTAAATGCACTTGCAGTGCTTTCAATTGAGAAAAAGTTCCTCGGTAGTCAAGAGATCAAGGAGAAAATAATTAAGCTTTTCGAGCAAATTAAAACAAGAATAGATTTAGTTTTTAAATGAATAGATTAAGCAGGAACTGTAACAATTTAGGCTATTAGTAAGTAAAAAATGTTTGATTTTGTTAAGTTTATCTATAAATTAATCTTTTTAGGTTTATTTCCTTTTACACAATATTAAAACAATCATCAAAAAAATTATGCACCACCCCAACCGGAGTTGGTAACACTTATTCTGATCTATGTCCAGGAGTCGGAAGGTGTTCCCCAAGGCAGTGTATTAAGCGTTACTCTATTTGCTATTTCGATAAATAGCCTCGTATGCTCTCTGTCCGAAGGGGTGTCTGCAACCTTATTTGCCCCCAAGTAGGCAGTGCGCCTTTGTTAATTCGATAACCCTGATTTGAAGGGTGTCACTAACGCACCAGGGGCGTGTTTGGTGTTGGACAATGGAAAAGGAAGAAACGATTGGAAATTGATTAATTTTGGTTTGAAAAAGATTGTTTCCTTTTCCTGATGTGGCCGAAAACTGGATTTCCTCTAGTTGAAAGTGAAAATAGGATTTCAGTTAAATATTTAAGTTTGAATAAAGTCGTGCATGATTGCAGTATGAGTAGTTTGAACGATTTGAAGTTTAACCGTATAGTTTTAAATATAATAAGGTTCATTTACCCCTCACCCTCCCCGCTTGATATGCAGTTCATCCCCCCCCAAAAAAACAAAAAAAAAACAAAGGTAAATAGGTTGGTAAGTGAGACGGGAGTGCTTTAAAATGTAGATTAAATTAGGGAAATAGTAGGCGGTTAGACTGTTTAGCTCTGCTTTCGATGGAGTTACCAGGTCTTGTGATTTTAAAATGTGTAACTGATATTTTACAACTAGATAAAAAGGACCCCACACCCTCCACACTTGATCCCCACCACAAATGGGGGGGGGGCGTAAACGCACCCCCAGAGCGCTCAAAACCCAAGCTATCATCCAGGGTGGGTCTTAAGTCCCAGTTCAAAGTGAGTGGGAGACCTCAGCCACCCACCCACAGGTCCAGAGGGCCTTAGTGCAGCCCTCGGTCAAATCGAAATTTGAAAAACAATGTCATAAACTGGTAATTGTCTCTGGTACTCGAGATGACGACGACACACGTTAAAATAGACATCGGCAAAAGAGGGTAGGGGACAAAAATAGATGTTGACAATATTATTATAATCTTCCAACCCACCGAGCACCGGCCGTGATCGTCATTCGGATTTTTATGCTAGTTGCTTTATCCTGGCGGACCCAATCCAAGTTTGAAAAGACTGGTGACGCAATTAACTAAACTACCATCTATGCAGGGAGGACGGCGTCTGACTGCAAAGTATAAGGAAGTGAGTAAAGACGGGGGAAAATAATGACGGAATTCATTTTGTCCTTCGCTCTTGCTGGGGGAGGGAGTTGATTATGTAACCCCGTTTTCTCGCTCGTTTGAGAGTAGACACGTTTTTGTTGTGTATCGCAGCCGCCTTGGTCCAATAAGCAGGTCACTTCTAACCAACCCCTCGACCGCGAAGTAATGGGAGAGGTCTGCAGATGGCTTCCGGAAGGGGAGTCGGCTATCGCGCTTGGCCCCTGGTTCCCGGAGTTCAGACTATCGACACGCTCAAGATCGCCGCGATTAACTACCGTTTTCCTCTACTTCATGCCTGTTTATGTGGTCGTGGCTGGGCCAGCCATCGCTCGGATGCTGTTTTGCTTATGCGACCTCGCTATCCTTGACCCCATTTCGCCCCGTTACCCTCTCGCTTGTGGTCTTCCGTAAACTTGCCCGTTTCTGGTAGTTTTTCGAACCTTCACTCGCTGTCTTCAGGCGAGGCCTCCTTCCGTCCTTGTTTGTTTTTATCTCTACTTGTCTTTCCGTCGTATGTCTATTCGGGGATTATAATTCGGTCATTCATGTTGCTCCCCCGTCTCCTCACCTTTCCCTTACTGAGCTGTTCGCCTCTCTAGCTTGTGGTAATTAATAATTGAGTTTCCGTCGAGTTAACGGATTCCTGCTAGTACGGCGGCGAGTCCGCCCATTCATCTCCGTGAATCCTTTGGTAACATGGAAATCTAATTGATCTTTTTTTTTAATGTGGTGATTGCGTCCGCATTCGTTAGACAAGAAAAGACTAGTCATACCGAGATTATAAAAATGGGCGCTTCGGACGCGGTATAAATTGATCAGAACCGATGTTGAAAGGTTAAAACAAAAGCACTTAACTCAGATTCCAACTCGATGCTTTGGCAAGAAGGGGCCAATCTTGTGTACAAGCCTCGCGCTCAGATTTCCTACCTCAATACAGGGACCAATGGTGTATACAAGCGTCGCGTTTCTCCGTGTGGCTTTGCTGGTGGTGGGGGATAGGTGGGAGGGACTAAGAGTAAATTTATCTCTATTTTTTTTTTATACGAGAACAGTCCCTCGTGGAACCGAGGAAAGTTCTGGCGAGTTGCGCACCCTCGTGGTCCCTGGAGCTCCAACTTAGGCTATGTACCTACCATACATTATAATTTTCGCTATCTTATTAATTTCCCATCGCACTGAATTTTGGTGTGGCTCTGGAGAGATGCGCGCCCTCCGTATGGCATATACGGAGTATACCTCCCGCACATTTTCACTTCCTCTATAGTCGTCACTTTTTTATAAGTCTCTCCTCTCCTTAACTTTTCTGCAGGAGATGCTCTCGATAGTTTCAGGTTCTTAGTTTCAGTAATAATTCTGCGTTTTAGCAATGCCCTCATTGGTTTTCATTTTTTAAGTAATTTGAAAAGCATCTCCAATCTTGTAATTTTGCCCCCACTGTCATTCGCACTCGTGCCCGTTAGTCATTTAAAAATAAGACTAGCGCGGGCATCTTTGAAAGTTTGAGAGATTCATAAAGAAATTTGGGGGAGGTTGTCGAAGATACTACCGAGTAATCCTAAGAGGAGACTTCTAAGCGTACTCCGGAACTTGATTTATTTTCATAGTGAAAAATATTCCTGCGGTTGTTAAGGCCTTGAGGGAACGCGATCCTCAGATGTCTGCTGCAGCATGGTTGTCCATGCTACACCTAACACTGCTTTGCGAAGTGGTCATTTGACCTAAGTGTTAATAAATATTAAAAAAAGTTTATAAATGGTATCGAACTCAGTAGAGTTTTTAGTTGTTGAAATGGTGGGGGGGGGGGAGAACTGGCGGCTAATAATGGTAGTCTTGGTGCTCAAGACAGAAACTCTTGAACCGGTAATTTTGAACGGAGCGGAAAATAATTTAGAAAAGTTGGCAAGATTAGAAGGAAATGGGCAGCCATCGAGCATCGTCCAAGTTATGGTGAAACAAAGGGTAAAACCATTTGAGTATTTATTTCGAAGGAAGCAAAATCCACCCGACAGGCGAAGAGGGGATCTCAAAGAAAGTGGTTTAGTTAAAGGGGGTGAAAATGCGTGGAACTTATCCCCGGGATGATGAGAAAAAGTACGCGAAGCATTACCGGGGGGAGGGGGTAAACCTTTTCCTTTATCCGCAACGAAAACCCCACCCAGGTCTCTTTTCAGGAATGGGAAAGGCTTAAAGCGAAAAGTTGCTGCAGTTAAGGGCTTTCATCGGCTTTGGGCGAGAAATTCACAGGTGCTCGTTAAATAGGCGATCTGTCGTCAAAAGCTGCGTTGCTAGTTTCTAGTTAATTGTGGCTTAGGTTAGTTTATATAAGGTTAAGTGGTGGGGGGTGTTTATAATTTCACCTAACCCACACTTAACCAGGAACTTGATAGTAGATTATCCCAAATTACTTTAGTTAACCGAACCTGGCCGGAAACTAGCCAATGGAACAAATTTGTTCATAGTGTAGGAACTCAAATGCTAGACACACCCTTTCCTAATGCCCAAGTAGGCAGTCGCCAGATGAACTCTTAAAAAAAAAACCCTTTTCCTTCCTTGCTTGGCTATTAGAGAATGGAACGAGCATGAGTCGAGGATTAACGGAAAGGGTGTGCTATATCCATCTCTGTCCCCTCTAATAATTAAGAAAATATAGTTCATGAAGTGGGGCATTCAGTCGATTGGAAACAAAATCGATAGCAGATAAAGGAAAGCGTCCCCGAAGTATCCAAGTACAGTTGAGCGTCCCCAAAACCTTCGAGGTTAAGAAAAGCGTTCCTATAAAATTATGCTTACATAACATTTTTATAATGTCCGTCTCAAATCCTAATATTATAATCTCTCGATTTGAGTTTATTCTAAATGTATGAAAACTAAGCTCATTCCAATTTTATCAAGATGAAGATTAGCGTCCCCCAATTCGTGATGGTTAGGAAAAGCGTCCTCATAAAATTCCAGGTTAAGTTACGCGTTCCCATTGGGCAAGGAAGGTAGCAGCGAGATGAATAAAAAGAATGGTCATGCCGACGACAGTAACAAACCTGCTGAAGGGACGGGACGCATGTATTGTCTCCCAGGAGAAGTTTACATCAAAAGCGACTGTTACAACAAACTCCTTCAAGTTTGTTGTTGATAGTATTTTTTTCTTGTTTCGAGGTTGTTTTATGGTGTTCGGTTTAGAAATTGGGATATTCTACATATTTGGTTTCTCTACATAATTAAGTATTTTAAGTCTCGACCACAGTCTCACGTTTGAGACGGACACTCACAATTCAAAATAAGCAAAGTTGGTGACTTCTTTGAATTGGGGTTGGGAGATTTTCAAATGCTCCCTTTCTCGCTTGCTGGAAGTGATGTTTCATTTCCGGCTTTATTATACTTGTGTTGCTCCCAGCTAAAGTCTTTCAACCCCTTGAGCCGGTAGCCTCGACGAACCCCACCACCCGGTCCGGTTTCTTGAGACAGGCGAGTGAGGGACCGATATAGTAGTGCTTGTGTGGACGATTCCTTGAGTTCCCCGAATGTGGTTCCCATCAGTATTCGGGGTGTTATTTTGTCAGTTTTGTTGTGTTGTCGGAAAGTTGGTCCTGTATCCAGTGGGACACCAACTACTGTAGGCGTTTTATAAAAGATTGGGGATGTTTGCTGGGGGTAGTGGTATAGTTATTTTGAGAGTTGTGAAGAAGGTAACGTTCAATTTTGTGATATAGTTATGTATCCGAGCTACTTTCGTGAGATTAATGTTGGGCCAGGATGATCATGGACAACACAGACGCCAATGGCGCGCTGAATACCGACAATTTCCAACGAGCCATGCTCCAATACTGCAACACCACCGATCGTGACACGAATTTCTCGCCTGCTATGTGCATTTTTGGGCGCCCAATTAGGTACTTCATCCCTATTTTTCTAGGCAAATACCAATCACACACGACATGCCCTCGTGTCGCAAGAGGAGACACTTCACAACCGCCATATGCATGCGGCCGAACCCCTCTCCCCCATGCACACTCACTCCCTTCCTCCACTGGTTGTCGGTGACCGAAAACCACACATAGTAAACAGTAAATTATGAACCGCTTAAGGCATTGGATACTTTCACTTACCTGCTAGCAACCTATCCAGAGCTACCAGCATTGGTACAAGTGCAAAATAGGATTGCTAGAGCTAGCAGACCTTTTATTGGACTTTGCACCAAAGTATGGGAAAGAAGAGGTAGCATTCTACATCAAATTCAAGGTATAGCCCGCTGCAGTCATTACCTCGTTATATGATTGTGAAATGGGCTATATACAGTCGACATGCCAAAGAAATTTAATTACTTCCATTTAAGCTGCCTATGCCATCTGATGAATATAAAAGGAAAGACGAAATTCCCAACGCAGAAGTTCTCGCCATAGCAAAACAACCAATTCTTCACACCATGTTGCAGAGCTCAACTCCGATGGCCTGCCGATGTTACACTGATGGCGGACCACGGGATACCAAAGTAGCTGCTCTGTGGTGAACTCGCAAGTGGAAAACAATGTCTGGTCAAAGGAAGAGGTCCAAGGTCACCCTAAACTCTCTCAACGCCTTCAATATTCAGGTTGGTACATGGGAACAGCAAACCCTTGACCGGTCTCCTTGGTGGAGCTGCATCATCAAAACGTACCATCTATGAGGAGCACCAAAGGACACTCGAGCCCATGAGGAAATATGACATCCGTGAAGGCGTAATGAACTCTCAAACTGATCCAGCCCACCAGTGCCTCAGGTGTGGCAAAATGTTCATGGCGAAGATTGGACTCAAATTAGATACTGGCATTAAAGAAGTTGTGGTCTTCATCGACCTCGATGGACGAACGACGACGGCGTTTGGAGTCGATGGTTAAGTGCTTTGTTGATCGGAATGTGTCGGAAGATTTGCTTATGTCTCTTGTTGCCATTACCGTCATGTATGTTGGTTAAAATCTTCTAGTATGAGTTGTGCGATAGATAATGATGTGTACAGACAGCCCTTGTTAAGTATAAAGTGTAGGATCCGTTTCGAGAAGCATCTAGTGGGATATGCGGGTTGATTTTGTTTAGGAATAGACTTCTCAGGATTTTGTAGGGAGTGCAGAGTAGGAAGTTAGGTCGGGTTCGATGGGTAGTTGTGTTTTGAGAATGGGTACTATGTGAGCAGATTTCCAAACGTTTGGGAGATAGTGGTTGAAAATTTATCGATGCCTCTTTGACCCGTGTGTTTTAGGTGTATGTTTGAAATGTTGTCAGGGACAGTGGATGGGAAGGAACTTACCTGCCGTATTGCCTAGGTGAATTGCCTGGGCAAAGTTTTTTATTTATTTAAAACGGAAAGCAACATAAACATCTTTGGCAGAGAGATGTAAAAAAAGATGGTGAAAATGCGTGGAATAATGCATATAACCGCCGATCTTCCCGCAGGCATTGCACCCCCACCCTCCAAATAAAGTGAAATAAATGACAACGAAGACCTATCCCTCATAGTTGATTTGGAGAGTGGAGCTAAGGAAAGTGATAAGTAATGGAGCAAGCTAAAATATGTCGGGTCTTTAGTCTACACAATTCTCATGATATCGGTCGCAGCATGGTTGCACATGACACCTCCTTGAGGGTGCGTAAAAAAGCAGTCGGAAGGAGAATGCAGGCGTGGCAAGAGGTGTAGGGATTGCCGACCTGGACCAGACTAGAGAAGATAGGACGAAAGCTGGTTCGCGACTAGCCTACGAAATTAGTCTCCGGCGAAGAAAATAGGCGAAAATAGCCTTGTAGAGAAAGGGGATAAAATGGAAATATGTCGAATGAATAAAGCCCAGGTAGTCTCAATCTCGGTGGAGACCACCGAGGGCAGGGGTCGGGAGGGCAATTCCCTCCTCCAAGTACCATATTTGGAGCTGAGAGGGCAAGTCATGTCTTTTGTAGGTTGGTCGCTTTGTTACTAAATTTTTAAACGTGTTTTCGTGCCAATCTTCAAAAGGTGTTTGGCTGAGCAACCCCGAGAACCTGAGGAAGGATATTGCTACCGGGGTTTCCCACAGACCCCAAAGAGTGTATGTTGTATTGTTTGCCCTGGTGTGTTTGTTTGCAGTGGAGTCTTCCATTTGGTGGCGTTGTTTCATTCTGGACACGGATCAGAGATGGTCCCAACCAGCCTCTTCTAGTAGTTCAGGAAGGCTGGGTTACGTCCACACCGCAGTCTGGCCAAGTGACTGTCCGCACGAGGGAGGGATGATGTGAGGAGGTCGTGAATGCAGCAGGGTGGTGTGTGAAAATGAATGAAGTGGGTGTAGATATGTTTGTGCAAACTGGTGGCCGGGGTGGTACCGTTGACCATTTATTTTTAATGTAGTATGAATTGGGTGTTTTCATCCTTTTTTGATAGTGGATTATCTGAGTTTGTGGAAGCTATGGCTAGTATTTGTGTGTGTCTCGTGTCAAGGTGATCCTTGCCCTCGGAGAGTTTGGTTACATGGTGTAGGTGGTCTATGGTGTAGTAGTAGCTGTGCATCATGCGATTGTTTTAAAGCTTTGTTTTCTATTGTCTAGATAGTGTTGAGGAATCTTTGAGAGATGTTAGGACCCAAACCAGGCTTGCATAGTCCACAATTGAGCATATCAATTGATTATGAAGTGTGGTTGATGTTATTTTTGTCCGAATGGTGTTCATGCGATTGATTTAAGGGCATTAAACTTGGTATGCATTTGAGGGTTTTATATTTGTGACATGTTGTTTGAATGTTACACCAAGAATTATGGGGATGTGTGTAATGGGGGTGAGGGTCGCTGGCGATTTGGTGGGGCTATTTTCAGTCTAATGAAACAAGTGTGTCGTGGGTTGAGGTAGGACTGGAGGAAATGAGTGGCTATCGTTTCGGTGCGTTCATATTAGAGATGGTAAGTCTGCATATGAAGTTATGTGTATCTGAGGTAAGGATATGTCGTGCATGCAGATGTTGAAAGTGTGGGGGCATTATGGACTCTTGGAGGTCACCGTTTGTGAAGTCTTTATGTTTAAGGACTGATCACCAAGTGTCACGTGGGTTTGTGTACCTGCCAAATAGTTGGCTACCCATCTCTTTGTGTTGTGTATGTTGGTATACTTTGTTTGGTGTTGTGGCAGCGGGTGGCATCGAAAGCTTTGGTGATATTAACTGTTATAGTGAGTTCTGTGTGGTTGTGCTTAGTTGATGTAAGCATAGTCTTTGTGTGAGGTCTGTGAAAGGAGTAGTTGCTGAGTGTTTGTAGATGCGCGGGAAATGTGTGAAGTGATCTTGTTTAGGATGAGGTGTTCAGTCTTTAGAGAGGGTAAAGAGGAGAATAATGGGACAGTGTGTTGAAGGCATGGGAGGGGCTCTTTGTTGGATTTAGGGATTGTTCCGTGGTTCTATATGTCGTATCAAGTTGTGGAAGAAACTGTAGTTTGCAATGTTGATGAGTGTTTGTATTGAAGTGTATGTTACTAATGTTATCTGGACCTTAGGCAGCTTAGTGCGTGACTGAGGTTGTGGATGATGTGATTTGTCTTGGTTTGTAAAAGTTACGTATTCTGGATTGGTAGTGAAAAAGTGTTTTGAGTGTTTGTTTGCTGGTATTCTGTTGTGGTGATTGTGTATGTGATTGAGCAGTGTTGCTATCGGAGTTATACTGTTTAATGTTTTGTGTTTTTTCTGTGGTCATTTTATGACAAAGATTTGCCAATGTAATATTTGCTGTATAGTATTTTGTTGTTTATTTGCGAGTTTGTATTTGGTGATTTGTTTTTTAGTGTGTGGCCTTGTCTGATGAGGCTTAGAATTTCTGGTGTGAAATTGGGGAGTTCTGGTTTGTCTGTGACCAACTGGTTTAGTTCTTGTTTGCTGTAATAATGTTCGGTAGGTGGTCAGATACTAAGGATTTAACTACATTCCAGAAGGTTGTGTGTGGGGAGCAGAAGGGGATGACTGGTTATTTAGTAGGGTAAAGTCTGTATTTGACTGGATTTCACGCCTCTCTCTCTCTCTTTCGGGATTGTTAACATTAGCAGGCCTGGGCCCTGGCGTTGTAGCCACCACCCTGGGTGAGGTTGGGTTGGGTTGGGGGGGATTAGCTGGGACAGTGTGTGATGTTGGGGGGGGCGGTTAAGTATTTGCCATTGTGTGCTATTTGTTGCCAGTGCGCACTTTGATTGCAATTGTGTACTGGAGAGAAGAACCAAGTATGTTCACTGGTATTTGTAAAGTGTATGGATTTGTTTACCAGGGTGATGGAACCACCTCCAATGCTCCCGCCCCGGGCCTGCTTGAGGGTAATGAAATTTGGAGAGAAAATCGTCTTTTGTGTTCTGCGGAAATTTGGTTTTGTAGGATGACAATCTATCTCTCTCTTCTACTGCTTCAAGAAGTTTGTGAGTTCATATTCTTTAGTACTAATGACTCCTATCTTCAGTCGTATGTTAAGGTTGTGTCAGGTGTTTTATCTGTGTAGTGTTTTATGAAGGTGTTTGCGGTGAAGATAACTGTTTGCATTCAAGTAAATGGATTAGTTAGAGATAGCAAGTGTCCTGAAGATTTTCCAGAATTTTTCTCTCCGTTTTATGTTAGCATCTGCTTCTCAGCATCGCCTTTGTTGTTGAATGTTGTTTGTGTTACCTCCGACCCGGATGGGCCTTCCCACAGTATACATCCTCCTCCCTAGTTAGTTAATTGCTCCACCCGTTCCTCTTCAATCAAGCACGCGGTCCTTCGACCGGATAATGAATTAACATATCAGAATGACAATCGTCGACAAGACCATGAATACCACGAGCCAGTCCTCTATTCGGGGGGGGGGAGGCAGGATGAGTGGTAGTACTATGTTTTCGTTTTGCCACCAATCTCGGTTAATGTTAGGGTAGCTTGTGTTCCTGACAGCGGAGGTCACAGGTTTCCTTCACTGTGCGGCTTTGCAAGGTCCACACCATGTCGGATGGTCTACTCCGACTGGGAAATGCTGACTGCGAGACCTTCATTCGTGGACAGCACTTCGCCACGCTGCTCTTTGATCTGGAGAAACCGTGTCGCTATGCGGTTTCGTAGAGACCGTGCATCTCCCGCAATCATCAACGGCTCTTATCTTGTCCGCGGCAGAAGTAAGACCAATCATACCTTAACCTTTTGAGTGTTTTAGTGCCACGAAACTCTTTCGAGGGTGTGATGTAGGTCTCGGACCGGTAGAACCGGTTATACTCAGAACGCCACCCAAGAGAGTACCGCCTGCGAATGTTTATCGCGAAGCCTCTACTCCCAAAGCTTATTCATCATCGTGGAGTACTGCGTATTGTCATGCCACGCTTGAACCGTGCCAGTCTACACGGATGGCTCCAATTTCGAAGAGGGGTTCGGCTTCCATACTTTCTAGGTTTGAATCAAGCGGGACTTTTCCTGGCAATGCATCTTTTCACGGCAGAGCAGCTGGTTGCAACAATTAGAAGATCTGATTGTTATTTGCATCGACCCACATATCGCACTGAGTTCCCTCGAGGCGTTGTAATTCCCCTACCGCCGGTCTGTGGTATCCGTGACATCACGGTTGCAGCAAGCCGGGTGAATGTCGAGATTATCTTGTGCTGGGTTGCGGGAAATGAGGGCACCAAAGTCCGCGAGCACAAGGTGACCAGACCAGCGTTTCGCTCTTCCTCACACTTATTACATGGCAGGAATCAAGTCAGCTATCCGGGCTGCCTGACTAAGAAGATGGGAGAAGACCGCGGGGAACTTAAAGTTGCGTGCCATTGCGCCGCGACTATTACCATATGCATACACCCCAATGTCTCGCTGGCTTCAGGTCGCTTTGGCTCGTCTTCGAATTAGGCACACCCGCGAGATGCATCATCACTTGGTGGAGCGCTCCCCTGCACTTTATTGCGATGAGTGCGTTGCCCCCCCCCCCCCTCCCATTTTTCTGCACATTCTTGTGGCTTGTGGAATGCCCTAGTCTGTGTGATCTTCGCGAACCTGTCCCGGTCCCGAGACGAAAGCACTAAAGACCCCGCTCGCCCCTTTACCGGAACGGTTACCACGTGCAAAGCTGCCCCAGAGATGTGGGGAGGCTTTCCTCCATTTTATTTAACTATCTTTGTTGTTGGGCGCATTCTGCGATGCCGGGGGGATGGGTCACCAGGGCCTCGGATCGTGCATTCTTCGTTTGTTTCTTTTTCTTTTTCCCTTTGTTTGTTTTATGTAGCCTATTGATAAAATAAAATTTAATTTCGGCGTCATTTGGCCTTGCTGACAGTCGCCAAATGGGCGCCATAAAAAAATAATACTAAAATAGGGTATGTAAAATTATACGTGCCCTAACAATTTTGAACATTGCGGTAAAGTTATTGGGACGCATGTATGTATGGAAATGGGTAAACAAATAGGAAAATCTCCTTAAGTAGGCCGTAAGGCCTTTCAAGTTTCCCTACTTCTTTGTAACCCCTACATTCACTAGAGTATTGAGGGGAGTATTAGATGCATGGTCGCTGTCAGGATGGACCCCCCCCCCGATATCTTATCTTGCTTTAATTGTTTTAGGTTGCTTATTGGTTTATTCGGGGTTTTCCTGGTTAATATAACCCAAGAAGAGGTTACTCATTACTTTCGGCTGTTCCTACCCTTTATGGTAGTGGCTGGGTGAGACCCTTTCAAAATAAGTAAAGACCACGCTACTAAGATGCGAGCAGAGGGATTTGGTGAACCTGGAAAAACTCGGCGGATACCCGTAACGCAGGAGTGATTTTTTGTTTCGTCACGCCAGGACTCGAATTAGATACCCAGGGGTATAAATTCAACAAAATTTCATCACCTCACTGCTTCTGTGGTCTTGATTTTACTAGGTGAGAGGGGAGGGTTATAATAGTTTTTTATTACTTCCGTCCCCACCCCCTTTTTTATAGCCATTTTCTTTTGTCTTCTTCCCAATGTCCTTTGCCACTGAATCCCCATTACCACCATAGTGTGGAATTAAGGTAAACCAACTCTAAAGAGAGGCGCTGGCAAGGGTTCATTGGGGCCCTGGCTGGGAAAAGATTGAACTGTCCTATAAACCACCAAGCCAAGAAATGTATAAAGGCCCCGCGTTCGCCGCATCCTTCTGATGGCAGCGAGAAGCGACCGAGCTTGACTCTGTCGCGCTTATCTTGCGTTGCTCGTCCCATCGATTCCGACGCGTTTCTCCCATACCCGACGACGTTCGACCCCCCCCCCCTCTCTTAGGGTTGTTTTGACATGCTTGTTCTCCGAAGCTGTTTCATGTTGCCGAGAGCCTGAGTCCAATTCCTTTCCCTTGCCGTCTGGCATCACACAAGAGGGTTGATGGTGTAGCCGGGGTAATGCCCCCGCTACAACTGAAGTTGGGAGGAATTGCACGGCCTCCTGGCCCCAGTGCCCGAAGTTGTGCGCCCTCCCAACCCCCCATTACCTGCAGGACGATCTGCGGCTATATATATATATATATCTTCCACTATTTTCACTTAAGTTTGCTTTCACCACTTCGCAGAGGTTTCCTTATAATATTTATGCGTGATGTGGCCTCGTTGCTATTGCGCTTTTAAATTCGAGAATTTTAAGACTTGTAGTCTGTGTAAGTATTCCAATGAATGCCCTGGGTACCTTTAGTCGACACGGACCTTTTTGCACACACCGTTACCCGTCGGGAGGGAGACCCCCTCGAACAGGAATAGATTGTGTTGCGTATCCTTTCTGTCTTGGACAACGGTACCTACTGTAAATCCCCTCCCTGCTGTAAAATCCTCTTTTCAAAACGTTTTCCCGTTCTCTTAAAAAAAATAAAAGGAGTAGATTATAATGTGGATGAATATGAAAGTAGAAGAGGATCGAGGAAAATATATTAGGAAGGGAGTACAACTCACACAAAAGTACGACCCCTCCCCCCCCCCTGCACCCAAACTTACCGTGGAACAGACACGAGGGACCACTACGACCTTTATTGTTTAGGTATGTACTATGGCGTTAGAAAGGCTGCCTAAAACGGGAATGCGTCTAATTGTACAAAAAAAAAGAATTCTCATTATTTTAGAGCCACCAGGCATTGGCTTCGCCACTCCCCCCCCCCGTAGAGCTTGCTCTTCGCTACTAAGATTAAAATTTAAAATCTAAAAAAAAGCAGCCACGGTTAAATTTGTATAAATTTTCTGAACTTCGCCAATTATAATAATTTTAAAAAGGGACTCTAATCTAAACTAAATTTCTCCCCTTTCAAAATATCACGTTGCTGAAATATAGTTATAGAAGAAGATATATAAAAATAAATTTTCTGAACTTCATCATTTGTAATTCTTTGGATTTTACAAAATTCACAAAATTTCGTTACTTATATTTATTTCTGAACTTCACCATTTTGTTTTTTGATATTATAAAAGAATTATTAGAAATAACTTTGATAAAAAAACAAAAAAACAAATTAAGATGAAATTATTATTCAAATACTAAAAAAAATCCCGTTAAATTATAGAATTAGTGATGAGGATGATTTTTAGGAGACGTATCGATGCCCTATGTATTACATTAATCACGTATGTTGTTTTTCAATCTCCATTTGGTAGTAGCAGCAGCAGTGTGCTGGGGGTTCTTTGTTGAACGTGGATGGAAGTGGCATTTGTGATGTGATTTGTTTAATGTTCTGTTTAAGTGTTGGGATTGCATCATGTTTAAGTGTCCTCCAATTGAAAGTATTTTGGTTTATTCGTTTGTTTTTGGCCTCAAATTGAAAGTGAAATAGTGATGTGGTTGTATCACTTAGATATGTAAGGAGAGATCTGTAGTAAAAAAAAAAAGTTAGAACAAGTAAAAATGTGTGGAAGGTAATATATTGCAGATTTTTGTTGTTCTTATTGGGTATGGATTTGCGCTGTCGTGTAGGAAGCGCAGGAAGGCCCACATTAATTAGCCCGTTTCCTTTGTCCGAATGTTCCGCATTTTGACTTGCGATGTTATAATTGTATTATTGAGATTTCATTTCTCATCTTGGTTATTTGGCTACTTGCGCCGCTCGGAAAGTAATGGAGACGAGACTTGGAAGTCTTACACACAGCCCCCATTTTGTTTGACATCAACAACGGCACCTATCGCATCGTTTTCATCCCATTATTTTCTTTTGAATATTTTATGTTTATTTATTGAATTGTTTATTCCGATTATTTATGGGCATGCTAAATTAAATCAAAGGGGAGGAGTGGGATCTATTGTTTTAAAAGGAAATTTTAAATTTGGCTCATCATCAATTTAGTAGTATTTGGCAACCATCAGGTTTTCTTTTGATGGTCATGGGGAGAAACTAAAATAAATTTTGAAATATTTTTTTCCCTATTCATTCTCTTTATAAATACATTATATATATATATATATATATATATATATATATATATATATATATATATATATATATATATATATATATATAATGTATTTATGAAGGAAGGAGAGGATTAAAACAAATGTGATGTTCATCCCAATTTCGAGCCAATGCTCATCATCAGATTCTACAAAATGCTTAATATGTGATAACCCTTTAATGAAATTTTGGTATTAAATGCTATTATCATGTTTTTCGTAATGTTTGTTTCATGTATTTTGTAGAACCTGAAGATAGGCATTGGTTTGACACATTCATAAACATTAAATGGAATGAACATTACATTGAATATTATATTGAACGCGGTATTTTTTACCTTCCGTAGGTGCGTAAATTTACATAAATCGGAAAGACAAGTAAATCCGCTTTGTTCGTTCCTAGTGATTTTTTTAAATTATTTCATAAACGTAAAATGATGTTCGTAAGTGCCCCCTATTGGGATCCTTCGCCCCAGCATTTAATCTTCATAGGCTTGTAATAATTCTTTTTTATCATAATTTTTTCATCTCACTTTTCTTCTTGCTTCATACTCCACCTTCGCCCCCCCCCTACTCCCCGTCTATATAAAAATACGCACAGCTTTGGGTGAAAAGGCGCGAAACCAGTTCAAAGAAAAATCGTTTCCTTTATAGTTTTCCTCTCTTGCCTTATTTGTTCACTTCCATACTACTTACGGGTTATCATCAATACAAGTATGGTGTTTTTTTTTGTTTATTTATTAAATGCGCTTCATGGCTGGCAAGTATATACACCCCAAAAACTTGTATCCTATTTTTTGCCTAGCGTTGCTTAGCTGAGTGGAAACACCTTCACATATAAGCGAAGTTAAACCACGTCCGGTGTGGTTAGTCGCCTGATGGTTTATCGATTCGTGTCGACTTTTCGATTGCCGTCATACGCTATAATCACCTGTGGCTCGGATTCCACGTTAAGCTGCCGGTTCCATTTGAATAAATGCTGGGGAGTAGGGGTAAACCAATACCAAATTGTTTATTTTTACCTTAAAAGAACTAATCATCATTAAGTTTCTCCATAGATCTGCAAAAGTGTTTATAATTTTCGCATGTCATAAGATGTTTTAAATTGTCCTTAGTATTTAGCGGGTTCGGTCATTCGCTTATTCGTGTGTTCTTTTATTTTCCAGTCACTTGACGAAAAGTACGACCTGGGAGGACCCACGGAAGAAGGGACAAGCCCAGCAGCAACCGCCACAGACACAGCCACCATCTCTTTCTCCGCTTCCTCAAGCTCCCTCCTCGCAACAGACAAGTCCGTCACCTGTTCAGCAACAGCAGCCACCGCCGCCCACACCAACACAAGCGACCCAGCCTCCTCCACACCCTGTTGCTACGCAGCAGACTCCGTCGCTAGTTCTTTCGTCGCAGCCACTCAGCACCGTCGTGGCTTCGTCAGCATCTGCCCTCACCACCGTCACCGCCGGAGGCATAAATGGCACTAATCCGTCCACTTTAGGGCTCCTGAGCCCCAATTTGGTGCCCCTCCCCGAAGGATGGGAGCAGGCGTCCACCGCTGATGGCGAAATTTACTTCATCAATCACAAGGATAAGAATACCTCTTGGTTCGACCCTCGAATACGTGAGTATTGTTAATTGCGAGTGAATTTGTAACGTTGCACATTAAAAGGGGGCAGGTGTAACCCATCTAGTTAGAAGAAAGAGGGAAGAAAAGAAACAAAGTCTGCTGACCAAAGTCGCGTGCTCTCACTTATTCTGATTGATGACCTTCCGACCTTCAAAACTTTCACTAATTCCCGGACTAACCTTGGGAGGACATTGACAATTATACCATTCGAAAGAGAATGTAAAACAACATTATAGTCAAATTTCGTTAGCATCGGCCGAATAGTTATGATGTTATTGCCAAAATAAAATAATTTCCCAGCTAGCCTTGGAGGACCTTGGCAATTAGATCATTCGAAAGAAAATGAAAAACAACATAAGGGTTTCAAATTTCGTTAGAATCGACCCAATAGTTACAATGTTATTAAAAAAAATAAGCAAAATTGGGCCCACCTACATAGTAAGATATAGAGTCGCATGTGACTAAAAAGTACAGTTGTAAATTGAGTCATTGGAGCAAATGAGAACTTCATCGAATCCTGTTGGCCTTGGGTATTCTACCTTTAGAGAATATTACTGACCTGCAGTAACGTTTTTTGAAGGATCCTCTATAGAGTCGATCGAACCTTAAAACCAATTTTGTGACGTGTTGAGAAGATAGTCCGATCTTTTTCAAATATTTGGAGGAGGGAGTTAATTCTTAAGGTCTCTTCTAGAGACCACCATTAAGAGCCAGCCCAAGAATGTCAAACAAGCCTATCTTTAGAGACTGAATTTGTAAAAAAAAAAAGGATGGGGGGAGAATGAAAAAAAAGAGAACATGACGAACAACTAATATTATGCCACTCTCAAAACTCAATCACACCACAATCCAGTGTGCAGGAGTTTCGTCCCATGAATCGTGAAACAAATAGATGTAGGGTTATCATTATAGAAGGAACTGGGGAGGGGGGGGGATTAAGGATGACAAACTACTTCAACCATCTCCATCATTGAGTATATATAAAAGAATGTAAGTACTACAATTCCGCATGATTCTCTTGACAGGTTCATTTCATTTAGTGCAAAAGGATTGAAAGGGCGTCCTTAAAAACAAGTGGCAAACAGCTATATCTGCTACTGCTACGTTATTACAACGTATGAAACACACCTGAAAAACCTTGATCCCCAGTGCCTCATTACACTCACGCAGCTCTTCAATCACTATTTGACACAAATCTATTCCGATTTTCTAGGAAAACTTATATAAAATACACACCTTTAATGCCAACAAGCCACCCACTTACCCCTCACACCACATACCGCCCCCACCTCCCTACTCGTAACCCCCAGAGACGGGAGATTCACGGAGGAAGACGCGTAATGCGACGCGGCACTCTTAGAACTGGCAAAGACCGATGACTCGCCCTTATCCCTGGAAATGGATTTAGCCTCGGGCTGTTGCCCATCCTGGTCGGGACCAGGGTCTCCTTCCTATACCTTCTGTTTCCTGATGGCGAGTGGTACCCTGGTGTGGAAGAATGAGAGATAGAAGGAATCCCCCCCCCCCTCCTGACTTTCCCAGTTCGCCGTTGGCCGCTCAAAATTCGTCTGCCCTATATACTGCGGAAATTAGAACAATCGAAAGACCATTAAGTAGACATCGCGTCTTCGCGCTATAGAACCTATCGCGACCCAAGACAATTAAGGAAGTCTGTTGGCGATGAATATCTCTCCCCGTCTAGATAATTTCGGGGTATATATTCGACAGTTCAGAATTCACAGGGAGATTGTGTCTGAAGCCGCCGTCCAGTACGTTAGTCGCAACGTCTTCGTAGTCGAGAGGGAATTGACTACATTCTTGTTCAGAGAAAAATTGAGTGATTGTCGAAGAGCCAAGGAAGTGTTAGTTGTCACTCAGTATTGTTCGTGGAGATAGTTAGACGCGTTTCAACCCTTCTCACTACGTCTTCGGATTTTAAGGATCGGAAAAGCCATCCCCGAAGCACCCTCTGTTTGCCTCTTAAGGATAAGAGCCCCCCCCCCCCCCCAACTTCAGTTTCCCGAAGTTAGATGAGTGTCCCGTGAGACGCGCACAAGTTCAAGGTTGAACTTACCTAGCTGGTCCTACTCGCCGCACATCAAGGTAAAAAGGATTTAACCCTCGCTTCGGCACGCTCCTCCCACCTTTACCCCCTCGAACCTCAGGGATCCCCTTTGCTCTAGAACTTGCAAAATTGTAAAATCATTGCCTAATTAATTATCCCTCGGTTCAAACTTAATTGATAGTGTCAATCATCTTACGGGTGAACCGTCAATATTTAATTCCATTGCCATTTAACTTGACCTATATGTAATCTTTATTCCTATTAAAGTATATTTTTGTAGCCATGTTTGAATATTCCTTGGCCTAGTAACTGTGTATTTAAAGCACTCTTAAAGCCATCCCCAGGTGGAGCCTTAATTTCAGTAGGCCAGTGTGCGTATAACGGCGTACACTCTTCTCATCCTTTTCCTTAGTCAGGGTCATAGAACAGAATATGATCTACCACTCACACCCTTCTCTCCTCTGAAACTTGTGCAACAAATGGCTTCATCTCCTCTGTGCCGACTTACAATCCGTAAAGAATTACACACCCCCGTGGACCTGCAATCCATTCACAACGACTTGCACACTCCCTCCATTCTAAAAACTTTCTACAATAAGTAAAATCTGTTTCAAGAAGTTCGTGCCTTACCTCCATCCCACCAACTCCCTCCAACACAGATCCCGCATCCCACCAACTTCCTCTAACACAGATTCCACATTCCACCCACTCCTTCCACTCTATTGACATCCTCCCATTCAACACGGATATCATCCGCAACAAGTAGCAAGTATTACAAAAAAAGGCCCCACCATATTCAACATTTTCATGCATCACATACCCCTCACCTCTACCCCACTCAGTCCATCTAAACATCTATGTAGATGACCTATCCATCACCTCCACATACACAGTCTACAGAAACCTCCATGTTAGCCAGCATGTAAACCTCCCCCAAAATCAATAGTCTCCCTTTTTACCCCTGACAAGCAAAAATCAAACGACCAACCCTCACATCTTGCTCCACAGCCAATCTTTCCCACTCAACCATAACCCCACAACTGGGTGTCATCCTCCATGGAAAAACAAGTTTGTTTTTCAAATGGTCAGCTCAACAAAATAAGTTAATTCATGGATGATGAGGCTCCTTCCCTATTTCACAAAGGACTTGAATTCCCTCCTTAAGAATAGAAATATATTTTTCCGAGTTGATATTGCCAAAACATTCAATCAAATCTTTTATAATTCCAAATCGTTTCTCACTCTATTGCAGAAAAGCCACCATTTTTCACTGTTGACTGTAACCATCTTGTGTCAAATTCGTGAGGGTGTAATTACAAAGGCATACCCATCCACTGTCTGTAAATTGAGCAAACTTTGATTGGTCAGAAAAAATTATGCTGTGCCAAAATTCCAATGGCTTGTCACTCATTTCACCCCCCACCTCATTCCACTTCTTAATATTAGTTATAGTTAAAATTGGTTTTCTCTTGGCCACACATCCACATTATCCAAGAGAGTCCAGGTAATTAACTGCTGTTATTATGCTAATTTCGGAATATCTCTGCCACTTGAGAAGCTTTTAACTGAGGGTTGTTCTCGATGGTTCATCGAACAGCATGAACACATCTTTCAAAAGACCCAGAACAACCAGATGGCGACTCCAGTGATGTTTTGCCCTTTGCTTTAAATTGAACTACTTTTGCTTTTGAGCCATGTTAAATAATTGCACCATTAAACTGAAAAGATATAAACAAATACTAATCATAATAATGACAAAAAAATCTGAATAAAAACTTTTTATCATAAAACTTCAGGTGTCTATTTACTCCATGCTTGTCTGTATGTCTTCAACACATTTCACACTTTCTTTGCAGATCTCCTTACAGTTTCTGCGTGATAGTCCCTTGTTGCTTTTACTTTTATGAGCACCCATTGAGCCCTTCATGAAGCACCCATTGAACTCTTCATGAAGCACCCATTGAGCTCTTCCTGAGCACACATTGAACCCTTCCTGAATACCATTGAGCATTCCTAAACCTGTCATGAGACCTTTGTATCTTCTCCAGATTACTTGGCATCACCTTATACTGTCTCCAGCCCTCCTCTTCCATCGTCCTGTCCCTTCACATTAACCTGTCTGGCTCAGTGTGATGCACTAACTAGCATCAATCGGCTCTTATAATCCTCTATTAATATAAAACATTTACAACAGAAATGAAACGAAGGACTACAGGTCATCACTGGATGCCTCCATAGCAACTCAATTTGGACGAAGGTGGTGCCCATATAACATCACCTACATGACACATAGCCCAATTTACCCTTGCTATTACATAGATTTCGAAGTTATCCTCTGCTGGGTTGCTGGAAAAAAGGCTACCTCATAGACAGCAACCGGATAAGAGTGTTTCGCGCTTACGCTGCCTACATGGTAGGAATCAATACATGCCTACAGGATGCTTGGCAAATAAAAGGGGGAAACCATACCCATAAATTTAAAGTTTTGTGCCATTGTCCCCCAACTTTTCCTGCGAGTCAATTCCCCAAAGACTCGACTGTATGAAGTCAGTTTCTGTCATCTCCAAATCTGACACTCGCAGGAGATGCAGCACCATCAGATAGACCATTCCTGGAAACCTTTTTGAAAAGATTACTTGGTACAAATTGTGCGCCACTTTTAGGTTGAATGCCCTAGTCTTGGCAAGCTTAGCATGTGGTACACATCCCTGAACCAGGAAGAACAGGGTAGTTACCGCCTGTCCCAGTTGCTTGGGGTGGGTCGCTGTTCCGTCTTCTAATTTTGAGGGAAGTGTGCTTCTTATTTTTTGTCACCAGTGTTGGTGTTATTGATATTACTATTTTCAATTAGCCAATTATTGTTTTTTGGCCCTACCATCGTCGGTGCCCGCCAGAAGGATTTGGTTGAAAAAAGCAACTAAAACAGGGGCTGCCCTGTTAAGACTTTATGCAGTCACCAGCCAAAACTCAACCCTACAACCCTCAGCTTGACTAACACCTGGATACAATCCTGGACTGGGACCATCCCACTTGAATGTATTTCTCGGTAAGTTAAGTTGCAATTGAACTTCTTAGCTGTTGCATGGGCTGCTAGCGTGAGACCAGGACTTGAGGGGTCCTGGGCATTAGGCCATGATTAATGGGAAGATCGGGCTTGCACCAATAAACCCATATTTGTGTGTAATGGACTGACCACCTCCCTGCTGCCATTCCCGGGTGCATAAGGCTGTACCGCTTATGGCAGACAGCATGCCCAGCATTCAAGGCTGTTTTTTAAACTAGCCAGCCTGTAGTGCAAAAGAAAAAGTTGTAGAGTGGTCAGTCATTTCCAAGTGGATATGACGAGTGAAGATTGCATTTAGAATGAAATAAGAATAATGAATAATGCCCCAGTGTAAGTTATATATGCGCATTATAGACTGAGGAAAGACTTGCCAAATTAATGGCAACATTTAATTCCAAAGTATCCAGTGTAACACCGCCGAGGCTCTCATATAAATTCCAGCCTTTAAAAATGAATAATCGTACAACTAACGTATTTTGATGTGATAACAAAGGAAAATTAAAAATTATGATACTAACAAGTATACTTTATTTGCAAAATGGCAAAATAAGAGTGTAAATAAGTATTTTGGCATGGCATGGAAACATTGTGCGAATATGGTTACAAATAAAGGGCTCTCATAATATTTGAAAAAGCAAGATAATCAAGTACTCAAAGAAGATTGGATTGCTTAAAAAATGGAAAGACTTCCAGGACCACAGCAAACCTTCCTCACAGTGGAACTCTGAGGAAATTACCTCAACAAGCACGTTGATGTATGCCGAGATCAGTATCGAAGAACTCTTATGATAATTCAGGCAGAACTACAAGATGATCTGTGTATGGCTGGGACATCAGTTATGAAAAGAGTACTTTTTAATAAATGAGCTCAACACACAAGCTCTCAGATTTTGATGATCTTGCTTTGGTCTGATGAAACCAAGATTGAACTCTGGATGAACTGCCTATGATCGGAAGAAGAACATCCGCACAGTCAAACGGGGAGGCAGCAACATCATGGCTCAGGCTCTTTTACTTTTATTGGCACTGGCGCTCTTCATGGAAAAATGAAGTATTGGCCAATAACATAGTGTTGATTGTGGAGAAGTTGGAGATGCAGAATGATTGGAAGTTTTAGCAAGAAAATGATCCAAAGCACTCTACTCATCGTATCCCAACCAGAACACAACCTAGATAAAATTAGAAGCCTCAGCACACCACCTCGAACACTACCCATCCCATCCCAGCCACCAACAACAACAGATTCCACCATCTAGACACAAAAAAGAAGCACCAGCACACTTTCAAACACCTTATGCAACCTACCCCCACCCTAACCAAATTTCAACCTAATAAAACACATCCACAGCTCTCTCACCCAAAGACCCTTGAATAATCTACAACCAAACAATTTCCAAATAAACCAACGAGAGAAATCACTACACTGGACACAACACACACACACACACACACACAGTCATCCTTTCCCAACTAAGGTCAGGCCATTCCACATTACTCTAACATTACAAACACAGAATAAACCTCACTCCACCAACATGCACCAGATGCAACCAACACCTCAGACACACACACACACACACACACACACACACACACACACACACAACATGCTCAACATCTCCGACCTTAAGGTCCTGGGGGTGTGGTGGCCTTCCTAGGGGCTTCTTAACCTCGCAGTAGAAAGGTAGAGGGGCTGGAAACTAGGCCTGCTCCTTCTATTATCGCTTGTTTAGGGGATTACAAAACCATTTGGATGGTCTTAGGTTGTCATCAAGAGAAGAGGTTGAAATCGACTTGGATTCATATTTTGCATCAAAACCTAAAGAATTTTACGAGCATGGCATTTACAAATCTGTTGATTGATAGAATGATGTTCAAGAAAACAATGAAGGTTCTGTTTATGATTAAATGTTTCCATTGTCATGAGTTTTTTCATATTCAATATATACCTTAAAATCGGACATTACTTTCGTTCCGACTGGATACTTGATCCACACAACCTTTGACTGCTCTAAACCTTATTCGTTAATCCCCAGAATTTTTCCATACATTTTACTTATCTCTCTTTCAAATGCCTTAGAACACAGCAACCAGACCCATTCCATAATACACTCACCACCACTTTTTAGCCTTGGCAACTATTTCATCTGCTCCACCGGCCTTCCCATTTTTTAGACCTTTCATAGAATTAACAACCTCTTACATGATTATCTCTTCCATACCCTGATACAGCACCTAATTTATGCCCATAAAGCCATTCATATTTACAGTTACAATGTCTTCCATAGCCACATTATACAACTTATCCAAGTATTCTCATCACCATCTACTTTTGACCTCATTGTTCACGCCATTCTTGTCCTTGGTCACACAACTATTCTTCTCCTGGTTCCTCACCATTCTCACTTCCTTCCTGGTCCCATCACTTGCTGCTTTCTTATTGTTTAATATCAATCACTTGTTTCACTTTCCTTTCATCTCCTTGTATGCACTCAACCGCATCACTGTCATTCTGACGTGTACTATTAAGAATTGAATGTGTGCCTCCTCTTTATTTTCACTACACACTTCACATCATCATTCCGCCTTTCAGGTTTTTGCTTCTCTCTCCAGTTCTAGCACACCTACACACAATTCTTTCACTACCTACTATCAGTTCCTTAAATTTGTTTCTATTTGCATTATCCCCAAACTTGCACTTATTTCCCCCTCACTTTCTCTCTTATTCATAATCTTTCACTTCTGATTCTCCCTTTCTACCTTCCTCACATCGTATCATAGTAGTAACCATTTTAACCCTACACAGCACAATTATGTGATTAGATAGTCCCATATTCGTATCTCTTACAGCATTCCCATCAAATACATCACACTACTCACTATGCACAAATCACTCATACTCTTTAAGTTCTTCCTCTCTTTTTTGCCCAACCCATGTGTATTTATGCACATCCAGGTGCTGAAAGAATGTTTTGCTGCATATTTCTTTTAGCACAGAACCCTATTATCCTCTCTCATTGTCACCTATTCCTTCATACTGATGTCCTAAAACCATCAACCAATACCCATTCCCAATTCAATCTACCACTCTCCTAAGTAATTCCAGAACCTCTCTTTATAGGCTTCATTTCTACCATTACATGCTCAATGCACTAGAACCATGCACAGTTTCAATTCTCGAGATTACAAATTGAATTGTAATCTTTGTAGCTTGCCACTCATAATTACTCAAAAGCACTGTCACACCCTCTCTACCTCTACCCCCTTGATCTAGGCCTGATTGCAGTCCATTCACTGCATCCCACACAAACTCTTCATTCCTTTTCATGTTTGTCTCACATAGTACAAGCATCTGCAATCTTCCAGTTTTAAAGACAATGGCTACCATTCCCCCTTTTTCACATATACCCCTCACATTCCATACACCCACTTGATTCACAACCTGATGTGGATTAACCCGCCTCAGATAATAGGGTCTGCAACATGCCTGCCCATTATCATTATTGAAGTTTGCGCTCCTGGTATAAAAGCCTTCAGGGAGGAGGGGGGGGGGGCTTTTCAGGCGACCAGACCCCTATCTTTCTTTAGGGTATCCTCTGGAGGGCAATACTCGGATTCCCTCTGCCTAATTTTTTTAGCGGCTATAAAAATGTCATTCAGGTAGATTTATGCCTTTGGTGACTATCACATATTAAAAAAAAAATGCTTAGATGAGGCATAAAACTGTCTGAACTATGTTTAGGCATGATTATTGCTTCATCTATATTGGCCAATACATATAAAGTACCAAAAACTGATTTAATCACAAAACATAAATGTGATCTTCAGCTGTAGCAGAAGCTATGCTTTGCATTTGGTTGGAGGTGAAAAGAGTTATATTTATTATGACCACCCTAATAATAAGCAGTTACTGCCTACCTATATGTTGAAAAAGTGCTCTGTTTAAATGAACATCTTGAATAAAAAGTCCTCCACTGGTCAATGCATACCCATATGTGGCTCATTTGACCCAAGAAAAAAAATTCATGCTTTAGGAAAGTTCTTCCTCATCCTCCATCTTCACCTTGCCTTTCAGCATCTAATTACTATTTATTTTAATCACTACAATATCACCTACATAGCAGAGCTTAAATGATGAGAGATGATTATCAATAATGATGGAAATTACTTTGCTAAGTAATTTTTTTTTATATCGTAAAAATGATTTTAATTTGTTTTTTTTTTAATTCTTGGTGATGTAATATATTTCATTTTCCACTTTGACACTAGTTTTATATTGCAGCTCGACATTTACAGACAGCTGTGGGGAAGGGAACGTTAATTACTCATCAGCAGCAGCAACAAATCCAGCAGAATCAGCAGGTATGAGATTTCTTTTGCTCTAGCTACCTCTGTTCAAGTGTTTGCACTTGTTAGTCACATTAGAATGTGATTTTTTTTTCACCAACTTTGGCTCTGAAGGGTTTCTGTTCTGTGTTCAGCATTCTGGTTTAAAGAGAACTTTCATCATGCCTAATCCTTCTTTTAGGAGGTTCTTTTCAAATGGGTTGTGGTCCATGAAAGCCTTTTACTCTTAAAATATGGTTTAACATTTTTTTATGCATATTGATTAAGCCAAATTAACACACATTCAAGATTATTTTAATTGGTTATGGAACAACTTCGGCAAACATTCTCTTCTTTAAGGTGTCCATTTCCAGTGAAGGCCGGATTTTCCACTCGGCTCCTTACCTGGCGGCTGTACTTCCTCTAGATAACATTAATCTTTGGTATACTAATGAGTGTTTTGTATCATTATAGAAAAATCCCATTTTATTTGGTTGTATTATTTAAGAAAAACCTCAACTGAATTGACCAAACCATAGAAAAGGAGAAATCTGAAGGTTGATCTTTGATTGTGAGCATTTCGGTCAACCTCTTTATCATATTCAAGACCCTGAAAAATAATTGACATTACTATAATTTATTTAGTTTATTATTTTTATTTTATTTAGTGCTGTAGTTGGGGTGAACTGAGGAAAATAAATATAATGTTGGATCTTGTCTCACTTGACTTGCTTTGCAAAAGTATGGCTGATAAGACAAGAAAGAGAAACGGCCAAAACAAAATTTAGAAGATTATACCCTAACTAAATATCTTCTAAAACTGTTAATCATTGTAAACTGATTTTTTTTATCCACCAGCTTTTTTCTTCTGATTCCCTCTCCCTTGCTGCCTTCTTCACATCTTCTGACCCAAACCAATTTAACATACACCACACAATCTTATGTTCAGATAATCCCACACTCGTACCTCTCATACCCAAGTTTCATAGACATTAAAGGACTTGTGCATATCTTTAACCATTCTCTCACACAACTCTACCATTCCAAACATCTAGATATGGATTCCACCCACTGCACTTAGAAGTGCCTTCGTTACTCACATCACTCCACTCATACAAGAAAGCTTCAATCAAGTCAGACCACCATACACATGGAATAGCATCAATTGACATCAGGGCTTCTACACTGTGGCATGCCAAGAAGTGCAAGTGAGCGGTTTAAAAGCTTTGCTTGCATGGGTCTTTTTTTTTAGAGAGACTCAGGATGGCGCAGTTGATACTCCGCTCACCAACAGTGCTCTGGGATGCTTGAACCTGTTCGCAACTTGCCTCATGCTATTATTTGTTCTTTATTTTTCTTTACCCCTTTTCTCACACCCCTCTCTCTACCTAACTACACATCAAAGCCACTAAAATCCACTCAACCCTCCCCCTCCCTTTATGCCCTATCATGAACTAGGACCCCCCCATCATCTTTTCCACACACTATTGGCATTTCATAGCAATGGGGGAGGTACTGCGCCGTAGCATCTGGTCTATTACGGGTTCATCCCTTGGCAGAAGGTGCCCTCTACACCCGCCTCACAAACAAACCCACACCTATCATACGCAATATCATCCACTCACCCCTTTCGTTCTCAAACATTCAGTCACATAATCAAACCCAGCTTTTACGCAGTCTTCCAACCCTTCTCACACCTCAACACTCAGTTTTGTATATTCTCTGTACAACTCTATTTCAAACCATTCTCCTTATATGCCGATACCACCTCAGAACACATTTAGTCACAGCCTCATTCACACCATAAATACCCCTTATCCAGTCGTTTCTTACTCTACATTTCACGTGAATACAAAAAAAAACTTATTGTCCATTTGAATTGCTCTCATTCAAGATTTTTTTTTCCTATACCATAGTATTATCCCATACTCCAGCATTTTCTCATGCAGCTGCCTGGCATATTCCACATTCAAAACCTTACCATATTCTAATCACCCCTGTGATTTCTTACCATTAAACACCTTTTGGTCGCAATCTGCCTCATCTTTACCACTATCACTTACAATGCATCCTAGATACAATTTCACACTTGTTCAAGGGTGACACCACAGACTATGATATCGCACCTCATTCTGACTCTCCAAATACTATTTCCTTCAGTCACTTGTAGACCCCTCCAGTCACACCCACTAAAAGGTTATAAGCAACATTTCCAAATCACATTTACTCTCAACCACCAACATACCAGCATAGATAGAACCTCTAGCTCACCAATCTTACACCTCTTTTCCTCATTTCCATACCTACTCTTATTCCTCCATCCATAAAGATTTAACAGCCATGGCAACATCACACAACCTTGTCTTGCATCCTCACTGATGTGGTCACTAACATTTATACACCCTCATTGCATCATGCTATTCTTCACTCAATAACACAGCTACCTCCCCCCCCTACATATACCCTCACCCGTCGCATCTGATCGTACGCCATTCATACCATCCTTCATTTCCATTATGTTTGCCTCGCCTAATGCAAGCATTTACAATCTTTTTCCCTCATCACACACTCCATTCACATGTTATACGCTGTTATATGTCATCTAAGAAGTGTTTGGAAAACTTTTTAAATATCATATACCTTCAAAAAGCTTAATGTTTTTGATTTAATGTGTTATAATTTTTTTATTTCATAACTTCAAGTGGATAGTGACCAACCATCAACTTTACTGTTAGATCCCATGAGTGTCGGATATTGTTTTTAAACTTCCACTTTGTTTAACTATATTAAATATTAGGGGCCAAAGAAATTTAGTTTTAGTATTTCCACTGTTGTCAAATTCTCTTAAAAAAGAAAGAAAGAATAGCTGTATTAAATGTAGTTTGTTATAAACTTTTGTTTAGATTTTGTTATACACAAAACATTGTTGTTGTTGGATTCTAAATCGATAGGATTTTATTTTCATCGGCGATTCCTGCTTTATTTTGGTCACTTAAATTGGTTCCTCTGTTGGGACTGGTGCCCTTCTTCCGTCTGATTCTTCATAAGTAGGTGTTGTGTTTGCAGCTAGTGGTTCATCCATTACCACCTGTGGGTCCTACATCAGTAGGTTCGAACTCTGCAGTACGACACCATAATTTAAGCTTACAAAAGCTGCAACAAGAGCGTGAAAAACTTCGTCTTAGGCGTCAAGAGATTGCTCGAACACAAGGAGGGGTAAGGATTTACACAATTTAGAGATTTATTAACGAATGTGTTGAGGAATCCTGAAGGATCTTTTGTTGGACGTTGATTTGCTGCTCGTCGATATACTTTGATTTGGCTGGAAGCGCCGTGAGCTTCTTTTTGGCAGTATTTATCTATTAGTTTGGTTTTCTTTTGCGTGTTCTCACAATATTTTCCTTTGAAAATGTTGTTGGTGCTTATGGGGTGCCATTGTCTTTAAGAGGAAAGACTTCTAATTGGGAATGGCACTAGAAGCCATACGTAATGTCGATTGATTAGTTAATTATGACTAAGTATGTGGCAACATTAATATATTTTGCGACCTCTGTATAGTGTATATGGTATTTTTCTTCTAACCTGGAAATTGCAATACTAATTTTTGTTTGCACGTTATCAGTCGTATGGTTTTCATATCTAATATGCTTGCATTAGATGCTCCTTATTTCACGTAATGGTATTGGTATTTTTGCATACTTTCTTTTAAAATAACGCTTCTGCCTTTGCCTTTTAAGTAGTCTTGCATTAATATTATGGTTTGTTTGGTTTTGTCTCCACATAAGCTGTAAGAGGCACATATACTAAGTTTTTTGTTTTTTTATCTGTTTTTTGAAGAGGTTCTTTGTGTCCCATAGTTATCTGGTATTTAGATGTTTAGTGTTCTGTTTCTCTGATCCCACATTTTTTCCCTTCTACTGCCCCACTACTCTCTTTTCCCCATTCCCCATCTATCCTTTTACTCAACGTAGGGGGGGTTTCACATGACATCTGGAGGCATGCATCCTATCCCAGCCCTAATGCCTCCAATGCAATCTGTGGCTATATCTTCCATACATTTTCACATTTAGCTTCTACTTTTTTCTCAGATCTCTCCTTACAAATTTTCTGCGTGATACGCCCTTGTTGCTATTACCCTTTAAATTCTGGGGGTAAGAAGGGTGGTTGCTGAATACTATGATTTGGCATAGACCATACTTAGGGATGCGACTGCAGTTTCTGAAAAACTGAATTGTTGGTTAATATTTAAAATATTTGAAAAAGTGTATTTTTTTAATATCACTGTGATGTTAAAATTAAAAGTATATGGCAAACTCATGATAATATTCCTTAATTTTGAGTTTGCTGATTGCAATTGATGGTTTTCCAGGTAATTGTCACTGAATTTTAAGACATTTATTTTTATAACAGTAGTAATCGATTAGCTTTGCTATTTATTTTATGTTGTGTTGAATTTCATCTCTAATGGACGTGGACTACTTTAAGTATCTTTAAAAGTTTCTTTTAAAAAAATGCCTTCGTTTCTGCAAGCTGATTGGCCTCTTTTTGAATCAGACTCTGGTAGAACATTAGTTTTTACCTTATTTCTCTCGGCAGGAGTTCACCCAAAGGAGGGTTATTCGAGACGAACAGGCCCTTGCAGACGGCCTTCGACGAACGTCCATTGCTGCTCAACAGCAGCAGCAGCGACAGCCTACTCCACAGCCATCATCACAAACTACCCCTACCCTTCCTCCTCTGGTTTCTGTGACCTCCTCTCCTTCTTCCCTTCCTCCTCCGAATCAAGCGACCTCTGTCGAGCTCCCGTTCAATTCCGCCGATCCTTTCATGGCCACCACCGATTTTCATTCGAGGCAGGAATCTGCAGATAGCGGACTCGGTCTTGGGGGTAATTATACTCATCCGCATACCCCAGAGGACTTCCTGAACGTCATGGAGGATGGAGATATTGCGTCCACTGAAGGTGAGATTGACACCTTTTTACATGTAGTTGGCCATATAAAAATTCTAGCTGCTACAAATTGCTTCTCTACAAAAGAAAATGTAAAAATCAAATGAAAATTAGCCTGCTAATGTGGTTGGAGAAGTGTCCAGTTCAGAAAGGTTAAAGGAAATCTTGCTGCTATAACTAAAAATAATCATATGAGAAGGTTTATTAAAAGCACCGATAAATTTGTTGTATGTACCAACATGTGAATAATGTAGCAATCGCTTTTTGTGTTCATGAATGCTTTAAAGAAGTATACACATTGTTTGGAAAGGTGTGAATTTCGGTCAAAGAGTAACACTGGGAATGTAAACTTTGCTCTATGCTTATGACCTTGTTATGTGAATGAGAGTGAACTGAAGTCACTTAAACTTGCGCACTACCAGCAAGTATATGATTGGCTTTGTGGGTGTAAATCAGGTGCTGTAGCGAGGCATGGAAGAGAGAAATTTGGCAGAGGTTGTTAGTACTATGACAGATCTGAAAAGTGGGGAGGCTTCTGGAATAGATGATATAATCGCTAAGATTCCTAAAAGTAGTGATGATTGTGTTATGGAATGGGTCTTCTGGCTGTGTTGTATTACATTTGAAAGTCAAACCTAGTAATTCTCAGGAAAGCCGTCACAGCATGTGGTTTTCTCCAGAGGTCTCCTAAGGAGGTTATATTGAAAGAGGTTCTGTAGTGGGGTGGGGGGATAGGATGAGGTGGAAAATGTTTTCAGGTTGTATTCATGTAGGGTGGGGTAGTGTCATGATCATAGCCAGGCTAGTGAAACGTACAGGGATCTACGGTTGTTTCAGATTTGTCGATATCCGAGGAAGAGCAGGTGGGGGGTGGGGGTGCGCTTTGGAGTAGGGGTATTTTGTGGCTGCTGGTTTGAAGTTTTCTTTCGGTTGGGTTACAGTAGGTTATCTAGGGTGGAGAGGGTGAGTAATGGGCATAGAAGCTTACTGAAGAATTGTGTGCCTATCATATTTAAGTAGTCATCAATTGGGAAGATTTTTCTTTGACTTAAAGGTGGGTTTTGTGCAGCTACTTAGACCTTTTTCCTTTTGGATTATACTCTTTGTTGTAGTAGTTAGTGTCTAGTGGTTTTTGTATAAGGATGTGGTGTGGGACAGTGTTGAAGGCTTTGCTGACATCTATAGCGGCCATGGCTGCATTGCGGGGAGACAGTTTTGGCTGAACCCTTCTGTGTTGTCACGGTGATTAGTAGTGTGGTTGTAGATTGTTTTTCTCCCTGAAACCTAGTAGGGTCTGTGATAGGGAGAGAGTGAGTAATAATCTTCAAAGATTGTTGAGTAGTGAGATCAGTCTGTAGGAGGTAACAAGGAGTAACAAGGAAAGTAAGTACCCTAGGAGACCTTACGGTCCATTCAAAGAGGGTACCTTTGGACTATCAATCGAGCAGGCACATGACTGCTCAATTGTTTTGCGTCCCTAAACGGCCACTTTTCAAGACTTTGTCTAGTCTTGACTTGAACTGGTCAACAGATTCACTGTTGACAACTTCCACTGGAAGTGCGTTCCACTTACCGCAGATACTGTAGGTGAAAAAATTTCCACACATATTGCGGTTGTAACGCTTCAGTTCAAGTTTGAAGCCATGATTGCGCGTTCTGTTCTCACTCAGTGTGAAAATATCCCGGTAGTCAAAATTGTCGAACCCTCGAAGCATTTTGAAAACTTCGATGAGCTGACCACGCAGTCTACGGGTTTCCAGCGAGAACAGATCTAATTCCCCTAGTCTATCCTCATAACTTTTATGTCGGATAGAAGGAATCAGCTTGGTTGCCCTGGCTTGTACGCGTTCCAACCTTGCGATATCCTTTCGAAACGAAGGACTCCAAAATTGTACGGCATACTCCAGGTGCGGCCGAACGAGGGAGTTGTACAGACAAAATATTATCTCCTTGTTACGGTATCCAAACTGGCGCTTTATGTAGCCTAACATCCTTTGGGCTTTCTTCTCTGCCTCGATGCACTGTTTCGAGAACTTGAGGTCGCTAGTGATAGTGACACCCAAGTCCTTCTCAGTGTCACTCGATTCAAGAGCAGTGCCCTTAAGGATATACAGAGATTGGGGGTTTCTGAGGCCGATATGCATTACTTTGCATTTGTTCACGTTAAAAGGCATTTGCCACGTGTCCGACCACTCCCCAATCTTCACAAGATCTTCCCGCAGGCGGGCAGTATTTCCATCCTTTGCAACGTTCATACCAAGCTTGGAATCGTCGACAAATTTTGAAATCTTGGCAACCATGTCACCGTCCATGTCGTTGACGTAGATGATGAATAGTAGTGGTCCCAGGACAGAACCTTGAGGCACCCCGCTAGTAACGGGCACCCACTCAGAAGCCTGTCCATTTACCACCACCCGTTGCCGTCTGCCACTTAGCGAGTTCTCGATCCAGCCGGCTACTTTTCCGTCTATGCCCAGCGCTCGCACTTTCCGGAGAAGGCGGTGGTGTGGTACCTTATCAAAGGCTTTCTGAAAGTCTAAGTACACCACATCCACCGCCTTGTCCCGATCGTGCTCACTGAACACGAAGTGGAAGAATTCCACAAGGTTCGTCAGGCATGACCGTTACCTTCGGAAGCCGTGCTGGGAACTCCTCAGTAGCAGGTTTGACTCTAAATACGTCATTTTGTCCACCATGATGCTTTCCATGAGTTTACTGACTATCGAAGTCAGACTGATAGGTCGGTAGTTTGACGGATGGCTGGGGTCTCCTTTCTTGAAGATCAGAGTCACCTCCGCCTCACGCCAGTCTCTAGGAACGCATCCGGTCCGGATTGACATGTTAAAGATAGCGCACAGATGTCGTGATACTTCATCGCACACTTCCTTCAACACCTTGGGTAGAAACCCGTCCGGTCCAGGGGACTTATTCGTCTTTAGGTCAGGATCTTTTTCTTTATTTCTCCTTCGGTGAAGTCCATTGCCTCCAGCTTTTCCCCCGAGTAGGAATACGTGGGCTGGGGGATGGGACCACACTCTTTAGTAAACACTGAGGAGAAGTAGTCATTGAGAAGAAGGTTAGCATTTTCTGCATCTGAGTGAGTTAATGCACCCTCCTCGTCCACTAAGGGCCCAATCCTACGATGGATTGGTTTACGGCTATTTACATAGCCGAAGAACTCCTTGGGATTCTCCTTGCAGAGTCTCGCCACTCGGAGTTCCTCAGTACGCTTAGCCGCCCTTATGCTGGACTTCACTCTCCTGGCTAGCCTCCGGTACTCGTCAAAGGCACCCGAGATCTTCGATCGCCGGTACGCATTTCTCTTCTCCCTAAGCAGTTGGCCGATTTCTCGATTAAACCACTTTGGTTGAACAGAAGACCGACGGAGCCATTTCAGAGGGATGCAACTTGATTGAAGACTCATGAACTTATTTTTGAAATTGTTCCACGAATCCTCAACCTCATCGCATACCGCTAGCCTTACATCAGTCAGCCCAGCACGAAGGCTTGCAAAGTCTGCTCTTCTCAAGTCAAGTTTCCTTGATTGACTGGCAACAGACCTTACCTTCGGGATCTTGACGGTAAATCTAACTAGCTGGTGATCACTGCCACCGAGCTCTTCGCCTACAGAGACATCCTCAACGATATCATCCTCAGAGGTGAAGACCAAGTCGAGGATATTGTCTCCTCTCGTCGGTTCTCTGACCCATTGAGTGAGGAACTCGTTGTTGGTGAACTCCAGGAGTAGCGCGCTCTCGCCATAGGCTGCTCTGGTTTCCCAGTCAACTTGTCTGTTGAAGTCGCCCATAACGATGCACACTCTGCCTTGAACAAGCTCACCCAGCAGCTGGTACAGTTCCCTGTCCTTCTCAACGGGTTGGGAAGGGGGTCTGTAAAGCACCAGGGTCCTGTATCTGACAGGACCTATCTCTAGGTCCTGTGGATTGGTGTGCATGTTTTAGATGAGGGGGGGCTGTCTTTGAGTGCAAATATGCCTCTTGGTGGATGTTTGAGATGTGGTCTGGTCTTTGAGCCTGGATGGGATTTATGCAGCTGGTGGGTTTTTGGCTGATTTTCAGTAGCGAGTCATACCAGGGGGTGGGGGCATTTTGTATGTGAATTTATGGTTTGCAACAGTTGGGAGCCATTTTTGTTAAAGTTGTTGGGATGTGGGTATTTTTTGTCCAAGTTTGTTTCTTTTTCTTTTCTTTTTGGTTGTCTATTAGCAGTGTGAAGTTGGGATTGATACATTTTAAGTCCTTGGGGATATATTTCTTTCTTGCCTGGTGGATTGTGTTGCTGAGGTATGTGAGTGCTTGGCAGAAGAAAGGGAATTTCTTGAGTGAGAAGTTAGATAGGGAGTTTTCTCTGTTGTGAATTCAAACCACTCGGCTCATTCTGAGAGTGGCAACCGGTTTAGCAAAAAGCCTGCTGAACAGTGTTGGTCATTTTGTAGGAGTGTGTCTGGTGGTGTTAGTTTGAGGAAAGTCCTTGTATATCAAGGTGAGCAAGATGCGGTGTGTTGGGTTGGGTGTATATCTTGTTTTGTATCATGTATTTGTGGAAAGTTTTGGGGTATGATTAGGAAATTAAATGGGATTTCTGGATTAGGGAATTGTTGATGTATGAGTTAAAAAAAAAATATGCTGCTTGTTTCGGATACTGTTGGTGTTGAATTAGGGAATGATGTATTGGGTGGGATGTCAGATTTCTTGGAGGAAGTGGGGAGTTAGTTGTGCATTGATTTCATGTCCACTGGGTTGTGTAATTATTTAGAGACTAAGTTGATTTGTTGCATGTAGGTAAAGTATATGGAAAATACTGATTAGGCATATAAGAAGGATAACTGAGGGACTGATTGGGGATGAACAAGAGGGGGGGGGTCAAGTGGGTAATGAGTGTGTGGATGAAATATTTGCACTGAGACAGCTAGCTTAAAAACAATGGATAAGAGGTAGTGTGTGATGGGTTCTTGGATCTGGAGAATGTCTATGATCATGTAGATAGAGGAGCATTTTGGTATGAATGTAATGGATTGAAAAGCATGTGAGTATGGCGGGGGTTAGTGAAAGATAACTGGAGTAAGTGATATGACATGTAGGGGTGCAAGACAAAGTTGTTTTGTCATGATGGCTGTTTAAGATTTTTATAGAATGTACTGATAGAAGTAAGTGTGGGAATGAAGGAAAGGGATGTAAGATTGGTCAGGTACAGGTTCTATCTATGTGGTGATTTTTAAATGTTGATGGAAGCTTTTTGACTGGGTGTGACTGGAGGAGTCTAGAAGAGAATGCAGGAAAGAGGAAGGTAATAGTATTTTGAGAGTCAGAATGGGGTGTGATATCATATCCTGTAGTGTCGCCCTTGAGCAACTGTGAAGTTGTATCTAGGATGCATTGCCGGGGGGGGGGGTAGATTGTTAGTGAACGGTAAGGGTTTGAGGGTGGAATGTACTGCCGTTGCTGTATGGGAGTGAGACTGTTATGTAAGGTGGAGGAAATATCTTAAGAGCAATGGAAATAAACAACTTGAAGGATTCTTGGTGTGCAAAAGGTAGGCGGGGTGAGGGATGACTGGATAAGAGATATTTGAGGTGTGAACGGAGATTATGACTAATTGTGTTCTGATGTGGTGTTGGCATTTAAGAAGAATGGACAGAAATAAACTTGTAAACAAGAGTGAGTGTTTATGCCTCCTCCTTTTTAGGGGCCTTTAATCGCTTTTACGAAACCATGTTTTTCTCCCTCAGATTTGAAGCAAACTACAGCTAGTCCCATGATAGGAGGTCCGCCTGATCTAGAATCAATGGATACCGAAGAATTAGTACCTAGTATTACGGTAAATATTGACTATTTTAAATAATCTTAAACCTGAACATATTAGCCCTTATACTACAGGCCCCATATATAGCTTAAATATTTATTTATTTTTCTCTTAATACCCAACACTTCTTACATGCTCCCCCAACTTGGAATTAAAGGTATCTTAACTGAGATGAGATTGGTGGTAAAAATTTAAAGGCATCTGAATTGAAAGCAGATTGGTGGGAAAATTTAAGACATCTTAAATGAGGGCAAATATGTGGTAATAAATAAATAAATGTATCTTAATGAGAGCAGATTAGTGGTCAAAAAAGTATCAACTGAGACGAGATTGATGGTAAAATTTAAAGGTATTTTAAATCAAAGCAGGGTGTGGTGGTAAAAAACAAACAAAAACATTTTGAACTTGTCTCAAGTGGATCTTAGTGTCTTTGATGGTTCGTAAATCTGCAATAACAATGTTGGTGTTCGTTGGTAGCCTAAAACTTAAGGGTTACTTATTCCTCATTTATTAAGGGGGGAGACGGGCATAGAAAGAATAGGCCCCCTAAATGAATCTCAGAGCCGGTGAGGTTTCAAATCTTCCAATGCAATTTAAGTCATTCTTGAGATTATTAGACAAGGGGTTGGATTCAAACCGAACTTCATAGCCCAATTCACAAATAATTAGTGTCAGTCAGATTTAGGTTTCTGCAGCAGGCATTTAACGCCAATGTCTTGTATGCTTACGCCTTTAATAGAAGGAAGGACGATGAAGCTCGTGTCAGTAAAGGCGACTAAATCCGGATATGGGCAGCTGGCTCCATTATCCGAACAGGCGTTGTTGACTCCCCCCCCCCTCCCCTCTTGTTCCTTGTTTGATGCCAGTGGAGCCCTTCCAGGGTATTCATCTGTTGTCACGACTGAGCTGGTTACAATACACTGCTCGGCGGCACGAGATATCATGCGCCGTACCCGGTTCATAGGCCAGATAGTGTGCTCTGTGAGTCACTGTAAATCAGTGCCTTTGAGGCACTCTGACTGAGGAGCAAATGTATGGTAGATATGCATAAACGGGGTTTGTGACGAGGCCTGCTTGGAGGAGCTGTGATCGAACATGCAAGAGAATAGGGGGTGTGGCTGTCATGGACCCTGTCCTATCAGACCAGGTAATCCGTTTTAAAGTGTGAACGGGGTGGAATGTGAAGCATAGATGTGAGGTAGGAAAGGGGAATGAGAGTTAATGTCTTCAAAAGGAGATTCCAGATGCTTGCTGTATGACAAACATGAAAGTGAATAAAGGTTGTGTGTGGGATAGAGTGCGATAAGGCTGGTAGGAGTAAAGAAAGTGTGGTAGTCCCTCTGAGGGATGAGTGGCATGATGCAATGGTTAGGTATGAATGTATGAACTTGAGCTATAGCAAATGTGGATCAGATTACAAAAGTAGAAAAATACTCAATGATAGAATAACGGTGTGGAGCGTGTAGTGGAAAGCAAAAAGGATGTGTGCATGTAAATGCTCATTAGGGCAGACACGAATGGCCATCGCTGAGGTTGAATGCATACAAGGAAATGAAAAGGCAAAGAAACGGGAGAAGAATAGTTGTGCAAACTTCAAGAAAAAAAATGACAGCGGAGTTATATATAATGATTACTATGACAGTCGCTGGCAAGCCAGAAGGGACCGGACCACAGAGAAGGTTACAGGTACTATTGGTTTTAATACCAACCAGTGATCATAGTATGTGGATATGGGTACCACCATTAAGGGTGCTGTTTAAATTTAGGAAAATGCCCCCTCTTGATTTTATGGATAATTCATTTATGCAAGTACTTGCGTTAAAAACAAGTTGTTTTTTGAGATTTAGGGACTTTTCTCTTGGGAAAATTAAAAAAAGTGCTTCTTTTGCTGTTATTGTAATCGTATCATATTGTATTATATATCATTTTTAAGGTAATTTCAAAATTGGGGAGTTCCCCCCATACCCCCTTTAATTGTGGGGTTTGCTCACCCCACACCCGCGCTATTTTTAAATAGCATTAGATTCAAATTCAAAAGAAATTGACAGATGTCGTGAGGCCTCTAGTTTTTATACTTTGTTTTTAACTTCAGACATATAAAATCTTATATTTTAATTCAGAAAAAAAAATCCCTTCAAAATGATATATAATACAATATGATGCAATTCCTATTAACAATGTGACTCCCAAGATGGCGGCCAATCTATTTTTAATCATAATTAGAAATTGTCCTGCCTTAATTAGTGAAAGTGCATATTGTTTAAAAATTTATAACAAAGCGCCCACAAAAATCCGAGGGCGGACATTTCCAAAATTTAACTCTAGTACTCCATCGGCAGGGTCTTGGAACAGAGGAGAGAGTGGGTATGTTTGCTGTGAAGGTGGGAAGGACAGTGGTGTTGTGATTGGCTTTGTGCGTGTGTGTGTGATGACTTGAGTAAGATCTACCTAACCCCCACTTGGCTAAGCGCCGCCACTCCGCCAATCGGCGGCCAGATCTCTATGTGCACTGACGTTTGTGTCTGCTCTCAAAACTGGACTGGGATCGAACCAGTTACCTCGACGTTTGAAGACCAACGCCGTATCCACTCAACTAGTGAAAGATAATGCAATTGTAAATATGATTAGATTCGTGGGCGGAAATCGGATGTTGTATGAGATTATGGTAGAGGTAAACTTGGAAGAGGTTGATGTACTTTGAAAAGTCTAAAAATTGTGTAGGCAGCTGGAGTAATTGATATATGCACTGAGATGTCAAAAAAAAGTTCACTGTGGAATGGATCTGCTGGCTGTGTTGTAAAGCATTTGAAACTGGAAGAATGCAGTAATAAGATAGAGGTAAGAAGGTGAATGCAAGAATTAGGGGGAGATAAATCTGAGTGTTGTATGTAAAGTGTATGGACAAATTCTGATTCTGTGTATAAGAATAACGGATTTATTGTGGATAAACAAGGGTGGTTTAAGTGGATAGTGTGTGTGGATAATATATCTGTACTGAGATAGTTAAAAAAAAATAATGGATAAGCGATGTAAACTGGATCGTGGAGGGGATAAGCATTATGGCAGGTGCTAGCTAATAATGTATGGAGTGGTAAAATATTGGGTGGTGTGGAGAGTATTTGTTATAAAGCATGCATTAGGGCGGAGTGGTTTGACATATGTGGGGGTGTAGGACGAGCTTGTGTGATGTCGCCATGGCTGTTTAGTACCTTTATGGATGGAGTACTGAGAAAAGTACATATGAGAATGAGGGAAAAGGGTGTGAGATTGACGAGTGGTGAACGAAGGTTTATATATATACGTAGGTATATGCTGATATCCCTGTTGTGGTGGCTAATTTAGGGGGATTTGTAAATGTTGATTGTAGCTTTTCACAGGGTGTGTGGGAGGATCTAAAAGGGAATGTATAAAAGACTTGGCGAGTGAGAATGGGGTAGGGTGTGATATCAGATTCTGTGGTGTCACCCTTGAATAAGTGTGCAGTTGTAAGTATCTCAGATGCATTAACATAAGAACATAAGAAAAGAAGGAGACTGCAAAAGACCATTCATGGCCTACACTTGGCAGCTCCTGTTCCATTCAACACACAAAAATGATAGTGGTACAGATGAAGCAGATTATGACCTCACTGCTTTAAATGGTAAAGGCTAATTTTGGAATGTACTTTGAAGATGTGTGGGAGGGAATATGCCAGTGGCAACGTTGGTGTATGGAGGATTGAAACTTTGGTATGGAAGAAGTAAAGATCTCTAGTGAGAGGAGTGAAAATGGACATCTTGAGAGAGAAGATCGACTGAGTAAGACATGTTTATGGTATGAATGAGGTTGTCTGAAATTGTGAGGTAGTGTGGGCATATGAAAAGAATGGATAGAAATAGAATAGTATAGAATATATACCAGGGTTTGAGAAAGGTGGAAGACCGCTTAAAGGGTGGATTGATTGTAAATTACTAGTGGATGTGAGAGAAAGTGCTCAGTGAGGAGCGAGTGGGTGTTGTTGGGTATAGTTGAGCATGTAAGGGATTTGTCAGGGGGCGTGTTGGGGTCCTTCTAGGGAAGAAGCCTGAAGGGCCACTTAAATAAATGATGGTTGCCACTATGCTCATTAGTAGGGGGAATAAAGGGAGGGAACGGTAGTTCTTAGTGGGGTTAGAGTGCCCCAACCCCACTTTGTGGGTAACTGGTTGAACTTAAGGTCTTGATCGGTAATGAAAGTGAAAATGTTTGGAAGATATATAGCCGTAGATCCTCCTGTAGGTGTTGGGGCAGGAAAGACACAAACTGGACAGTTCCCCCTGACGCGGAACTGCGCCCCCCCTTCCCCAAAGGACAGGCCCAACAGATCTTTGGCTGATTTAGAAAACACTACCACCCCCTCCACCCTCATTGCCATCAACGTCACTACTGGCTGCACTGGACACTGCCCATTTGCCGTCATTGTCTATTGCACTCACAGGGGAAAATAATTGGTATATGCGACTTCCCATACTAGTGGCTCCATATCAGGGTTTAGTTCAACACGCGCCCGGAAAACAGCATCGCTATTCTTCTTTCTCCATACTTATCTGCCTTTAGGAAGACCACCTGGGTGGGTCCACAAGCTCCTAAGAGAGGAGGTAGTGTGAGGTTCGGGTAGTCTATAAGTAGGTGTTTGAACTTGTCTGGGTTTCTTTTTCTTGCTGTTGTCTTTTTTTTCTCTTTTTTTTGGGGGGGGGGGTTAGTATTTTTTTACTTATTTTAATGTAGCCTAATATTAGGTTTGGAGGACGGCGACTTATGCCCCTGTAGGCAGTCGCCAAATGGGCGCTATAGGGGGGAGATCCTTCCCCATATACAAGGGGAGCTAACTGATGTATCCTAAAGGAAACTTGTGTAGATTATGTAATCAAGTTCCTTTCAAGGTTCGTAATGTGCCATCCTCTGTTTTGCCTCTTTTAGAAGTAATAGTGCCTTTTCTTCATGTATTTCCCTCGCCCACTGTGGATTTTCCTACTGGTCTCACTATAGTATCTTTCTTCGTCAACCCTTACTTTGGTACTCCCCCCCCCCCCTATAGTCTTAAACTAGTTGTTTTGCTGTATGTGTGCATTCATGAGTGGGGCCTAGTCATGGATTACTTTAACATAAACATAACATAACATAATTTCACGGATGACAAAAGCCACAAGGGCCTATCAAAGGTCATCCGCATCCGTCAAATCCCACCCACATAATGCATCCATAGGATTTTGTCAGATCATGCATCTACAATATACAAATTAACAATATATTGGAATGTCCAACCATGCATCTACAATATATAATTTAAAGCCTCCATAGGAGTCTTGTAAAAAAAAAAAATCAAAGTCCCCCAAAATATACAATAAAAAGAAACTGCATCCACAGGAATGAGTCAAGAAACATATCCACATACCAAAAAGTAAGAAATTAACCCTCCATCCCCATATAATCATCCAATCTGCGCTTGAAAACATTCAAGTTTGGGCTGTCTACAGTCTCAGGTGGCAAACTATTCCAATAATCCACCACTCTGTTAGTGAAAAAATATTTTCTAACATCCAGTCTGCACCTCTGTTTTTTAATCTTTAAGTGGTGGCCTCTAGTTCTATTACTACCTTCTAACTCAAATAACTTGCTGAAATCCAATTTATCCATCCCAGAAAAGATTTTAAAAAGCTCAATCATATCTCCCCTCACACACCTTCTTTCAAATGAAAACATATTTAATATCCTCAGTCTATCTTCATATTCAAGGTGCTTCAGGGATGGTATTATTTTTGTTGCCCTCCTTTGTACTGACTCTAACAAGTTTATATCATGTCTAAAATGTGGTGACCATGCCTGTATACAGTACTCTAAATGTGGCCTGACATAAGAGTTGTATAGTTTAAGGATGACCTCCTTACTCTTGTAGCTAACATTTCTTTTAATGTAACCTAGCACCCTATTTGCTCTATTTTTTGCCTCAATACACTGCTTTGAAAATTTCAGTGACCTATCTACTACTACTCCTAAGTCATTCTCATGTTCAACTGAATTAAGCCAATACCCATCCATCTCATAGCTAAATTCCCTATTATCTCTCCCCATGTTAATAACTTTGCATTTATTAAGGTTAAAAGTCATCTGCCACTTCTGAGCCCAAGCTAACAACTTAAGTCACCCTGCACTTTAAAGCTACCCTCAACCTCTTTGACTACAGCTGCCAATTTAGTGTCATCAGCAAAAATTGACACTTTGCTATTTACACCTTGCCCAAGATCATATACATAGATTATAAAGGGCCTAAAACTGATCCCTGAGGTACGCCACTAATAACATTCCTCCACTCTGACCTCACTCCATTCAGTACAACTCTCTTTGTAAGGAATACATATTTGATATTTTATTTACTAGTTTGCTCAATCGACTTTAAATTCTTTGGTAGTTGTTGAAGGCTTCTGGCCTGGGATAGGGCATTAAGTCCTTGTCAACAGGAATCAGACACACCCCCGCACTCACAATATACCATACACTTCCACAATTAAGACAAAATCTACAGATACAGAGTGCAAGATCTCCGTTTTGTAGTCAGTTATTCTCTCAGCACTCAATCCATAATATTAAACAGCAGAGGCGACATCACAGCATTCCCATATTAACTTTTGACCTCGTTGATCACAAGTACCCTGCCAATCTTATCCCTGATGTTCACACAACTATTTAGCTTTCTCATTTTATTCCACAATAACTTCCTACTGCCTTCCAAAACCCCACATATATCAAATACCAATCCAGCCATCTCTCACCTGAATTTTTTTTTACTTCCAATCTAACTTTTCTCACAACACTTTACACTACTCCAATACATAAATACAGTAGGCCATAAGACAAACTTCACAACTCATGGAGAACCCAAAAGTAAACACATCGCACACAACCCCTGCTTCCACATATGTACAAGTCACTGACCTAAAACAACAAAATTACAACATCTAAATAATAGAGGTGAGCAGTGCGATCATTTGCTCCTCTAGAGCTATAAATAACAGCATCCTAGATAACATTGTGACATTTGCACGAAACACTTCCAGCATTAGTCTCCTCCTCAGACAAATATATCTACAGGGAAAAAAAAAAGACAAGTCAGCCCCATTCACCACTGAAACTGCATTTCAGCTATCAAATCCCTAAAAAAAACCCTCCAAAACCACCTATCCGGACAATATACTCTAAACCCTCGATATAACGAACTATAAAGCCGATGGTCATTAAAAGCGATGGAAATAACGAACCAAGTTCGTTCGTTAATTTGTATATAGAGAGGGGAAGGAGGAGGAAGAGAAGGAGGAAGAGAACGCCAGAACAACCTTCCCGCGCGATGTTCACAGCCGACTGAGCTGTGAGCCAGTGAGTGGATGTGCCGCGGCGCAGCGTGTAATGCTTGCCTGACTGAAGGAAATTTGGTTCGTTATATCGAGGGTTTACTGTACTTTAAACACTTAGGCAACTCCGCAATTTCCTCACAAATATTCAACCAATCCTATTCCCCTCCCCACTTTAATTTGGAAAAAAAGTCTGCATCTTATCAATACTCAAGCCAGGAAAATCCCAAAGACAATACAAATCATACCTCCTCATCTCATTACTGCACACAATATCCAAAACACTAAAAAAAATATGCCTCAATCTCAAACACAAAAGAGTTTACCGTGAAGACGACTCAACCACAACCCTCTTTACTAAACTCAACATATATTCAATGGCTTCATCAAGCCCCCCCCCTCCCTCCCCTGCCATGCCATAGAAATAAAGACTTCTACACTATACACTAAAACATATACTTGCCCAAAAAATCCTGGACACCACCCTCATCAATAACAAAAAATGGCTATCAAACTTCCTCTTTTGCAGACAAGGCCAAATGACACAGGGCAGACATCACGCGCCCAGCCATTTCACAATGGCGTCCCCAAGGAGCAATACTACTTCTCAACTTATTCACTCACGGCATTCCACACCCACAATCCCCAATCATCAAAACCAACACCTATGCGGATGAGATCTCAATCACTGCACAATACCAATCAGTTCATACAGCAAGCAGATCACTTCAACAATACATAAACACATTGCAACTCTGGCCACACAATAATGTCCTATCATTACCTACCACAGTTTTCCTTCTTGCATTTATTTTTCTTCCCTCTCCCATTTTACAAATATAGGACTCATTCCTAACCCAATCACCAGCACTTTTTAGCATCTCAGCTACTATCATCTACTCCAACTGCCTTTCCATTTTTGCAAAATAGATCCTGTGGTTTTATTTTTCCTACTAGTATACTCATACCATAAAAAATGACTGTAATATTTAAGTAATATAATTATTATTAAAATTATACTAAAAAGATATGAATTAATTAAATTTCAGAACATTAACCACTCAGTCCTACTGTGCCCTTCTAAAATCTACTTGTATAGCTCTCACCCGCCGAATCCACTGATAACAAAAACAATGCACACATAATATTTAAACTTCTTACAGGTCTCTCTTCCACTGCGACGCCCCAGTCTATTCCACCCATCACCCCAGCCAATCTCTCTGTGTTCTTCTCCGACAAGGTTGTCCATATTTGATCAGGTATTTCCTTTGCCGCTGAACCTCAACATGTGGTACTTCCCCCTACCCCCAACTCTTCTCTCTCTCCTCCCTATCTCGGGAGGAAGTAAGATCCCTCCTCTCATTAAAAAAAATATAAAATACCTATTATAAATTGCCCTAAAAAAATTAATATAATAATTAGTGTGAGTGAAAATATTTTCCTAAAGTAAGTTCTTAAGATGTATTCAGAAAAGATCACTAGACCATAACTCTCCTAACTTAGTCTAACAACATATTTTAAATGGTTTAAATGAACACCCTCTGCCTTCATTCAGCAATTCACATAAAGAATTCCTTTCACTACCTGAATATATCCTAACAGGAAAAATATTACCCTTACAAATGACAAAAAAAATGGCTATCAAACCACCTTCTCTAAGTAAAGACAAGTTATACACATACTATCACTTCACATCCCCCAAAATGCCATCCTCTCACCTTTAATTTTCAACCTATTCACTCACAACATTCCACACCCTCAATGTCCAATTATCCAAACAAACGCCTACCCTGAGACTTTTCAATTCATAAACAGTCGTCAGTAATACTATTCACAGCAGACTTTAATGAATCAACAAAACGCCCGAGAATCGCACTAAATGGACATTGTCCTACCTTAAACTACAACTGTCACCCTCCTGGAAACCACACTAGGCAGTAACATGACCTTCACTCCACATCAAAATAATATAAGAAGCAAAGTTACAAAGGAACTCTATGTAAAAGTACTAGAAAATGTTATTTTTGGACAACAAGAGTCACTAATCATACTGTACAAACGATTCATCCTCACTTACATCATTATGCAGCATCAGCTTGGTGCCAAACACTATGCACAACAATTCAGAGAAGCTCCAAACAGTACATAACAAAGCACTCAAAATTATCACAGAATGCACAGGACCCTTTGCCCTTATAACCCACTTATAACAAAACATCCAGCCAATTGGAGTACTTCTAATCGTGATACGAATGCATTAATTACTTCAGCAGAGCACTAAACCAATCCCGCCCCAACCTGCACTGCCCAAACATCAAAAAGTAACCTCCACATACTACTACCAACTCCAGTACAATACCCCCTTCCTCTCAAATAAAAATTGCCCCCGTAGACACTTAACATCCCGCTAAACAACACATCCACAGCAACCTTACACAATGACACCTGAATACTCTGCCACCAAACAATCTTAAACGAACATACACACACATTTCAATCAATACACAGGACAATAATTTTAGCCCAACTAAGATCACCCCTCTCTTCCATTCTCCAAAAGTACAAATACAGAATAAACCTCACCCTATCACCATCCTTCATCCAGTGCAACAAAGACCCAGATCACACTAAGCGCCTTCTTCTCAAGTGCCCTAACCTTGCACTCCATCACCTCAGTAAGGAGCCTACAAGCCAACCCGAGAGATATGGTGACGTTCCTGAGGTTTCCCCGTCTCGCTGTATAGAGGCTTCTTAAGAATTAGGTAGGAAGTATATAAAAAAACACCGTATTCCGGTGCAAGTCGTAAAAAACGAGGAAGCTTTGGGGACTGTTGGCCAGGGAAGTCGGGCCCCCAAAGGCCTCATCACAGGAGCGAGACACACAATGACGGTAAAGTTTTCGCGGTCCCCGTCCTGTCAGACCGGTTAATTGCTATCGGTGTGCGATTCGAGTATCATATGTGATGTGCGAAAGAGTGGAGTGGTAATAAATGACAGAAAGATGCTATGCTTACTCTGAGACAAACATGAAAGGGAATGAAGATTGTGTTGGTTGGAGTGCGTTCAGGCTGGTAGGAGTAAAGGCGGTGTGGCAGTGCTTTTTAAATGAGTGGCATGATGCAATAGTTTGGTTATCAATGTGTGAACTCGTAAATTATGTGGGTGAAGTTGAGATTAGCAATGGTGAAACTGCGATAGTTATAGTGTATAGACCTTGTAATGAATAGGAGTGTGAAGCTGAGAAGATAGGTTCTGGAATGACTTGGGACGAGTGATAGATTAAATTGGAATGGGTATCGATTGATGGTTCTAAGAGATATGAATGGATAATTATGAGAAAGAATGAGAGAGAGGGTGTCTGGAGCTTTTGGTACACCCGGGGAGACGGTAGTAGGGTTCTGTGCTAAAAGAAACTTGCGCAGCAAACATTCTTTCAGAACAAGGATGTACATGAATCAACATGGGTCTGGCAAAGGAGAGGGAGAACTTAAGAGCATGATTGATTTGTGCCTAGTAAGAATATGCTGGTGTATATTTTATGTGAAAGCTGTAAGAGTGTTGTGTATGTGACTAATAACATGATTGTGCTGTGTAACATTAAATTGTTTGGTGCATGGCTGAGAAGACTAGGAAGTTAAAATCAGAAGTGAAAAGTTCTAGAATCTGAGTGAAAGGGGAGAGTATGTGAATATGCTTGAGAGTAGAAACAAATTTAAAGAAGTGGTACTAGGTAGTCTAAGGGCTGCCTGTGGGTGTGCCGAAACTGAAAAGAGGAAGCAAGAATGGTGTAATGATCAGATGAATCTTGTAGTGAAAAGCAAAATGAGGTATACATTCAAAACATTTAATCGGTGCACGAAAGAGTGATGCAGTTAAATGCTTACAAATAGATGAAGAGGAAATTGAAACACAAGTGATTGAACAGAGCAAATGAAGCGCTTGGACAAAGGATGAATGAGAGTCCCAATGGGAACAGGAAGGAAGTGAGAAGGGTGACGAACCAGGAGAAGAATAGCTGCGGGAACATCAAAAGGAACATGGTAAGGTACTTGTGAATAAGGAGCAGGCCATCAGTTAATGGCGAGACTACTTTGATCAATGATAGTTGTTAGTCCCCTGAGAGGTTAGTGGTAAATGATTATATAGTCACTGAGATACTAAAAAGTGTTGGTGATTTTGGTATGGAATGGGTTTGGTGGCTGTTTGAAAGCTTTGAAACTGGAACAGTGTCGTAAGACTGTAAGAATGCAGCAATAAGTTAGAGGAGAAAATTGAATGCAAGAACTATTGGATGGTGTGGAGTATTTTTTTTAAGTAAGGCTTGCGTTAGTGTAATAGAAAGTCGAGGGGGTGGCTTAACATACGTGTGAGCCAGACCTTATTTCAAACTTCTTGGATCCATAGCCATATTTGCACTTGAAAGAGATTTCAACCACTCTTGTCATGGTTGTTAAATATCTTTATGGATGGAATACTGAGAGAAGTACATATTGAAATGAGGAAGAGTGGTGTGAGTATGATGAATTCCATGTTGTTTATACCTTCCCCGGGATCAGATGACATTTCTGCTCCCTCCGATCGCTTGGGGAAAGATTAAGGGAGAAAGTCATTGATCCTACAGCCTGCGTTGAAGGCCCCGGCAACGTTACCGTAATTGAGTTGGGTCATGGTTTCTGTGAGGCTGTCCTGAAGGGGTCAAGTTAGAGTGAAGGGAGGCTGTTGCATGCTGTGGGAATTTTATAGCTCCCCATCCCTCTGTGCTAGCGATCCATGCAACAGCTTGGAATTGGAAGTTCTATTGCAACTTAACTTCACGTAGAATATATCCCCTTGAAAATGACGTCACCACTCTAGAACCGTATTCCGTCTTGCATTTTACAGGGTGGCTAGGGTTAAAAGAAAACAGCCCTTGCCCGTTGAGCACGGGATGGGCTGGTTTCTCTGTTCATATATACTAATAACCTGGTGGTTTGGGTGGCTAAGTGAGAGGGATTTGCAATTGTTGAGTGTAGTTTTTGATGTGTGGTTGAGAGGAGGGCTTCAAAAGTATGTTATCAGAGTCTAGGATGCATTGTAAATGTTAGTGGTACAGATGAAGCAGATTGCCTCAACAAGACTAAATAGTAGGAAAGTTTGCTGGACGATTAGTGTGTTAGTGAATAATAATGGCTTGAGTTTGGAATGTTACAGAAAGCTGTATGACAAGTATGCTGGTGACAAATTTGGAGTATGGAAAGAGTAGTGAGACAGGATGTCTACTGCTCTTGAAATCCTTGAAGTCCTTGAAAAGCTCATGATTTTATTTTTTTGCCCTTGAAATCCTTGAATTTAAAAAATAAATCATTGAGTTATTGTTAAAACGATTTTCCAAATTCACTATTTATATACTTTTTAATGTCTATTAGGAAAATAGTAATATTTAAGTTAATCTACTCACTAATGTGAGTGAACATATGTATGCTTTGGATGCATTGTATTTTATGATGGATGCTCGCTATACTTCTGTGACTGTCACTTGGATACCTTTTTCTTGTTTTTTTGCACTGGTGAGTTGATTTTGGTTATGCTTTGCTTATAACCCATTTTTCCCTTAAATACCTCACCTTCATCAATGACCCATAATGTTTATTGTATGCTTTGGATGCATTGTATTTTATGATGGATGCTCGCTATACTTCTGTGACTGTCACTTGGATACCTTTTTCTTGTTTTTTTGCACTGGTGAGTTGATTTTGGTTATGCTTTGCTTATAACCCATTTTTCCCTTAAATACCTCACCTTCATCAATGACCCATAATGTTTATTGCACTTTTTTAATTTAAAGAAAAAAAAAAACAATGGCTAAAACCCGTCCTTGATTCTTTTTTAAAAAGTCCTTGAATTCAAAATCACCAAACAAGTAGACACCCTGTGAGAGCAGTGCAAATGGACAACTTGAGAGGGATGTTTGGGTGTACGAAAGGTAGATGGAGTGAGGAACGACTGGGAAAGAGGTCTTTAAGGTGTTTCTGAGGTTATGACTGCGAAGTGTTGCGGTAGTATGGTCATGTAATGAGACTGTATGGAAATAGATTTATGTGAAGAGAATATACTAGTATCAGGATGTGAGAAGGGTTGGAAGACTGGGTGAAAGCTGGATTGATCATGTGAATCAATGTTTGAGAGAAAGGGTTGACTAGTAGGGTGTGGATGATATTGTGATAGGTGTGCTATGAAGGGGCTAATGTTGCGTGTACAAAATGATGGGTGGCCTTGAGCTTGATAGTTCATAAAGGGAAGGGTAGGAGGGACGGATAGGTTTTAGTGGATTTGATGCACACCAACCCCAATTTTAATGGAAAATTGGTAGATGTTAGTCGTTAAACACACTGGTAATTATTATGTTAAATTCTTGTTCAAGATTCGAACAAAGCCCACTTTACCACAAAGTGTGTGGGCAGGGCGCATCACCGCCACTACCCCATCCCCCCTCTCTCTCCCTCTCTCTCCCTCCTCCCCTCCATTTATGCTTTATCGAACACTCATAATTTTTTGCCCCCGCTGAATGGCGCTTCATAGCGATCGGCTGCTATGTAGTATAGCAACGTGTCCGGTCAAAATTGATCGCGGGCCATTTTCCACACACACCCTTACGTCAGCATAGCATCCTATCCTTAGCCCCCCCCATCCTCCTCACCAGATATCAACTCAAAAGAAACCTCACTCCCACATCACAGACACGCACATACATACATACACGTCTCCTTCCGGTGCGGTTACCACCATCAAATCAAACACGCTGTATCATTGGCATGACCTGTGCAAACACCAGCTTACGTTGCGTCCAGAAACCGGACACTGTTCGACCCATATTGACAATACGCCCCCCCCATCCGCAAGGGGGCTGATAGTGTAGGGGGCTAATACCCCTGCTACAACAAATCTGGGCTAGTTGCACGTCTTCCCGACCTTAGTCTCCCTAAAGTGGTGCTTTCTCTCTTGGGTCATCTTTGGCAGCTCTTTTAAATCTCCCACTAGTCTTTTCGCGCCTGTTTAGACCCAACAAAGAGTGAAAGAGGGTGTTAAAAATTCTTTAAAAGAAAAACAAAAAACCAGTACTGATATACGGAGGGCTGTATTTTTTCGGAGAGCCCCCTCCTCTAAGCTGCCCGCCTACGGGATGGGTCCTAGCTGAAGGTAACTTAAGTAAGTAGCCCCCATGATTCGTAGTTCTCGTTCCACTGGGCCCAATGGTTCCGGAATTGTGTAAATTTGTTGCCCCATGAATGGCATGTTTCATTTCCTATTATTTTGTAGATCGGTGGTGTTCGCCACTCAGCCATTTCTTTTTCCCACAGATTAACGAAGACCTTCCTGTCGAGTTTTTAAGCGACATGCTCGAACCCACCAAAATGGAGAGCTTACCCACGTGGCTCTAAGTAAATAAAGCTTTCTGCGTCTTTCTGCCCACTTCCCATATTTCACAGTAACCCTGCAAATCATAATAATTGGCAGCGTAGCAATGGAACTAAAACAATATGCAGCTAATTTGCAGCTCTTGATAATATATATATATATATATATATATATATATATATATATATATATATATATATATATATATATATATATATATATTGTAATCGCTTGGGGATCAAAATCTTTTTACTTTCGGCCTTTTTGTGTTTTAAAAATTTGGCCAATTACTCAGACACTACAATCTTAGGTTTTGTGGTTAGTCCCCTTTCTGGGCACCTGCTCTAATGACTTAATATGCCTGACAATTTTATCATTTCATTTTTATCATTTGCCTGTTGTATCTACTTTCCTTTTATTCACTTTTTTTAATCTTTTATACTGATTAATAAATTTTAATGTAGTGGTTTAAGTGTTATGACGATGAATTTGTCGCTGAATCTATGTGATTAAAGCAGTGCCTCATTATAGAAATGACAGTTTAATAGTAAGAAGAAAAAAAAAACTTTTCTTATTTTTAGTGACAGATCAAAATGTTTTACAATAAAACTTTTATTGAGTAATTCGTTAGCCTTAAGAAAATTGTTTAAGTTTTCTTTTATATATATATAATGATGTTAATTCAGTGAATAATTGACAGTTCGACTATAGCACCTATTATTTCTACAAGTTCCCTCCCATTTTCCCCTGTATCTCCCGTCCCGTTACAGTGAATTGAAGCTTGTCTATGCACGCAGTGCTCCTGAAAACCCCCGTTCCTTTAGAGTTTGGAGCAAGCTGTTGTATGCATGTGTCTTGCGAATGGTTTTCCGCCTTTCCGTCATAGACGTGTCGAAAGCAGGTCACACACTCGCTCCTTCCACCCCATTTTGTTCAATTTAATTATTTTATTCAGTATTAATTGTGTGCCTTAACGGGAACCGATCGATGTTTGTGCCTTTCGAAATCCTTTCTCGCAAAGGATGCTAATCCAAGCTTCTTTTATTTCGCCCCATCCCAAGCCTTTTTCATCTGACCGCCTCATACCATTGAATGGCATTATTACGAAGGACCGTAGCTGTGGGCCTGACGAAAGGAAAAATCCCCCTAATTATCATTAATTTTTAAGGTTTTATTTTAACGCTGCGAATTTTCCTTTCTATAAAGGGCGGCCTTTTTATTTATTTATTATCATGGGAATCTTTTTTTTTATCTTCCATTGATCTTTTATTTCTCCCATCCCAGCTAATTTTGTATAGTGGTTCATTTCTACTTTTTATTAATATTTAGGAATGACTTAAAGTAACGTGCCTATTTATCTTAAATTTAAGGAACCTTTTAGATCTAGGCGATTTTAACTACTATATCACTTAATTCATAGTTAATGATTGTTAAGTTATAAAATGGACTCTTTGTGATAATGGCAGGTTCTCTTTTATTGTCTATCGTGGCCATAAGAACTAAATCTTTTGTAAATAATTATCCCAAGTTTCTTCCTTTGGTGATGGGTTCCTAGATTAGGTTTAAGATAGAACAACTACTCAAAAGTGAATCAAGGTTTGAAGATTATAGAAACCTCGAATGCAAGTTTGTTTTATATCAAATAAAATTGTTATCTCAAAGGTTGAGTGTCTTTTCTTCCATTTTCTACTCGCGATTTCTATTCTCACTCTTGGTGAAGTAGGATGAAAACAATCTTGTGACTATTTCTCATGCTGATACTTTCCTGCATCTTAGGATTTGCCTGGTATTTGAGAACGAGGTCAACGGACCTAAGTCGCGTGCTCTCAATTATTTCAATAATTTTGAAAAAATAATTAACGTATCATATGACTTTACGACCTTGAAAACTTTCAACGAGTGGAGCAATCCGACCCATAGGTTTTCTTTTAATAATTCCCAGACTAACCTTGGGAGGACTTTGGCAATTTTACCATTCGATAGAGAATTCAAAACAACATAAGGGTTTCAAATTTGGTTAGAATCGGCCGAATAGTTACGATGTTACTGCCAAAAAACTCATTGAAAAGTAAAACGGGTTTCCATCCGACCTATGGACCAACAAAGTAACTCTAATTTCAAAAGTAAAATATTCAATAGAAATTGGTATACATATTTTCACATCTGTCTAGTAAAAGGTCATTCAATCAAACCGTCTTCAACTTCTATGGTGCCCTCCTAACCGACCCCATGCCAAAGACCAGATGAGTTTCATTCACTTATTTGCTGGCCTCGCCTACTGTCGAGGTGAGCGGCTCATAGAAAGGCCACCACCCTCCCTGGGCCGGTCCATAGGTCCCGTATAGAGACGTGGGTTGTGTGAGGTCTGGGGCAATCTAAAGGTAGATGTTCGATGTTGTCTGGGTTTTGGTTGCATATTGGGGTCGGGGAGGGGGGCAAGGTTTATTGTGTTTATATATTGTAGTATAGTGGAATGGCCTGACCTGAGTTGAGAAAGGATTACGCAATGTGTCGTGTGTTCATGTTAGCTATACCGTCGATGATTGCAACCTTCAGCTCCTTGGTATTGTGGAGCCAGCGATGCCCCAGATGTAGTAGTCACAGAAATTTAAATCTGGAGAGAGAGAGAGAGCGCCAATGTTTGGGGTTAGGTAATCGTGAAAATTCTCTGCTAGCCAGTTCTGTGTTGCGCGGACTGAGGAAAGAACCAGAGTGCAGAACTTGTCGTCGTTGATGTATTGGGCGAACTCAACTGTACTGACGACGTCTCATCACTGAAAATGGATTTGTTTCCCTTCGGCTACGGTTTATTATACGTATAACCTAGTGTCGTAGAATGACTCCCGACGATTTACCATATATCACTATTCGTTGAGGGAACTTCCTTAATTATCTTTAGAGTGCGTTAATGTCTGGCGGCCGATATTATGTATCTTCGATATGCTTAAGAAGTGGAACTGAGCTCAAGGATAATAATATTGCTATCATTAATAAAATAGAGTTTTATTAATAATAACTATCAACAAACACAAGACGGAAAATATTGACATAAACAGAGAATGGAAAGGGTCGTGGGGGCTCGGGCTAATCCGAGGATTTAAAGGATTTAAAAAGGTAAAACAAATATAGAATTAAAGAGATGGGATGGTTCGATAAACCATTTAAAGCACAGGATAGAATTGACAAAAGGGTTAAGTACTCAAAGGTGACGTTTGGCTTACGTAACTTTACACTAGTGGTGCAGTGCAAGGTGGCTTGAAGGAATTTTCGGTCCGCTGGCGAGTTCCAGCCGAAGGGGGGGAATAAAATGATCCTGACGTGGCGTCTTGGGAATGAGAACCGTTTCTCGACGAACTGCTTGAAGAACAATAGCTGTTCTACGTTGTTCTCTTCTGATCAAAGGGGGGGGGGTGAGAACCGTCTCTTGTATACGGGCTCAAGAACAATGGCTGTTCTAATGCTGTTCTCGTCTGAACAACAGGGGGGGGGGTGAGAACCGTCTCTTGTCTACGGGCTCAAGAACAATGGCTGTTCTAATGTTGTTCTCCTCTGAACAACAGGGGGGGTGAGAACCGTCTCTTGTCTACGGGCTCAAGAACAATGGCTGTTCTAATGTTGTTCTCCTCTGAACGACAAGGGGGAAGGGTGAGAACCGTTTCTTGGCGAAGGGCTCAAAAGAACAATGGCTGTTCTACGTTGTTCTCTTCCGAACACGAGGGGGAAGGGTGAGAACCGTTTCTTGGCGAAGGGCTCAAAAGAACAATGGCTGTTCTACGTTGTTCTCTTCCTGAACAACGAGGGGGAAGCCTTGAGGACTTGACGTCACGAAAGCCTCGAACCTTTGGCACTCAAGGGATATTGTCCTCCTTCTGGACAAGTGATGGTGAATCTCGAGGTCAAGGTCCCTTGGCGCACAAAGGAAGAGAGGGTCGTGGTGATGTTTCGCGACGAAAATCTGGATCTCCAATCTGATCTTAGTGGTAAAGTTTCCATATAAATAGCCAGGACACTTCCTTGGCATGGGGGACAATGGAGTGGGAGCTTCGAGGGAATGCACAGCCGAGCCTGTGAACAATGCCTTATCTGCCCATAAGCCTAACTCAATCTGGCGAGGTCGGCGTATGGGGGCGAACGGGGGGGATGATAACCTCCTTGTTTAAACATTGACATCCGGTGGCTGTGATAAGGCGCCAAGCTTCGAAACGAAGATGCACGTGGGCCCATCGTGGTTTTAAATAATATGTGATAGAAGTTGAAATTAACGCAGCTTCAACCTGTTCTATCACACCTAGAAACCAGGTATTTGTGCTCCCTTGAGGCGGGGGGCAAGAGAAAATTGGCGTCCATTTCGGTAGGAAATTTGTACCATCCTCTTGGTTGCAGATCTCTGCTTCCGTGGTGGGTCTTGCTCCTCCGCTTGGGGTTTATTTTTTAAAATTTTGTGTGAACCCTCAGTGCCTTCCTCAAGAGGTTGGGGGGCTGTTCGCCCAGTCAGCCTAGGATTAAGCAACAATAAGAACAGCCCATAAAACAGAACAATCTCTCGACTCACCGTTGTTGGAGTTTAAGGCGACGAGAAAGGCTCTCGTTTTATTTCCCCTCATTAGAAGCTACAATGCTTGGGCTGAAATAAAGAGAGGACAAAGCCTGACGAATTTATCGGTTAGTTAAAATTGTCTTCTCAAATGCCTGGTTCTGACCTTACGAGTTAAGACCTTCAAAACTTTCAACAAGTGGTGCAATCCGACCTATAGGTTCTTTTTTAATAATTCTCGGACTAACCTTGGAAGGACCTTGGCAATTATATCACAAGAAAGAGAATGTAAAACAACATAAGGGTTTCTAATTTTGTTAGAATCGGCTGAATAGTAAGGATGTTATTTCCGAAAAATCATTTAAAAGTAAAATGATTACCATCAGAACGTTCTAGCATGCCCTTACTTTCGCAAGCTCAACTTTTGCCCCCACGCCTGCGCGTTCTCTTCAGGCAAGCTAAGAGTTGTTGAAAATGCGTGATGGTTAATATTGCTGTTTTCAAGTCTTTAGTTTTGAGATATTTGATTCTACCGTATATTTTGGAGGTGAATGGGGGAGGCTGTTCGTTGTTATGCCTGTTTTGTTTTGTTTTTTGTCTTAGCCTCTTCTCCTTCCTTTAGACACTTGTGTTTCCCCGCTGTTTCCTCGCTTTTCATACAACCTCTCGAACAACTTTCTCTGGTTAGCCTCTAATTTCACAGAGTAGATGCTGACCTTCTTCTCAGCCAACCGTCCCGGATCGGGGCTGAGTGGAGAGGGCACAATGTTCCCTTACCCCTGAGCTCCGGTTTGGGATGGTAGTTTTTTAACAACCTACTTCATCCCCACCCATACCTTCCTCACATCCCTTTTCCTTCTCTCTTCACACTATACCAATTTTACGTCCGTGCCCAAGGTGGAGCCGCCATGCTGAAGGGCTGCCAGGTCACCAGGCGGGAGGAGTGGCCTTAAATAGTGGCACCTGGCTTTGCCAGGCCTGTACCCACCCCTTGCAGAGCGGGCTACTGCGAGGGGTGATGAGCGATTGCTTCCCGTAAAAAATATAGGGTCACCATGCCCTCGGGCAGCTCTACAGAAAAAAATGGGGTTTCCCTCTTGCCCTGTGCTTGCGGAGGGGACCCTCTAAATTTGTCTAACCGGAGAGCAGGATTGCTCCTCTCCTTCGCCTACGGGTATAGGGAACTTCCCCTTACCCCCTTCTCTGGAGGTGCTTTCGGGCATCTCCCTGTTCCCAGCCGCAGTCCCCCCTTTTCTTTCCAAGGGGCTGCCAAGAAAGCCAGCCGGCGGCCCATAGCCAACCGCTCCCCAGAAAAGCGGCTCGGTAGGGCAAACCCATTAAGGGAGGAGAGGAAAGCCAGGCCCATTCGGGCACTTCCATCAAAAGACCTGCTAGCAATAATATTAAACCTTGCCGGGGTCAAGGCCTGTGCCTCCCCAGATGTGACAAGAGACAGCTCTATCAACGGGACCTGTGATGTCCTGGGGGGGGGATGGCCAACTGGAGGCCCCCCCTGAGATAAGACATGGTCCTTGAGGCAACCCACCCTCGCACAGGAGGGCCTTCCATGGGAGGGAATCCGGGCTTGGTGCCAAGCACCGAACCCGAATCCACCCTTATGCAAGGTCCTCCTCAAACGGCTAGGGTTCCGAGGCAGTACAGGGGGGGGAAGGGATCTTCTCCGATCGGTGCCCCTACAACTGCCAGGACCTTCTCCATTTCGAACTAGAACTTGGAATATAACATGAAAGTATTATCAACATCATCCACAACAATTTGGCCATGACCAAGGTCTCTGCCCGTTGGGAACCTAGGAACCTTACGAAGCCTCACGCTCCATGATCGACTTCAACGTCGTCAAAGTTCGGAGGAGCTGCTGCTCCTCTACAACCAAGACCCGGCGGGATTCGAGTCACGCATAGTGACAGGTGATGAAACGTGGGTCCATCACTGGGATCCCGAGACCAAGCTCGAAAGCATGGCCTGGAAGCACAGGGGCTCTTCGACCTCCATCAAGTTCCGCACCCAACCCTTAGCCCGGGAAGATAATGGCCAGTATCTTAAGGGATTCTGAGGGAGTATTGATGGTTGACTATGCGCCTCTTGAAAGGACCATCACAGGCCAATATTATGCCGAGGAACTGGCTGGGTTATAGAAGTGCATCCGTCAGAAGCAGCGCGGCAAGTTGACACGCGGTGTCCTGCTCCTCCACGACAATGCCCCTGTCCACAAGGCCAGAGTTGCACAAGCTGCCCTGCGCGAGTGCGGATTCGAGGGGAGCTCAACCATTCCCCCTATAGTCCAGATCTGCCCCCTAGCGACTACTTATTATTCGGCCAGCTTTAGGCTGCACTGCATGGACGCCGGTTTGGTGATGATGAAGATGTCCAGCTCGACGTCCAGAAGTGGATTGAACAGCAGTCGGGAGATTTCTGGTTGTCGGAATTCGAAGCCACAGGGACAAGTGGCGCACGTGCATTGAAGTCAAGGGTAGTTATATTGAAAAATAATAAAACACTTTTCCTCATATCTCGTTTCCTTATATCCGAATTGCAAAACTTATTGACCGCCCCTCGTACCTGGCGTTTTCGAGCCCGCTGGCTTCAAACGCTTCCTCGTTATTCGCTCCACTGATGGCAGCATGTTGGCCAAGGGCAACATGATCGATCAGAGGAGAGTTTTAGCTAGTGTAGTGTAGTGAGAGCCGAAGGTGACCCGTTTCTTGGACGGGAGCCTTCTGGGGAATGCGGCGAATTCCTCCGAGGCGGCCAAGATAAGTGCTCTTCGGACAATTGATGGCACCCCAGAGAGTGTGACACCGCACTCTACCATGAACTTTGTGAAAGGAGTAGTTTATGCGAGGGAACTTATTGACTACTCCATAGAGTACATCACCTTAGAGCTGGCTGACCATGGGGTGGTTAAGGTCGAATGTGTGATGAGAAAACAGGGAGGGGCCTCGAGACCCAACACCATATAATCTTCGCCACGTTCGACTGTGACAAACTCTCTGAGTCGGTGCGTGCCGGTTGGTACCCCTTCCGCGTGAAAGCATTTGTGCCACTGCCGCCGCGGTGGTATTACTGCCACCGCTTTGGCCATACGAATAGCTCATGTAGACGTGCAAAGTCAGGGTCACCCGAAGTATGTGTAAATTGCTCCAAGGCTACACACGTTAAGTCCAAATCGTGTGTGGCCAAGTGTGTCAATTGCGGAGAGCCTCACCCTGCTTCTTCGAAGCAATGTGGTGCATATCTCCTTGAGAAAGAAATCCTGGCTGTTCAGGCTTAGGATCGACTCTAATTCCGCGAGGCTAAGGACTTGGTCCTGGCACGCCCGGCTCTGCCTGGGACGTCATATGCCTCAATAGTTAGAAAGGCACCCTCTGCTCGTGGCCCATCCAGGCCAACGAGCACGGTTGTTTTCCTGCCCATTCACAGCCCTTCTGTGAATTCTACTCAACCCGGGCGGTCCCCTGGTAAAGCTGGTGGCACAAAGGGTTCACACCCAGCCCCGGATAAAACCAGGGCCCCCCCCTTTTTTCCCCAGCGTGACCGTTTCCCGATGGACAAAACGGTCACGTGCCTTCACCGAGTCGTTAGACTCACAGGAAGCAACACCCCTGAAGTTGGTCGCCAGGCCATCTCCGAAGCCGCAACGCCCCCATAAGGTTTCGAGGCGAAGGGAGGAAAGACTCGCATGGCGAGCCCAACTTCCCCCAATAAGTCCTTTACAGCCATTTGTCCGGCCAACAGTGCCCGGGGTTCTGCCTCAGGGAATCGTACGGCCAGTCCCGTGAGCGTGTTCTGTTTAACGAGGGCCCCCGCGTCTCCTCCGAGCTAGGCCAAGAGGAAATATTCCTTCAATGGAATTGCCGTGGAGTCCAAGCCAACTGGGAGGAGCTGCGGAGGCTCGTCTCGTCCCATTCCCCGTTAGCTATTTTTCTGCAGGAGACCATGCTAGGCGCGTGCCCCCTGCCCGCCCTTCCCGAGTATAAGGGTTTTGTGACTCCACCACCACGAGATGGGAGCCGGGCTGGGGGATGCGTGGTTTACACCCGGATTATGTCTCTGTTTTCTTTCCACTTCACATACCTCCTTTCAAGCAGTGGCTGTGCAGCTTCACCTGGATAGGAGGTATACTATCATTTCTGAGTACATTACACCGTCAGCTGAATTCGACGTGGAGGACTTCCGCCGCGTCGTGGCACGGTTGCCGAGGCCTTTTCTCTTGATTGGAGATCTGAACGGCAAAAGTTCTCTCTGGGGGATTACTCAATTTATCCCAGGGGACAAGTCCAGGCTGATCTGATCAAAGAGTTTGAGATAGGTGTCCTAAATGTGGATGAGTTTACGCATTACCGCCCAAGAACCGCTTCATTTTCTTGCCTAGATCTATATTTGTGCTCTTGGGATGCAAAGCCTGATTTTGATTGGGGGATGACCTCCATGGTAGTGATTACTTTCCCATCCAAATATCATTTTCAGGGCACCTGCCGCCTAAGAGCCCACCTCGGTGGTGCTTGGCCCGGGCGCGGTGGCCTGTACTTCAGGAAATGACTGAATTGTCTATCTCAGTCGAGGAGTTTAGGTCTGTAGATGAGACCGTTGAGTTCTTCTCCGGCAACCTCATCGCCGCGGGCCTGTCTACTATTCCTAGAACGTCTAACCGTTTTGCACGCCGACCACTCCCGTGGTGGTCAGCCGAGCGTGAGACAGCCATTAAACAAAAGCGTTATGCTTACATGAGCTATAAGCGCCGCCCGACCGATTTCACTGTCGCTGAATTTCATCGGGCCTGGACTAGGTTCTGGTATATTTCGAAGCACTCACGCCGCTTTTCTTGACGGGCATACGTGTCTTCACTTAACGGGAAGACCCCTTTAGCAGAGGTGTTGAGGCGAGTCAAAAGGATTCGTGGCAAGTTCTCGCATGACACCCCTTCCCCCTCCCGTTCTCCAGGAGAATGGGACTGCAATCTTGGACCCCACGTCCGTGGCAGAATCCTTCGCTACCGCTTTCTCCGAATTCTCTAGCCGGGATGCTGCTCCACCAGCATTCAATGCACGGCGTGATGTCGCGGAAGGCCGCAGACTGGACTTTACCTCCAGAAGCGGAGAACCCTTTAACGACATGTTTACTGTGAGTGGGTTGTGTTCCGCTCTTGCTTCGTGCGCGGAAACCGCTCATGGGCCGAAAGATGTCCCGTACGCAATGCGTCGACACCTGGGTGAGCGAGGCATGGCCTTTCTCTTAGATTTGTTCAACAGAGTCTGGGTAGAGGGTCTCCTCCCAGATTCCTGGCGAATCGCTACTGTGCTCGCTTTCGTAAACCGGGTAGAGATTGCTCTAGCTCCACCGGTTTCCGTCCAATCTCTCTAACCTTATGCGTGTGAAAGTTGATGGAGAAATTGGTAAATGTTAGATGAGCCTTTTTTTCTGGAAAGCGGAGGCCATATGTCTTATGCACAGTTCGGCTTCCACAAGTTCCATTCCATGTCGGATGCTCTGCTCCGACTGGAAAATTCCGTCTGTGAGGCTTTACTTCGTAGACAGAACTTCGACACGGTGTTTTTGGATTTGGAGAAGGCCTATGATACCGCATGGCGATACGGTATCATTGAGACTCTCCACACGATGGGGCGAGGGGACGACTCCCAATGTTTATATCTGAATTTTTGCGAGATCATCGATCCGCGTACGGGTGGGGGAGCTCTCTCCGGACAAATGGAGCAGGAGGAGGGTGTCCCGCAGGAAGGTGTCCTCAGTGTCACTCTTTGCCCTGAGCATCAACGGCATCGCCTCGGTGATGCCGGAAGATGTTCTCGCTACGCTCTACGTGGACGACCTTTCAATCTCTTTTGGCGCGGCCCAGATGCCAACTCTGGAGCGTTGACTCTAATAGGCATTGAACTGCGTCTCTCGCTTTGCCGAAGCGCACAGGTTTCGATTTTCCTTAGCCAAGACTAAGGTGGTGCACTTCTGCCGCCATCTACGGCTCCACCCTGTCCCAGGTTTGTTTCTTAATTGGGTGCGCCTGGAAGTGGTTGAATCGCACCGTTTCATTGGTCTTGTATTTGACCGACGCCTCACCTTTGAGGTCCATATTCGCAGCCTTAGGGTCTCTTGTACCCGCGCCATGGATATTGTTCGTTCGAAGCTCGACTAGGGATGCAAATTTTATGCAGCCGCAGCCGAGCGTTTATTGCGTAAGGTGTACTTGATCCCCCTTGCCTTCGCCTAGCGACCGGTGTCTCCCACACTTCAACCATTGAGAGCCTAATAGTCGATGCTGGGGAGATATCACTCTCTCTACGCCGTGTGCAGTGCATTATTCGCCTGTACGCGCGAGCCCGGTGCCTCCCTCAGTCTCCTACAACCTTCACTGCATCCTCAGCTGATCTCGATGTTGCCTATGCCGCCGAGAGACTCATTCGAGAGATAGGTATAGCCTGGTTTTGCCCAGGACGCCACCCTGGAGGGTACCATATTTGGCTGTTTGTCTCCACGTCTCTGCTCCCAAAGCTTGTACAGCGCCGGGAGTATTGCGTTTGACTTTTTTGGAGCACACCTCGTGTCACGTTGGAACCGTGCCAGTGTATCTGGATGGTTCCAAGTCCGAAGAGGAGGTTGACTTGCACGCAGTATCCCCTCTGTTTGAAGTCAGCATGGATCTGCCAGGCGCTGCGTCTGTCTTCCCGGCCGGGCTGGTGGAAATACACCACTCGGTACGGGAGATTACGCGACGTTTCCTGTTCGAAGACCGGATTGTGATCTATAACGACTCACAAAGCGCCATGAGTGCTCTCAGGGCATCCCCTGGTTCGCGATATCCATGACACCGCGGTTTTGGCGAGTGGCGGATGTCGAGATTATCTTCTGCTGGATTCCTGGCCATGTTGGAATTGCGGGAAATGAGCGCGCTGATTATGGTGCCATAGATCCTCGGGGACTTTGCGACCGGACCAGTGTTTCGCTCTTCCTCACACCGACTACATGGCAGGAATACGAGCAGCTCTTCGGACTGCTTGGCAAAGAAGATTGGAGACGGTCGAGGGGATCTTAAAGTTGCGTGCCATTGCGCCGCGACGGCTTCAGGTCGCTTTCTGTCGTCTCCGAATCGGGCACACTTGTGTGACGCATCGCCATTTGATCGAGTTCTCGCCAGCGCTCTATTGTGACGACTGCGTCGTCCTCCAAGACTGTTCGGCACATTCTTATCGAATTTCCCAGTCTGGGTGATCTTCGCGCACGATACTTGTCCTTGTACCGAGATGGGCGGGATCGCTACCTCCTGTCCCTTGTACTTGGTACGAATTCGTGCACACCGACCTGTAAACTTTTAGATTTTTTGGAAGAGCCCGGCTTTCTCCCCGTTATTTAAAATTCAAATATGGATCGTGGTCTTCTTCGGTGTGGGAGGGCGGGCCTTCCTCCGTCGACGGGGCTCGCTCTATATTTTTTCAATTTGTTTGTTTTTCCTTTGCTTTTTTTGTGTATGTTATGTTGTTTTTTTGTTGTTCTTTTTTTAATCTGGTTTTTAATATAGCCTAGATTATATATATATATATATATATATGTATATATATATATATATATATATATATATATATATATATATATATATATATATATATATATATATATATATAGATATATAGATATATATAGATATATATATATATATATATATATATATATATATATAGATATATATATATATATATATATATATATATATATATATATATATATATATATATATATATATATATATATATATATATATATATATATATATATTTATATATATATATATATATATATATATATATATATATATATATATATATATATATATATATATATATATATATATATATTTATATATATAGATATATATATATATATATATATATATATATATATATATATATATATATATATATATATGTAAGTAGTCGAATTACTTGCAGTTCCCAAATTTTATCGATATAATAGGATATACTTGTCACAGCTTTGGGATCCAATTTCCTTTGGTCAGCGGGTATTTTTACCTAGGTGCTTCGTAGACCTGTCATTTGATAAGTCTATTCTGAGACTAGAAATGTTTGTTACGGCGTGTTTCTGACCTTTGGTACGTTCTTACATTGTGTGTCCCACGCTTACTTCAACGGTCGCTTGACTTCTATATATATATACATTAATAAATATATTTACATGCCTTATTTTGTGTATTCAAATTCATAGATGCAAATTAATCTATACAATCTCATTACTTTATTACAATTCCAACATTTAATTTATATGTTTGGAGTTTATTGGTTTTAATAAGACCACCGCGCGTCCATTTTGGAGGGTTTCGCAGGGCCTATCGAATCGTGTAATTTGGTGCCAGTAGCCTACCTATTACATAATCCGATCACTACAGTACCTCCCTGCCAGGAATGGGGTGAGAAAATTTTAACTAATATTACATTCTAGATACATATGAAATACTTATTTTTGGCACAGGGCATAGACACTTACATAAGTGCATGCCTGTACTAAAACTAGCCTATTTATCCTATGTTTCGTCATATAATACAATAATAATATCTAATACACTTATATACAATTTATCCACAATTTTGTCCTATCTTTCTTTAGATTTCTGCATAAATTATAATTACGACACCTAACAAACATAATAAGTCATGTAATATAGCTATAGAGACAGCGAAGTTTGTTTATATTTATGCCTCTTCCTCTTTCATTAAATGTGTCGCTACAATATTGCCTACACAAGGATTAGAAATACATGAAAGACGGATTCCTGGCAAACGTTACTCGCCTCCGGGAGCACATGAAAACGTCCGTCTTGCCGTTCCTCTCTCCGGTTGACTGCTTGTGGCGTCGTTCTCTTCTGTGCCATGAACTCTACGAGGTGAAGTGCACCTGGTCCTCTTCCTCTTCCTGTTTTCTGCCTGAGTCCATGGGCCTTGCTGATCGCCCGGCACGTTACCATTATATGAGGGATGTAATCTCGCCCGTTTTAATCTGTCTACTGAGACAATGTCCCTTTTTCTGTCGGGGAATTCCAAAGTGCAAACCTTATTGCCGTGCTCAATTACTGGGAAAGGGCCATCATATGGCGCTTCTAGTGGTTTGCGCACTCAGTCTATTCGGACCCACACATGAGTTGCTTCGCGAATATTTATGGGCACGAAAGGCCTGGGCACCGAGTGCAGGTGCCCTACGGATGCATGCGCGAAGTCAACTTGTGCCATGGTTGAAGCCAATTCCTTAATAAATTGGGAGTCGGCCTTCGATGACTATGACGATACTAAAGGTTTGGAGCATAAGATTTTGGTTCCTGTGAATGCTGTAAAAGGTGAAAATCGCGAGTCATTGGGCAAAGAGCGAATGCCTAAGAGGACAATTGGGAGTGCCACCAGCCAGCCTTGTCGACGGGCTATTATGGAGCACTAAAAGTCATGTGTGCACTTTTCACCATCCCGCTCGTGGACGGGTGGTACGCCGTGGTGCGGATATGATGAAAACGAGCGGGGACTTTTAATCTGGAAAATCCACCCGTCTAAGAAAGCTAATGCAACCGTTGCGGCACTTATGTCCGGGATCGGTAGCGCTTCGATCCATCTCGTCGCTAGGTCGATGCATGATAGTAAATACCGATTGTGTGAGGGCTAGGATTGTCCAGGCAGTGTACACGGTGGGAGTGGTCCATCTCTATCGATATGCACAGTTTCGAACCTTGAGGATAGAGTAATATTGGGCAAGATCAGGGATTTTGTGTGGCAATTAATCTTGGAAGATTGACGAGGGAGGCACTCCCTCGTTCAATAGAAGCTATCCCTGTCCATATTGGGGCCAGAAATATGTATATTTGATGAGACGAAGTGAAGCCTTGGTTCCAGGGTGTGACACATTATGTAATTGATTGACGGTAGTTCTCTTGAAGGCTAAAGGGAAAAACGGGAGTGGGTATTTTGATGTTACTTCACACCAAAGCTGAACTTCCTCGGAAAAAGGGCAAGATTTTAGTCGCGAGCGAAACTCGGAGGTCAAGAGAGTCAATTTGCACCGAATTAACGTTCCTTGAAAGGCAATCAGCGATTACGTTGTCCTGACCACGCACGTAAGCGATATCACTGACGCAATTTTGAATGGCTGTCCAATAGCGTTGTTGCCTGTCTGTTTTAGAACTTAATGGCGATGCAAAAGCTGATTCTAAAGGCTTTTGCTCAGTCCACAAGATAATGTGGCGGCCTTTAATCAGGTGCCTGAAGTGCATCATAGCAAGATACGTCACTAGGAGCTCTCTGCCGTAGGTGGAATACGCTGGCTGCGTCCAGCTTAACTTACTCGAAAAGAGAGCCACCGGTTTTGCAGATCCGTTAACCATTTGGTGCAGGGCAGCACCTGCCGCGTATTGGGAGCAATCCGTCCTTAGCTGGTATGGCGAATAATTGGGCAGCGAGTGACAGAGTTTAACGGAGCCCATTAAGGATGATTTGCTATTTTCAAATGCTCCTCGTGCCTCATGATTCTACACGAGCCCCCGAGCCTTTGGTTGCAGGCTTACTAGCTTCGTCAATGGGGCTACAATCGCGGCAAAGTTAGGAAACAGTCTGGGATAGTATCCTATCATGCCCAAATATCTTCGAAGCTCTTTGTAGTCCTTTGGTAATGGTATGCTTCCAATTTCCTTCATTTTCTTCGCTGGTGGGCAAATTCCTTACACCGAAATGTGATGCCCTAAAAAATCTATTTCCTTCTTCGCCAGCTCGCACTTCTCTATGGATATTCTTAGACTGTTTTCGACCAGGATTTTAAAGATTTGCTCCAAATGGTTCTGGTGGTCGTCCATATTGTCTGAATATATGAAGGAGTTCTATATACACAAAAACGAACCCTAATCGTCGAAACAAGTTGCCCATGTGCCGTTGGTAGGTGCAGCTTTCAGTTCGGAGACCGAATGAGAGCTTAACGTACTCCCACAAAACAAATGGGGTTGTGACTGCAGTTTTCTCTGTCTGCATGGTTCATAGGGATTTGATGACAGACACGAATCAGGTCCAACCTTGATATGAGCCCTTTGCCATGGAGGTGGTTCGTACCACTTTGAATTCGCGACAGCGGATACCTGTCGGGCTTTGTGATCGCATTAAGCCCTCGGAAATCGCCGACACTCTCTGCTCACTGGGCGACTTCTTTGGAACCATGTGAATTGGCGAACCCTATGGTGACTTTGACGGGCGCACGAGCCCCTCCTTCAATAGTGTTTCGAAAGTTGCTTTGGCAACCTATAGTTTCTCTATTGAAAGAAGCCTCAACCTTGCGAATGTCGGGGGATCACTACCAGTTTCGATCGTATGTGTCACTGAGTTCGGTGGTAACGGGGAGGGGTGAGCGGGTGCGGGTTCGTATAGAGCTTCATATTTTTCCAATGGGGCGGTAGGTGCTGAAGGTCATTGATAATTAAGGCTACCGCAGGTTTGTAGCGATCGGCGTGTATGTTCAAAATAAGACACACGCTAGAGTCGCTACACACATAAAGTACAGAGAGAGAGAAAAGTAAAGTTAGCGCCGTTTACAAGAATCTCACACGGTAGTAAACGGAGCACAGTTATCTCTATTAGAGTTGGTCGAGACAATCTTAGGCAAATATTATAATCAAGGCAGAATCCAGAATAAACCGGATAGCTATCACAATTAAACAGATTAGAAAGCTGTTTTCATGGCAACATGCCATCCCCCACAAACAATTTTACCCAATAGTCGGAGTGCTTCGCTTGTCAATATATTCGGCAGTAGCCAATCAAAAGTCAAGTTATGTTAATACCAACCAATCAATAGGCCTGTACATAAGAGGGAGGTGTGGCTTAGTTGGGCGAGGAACTTGTAGGGCGTGGCTTAAATTAAATATATAACTGTGGAGCCAGAACAAAGGATAATTAGATTACTGTTTTATATAGCAATATATCGCGTTAAATATCGTTCAGTCCGATCTCTCGGATTCGCGTAATTCATCTTTGTATATAATCGTGTACATAACGCAGACAATAACGTGTAACTCATAAAGGCTTTATTCGTCCGGCCTCCTTTAGACTTTGCCCGCACTTGACCTCGAACTTAAATTATTTCATAACTTAGAACTGAAAACTCAATTAAAGAACTTTTGTAAAGTGCAATAAGATCTAGATCAATAATAATTCTATTTTTGCTTTAGTGACTTCAATATCCTGATGATCCTCAATTTCCCTGCTTCAAGGCCTTATTAATCGGGAAAACAGCCGTTGCGCATTCCCTTCGTTAATCGCAATTCCTTGTGATTACCCTGGTGTGGTCTATCCCCATCCTCCGGGCTATTTAACCCTGTCGCTAGAATAAGAGCGCCCCTCGGCTTAGGGCACCCCATAGCAATAAACAAAATAACTCTCGTGGAATTAAGGAAGGGTACGCAAACCAAACGGGGCATCTGTATCAACCGGAGTCCTTGCCAAAAGATTACGGGATAACTCGGTAATCTATCAACATTACTGGCCACCAGCGTCCCCTTTCCAAGGCTCTTGGGTTGTCCTCACGATTACCTTCAAAGAACCCCCCATAACTGGCGACCTTTAAGAGCGCCCCCCCCCCTTATAACTGGCGACCTTACATTAAGAACCCTCCAGTTTTATCAACCAGTGCCGTTGTTCCACCAAACAAAACAAAAAGTGGTAGAACATTGAAGAATTTGAGGAAACACAAGGAAGAGAAAAGAGAATGAAAGTCAACCAGACGAGGCAAGGTGAGGCAGAGTCAGTAAGTGCCGTGACGATAAAAGCTACAGTATTCAACGACGCTGCAGTGACGGGTTGGTTTAGGATTATAAAGCCTCAATTTTACAATTCAAAAATCACCAAGGAGGTAGCAAAATTTTACCAAATATTGGCCTCATTACCCCCTGAAACAGTGAACTGCCTGCCTGCAAACATTTTCGAAGAGGGAAACTACGAGAGATTAAAGGCTGAAGTCGTAAGTCTATTCGGGAAGACTAAGCCAGAATTATTCGAGAGAATAACAGCCTCATCGACTTTCACTGGCCGTCCTTCGCGAAATTTGGAGGAACTGAGACGTACAGCCTTGCACCTTGGAGTAGGTAAGGAACTTGTAAGGCATAAATTTATTTAATCATTGCCCCCAACCATCCACCGATAATTGCCACTGAAAAAGACCTCTCGTTAACCCAAATAGGTAAACTCGCGGACGAATTAATCATTTTTAACAAAGAACAATGCGTTAATGTGAATAATGCGGAAAATGTGTGCGGTCCGGCGGTAATGCGCAAGAAAAAATTTGCGAGTACGGCGTGGAGTGGTAATCAAAGTCATGGTGGCAAATTAAACCTCACCCCAGTGAACGTGCGTCCTTTTAGGAAGGACCAGAGGCCAATAGTGTGCCGTGCACATCTCTATTACAGCAAAACTGCAAAGTGGTGTAAGCCGTGGTGCAAGTGGACAAAGAAAAAGGAGGATTTACAAATTCAGCCCTCATTTAGACCATCGTTGCTGGAAAACTAGGAAGGCGTCTCCTAGCCACTGCGGCAGTGGACATGCCGGCCGTTTTCAAATTAGCCGCAAAAAAATAGACAAGAGGTACGAATTCCTGATCGACACGGAGGCGAGTGTTTCAATCACCCCAGTCAGCATTGCTAATAACAGCCACATCAAAGAAAGTTGCATAAATCTTTCAAACGCAAACGGCGGGAAGATTAAAATCCACGGGGAAATGAGTGCGGATTTGGTCATTCCAAGTTTAAGAAGGTCATTTCGATGGTCTTTCGTTGTAGCAGACATCACCGCACCCATCCTGGGAATGGATTTATTGAAGCACTTCGATCTAATCGTAGATTGCGCCCGGAATAAGCTGCTGGATGGAAACACCAAGCTCGCTTCAGTGGTTCAAATTCCGAGGAACCATCCATAGCGTTGATAAGAACAGACCTCCATAATGTACCCGAATCATGTCGAAAATATTGGAAAAATATGGCGCACTGTATGAACCAGCTCCCGCTCAAACGGTACCAGCAATGGACCAATCAGTGGAGCATAATATTGATACAGGCAGTGCCCCACCTACATTTGCGCGGCCTAGGTAATTGACGACGGAAAAGCTGAAAGTAGCAAAGGAAACAATCGAGGAGCTCTTAAAAGAAGAAGTAATCTAGCCATCGCAGTCACCGTGGGCCTCACCAATACATTTAGTATCAAGAAGATCCCCGGTGAGTACAGGATGGTCGGAGATTATAGAGCTCTAAATGCCATTGCAAAGCCCGACCGATATCCATTGCCACGGATCCAAAACCTAGGAGATCATCTCCATGGAAAAAGGGTATTTTTGAGACTGGACCTCGTAAGGGCATATCACCAGATTCCAATGAGCCCGGCTGACGTCGAAAATACCGGAATTACCACCCCTTTAGTTTGTGGCAATACATAAAATTACCACTTGGCCCTTGCATGGGTTGAGGTTTGTATATATATATATATATATATATATATATATATATATATATATATATATATATATATATATATATATATATATATATATATATATATATATATATATATATCAAAGCGGTGCTCACTGCCTCAGTGTGCCTGGTTCGAGTCGCTTCCCTGCACGGATTTTTTCGAAAAAAGGTCATAAAAATATTACTGCAAGGAAAAATTATTCTGTTTTCTCTTTCAATGTGGTTTAATGGATTCATTTTCATCATTCTCTCGTGCTACTTTGAGAGATATATGCATTTGTATATCTGCCACTCGTTTACCTATTCCTCATTTATTCTTTGAATTCCCAATTAATTTTCTATTTCTTTCATAGTCTCCGTTCGAGCTGGCGAAAGTCTTCATTAAAAGCTATTCTATTCAGAGAATCTTTTGGTTCTCTGCGTAGCGTAGTGTGCTAACGGCATACTTTTAACTGTGATCAAAGCGGTGCTCGCTACTTCAGTGTGCCTGGTTCGAATCGCTTCCCTGCACGGATGGAATCGCACATTAAAACTATTTTAAAATTCCACTCAGAGGAACATCTTAGAAGCCATATTAATAAATGAAGATAAGCCGGCCATCAACAGTCAAGCGACAAGATGGAATCGCACATTAAAACTATTTTAAAATTCCACTCAGAGGAGTGGCCCATTTCTTCTAACGTTATGTTTAACCAAGGCGGAATAAATACCCCTTAAAAATCGTTTTCGTTCACTCTGTCAGATCCTCACTCCACTCATTACATCGGTACAGGAGGCAAAAACATTTCAAAACGCTCCGAAGATGATCGAATAAGATCGAGAGCTTAGCAATTTAGTTTTGTTTTTACCAGACACATTCATTTAAGAAAGAGATGAATACTGGACAAGTGATCCACCATCTACAAGATGGAATAAAAAAGATACTTAGAAGAAGAGAAAGTTCCAAAGGAAATTAATTAAGGCAAAATACACAATGGTCTTCAACAAAATTTGCATATATATATATATATATATATATATATATATATATATATATATATATATATATATATATATATATGTATATATATATATATATATATATATATATATATATATATATATATATATATATATATATATATATATATATATATATATTGAGTATAACAGAACTTTTAAAACAGCAAAATACAAAATCTTCATTACAGTCATTAGCCATTGTTATCCGTATCGTCCCTCTGGCACAACCTTTCAAGAGGTGCATGTTTGTATTAACACACACCAACTTCTCAAAGTTATCATCAGTCAGGGATGACCTCTTTGGCCTGAGGATGTTAGAGCTCAAGCTGACCTTGGGCCTCTTCCTCATCACTCTGGCTCATGGCGCTGCCAGGCCGGTTTGAGCAAAGCGACGCCGTCAAAAAACGTTCCATTTTAAAAATGTAAATCACTGTGAAAATATCAAAATAAATCAAATTCAGATACTGCAAGGAATATGTCTTTAAGACTCGGCGAGTCAATGTAAAGTGCCTTCCACGCAGGCTGCGCAACAGACATTTCTCGAATATTCCCACACACGCAACCTGGGCAACATGTCGCCTGCGTGCTGCGCAGACCGGCTACGCATCAGACAGATCTAGAATAGGGTGGCCAGATTTCTGGAAATGAAATCCGAGACGTCTGGCCACTCTAATCTAGAAGTTTCTTCACACTTTCAAAATATTCTTGAATTTTCCAGAAATTTCATTGTTGGAAGTTTGCGTTAGCGGACTATAATTTTGGCACGAGCTAACTGCAACTCCGCAACTTTTTGATAGTCCACTATTAACTGATTATCGATTGACGGACTTAAATTGCTGAATGCCCACCTTTGATAAAATGAAATAAATTGTACTGCTTATGAGGATGATGTTCAAATGATTGTTATTTTCTGGCGTTATATGCAAACCTTCTTTTGCTATTATTTTTTATATCCCCTTTTTCTTGCAAGCACCTAGACCTCTTTCCTGAACCAAGTACGAAACAGATAACCTTCTCTCTATAACTTTGTTTTAATGGCAAAAGCTGTTTGTTCATGATTGCGGTATTTTACCCAACCCTAATTAAAAATATATATGGTAGAAAAGCTTCTCGACTCCAGTAATTTTTTGGGGGAAATGCATCATTTCTGGGGCTGTACCCACATGTATTTAAAACACAGACTAAATTATTTTTATTTTCTTATTAAGCCATATTTCTTTGAAGAAGCCTAGTATTTTAATTTTTGGATCTTAAATATTTAAGATATTTTGAAGAAGTGTGGGGGGATCTTTTACTTTCTCCTATCTCTATGGCTTAGAAAATACCTGTTTCTGAAATGAGTACATGACGTGTACAATGTGTCCTGTTTGAAGCTTCTCTGTGTGCCTTCTTTCTAGAACCCCTGAAATTTGTTTTCAGTTTCCGCACTTTCTATATTGATGAGGCATAGTTCCTCTATTAAAATCAATATTAATTTGAAAATTGTATAAAATATATAAAGATAACTAAAATAACTTGTGTTTACGTAACGAATATACGTATAACCCCGTCCCCCATCCATCTCACCACAATACATATGTTGAAAGTTTGTCTCTGTGCCGTATATACATATTGATATGCACCAAGGTTCTGAATATAAATTTCTTTTAAGTTTTAATATTATTGCTTTCATTATGTCAACCTTACATATTTCACTTATAGTACGAAAATAATTGAAGACTAACTGCTTTTAGTTTCCAGTAATTTTGAGGAAGGATAAGCGGTAATGAAAGTTTTCTGAGGATGTATAGAAATAAAAAGAACATTTATAATGCAAACGGAGCTATTTGCTTTTTATTTCAAATATTGGATCAGTATAATTTAATTTTAGAACATAGCAGCAAAAATGTAGTAGGAAAAACCCATTAAGCCACCACCATAGTATAATCTGAATCAATTGAATTGACTTTCCATCCCTGCCTGGGGATGCAATCACACCACAGGCGGACAGTTGAGGACGGGCAGAAAGCCTTCTCTGGCTCTTGAGTTGTCCCCCCATATGTCTAAATAGTTTTTCTAATTTCTTAAAATTGTTCGTTGTTGTTGCCAACACCACCTCCGGCAGGTTGTTCCACTCATTGACTATGTGCTAGGCAAAGAAGTATTTTCTGATGTTTAGCCTGCACCTCTACTTATATATTGTGATGTTATGTCCCCTAGTTGGTCCTCTATTCATAATAAAGAACTCTTCAATCTTCAGCCCTGTATAATTTTGTGGACTTCAATCAAGTCACTCCTAAGCCTTCTATTTCGAGAGACATTAGTCCCATTATCCTCAGTCTATCTTCATATGGGCACATGGATATGGCTGGAATCATCTTGGTCAGCCTCCTCTGCACCCCCTCCAACAAGTTCACCCTCTTGTTGATTATAAGGCCTCCAAGCTCGGACACAATATTCCAGTAGTTGGTGAACCAGAGATTTGTAGAGACTGACGATATTTCACATACTTTTGTCTTCTATCGTTCGCCTGATACTTCCCACTATTCGGTTGGCTTTCTTTACTATTGTACTTATATGGTCCCTATTGTCGAGGGTGTTGCTGATTATTATGCCCAAATCCTTTTCTGTGGTAGCAGCGACCACTTGGTGTCCTCCCAGTGTGTACTGGTACTGCGGATTATTGTAACCTAAATGAGGCATTTGCATTTATCAAGGTTGAATTCCATTTGTCAGTACTTTGCCCATTTTTAATTTGCCAATCTTCATTTGCAAATTTGAGCATTTCACAGGATAGGTATTTATCAATGTCATTTATATAAATGAAGAACAGCAAAGGACTGAGCACCGATCCCAATAAGAGGTAAGTAATAAATATATATATATTAGTGGGTTTATCACTGATCTGCATTCAACAAAGAGGCCTTTATTTCTCAGTGGGGATCTACTGATTATTGTGGGACCTGAACCATCGGTATTTACAGCATATGGCAGATACCAGGAAGGTGAACTCAATTGAGACCCTAGGGTGAAAGGACAGGTGAGGGGTATCCAAGTCAGAGATGTACTGGGTCACCTCTCCACTGTTAATGAGGTAGGTATGGATGATAGCATGGATGTCAGGGTGAATGTTGCAGGTTTAAAGACATGTGAATGGACATATAATGAAGTGAAGGGCATGGTGAAATTGGATGGATGTTTGACTCAGTATGAAAGGGAGGATGTGTATCAAATGATATTTGAACAAAAGGGAGCCCTCAGTAAGGGTGATCTGGATTTTGGGGTTGCAAAACTCCCGGAATTCAAGATTGTCCTGAAGGAGGATTCCCCAATCTATCAGCGGCCGAGGCATTTCCCATGTCCGATTGCTGATGAGATTGAAGAGCAGTGTGTAGAATTAGAACAATTGGGGTGATTGAAGAAAGTGAGAGTGCATGGAATAGCCCAATTGTGCCTGTACGTAAGCCGGATGGAAGATTGCGTCTGTGTGTGGATTATCGAAAGGATCACTCACTCCACAAATCTTCAAAAGTCCTTGCAATCCTACTATCAGCCCACTTCATACACTGCAGATACACAAGAGGTTGATGATCTGTTTTGATCACAAACCTCACACCGCTCAAACATTGCAGATGTACCACATTAGGATTCAAACCCTTCATCTTCTCATCCATGTACACAATTGGCCTCTCACCACCAAAGTGCACATAAACAATCACTCCATACAAATGACTCCCTACAATCAACACTTCCTGAAATGGCGGGACCCTTTGCATACACATCGCTCTCAATTCTTTCATGAAGTTCCGCACTTTTGCCATACCAATGCTTTTAGGCGTCCTACATACTTCATTCATTACCTCCTTCCTTAAATCATCCACACTATCGGGCACTCTCACATCTACTCTATCACTCTTCAAATTTTGCAAACCATTCCATACACAATCGAACAAGGAATCACCACCACCCTTACTCTCCTTTCCATTCATAATTCCTTTTGGCAAATACTCAGGATCACTCACTCCACACACATCTTCATTCGTACCAGGATACCTTGACATCAAATCAGCCACTCCATTCCGTTCACCAGGCACATACTCAATCACATAGTTAAAGTCACTCAAATCTTCCAAAGTCCTTGCAATCCTACTATCAGCCCACTTCATACGCTGCAGATACACAAGAGGTTGATGATCTGTTTTGATCACAAACCTCACACCATACAAAAACGGACGCAACACTTTCAAACAATATCTTATCGCAGCTAACTCTCGCTCCACAGTCGAATACTTTCTTTCTGCAACATTCATAGCCTTGGATACATACCCAATTATTCGCCTGACATTCTCTCCATTCAAACGCTGCTCTTGCATCAGAAAACCTCCCATACAATACCCACTTGCATCTGTATACAATTCAAGCATTTTAGCATTCACACTATAATCTGGGTAAGCCAATTCAACATCTTCAGCCGCTGCCTCTTTCAGTCTCTCATATGCCTCATTCATCTTATCATTCCACCAGACAACTGTACTACCTTTCTTGCCCATCCACTCAGTCAGAGGCTTACTCACACCAGAACAATCACATATAAACATTTGCTGGAACTCAATCAAACCCCAAAACGACTTCAGTTGCTTCATAGTCACCGGTTTCGGAAACATTTTCACCTTCTCAACATACTTCGATGATTTTCGCAATCCATTCTCACTCACCATATGACCAAGGAATTCCACTTCTTTCGCAAACCATTCACACTTTGCCACTTTCACCTTCACACCAACACTCTCCAACGTTCTCAACACATCATTCACCAATCTCATATGCTCCTCAAAAGTCTGTCATAATCAAAATATCATCTATAAACGCAATCACATTCTTACTTGCAAACTTACTCAATACAACATTCATTGCCCGCTGTAAGGCTCCGGGAGCATTAGCCAACCAAAAACTGAGGTTCCGGAACTGGTAATGCCTCTTTGTGGAAGAGAAGGCAGTTACCAGCCGGCTCTCCTCAGCAATGGGCATCTGGTAATACCCCCGTACCAGATCCAGCCTCGTAAACCACTCCATCCCATGCATACTATGCACACACTCAGATACCACACACATCGGAAACCTTTCTTTTACAGTCATTTCATTCACCTTTCGATAATCCACACACAGACGCAATCTTTCATCCGGCTTATGTACAGGCACAATTGGACTATTCCATGCACTCTTGCTCTCTTCAATCCCCCCCAATTGCTCCATTTCCAAACACTGCTCCTCAATCTCATCAGCAATCGGACGTGAGAAATGCCTCGGCCGCTGATAGATTGGGGACAATCTTGAATTCCAGGAGCTTTGCAACCCCGAAATCCAGATCACCCTTACTGAGGGCTCCCTTTCGTTCAAATATTATTCGATACACATCCTCCCTTTCATACTCAGTCAAACATCCATCCAATTTCACCATGTCCTTCACCTCATTATACATCCATTCACATGTCTTTTCATTCGCAACATTCACCCTGATATCCGTGCTATCATCCATACCTACCTCAGTGACAGTGGAGAGGTGTCCTAGTACATCTCCGACTTGGATACCCCTCACCTATCCCTTCACCCTGGGGTCCGCCTGCACACATACAAAAGGATCATTCATTCTCATCAAGCCATCAAACACACAAGCAACACGCCTTACCTTATAATAAGCATCCTTTCCATCCAATATCACAGTCTTCTCACCCACATTCAAACTAACATCCTTACTCCAACTGACACCCTTTCATCCTTCACAAGCCTTACATTCTCCATAGCAATCACCTCAATACCAGTAAACACACCCCTCAAAACACTACCATCTTTCCCTACATATAACTTATACACCCCATTTTTACGAATCTTTCTCTCAATCTGATCACTTGCAGGATGCACAACCATACGATTCATTTTCATAAGATCATAGCCCCAAATCATACCATACTCACTACTCACCTTATCAATCACCGAGAATTCACATTCATTCATCAACATACCATGCATTCGAACAGCTGACCTTATCATTCCAATCACAGGCACTCTCCTATTATTAATACCTACCAAACTACCCTTGCACTCAGACAGGAGGGCTTTCCCGCTAACCTTGTCATACACATCTTTATACACCAAGCTTGCCTTGCATCCAGAATCTATTAAAGCCAAACACTCAATTCCATTCAATTCCTCCTTCACACTCAGACACTCATACTTCCTACCAGACAGCACTTTCACACTAGACAGACTTACCAACACATTACTCACACTCATGCACCCAGAGGATACTTCACCCTCTTACAATTCAGTTTCCCGCTTCAGACTTTCCATTCACACCTTGCGCTCTCAGTCTAATCCATCACTTTTCACTTGAATGTCCTTCCATCGCACAATAGCTACATACATTCCTCTGGTCACGACACATCCTCGCATAATGACCAGCCTTTCCACAATTACCACAAGCATACTTCACACTTCCCCCAGCAGTTGCTCCACCATTCAACCTCGGACAATCTTTCTTCAAATGGCCTATTTCTTTACACTCGAAGCACTCTTTCACACTTTCCTGGCAATCCTTTATCATATGCCCTTTCTTACCACAACCAAAACATGCACCAGACGTCCACCTACATTCTGCCAACATATGACCTTTCCTTCCACACCGATGACATTCCACAATCTTTCTCCTACTATTCGATCTCTCGTTTGCTGGGACATACCTTGGTTTCTCTCTCATATATCCATTCCCACGCTTGAAATTCATCTGTCCCCTTCCATTCGACTACCCTCCATTTACCCATCCATTCTGCCAGCCCAGGAAGTTCGACATCACTCCAGCTTGTGCAGCCTTCAGGGCATCTTTGTAGCTGACATACTGCTGGGGTGGATGAAAGCTCCTGGGCTTCTTACCCCCAACATTCACACTGTACCATCCATCCTCTTCTAGATCGCTTTCATCATCAAATCGTCCATCTTCCAACAGCTCCAACACATCCTCCCACATCAACCGTTCACCTGTCAGTCTCATTCTCTCCTTTCTCTTTCCACTCAGCCATTCACTCACCTTTCGCGGGATTGTGTCCAAAAACTTCCTCATCAGTGGTTTACATTCATTTACATCATCACCATACCTCTTTCTTGCCATACTCTCAAGCCTATGTGCATACATGTTCACACTTTCACTTTTCCCCATTCGAGCCTTCTCAAATTCATTCACCCTTTTATACTTCACACTCTCTTTCATTCATTTCACTTGCCCAATCAATCTCTTCTTCACTACATCGTACCTCGGTTCCCCCACACTTGTAATCACGCGGAAAAACTCCAATACTTTTCCCTCAAAACATTCATCCAATATCCCTTATTCTTCGGGTACTTGAGCTTACAATATCGCTCAAATTCCCCGAAGAATTCTTCCACATTTTTCCCACCATGTAACCTAAATCTATCTATCTTTGTTACTTCCCTTATCAAAATACCCTTTCCCACATTCACTTCACTCTCATTGAGCTGCCCTCACTCTCACTCATATCAATCATACCATCACTCTCTCCTTCATCCGAGTACAATGAGTCCACACTCTTGCCTCTTACCTTCCTATCCTTCCCCTTTGCACCACTCTTCCTTCTTCTCTTGCGTTCAACTCTCTTCCATTCTCCATCCTTCCTATCACTCATAATCACCCTATCCTCTCTAGACTCACACACACTCCCATTGATCCCATTAGTCTTATCCCCTTCAGTTGGAGCAGGGGTCAAGGTCGAGGGTCCTGGGGCCGGTCCTGACCCCTTCATCATGTCATACAATTCCTTCATCCGTTGGTCGACCTGCTTCTGTCTCTCGTCCATTTCTTTCCTCATCCTGTCTGTCTTCTGATCCATACTCATCACATCACTCTTCAATCCATCAATCACATTCCTCAACATCATAACATAACATAACATAACATAACATAATTACACGGATGACAAAAGCCACAAGGGCCTATCAAAGGTCATCCGCCTCCGTCAAAACCCACCCACAAAAAGCACCATCACCAGGGGAAGACAAAATCAAAGTCCCCCACAATATAATATAACGGATGACAAAAGCCACAAGGGCTCATCATAGGTCATCCGAGTCAAGCGGCCTCTTTTTCAAGGCACCCAAACTCCCAGGAAAACTACATCCAGAGGATTGCATCCAGAAACAAGGGTATCACCAATCAAGGCTTGTCAAGAACTAAATCATGCAGCTATAGATATATACAAACAATATTAATATATACAAAACTTAGGAACCATCACAACCTTCCCTTCCCATAAACTCATCCAACCTACTCTTAAATACATTTAGATTTGGACTACCTACTACCCTCTGCGGCAATTTGTTCCAGAAGTCTACCACTCTATTGGTGAAAAAATATTTTCTTAAATCCAACCTACACCCTTGCTTTTTAATTTTCAAGTGGTGACCTCTAGTCCGATTTCCATCATCTAACTCAAAAAACTTGCTAACATCCAATTTATCTATCCCGGAAAAAATTTTAAACAGCTCAATCATATCCCCTCTCACACACCTCCTTTTGAACGAGAACATATTTAATACCCTCAGTCTATCTTCATATTCAAGGTGCCTCAGGGAAGGAATAATCTTTGTTGCCCTCCGTTGCACTGACTCAAGAAGGTTAATATCGTGTCTAAAATGTGGGGACCATGCCTGTATACAGTACTCTAGATGTGGCCTAACATAAGAGTTATAGAGTTTAAGAATAACCTCCTTACTTTTGTAACTGACATTTCTCTTAATAAAACCCAGCACTCTATTTGCCCTATTTCTTGCTTCAATACACTGCTTAGAAAACCTTAATGACTTATCTATTACTACTCCTAGATCTTTCTCATCCTCTACTGAGCTCAGCCAATGCCCATCCATTTCATAGTTAAATTCTCTATTATCTTTTCCCATGTTAATAACTTTGCACTTATCAAGGTTGAAAGTCATTTGCCACTTATGTGCCCAGGATAACAATTTATTTAAGTCCCCCTGCACTTTAAAATTATCATCAATATCTTTAACTACAGCTGCTAATTTGGTATCATCCGCAAAAATTGACACTTTATTATTAACTGCCTCCCCAAGATCGTTTATATAGATGACAAATAATAATGGACCGAGAACTGATCCCTGAGGAACCCCACTGATAACATCCCTCCACTCTGACTTTACACCATTTAGCACTACCCTTTGCTTCCTGTCTTTCAGCCACTCAGCTATCCAATTTGAAACACCCCCACATATCCCAATCATTTTTAATTTATGAACTAGTCTCCTGTGTGGTACCTTATCAAATGCTTTACTAAAATCTAAGTAAATTATATCTACATTCTCTCCCTTATCTACTTGATCTGTTACAAACTCCAGAAAGTCTAGTAAGTTAGTCAAACATGATCTACCTGATCTAAACCCATGCTGAGCATCGCTGATTAACCCCTCCCTCTCTAGATGTTGGCAAATCCCTTTTTTAACTATTTTCTCAAGAATTTTACAGACTACAGGAGTTAGGCTAACCGGTCTAAAGTTATTTGGATCCTCTTTACTACCCTTCTTGAAAATGGGGACTACATTCGCTCTCTTCCAATCATCGGGTATTTCTCCATATTCCAATGACCTAGTATATAACTTGTCCAGAGCTATTGAGATACTTTCTACCCCTTCTTTAAGTATCCTAGAATGAATATTATCCGGGCCGGAGGCCTTGGTAGTATCTAAATCACCTATTAGTCCTTTTATCATCCTCCGATCCACACAAATGTTAGTAAACACCTCTTTTCCTGACCTATGAGTACTATACATAGGACTATTTAGTTTCTCTTTTGTAAATACTGATGCAAAATGACAATTTAGTACCTCAACTATTTCCTCATCAGTTTCTCTCACAAACCCTTCATATTTGATAGGTCCTATTTTAACTCTGCCACACTTGTTATTAATTTTATAGTAACTAAAGAACTTTCTAGGATCTTTGTTGCTATCCTGAGCTAATTTAATTTCTGACACCCTTTTGTTCTTCTTTATAATCTTATTTAACTCATTCCTAGCCATTCTATAATCACTTAAATTTTGAATATTATTTTCTACCTGTAATTTTTTATATGCCCTTTTCTTCTCTGAAATTTTTCTAGCTATCTCCTGATTCCACCATAATGGTTTCCTACTTTTGTTCCTAATGGCCTTCATTGGGATACATTGTTCTTGGACTACATTTATTATATGCTTGAAAGTATCCCACATCCCATAAGCATTTTTACCTCTGAATTCTATATCCCAGTCTACCAAATTTAGCAAGCTTCGAAGTTTTACATAATCTCCCTTATGAAAATTTGGAACTTTTTCAGCATTCTCAGTTATTTTACCCTTCTCAATTCCCAAGTTAAAACGAACTATCTGATGGTCACTATTTCCCAATGCTTCCCCAACAGTCAATTCTTGAACTAAATGATCACTGTTAGAAAGTACTAAATCTAATATATTGTCCCCCCTCGTTGAATCGTTAACAAATTGATTCAAAAAATTATCCTCAAAGCATTCTATGAACCTGCCACTTGTTCTATCCCTACCTATCATATTTTCCCAGTCCACAGAGTTTAAGTTGAAGTCCCCAATAATAACTGCATCTGTTTCACATCCCTTACTTATTTCCTTTATCATTAGTTCATCTATATCATCAGTCTGCCCAGGTGGCCTGTAAAAAGCTCCCAAATGCACCATTCTATTTTTACTGAACCTAATATCTATCCAAAGTGACTCAACTCCATCCTGCTTTATTGAAGTATTTAAACTTGAAACAATGTTGTTTTTTATATAGATAATTATTCCTCCACCAATCCTACCTGTCCTTTGACTAATGTACATATTATAGCCCTGAAAATCAAATTCACTTATAGTGTCACTAAATTCTATTTCATTAACCCATGATTCAGTAACGCATAATATATCTATATCCTCATTGCTAATATAACTAAATAGCTCATCCTTCTTGTTTCTAAGACTACGAGCATTTGTATAGAAACAATTTAACCCCCCTATCCCTGAAGCACCTCTTGAAACTTGAATGACCTCACCTCTATCGCCTTGGAACCTATTTCTGTTATCTGCCAAGTCCATTCTACTTTCAGTACTATAATGTCCTCTCATAATTCCCTGACCACTATTAGTATCTAGTTTCCCGCCCGCAAAGACCTAATAACACGATCATACTCCTCCCACAACACATCTACCCCCCTCCTACTCAAATGCAGTCCATCCATCGCATACATTTCTTTCATTCCAACAAACCTATCCCACACATCCACAAACATGACACCTTCCATCTCACACATCCTCCTCACATAATCATTCAGCCCAATTGCACGAGACATCCTCTTTCTGCCTCAATTCCAGCCTCGGTCTCACAATCTCATCATGGAGGCCCTGTTCCACAGAAGCCATCCTCCCAAGTTAGTAACAGCGATAGACAAAGGTGAAAAACAACCAAACTACCCGTCATGCTAATTGGGTATGGACTGCAATCCAATCCCGTCACGCTCCCAGTTTTGAAGTCTCACGTCCCTATTTGGGCACCAAATGTAGCGGGCCAAAAATCTAGACCTACACTGATCCAGACGTGAGAAATCGAAGGAGAATGAAACGGATTGTATATACAGTCCCTTTACTTACAAAAAAATACAATATTTACATAAATATGGGGTAAATATTCACACAATAGAGAGGGGGCACTTATATTGGAGATCTCGTTACTCTTCACAAAAAATACAGTTAAAGTTTCCTATATATATGAAATAAAAAAAAAAAATAAGTCCCACTTTTTTATATTATTAATCGATCCTAAGAACAATTAAAAAAATCAAACAAGCAACCCCCAAAAAATCTGGATTACAACAGTCAGTATATAGTTAACAAACAAGAAAAGAGAAGGCCTCACGTGGTACAAAGAGGGTGGGGGATGTCCAGCCACCTGCCACTCGAGGGAGCAAAATGCCTATGACTTCCTAACAATTGGCACCTCTGCGCTTGATGGAAGTGAAGTGATCTTTTCACTCTTGCGTGGCTATTCTAAGCCCTCTTTCCTTAACAACACTAGTAATATTTTGTTTGCTATATAAAGATATATGACCTCTTTCCTTTCCAGAATATGGTGCCTGGAAAGAAAAAAACAAACCCATTCCCATTCACACACACATTCTTACAGAGGGAGGGAGAGGGTATTGAGAAAAGCGGTAGGAGAATGGCCCTTTTTACACACACTCACATTCGCTCCACCACACTATTACTGTCACCGCTTTTACAATACGAATCATTCATGTAGACGTGCAAAGTCAGGGTCACCCGAAGTATGTGTAAATTGCTCCAAGGCCGCACACGATAAGGCAAATTGTGTGTGGCCAAGTGTGTCAATTGTGGAGAGCCTCACCCCGCTTCTTTGAAGCAATGTGGTGCATATCTCCTGAGAAAGAAATCCTGGCCGTTCAGGCCCAGGATCGACTCTGATTCCGGGAGGCTAAGGACTTGGTCCTGGCGCGCTCGGCTCTACCTGGGACGTCTTATGCCTCAATGGTTAGAAAGACACCCTCTGCTCCTAGCCCATCCAGGCCAACGAGCACGGTTTCCGTGCCCATTCGGAGCCCTTCTGTGGGTTCTACTCAACCCGGGCCCTTCCCTGGTAAAGCTGGCGGCACAAAGGGTTCACACCCATCCCTGGCTAATACCAGGGCTCCCCCCCCTTCCCCCAGCGTAACCGTTTCCCGTAAGGCAACATGGCTACGCGCCTCCACCGAGTCGTTAGACTCACAGGAGGCAACCCTGCTGAAGTTGGTCGCCAGGTCATCTTCTGGGGTTGCTAAAGCTGTCCCCTGAAAGGAGGACAGCAAGAAAGGAGCTTCAGCTCCTTCGCCCAAGCCTAGTGGTAGGCTGAGTGGCTCGGAGACGGTGGATCCTCGAAAAGAGGGCCCCCTGCCTCTTAAGCCGCAACGCCTGCCTAAGGTTTTGAGGCGGAGGGAGGAAAAGACTTGCATGGCGAGCCAACCTTCTCCAATAAGTCCTCGAAGGCGACAGCGCCTTCAGCGGATTGTCTGGCCAACAGCGCCCGGGGTTCTGCCTCCGGGAAGCGTATGGCCATCCCCGTGAGGGTCTTCTGTTCGAAGAGGGCCCCCGCATCTCCTCCGAGCTAGGCCTGGAGAGCATATTCCTTCAATGGAATTGCAGTGCATTCCACCGTCAGCTGACTTCGACGCGGGGGACTTCCGCCGCGTCGTGGCACGGTTGCCGAGGCCCTTTCTCTTGCTTGGAGATCTGAACGGCAGACATCCTCTCTGGGGGGATTACTCAATAAATCCCAGGGGACAAGTCCTTGCCGATCTGATCGAAGAGCTTAAGATAGGTGTTCTAAATGTGGATGAGTTTACGCATCACTGCCCGAGAACCGCTTCATTTTCTTGCCTTGATCTATCTTTGTGCTCTTGGGATGCACAGCCTGATTTTGATTGGGAGGTGGTCGATGACCTCCATGGTAGTGATTACTTTCCCATCCAAATATCATTATCAGGGCAACTGCCGCCTGAGAGCCCACCCTGGTGGTGCTTGGCGCGGTGGCCTGCATTTTAGGAAATGACTGAATTCTCTATCTCAGTCGAGGAGTTTAGGTCGTTAGATTGTAGTAGTTTGGTTGTCCGCCTCCCCTCCCCTATGTCTAATCTCTTTCTTCTTTTGCAGAATGTGTGTGGGTGTGGATCGTGTGATCACCGTCTTTGCTTTGTGTGGGGGGACTCGATGGATCTCTATCGTGCTCCCCCATTCATCTCCTGTTTTCTTTTTAGGCGGATTCTTTCAGCATATATTTTTAGTTAGAAAGTATAGGTAAAAGTTTGGAAGTCATTAGTTGTGACTGAAGAAGGAAGAACCGCCTGGACGGAGGATAGGTGAGTGAAGATTGTGTGAGAGTGGATATGGTTGAATGAGTTAGGAGTAAAGATGTTTGAGTGTGGCAGTGAATAGGTGACTGAATGTGCCTTCTCTTTTCCAGTTCCGTGGTACCGATTGTCGCCGACATCTGGCTTTTGGATACGGCTGAAGCCAATCTTGACTCGTGTGGCAGAAAAGGGACGCATTGATTGGGGCCTGAGCCCTCGCACTTTCCACTCTGACTAGAGCCACCACTTCCTCATCCTTGAGTGCAAATCATTCGCCTTGGCCGAAGTGAACTTCCAGTCCCTTAAGAAAAGGGAACCTCTCTTCCCTCAAGAAAGCGGGCCCGCCTCCCTTTCCCTCCCCCTCCCCCTCCCATACCGGTAATAGTGCTCCCAGAGCTGAAGAAAGTAGAACAGACTCACATGGTGGCACTGGGCAATCTGTTTGTGAAGCCCTAAACATTTCCTATTTGCGTGTGTGTGGCCAGGGTATAGTTGTAAGGCCCACTATATATCTATATATATATAAATATCTTTGGTTGTGGTTTAAGATAGATAATATTTTGGAAATTGGGTAATTTACATTTTTGTTTTTTGGGGTTGTGGTTAATTTTTTTTGTGTGTAAATTAAATTTAGAAAATACTCTCTCTCCTCAATACCCTCTTCTTGAACCACCGAGCGGACCTTGTCAGGGCGGCGGGAATCTTTGGCCAGGGAATCGCGATCCCGCCGCTACAAGATGAGGCCGTTGAGTTCTCCGGTAACTCATCGCCGTGGGCCTGACTACTATTCCCAGAACGTCTGGCCATTTTGCACACCGACCAGTCCCGTGGTGGTCGGCCGAGTGTGAGACGGCCCTCAAACAGAAGCGTTATCCCTACATGCGCTATAAGCGCCGCCCGAACGATTTCACTCTCGGTGAATTTCATCGGGCCTGGGCTATGTTCCGGTATATTTCGAAACACGCCCGCCGCTCTTCTTGGCGGGCATACGTGTCCTCACTTAACGGGAAGACCCCTCTAGCAGAGGTTTAGAAGCGAGTCAAGAGGATTCGGAGCAAGTTCTCGCAGGACCCCCTCCCCTCCTGTTCTCCCGGAGAATGGGACCGCAATTTCGGACCCCGCGTCCGTGGCGGAATCCATGGCGACCGCTTTCTCCGCATTGTCTAGACGGGATGCTGCTCCGCCAGCATTCAATGCACGTCGTGATGTCGCGAATGGCCGCCGACTGGCCTTTACCTCCAGAGGTGGAGAACCCTTCAACGACAGGTTTACTCTGCGTGAGTTGTGTTCCGCTCTTGCTTCGTGCGCAGACACCGCCCATGGTCCGGACGATGTCCCGTACGCCATGCTTCGACACCTGGGCGAGCGAGGCATGGCCTTTCTGTTAGATTTGTTCAACAGGATCTGGGTGGAGGGTCTATTCCCAGATTCCTGGCGAATCGCTACTGTGCTCATCTTTCGCAAAACGGGGAGAGATCACTCTACCTCGGACGGTTTCCGTCCAATCTCTCTAACCTCTTGCATGTGCAAGTTGATGGAGAAATTGGTAAATGTTAGATTAGCCTTTTTTCTGGAGAGCGGAGGCCATCTGTCTTCTGCACAGTGCGGCTTCCGCAAGTTCCATTCCACGTCAGATGCTTTTTAAAAAATTATCAGAGTTATATCACATTCGTGCCTCGGAAAAAGGGACCCTCGGCTTTCTACGAATAACGGGGGCGTATCATCCGACCTACGTGTTGGCGGGGGCGATGAGATAAAAGAGAGGGTAAGTTTAACCTAGCTCTGCTCCGACTGGAAAATGCCATCTGCGAGGCCTTCCTTCCTAGACAGCACTACGCCACGGTGTTTTTCGATCTGGAGAAGGCCTATGATACCGCATGGCGATACGGTATCATGTAGACTCCACACGATGGGGGCGAGGGGACGCCTCCCAATGTTTATATCTGAATTTTTGCGAGATCGTCGATTCCGCGTACGGGTGGGGGGAACTCTCTCCGGCCCAATGGAGCAGGAAGAGGGTACCCGCAGGAAGTGTCCTCAGTGTCCCACTCTTTGCCCTGAGCATCAACGGCATCACCGCGGTGCTGCCGGAAGATGTTCTCGCTACGCTCTACGTGGGCGATCTTTCAATATCTTTTGACGCGGCCCAGATGCCAATTCTGGAGCGTTGACTCCAACAGGCATTGAACCACGTCTCTCGCTATGCCGAAGCGCACAGGTTTCGGTTTTCCTTGGCCAAGACTAAGGTGGTGCACTTCTGCCGCCATCCACGGCTCCACCCAGATCCAGACTTGTTTCTTAATGGGGTATGCCTGGAAGTGCTTGAATTGCACCGTTTCCTTGGTCTTGTATTTGACCGACGCCTCACCTGGGAGGCTCATATTCGCAGCCTTAGGGTCTCTTGTACCCACGTCATGGATATTCTCAGTTGTGTGACGTTCAGCGCTTGGGGCGCTGATAGGGCTACTGCCTTACTTTTTTATCGATCCTTTGTTCGTTCGAAGCTCGACTACCGATGCGAATTTTATGCATCCGCAGCCGAGCGTTTATTGAGGAAAGTGGACTCGATCCACTACACCTGCCTTCGCTTGGTGACCGGTACCTTCCGCACTTCCCCCATTGAGGGCCTACTAGTCGATGCTGAGGAGATGCCACTTGCTCTACGCTGCGTACAGTGCATCACTCGCCTGTACGCGTGAGCCCGGCGCCTCCCTCAGTCTCCAACAGCTCTCACTGCATCCGCAGCTGATTTCGACGGTGCCTATGATTCCGAGAGACGCCAATCATACCCTAAGCCCTTTGGGTTTAGGGCCAGGAAACTCCTTCGAGAGCTAGGTATTGCTCTGGGGCCGGTGGCGCACCTGGTTCTGCCCTGGACGCCACCCTGGAGGGTACCACATATGGCTATTCATCGCCACGCCTCTGCTCCCAAAGCTTGTACAGCGCCGGGAGTATTGCGTTCGACCTTTTTGGAGCACACCTCGTGTCACGCTGGAACCGTGCTAGTGTATCCGGAGTATCCGGAATGCTCCAAGTCCGAAGAGGGGGTCGGCTTCCACGCCGTATCCCCTCTGTCTGAAGTCAACGGGGCTCTGCCAGGCGCTGCGTCTGTTGTCACGACCGAGCTGGTGCAAATACATCACTCGGTACGGGAGATTACGCGACGTGCCCGGTTCGGAGACCGGATTGTGATCTATAGCTACTCACAAAGTGCCCTGAATGCTCTCGGGGAATTGGAATCTCCGCATTCCCTGGTTCGCGATATCCGTGATGCCACGGTTTTGGCGAGCCGGGCGGATGTCGAGATTATTTTCTGCTGGGTTCCTGGACATGTAAGAATTGCGGGGAATGAGCGCGCAAAAGAGTCCGCTAGGACCGGGCGACCGGACCACTGTTTCGCTCTTCCTCACACCAACTATATGGCAGGAATACGGGCAGCTCTTCGGACTGCCTGGCAAAGAAGATGGGACACGGTCGAAGGGAACTTAAAGTTGTGTGCCATTGTGCCGCGACTGTTCCCATGGACCTATCCCCCAATGCCGCGGCGGCTTCAGGTTGCTTTCTGTCGTCTCCGAATCGGGCACACTCGTGTGACGCATCGCCATTTGATGGAGCGCTCGTCTGCGCCCTATTGTGACGACTGCGTCGTCCCCCAGACTGTTCGGCACATTCTTGTCGATTGTCCCAGTCTGGGTGATCTTCACTCACGTTACCTGTCCCGGTACCGGGATGGGCGGGGTCGCTACCGCCTGTCCCTTGTACTCGTGCACCTTGACTGGTGGACTTGTAGAGTTTTGGGGGGAGGCCGGCCTTCTCCCTTTTATTTAACCCATTTTTTTTGTTTTTTGTCTCTTTTTTTCTTATAGGTTGCACGTTCCTGCACCGGGGGGACCTCCCTCCGATACAGGAGCTTGCTTCCTGCCTGTTGGCTTTTCCCTTTTTTTAATTTTTGGTGTTGGGTTTGGGTATTTTTTGTTTTTGAATTTTATTTTAAAGTAGCCTAGTACTAGGCAAGTTTTTAATATGGCGACTTATGCCCAAGTAGGCAATCGCCAGATGAGTTCTAAAAAAAAAAAAATTAAGTTAGGCCTAGAGTGCACATATTCCTTGTATGGAATTGCCGTGGACTCTCGGCCAGCTGGGAGAAGCTGTGGAGGCTTTTCTCCTCCCATCAGTTATTTATCTGCATGAGATCATGCTGAGCTTGTTCCTTCTGTCCACCCTCCTGGCAAGGGCGGATTCAGGATCAAAATTTAAGGAGGGGGGGGGGGGCGGCTAACCACAATTTCATCTTCTGAGAAGTCTGAGGTATAACACTTAACTAAATAAAATATTTTTCAGATTGCTTTGTATTGTAAAATAAAGAAATATAACTATAACAATAGCAATACAAAAATAGCATTATATATATAACAATAGCATATATGATATTCATTATTATTATTTCATATGAACATCAACCTCCTGTTTCTTTGGGTAACTAGGTTGACTACACTGTCTATTTTAACTTCAATTTTGTTGTGAATAGTGACAGGCCATTCAGGTGTTCTTCACCTAAAAAATATTTCTCACTCTCACAACTTGATACTAATTTCCAACTTAGCCATTTGTTATCATTTTTCTTGGACTGAAGATGGAAACCAGTCACTTCAAAACTAGTCTAGAATAAAGATTTCTAGAACTGCATCTCATTTACAAGCTTAATACTGAATGATGACCTTCTTCCTCATATTTAAATTCAATTGAGCTTGTTAAAGTTGTAAATTCTAACTTTAAATTTTCTTATTACCTAGATTATGATTATTGACTGAAATAAATTTGTTTCTTGTTCTTATAATTATAATTGTTTCCATACTTGACTGTTTGGTTTTATGTTTCACATTTTAAAATTTTCATTATTTCCCACAACCCACAAGATATATTCATCTAAAGATAGATTTGAATCAGTTGGTTAAGTAAACGCACTCACTATTTATCTATATTAACAAGGTCTACAGTTAAAATTCTTCTTGTTTGCCTCAATTCACAGGACCTGCAGCTCGCATGAATGGAGGTATAGTAGCTGAGCAATAGAATTGTGACAAAAGTGCCTCTCAAGTGGCTGCATGACTTAATACACTGCAAAGGATGTTGTGGCATAATTCAATGTACCTTCCACGCCTTTTTCACTAGGGTTTGGTACTCAAACTGTTGGCCAAGTGAAAGTCCACTTCTGGCAGCAAAGGAGACAGATACACAACCTTCTACCTTAGCTAATTTATTTCCCCAAGAAAATTTACAATGGAAATGATAATATTTACAAAAATAAATTTGCGAGACAGTGCTGTTGGACTTATGGCAAGACAAAAAGTATATGGAGAACTAACTGCCATGTCAACCTTACAATAACTCTCCAAGGTGTCTTTCGGCCCAACTGCCAAACTGGCTCTCGCTTCTACTCGAGTGTATCAGGGCATCCCCTATATGCAACTGGCTCACCTAAATGGTCAGAAGTATCTTGGGGTGCAAGCTCCAGGGGACTTGCAAAAAATACCCAAGAAGTGGAGCAAATTCAGCCAACTAGACCCCCCAAAAACTGGCTGACAAAGGCTGGGTTGGCGATGGCCACAATAAATAGGCTGGTGGAAAAATAAACGAGCTGATTTGACAAGAAAATAAATGTCTTTGAGCCTGGTTTAGCATCAAAAACAGGGCTCCAATTTAAATATCTTTGCTAGGAATTTTACAGACAAAATATATATATCCTGCAATGAGAGAAAAAATTTTAAACCACATATATAAAAAACAATCTACACTACCAATTTCTATTTACAACCTAGTCTATTCCAACCCCATTCCTAGCAACACTCACACTCTTCTACCATAAACAAAGAAAAGTATGGTGAAAGGACAGACTAATGCAAAGTGGTGAAAAATCCATAGCGGACAAAATGGGGAGAATGGCTCCCAAATATACTCTCCATTCACACAGCAGCCATCCACACAATGTGAGGTTGCCAGGTGTCACTATCATGGGGTTGACATCAGTTGTTGGTTGCACCAGATGGCATTATATCCTTTTTATATACACTTGCTCACTTCAAACGCATGATTTCACCTTTATGTCTATTTTTGGCTTATACTTTTGTGGTGGGTTTGAAAAAAAATGTATCTCTTTAGTCCATTTATAATCTAGTCTTTTTCTTATATAATATGTATGCTTTACTATTTTATTTACTGTTCATACCAAAACAGGTCATTAGGAATATGAACGATAATTTATAATTAACCATAAAATTTGAAGGTAAACAGAAGTCTATATGCTCCTAGCATATGACTGAGTACTCATTTTCTCTATATTAGTACCAATCTTTTTTTTTTTAGATATTTTGTATTTGTTTAAAGAGTTTTATTTGAACCATTCTATGTTAAGACACAATGTCTGGCCAAAATGAACTGTTGAGTAAAGCTGAAGATTTTGCTGATCAGGTAAGATGATATTAGTTATTAAACATAATAATTCCAAATATTTAGTTTAATGAAAATGCTATCTTAGTGATATAACATTGATATTCTTATTATGAATATATAATCAAAACCTTAATTCACAATTATGAGTTTAAAAAAAATCTTAATACAAATGAAATGACTACAAGAGTTGGGAAAAGTGTCAACATAAAGCTTATAGGCTTTTAGGTTATTACAATCTTTAGTCTCCAGTGAAATATACCATTCTTCTCTCAGCATATTTGTTAATTGCTTCTAAAGATTTCCTTTTATTTTGCTATTCAAAATTTCCTATAATGGTTTGATGATTCAGATGATTGTGCCAGTCAGTACAAATGCTTCATCTTGGTGCTCTCCACCCAAGACGCTGTTCTGGCCTTTTGCTTTTAAGTATTTTGTGTTAATGATTTAACTATTCAGTAATGTAATATCTGCCCAAAGCACCATAGCCCCACTTGTATGTCTGACATTTGTGTAATAATCAGCCAGTTCAAATTCTGTTCTCACTATTGGATTTCCTCACATAAATTTGACCTAATTCAGGAATAATGTAAATAATTACTGATTTATTAACTATTGATTGGGATTTCTTTTAGTTTGCCTTCTGCTGTGGCGGCAGGGTACCAGGGCCCACATTACAATTCCTGCCACTCCAACAGGACCATCTGTGTGTTTGAGGGGGAGGATAATAAGGGGCTAGTCTAATTTATTTATTAGAAAGATCAGGGAAAAATGAGAGAACAGCCAACCCCAAACCTTAGCAAGTATAAATACCCCCCAAAATATATACAACCTTACAAATAAAAATAAATATATATATATATATATATATATATATATATATATATATATATATATATATATATATATATATATATATATATATATATGAGGAATTAAACCACATTCTCCGAAGACAATTTAATTCAGAACAGTTTCGGTGTATCTCACACCCTTTTTCAACTGACACTGGATAGAAAATATAAGAAAAGTGCATATAAGCATAACACAGGTCTGGTCGTGAAAGATCTCCTCTTTTTTCCCCTAATTCCCTACTTGTGGCTAATCTGGGGGGAGGTTAAGCCTAAACATATTGAAGGGCTGACATTTTACTATTTTGTTTATTTGCTTTCTTATTACAGGATTAAAAGAAAATTGACCCTCAGATAGATTTAAATTAGTGTCAATTTTCTTTTAATCCTGTAATAAGAAAGCAAATAAACAAAATAGTAAAATGTCAGCCCTTCAATATGTTTAGGCTTAACCCCCTCCCCAGATTAGCCACAAGTAGGGGATTGGGGGAAAAAAGAGGGGATCTTTCACGACCAGACCTTGTGTTATGCTTATATGCACTTTTCTTATATTTTCTATCCAGTGTCAGTTGAAAAAGGGTGTGAGATACACCGAAACTGTTCTGAATTAAATTGTCTTCGGAGAATGTGGTTTAATTCCTCATCTTTTCTTGTGATATTGCATTAATTTTCATCATATATATATATATATATGGCCTTACAAGATATAAATATTGGCTGATGCAGCGATATGAATATCACAGCCAATTTAAATGAAAATAAAGATAGGATCCAGTCTAATACTATCTATATAAATAGAAGGCCTTTCACAGTGAAATCCAATCATGTGCAATAAGGGATTTAACTGGTATCACAGGAGGGGAAGTGAGGCAGGCCTACTTTCATTGGGGGATCCTATATGGTCCGGGACTTGCCAAAGCGTTTCTACTTCAGGGAACTGTGACACTCGCAAGTTCCAACTGCTGCATTGGAGTCAGTGAGATGCTGGTTCCAATTACCCTGTTGGAAATTGGGAGGCGCTCTCCAAGACCCACACTTCTGGACAGTCCCTTTCTTTCACAAGAATGAACAAGGGTCAAAACTGGCTGCTGCCACCTCTTTAAAGCCAGATGGCGATCGACTGGTTTTATCGGCAGCACAGAGCTGGAGAGGAGAAGGCATCTTCATTCACAGATTTACTGCCACACTCAAACATCATTAACACCAATATATGCACACACACACACACATTTACACTTACTCTTACCCGGATGACTGTCCAACGTGCTCTTCTTTTCACTTCCAATACAAACATGTTTATTATTGCACAAAATAATTCCTACTTGATAAATTCATCCACAATCGCAACTGTCTTTCAGCTAAAAATTTTTTTAGCTCAGGTTTAATTTTTGCCTGTGGAGAGAGACAAAAGATTGGGGCAAGATAGAAGTCTATTGAGTCCTCTACCTAGAGCGCCCTGCTTCTCCTCATCCTCTTCGTTCCATGCACCCTGTAAGGGAAGAAAGAGATTACACATTTTGGGGAGGGGAGGCCGGACAACTAACTACTACACTGCTTGTAAAGTATTTGAAAATAAGCTGTTTGCATGTTTGAAAGGCATTCAATCTCATTTCCTTTGCTCTTTTATGAATTTTCTGGAGGTTTAGGTCTTCCAGCTTCAGCCCTTGATTACGCTGTATAAAACGATTTGTGTCTTTGGGTAGCAACTGTTATTTTCTATTTATTAGTGTTTAGAATACATGAAAAAACTGTTATTTATTTCAAACTTTGCTTTTGTGTACAGGATAATAATATTTATATGAAATTTACCTATTCCTTCTGGAAGGAAGTGGTGAATTTGAACTTTCATTTGCATAAAGTAGAAACAAAATGACATGATTACAAAAATAGCATTTATTTATTCTAGAATTACATAAGTGAGACAATTAAAATATTAGAAATGGGTAGTTTTCCATGATTTACATTTATACTGTAAATTACTTTCACAAATCAGCTTCCAAATATAGTCTCCCATCAGATTTTCATTATACGTATAGATCCTTGATAGCGGTGTTGAAAGTCCAGTAGATCCTGGTGAAAGCGCTCGCCATGCTCTTCAGAGTAGGCTTCCATGTTCTCCTTAAATTTATCAAGAATGTGAACTTTCAGGGACATCCGGCAACCCATCTTGTCTTTGTTTCTCACTGAGTTCTCAATAAGCTCTACATAGTTTTCAGCTTTGTGATTACCTAGGAAGCCCAGAACCACTGCAATAAATCTTTCCCATGCTGCTTTTTTCATCCTGGGAAACTCCTTGCACTCCATGATCTTTTTTATTTGTGGACCAATGAAGACCCTGGCTTCCGCCTTTGCATACTCCTTATCTAAAGCTCTGACAAATTTTTCATGAGGCCCAATTTTAAGTGTAGAGGAGGAAACTACTTTTCGGGGGTCCAACAAAGGTTCCCATTTGACGTTTCTCCCCACACTAAACTCTGTCTGTTGTGATCAATCTCACTGATGGTAGTGTGCCATGGTGTTCCTGCTGTCCCAAAGGCAAAGATAACAAGGAAACTTGGTAAAGCCACCTTGGAGACACATCAAGAAGGCCACCATTTTGAAGTCTCCAATAACCTCCCACCATACTCATTCATATTTTAATGCATCTAGCAAGTTGGACCTAGTGAGCAAGGGGAAGAGATGGATAGATGTTCCCGCTATGAAGCCGCACTGCTTTGAGGCTCCTGGACGAGCTGTCAATGAAGAGGCGGCACTCGTTGAGGTTACAAGCGATTCCAATTGCCTAACTATATATATATATATATATATATATATATATATATATCTACTATTTATTTTCAGCTGCTCAGCTGTACTGATATAATAAACCATTAATTATTATTATTTCATTGTGACAAGAGCAAATCTCATCTTGACATGTAAAAAAGCTTGAAAAACCCTGGTGATGCTTTCTCTGACTTGATATTTGCGCACTGTCAATTTAACAAATCCCACTGCTTGTCTCAAAGTTAAAAGCTCGTCATTGGACTTTGTGAGACTAAGATCTCTCACAAGGTCATTCAGATCTTTTTGGTAGGGGTAGTATGGGTTTCTCCTCAGTTACACCTCTGTAATCTTGATCAATTACTTCATCCTCTTCTGAACTGCTTTTCCTTTTTAAAAACTGCTGCTTTCTTTTTGGAAGAGTGGGTATGGGAGCTCAGAACTGTGTGGCACTGGCACAATAAATGACAAAGTCTGGATACATGAATACAGGCGCATTTTTGCCTGCTTGACGTTTGGAAGGGTTCACCATGCAGAAGAAACGATTGTTTCAGTGGTCACTTGGTACCCTCCAAATTCATAGCGAAATTCATAGTGCTCTTTTCTCCTCTGTACCATCTTGTAAAAAACAAAATGAAAACATAAGTATAAATATATAAATACTGTTCACCCAGTGTTATTAGAAATGTAAAAAACAACAAATCCAGTACCCAAATAAATAAAACAATATATATATATATATATATATATATATATATATATAAATATATATATATATATATATATATATATATATATATATATATATATATATATATATATATATATTTTACCTTCCAGAGTTCTTTTGCAGAGCTTGCAGAGCTTGCAGATGAAATGAGGTGCCCAAGGTTTGTCTTTATCTCCGACTATCATGCCAAAATATGCCTTGTAGGCCTTACAAATTTTAGCAGTTCTCTCTATAGAGTACTTTTTCGCTCTTATCTTAATAAATTTGTTGCAGACATAGCAAAATGCATCTGTTGGATGCTTACAACCTCTTGATGACATGTGTGACAAATGCTTCTATTAATGACAAGTGACGATGTCTGCGCTGTGATGGCTAGAGTTAAACTGATCTGTTGAGTAGACATTCTTTGTATTTATACAGTCATCTACATTGCTAGAATGTTCTAGAAATTCTTCAAACATATAAAAAATACTTGAAAGTTCTAGAAAGTTTTACAGTTTAATTTTCACCAAATTAGTGCTGAATCTATGTGGAATGTAAGAGAACCGCCATTGCTGTCCAGGTTGCAAAAAACAAAAGGGAAATAATAGCTATTACTACTGTATTACTGTTTCTATAACTTTTTAAATACAGTATATCATGTTTATAACCCTACCTGAAAAAAAATATCCCTTGAAACTTTTTATATATTTTTACTATTTGCATTGAAATAATATTAGTGACCATAAATGGACTAATTTAAAAAATCAATGTCCTACCCACAAAAGCAAAGTTTTGGGATTAAAACTGAGTTTTTTTTTATTTAATACGAGCCACAAACGATTGGAAATAATACTTTTAACCCAAAGACAAGACAAAAGTGAAATTTTGTTACACAGTGTTATTTCATGTAAAGATGTATTTTCACTTAGATAAAAATTAATCCTTAAAGGAGAGTAGGTGAAAATTTCTGTAGAAACCAAATACTCTACTTCAGGGCTATTTCATTTAAAATCAATGGTAAAAAATAAATAAGGAATTAAGGTATTTAAAATAGAGGATATTTTGTAGAACACACTATTTCTTATTTATGAGGGAAGAATGAAGTTCGGAAAGGAATGATAGTATTGGTTAAAGTTATGCATGATAATTTGGGACATATGAAAAAGTTGAAATTGTGAAAATGTATGCAGAAAAATGTTTCATTCATACCTGTTGACTGGTGAATGATTGTGCTACAACATGTGAAAATTGTCAGAAAAAGATTTAAGTGTGCATGTGAAGCCTCTGCTGATAAGATTAATGCAATAAAGCCATTTAAGATGGTTGTGATTAATTGTGTGTCTTTGCCAAGAATGAGTGCTCAGAATGCTAATTTTCTTGTGATGGCAGTTAATAAGAGTAAAGTGTATTTGTGGCGCTGTTGAAATATAAAAAGTGTATGACTGTTGAGCATATATGATGGAAGCAACTGTTTCCCCAATTTGTTGAAGCCTAGGAAGTGTCTGAGTCATAATGGTCCAGAGATTTTGGGAAGAACTTTTGAAAGAATGCTGAGGGAGACTGGATGGAAGATGCGAGTAGGGTTGGCAAACCCCCCCAAATTTTGAAAAAGCCCAATAAAACCCAGGTTTTATATTCGTGGGTTTTTTCAAAAAACAAACACTACAAGCATTAGAATAACATAGAAAAAGAATAGCTATCTCTATTTTTATATAATATTAATAATTATATTATAGTAAGAATGATGGGTACCCATGATAGCCATAACCTGTAGAAGGAGAGATGAATTATGAGTTAGTATCAGAGAAATAACCTTAATTTGATACATATCTTTAAATTATAAACATAAATATGCATTTTGAATAAAATAATGATACTCGTAACTAGCATTCATTTCTTGAAAAAAAAAATGTAATTTTGAAAAAAAAACAAACCGTTTTTATTTGTCAACCCTGGATGTGAGAATGAACCCATATATGATTTTGTTGAATGGAGTGTTGTAAATGATAAGCAAGGATGGGAATTATTTAGATATATGTATAGTTGGGTAGAATGTTTGTATATCAATTCAACTCAGCTTAGTATATTCAGTGCATGTCCATGCCAGTATGTTTCCTTCATATAGTACCACAATTTAAACTATGTCCAAAACTATCATGTTTTACTTTGACCAATCTTATCATTCCTCTCCACTTTTCATTCTTCCTTCTGAGACATAATATCCTTTATTTTGCATAACTTAATTCCTTATTTATTTTTGTACTATAGGTCTTAAATAAAATACTTGTGAGTTAGATTAGTTAGTTTTTGCCTAAATTTTTGTTTACCCACACTTGAGTATTACCTAATTTTAATCTTAATGAATATAGTTTTTTTTTCACCCATCAAAACTATCTTTTTTCTTTTGTTATCCCATCTTCTTGGTGCTTTGAGAATTAAATCTGTGAATACCAATTTGTTGATGTTAGTACTTAAAACATGATTTTCATTAGCATTTTGTTATTAGTCTCTAATATTATGATTTGATATTTGTTACAGATTCTTAGATACACAAAAAGTTATTTGCCACACATTGCAAGATTGTGTCTGGTCAGCACTTTTTTGGAAGATGGTCTTCGAATGTGGTTTCAATGGAATGAGCAGAGGGAGTACATGGATATTTCTTGGGGCTGTGGATATTTTCTAGCAACTGTATTTGTTATTATTAATCTTATTGGGCAACTAGGAGGTGTCTTTATGGTCCTTTTCCGAAAAAAAGTGGACTGGGCTTGTGGCCTTTTACTCGCCATCGTTATTTTACAGGTATGTTATTTTACTATAAAATAGTAATTTCTGATTATAGTTATTAATTTTGGAATTTTGCCTGGCATTGTCAGATATTAGCCACTAGTTGGTAATTTAAACATACCCTCCTTGATCACTGACAACTGTGATTGCAAATTTTTTAATTCTATATAAAAGTCTTTGGTTTGATGCACATGTACAAATGATAAATTAAAATAAAAAACAGCAAAAAGTACTAATTTTTGAAGTTCTTATTTTTAACCCATTAGTTAAAGTACTAATTTTTGAAGTTCTTATTTTTAACCCATTAGTTGCCAGAGGGCCTTTATATCCTCGATTCAGTGCTACATAATTGCCTGAGGGCCTTTTGTGGCCTTTCACGTATACTGATATTTGCCCTGATAATTATGATAATTTTTCAATTTTTTTTCAAACTCTTATGTTAGTGATTAAACATCTAATTAAAATACATAAATGGCTTAGGTCACGCCTTCTTTGTTTGTAAGCTGAAATTTATGAATGAGAGTAACTTGACTCCATTCTAGGACTCACTACAACACAAACTCGAAAAGAGGCTGATTTATTACTCACAACTGTAAATGCTGTTTTTGATTACTCGTCCTTTTTGGGGGGTTAAATAACCTTATGTTTTTCATTTTTCATCCAATTAAAATGAGGACATGCATTAAGTTAGTATGTTATTGAAAGCACATAAACCAGCAAGCCTATTTTGTCTGGAAAATACAGTTTTATAGGTCAAAAGTAGGCCCTGAGCAAAATTTTCATAAAATCTAAGATATAAACTAGTGTCCCATGAATAGCAGCACTGTTTTCTATAATTAGAAATAGGTTTTAAAGCATAACTGATTTAAAAAGCATAAAACAACCATGGGTATTGATGAAAATTTGTGGAAGAACTGAGAGTTATCAATCATAATTATAAATAGGTTATTAATAATTTTTTAATTATATCAATAGAATAATTCTTTTCAATTAAAATTATATATTTGATTTATATAAAAAAATTTAAATATTTTATTTTAATTATTTTCGATAATATTTAGCATTTGTAATTTTGCAGAGGGGGAGTTTGAGAAAAAAAGCCAGGTGACTAATGGGTTAAATCATGATTGTTAAAATAAAAATATTTTTTCTTTTTTTAGGTTTTTATCTGAACTCTGCTTGTTTTGGAGTCTGGCATTAATAATTTTAAATATTTCATACCTATAGTTTCTGAATTTTTATGAGTTGTTTTTTATTCTTTCCAGACAATAGCATATCAGATTCTATGGGACATTCAGTTTCTTTTTAGAAATTTAGCCTTAATAGGAGGCTTGGCATTAGTTTTGGCTGAGAGTAAGCAAGAGGCTAGAACTCTGTTTGCTGGTGTACCTTCTTTGGGAGAAAATAAGCCAAAGACATATCTTATGCTTGGTGGAAGAATTCTTCTTGTATTCATGTTTCTAACATTGGTTAGATTTGAATTTTCTGTTATGCAGGTAAGTCCTTCATTGCATTAACCTTTTTAATACTGCAAGTTTACTCATGTGTTCTCAGCATCTGTGTGAATATATATATATATATATATATATATATATATATATATATATATATATATATATATATATATATATATATATATATATATATATATATAATTAGGGTGTGTCACATCAATAGGGGTTAAATTTCAAAATGAAATGATGCTAATGCGGAACTCTTTATTTTACTTACTTTTCCAACAGAAAAATAATGAGAGAAATTTATTTTTAATTGGACAATATCTTCATGTTGCGCAGTCACCATACTTTTCTTTGTGGATGGGAGAAATTGCATCATATTACACATATCATTAATCATTTTTCACTGCTCTTCAACAATGTGCAGGAGGCATTGCAGCTGGTCCTCCGACTGTGTGCAAGGGTTCTTAGTGAAATCCTGCATCAGAGTTACCCCTTGTTCTGTGGCGGCGTTGGTGATGAGAAGGCTACTTATTTGCCTTGCCTTGGCCTGCTATATGGAGTTTGTTCCCCATAGTGCAGGATTGACCTCAAAGAACCCTTTTTCGATTTTCATCAGATCTAGGAATTTCTGTTTTTTTGTGAGAGGCAATGGTCTTGTTGTCTAAGTCAGCCTCCTTGACGCAAACCTTGGGTAGAGGTTTCTCTGATGCCTCCATGCCTTGGAGGTTGGCAACAACATTTCGCTTCTCCTCCAGGGGCAGCTCATCGTCAAAAAGCACAAGACCAACTTTCACTTCTGGCAGGTACCACATGTGATGTCCCAATGCCTTCAGCCTTGACTCTCTAATCACCCTGTTCATCTCTTTTGCCAGGGCTTTGTAAAGGTCAAGGTCGTTTCTTGGGGCTTTTGCTGAACACGCAACTGAGGACCATGCTCGAATGTAGTAGCGTATGATGAATATGCAGAACCCACCCACCTTTGGAGGAACTGTGGCCTTGACTGTGTGTGAAGTGGACGGCCACTGTTTGTTGTATTCTGTGAACTGAGGCACAAAGATTCACATTTTCAGCACATAAATCGCTCTTGCCATCCATCAAGCCCAATGGACTGCTCCCGGCTTGTGTAAAGAGTTCTTGCATCCATGAGGGATTCCACCAAGGAACACAATGGCTAGTTCTAGCAGTTCCCAGTAGTTATCACATGGGTGGTACTGTCGGAGGTAGCCTTGGCAGAGTTTGAGGATGTCATCCACCCAGTCCTCCTTGAGCTCTTCATTTGCTGTCCTGTACTGGTCTTGATCAACAAACTGCCAGAACTCTCGGAAATGGACAAAGGCAGTGATATCTGCACTTTGAGAGACTTCTGGGATGAGGGTCGAGAAAACAGCTTCCAGCAGAATTTCCAGCACATGATGGAGACGAGCCAGATCTAAACCAAGGATTAGCTGCACTCGAACGCACACTCAACCCTTGGAGCCTGTATTCGTCACCGTTGTATCGAAGCACAGTGCTCAAATTTGATCAGGAATACCCCACTCGGTTATAACAAAATGGATGGTGTTTGCCGTAGGCTCCACTTTGCCGTCAGTAATGTGAATTGCGAGGATCTTCTCCACGCCTTCTCCAGAAACAAGGATCGGCAGTCGGTCCAGAACTCCTTCGTTTGTGAGGGAGGGCATAAGTTTTCCATCCCATTCAAGTCTAACTGATACATCAGGAGCAAAGTTTTCTTTCAGCTCTGCAGCCCTTTCCTGGCGATGACACCGCTGCCGATTATTCGTGCTCACGCTCAATGACAATTCTCCAGCATTCAATTCCAGCTCCTCCGTGAATGGAAGCAGCACTATGCAGCTTGACGGTCACTTGCAGTGATGATTTTCTTCTGTGATGCTGCACGGCGGGATCGTTTTGGTGGAGTTACTATCATGCCTTCCACCCAGGCTGCATCCACACCGCCTATCTTCCACTACCTGTCCAGCCCTCCTAGATCTTGATCAAGTACATGGTGTTATGTGTTACATCAAACAAATTTTTCAGGGAAGCAATGAAATTGGCTCAGTTTTCCTCAGCTTGCCCTGTTGTCCAGGATTTTGTTTTCTTCAATTTGTTGCACTCTTCGTGCGGATGCTGTACTTTCTTGAAGATATCACACGGATCAATGGTTGGAATATTCACCTTGTAGTACTCATGTTGAACTTTGAGTGCTGTCTACTCAACTGAGAACATCAAATCACACAGTTTTAGCTTTGCATGGTACTGCAAAACACACAGGACTTCCTCATGGTTTGGGAGAACACTCTATGGCAGTTGTTGAATTGCTGGGGTTCATAGGAGCCATAACTTTTCAGCAGACCTCATGGCAGACATCTGTAAAAAAGAAAAACAAGTCAATAAACAGGAGAATAAGACAGAGATCTCTCCATAACATAAAACAATAATGAAGCCACTTCTTGCACTGCAAAACTGTATGAGGCAGGACCATGCCTTTGTTGCATGGGGTGGTGCAATAGGGACAAACTTCAAAGCGTCTGCGTGACATGAAGTTATCATCCTAAAAGACATAGATTTTGCTTGTAGTGTTTCCTCATCAATACGCATGAACTGTCGGGTTCCATGTTATAGTACAAACAATTTTGATTTTTTCATTCACCCTAATATATATATATATATTTATATATATATGAAAAAGCTCACAATATGTATGCAAGTCAAATTATGAAAAACACCTCCGAAGGAAAAGTGAAAACAAGGTCTGCTAACCAAAAAGTCGCGTACCCTCACTTATTCTGATTTATGTCCTTATGACTTTGATAACTTTCAATAATTCCTGAAGTAACCTTGGGAGGACCTTAGCAATTCTATCGTTCAAAAGAGAATGTAAACACCTTAAGGGTTTCAAATTTTGTTAGAATTGGCTGAATAGTTATGATGTTATTGACCAAAAATCCTAATTCCCTAGCTAATCTTGGGTGACTTTGATAATTATATTATTTAAAAGGGGAATCTAAAACAATATAAGGGTTTCAAATTTCATTACAATCAGCCAGAATAGTTATGATGTTATTGCCCCAAAATCTAAATCCCGGCTAACCTTAGGAGGATCTTAGTAATTATATAATTCAAAAGAGAATGTAAAACAACATAATAGATTTAAATTTTGTTAGAATGGTCAGAATAGTTATGATATTGCCAAAAGAGAATGTAAAACAATATAAGGGTTTCAAATTTCGTTAGAACCTGCCAAATAGTTATGATGTTGTTGCCAAAACAATATAATTCCCAGGCTAACATGGGAGGACTTTGCCAATTTTTAGAATCGCTGAATAGTTATGATATTATTGACAAAACTCCCTAATTCCCTAGCTAATCTTGGGTGACTTTGGCAATTATGTTATTTAAAAGGGAATGTAAAACAATATAAGGGTTTCAAATTTCATTAGAATCAGCCAGAATAGTTATGATGTTATTGCCCCCCAAAACTAAATCCCGGCTAACCTTGTGGCGGCGGGGTCGTGACACCCTCACCAATTCTTCCCGCCGCCCCAACAAGGTCCACTCGGTTGTTCAAGGAGAGGGTATTGAGGAGAGAGATTATTTTCTAAATTTATTAAAACCCAATAAATTTTATAAGCGAATCTAACAACACCTTTAAAATAAATATACCTTATAACCTACTCAAAATTATGTACACACTATATAGGTGGCCTTACAATATGATTGGCCAACAACCGCACTTGCTAAGGGAAATAAATGTCTAGCTAGGGTTTCACACACAGATGTGAGTCTGTCCAAAATGTATCGGATCTGGGAGCGCTATTACCGGTAGGGGGGGGGGAAGGAGGAGGGCCTGCTTTCTTGAGGAAATGAGGTTTCTTTTTTCTTAAGGCACTGGGAGTCCAGCTCCAGCCAATGCAAAATGTTCTGCACTTGAGGATGGGGAGGCGGCGGTTCCAGTCAATGCGGAAAGTGGAAGGGCTCTGGCTCCAATTGATACGTAGATGACTTGGAGGCAGTCTCGAGACTCCTGCTTCAAAACAGTGCCCTTACTGCCACACGAGATCAAGATTGGCTGGTACAACCTCACCAAGCCAGAACACGCTGGACAAGCTGGCACCAAGAAGCTGGAAAGGAGAAGGCATTTTCAATCACCCAATCGCTGTCACACTTAAAACATTCTCACACTGACATTCACTCTAAGACTCACCTGAATAACTATTCAGCTTCTATTTAAATTCCAATGGACACTTTACACAATATTATTTAAGTTCACTGTTCAACTCATTCACTAGTCAATCACTTAAAATTCAGACTTATTATTCAAAGGAAACTTACAAATACTATAAGTTTTATCATATACTCCATCTTGATCTTGTACAAATCCAGAAAACTCTCCCACATCACTCACCGAACTGATCCATCCATTCATCCTTTCTCAACCGTTTACTCTTACGCTTTTCCCTTCCATGTTCAACTAACAGTAACTGCTTCCCCTCTAAAGCACTAGCTATATCATCCACCATTTCACAGTCTTCCATTCTTTCAGACAGATATTCATTCACCGGGTGTCACACCAAATATTCAGGAGGTTCACACCATTTTCGCAACTGACATTGGTGCGCTCTACGTTCATACAAACTTCCATCCTCTCTTTCATGAACTATCACATAACTTACCCCATTCGACCAAACTTTTCTTACTACAAACGGACCTTCAAACTTCTCTTTCAACTTATCCACATTCAGTCTACCTTTTGTCTCAATCTCCTTCAGTACTTTATCACCAACAGAAAAACTCTCAAACCTTTCATTCCCTTTTCTCCACAACTCACGATTCTTCTCACTAAGTCCCATATGTGGCCTAATCATTCATTCAAAGTTCAGCAAATACTTACACGGTGACATTCCAATTGCCTTATGCACTGTCATATTATACACCCAAAGCACTCTTCCCAAACATTCATCCCATTCTTTCCCATCTTTTACCATCAATCATAACATCTCACTCAAAGTTTTTATCGTTCTTTCAGCCAAACCATTCGCACTAGGCATATACAGCGTCATTTGCACATAATCTATTCCCCATTCACTCAACATCTCCTCAAAAGCACGTCCCACAAACTCAGGTCCATTGTCACTCAACATTCGCACAGGCTTACACATGCACATGGGCAACATTCTCTCACTCACTTCTCTAGTAACAGTCAATGAAGATTTATTTGTCACAGGTGCAGCATATGCAAATTTGCTCTTATGATCCACCATCACAATCATCCCTACATACCCTCTTGCAGTCCTCGGAAAAGACACAATCGATTGCTACCATTTCAAAGGGTTCATTCACACTCAACTTTAATATGGGTGGGGCAACATACACTCTCTGATACTTTCTCTTCTGGCACACTTCACACATAGTCACTATATCCACGCAAATCTTTCTCAAAGGGACTAAATATACATCCTTTCATACATTCGCACAATTTGTTCTTACCCATATGTCCAAACCTATCATGCACAATCTTCACCATTCCAATCGTACCACACACAAAAAACACCGGAATATATACATCCTCATCATCTATACATTGCACAAAATACACTAAACCCTTGCACACTACAAACTTTCCAGCAAATCTTCTAAACTCTTAATATGCAACTCAATTCATTCACAGGAACACTGTCATCACGCTATCTTTCCTCTATATCTTCCTCACTCAACAGCTCTTCACTCAAATCAACACCTACCACTCCTACAAATCCAGTTGAGCCTACAAGCTCACTCTGCAACTTCCCAACTGTTACACCATCTCTCACTAAACATTCATTGCATACATCCACTGAAATCCTATTCTTATGCAGAAAATTAATCCCAAACAGAAAACAATATGGTAACTCATTCTCGCTTAACACAACAAATTCATGCATTATGTCATTCAACTTCCCCATGCTTACAGACAAATTTGCTTCCTCCCATGCCATAATACGTCCACTTCCGAGTCCACTTATTGAAACTGTCACCTTTTCTAGAAACATTCCAACTCATATTATCAACATCACGCACAACTTTTGCATTCACCAAGGAAATTTGCACACCTGTGTCAATCATTCCACAATAGCTCTTCCCATTTATAGTCAAGGTAACTTGCACTCTCTCTTTCAAGTCCATGCTCACACATTACATTCAACACACATACAACAAACACTTTTGCAGCATCTAAACCTTCATCTTCACTAATGGGAACAATTCCTTTGCAAACATAATCAATCTCTCTCCTTGCATAATTCTTCTTCTCAATTAACCAATTATAATGCACACCACTCAAACATTGCAGGTGCAACTCACACCCATTCATTCTGTCTACACTTTTACCACAATACATCACTGGCTTCTCCACACCATAATGTACAAATACTCTCACACCAAACAGCTTACTCACTATTGCTAACACTTCCTGAAACATCATCTTTCCTGGCATACACACTTCTCAACTTTTCTTAACCTACTTGAATTTTCCATTCCCAATTGCTCAGGTCTTTTACACGCTTCTTCCATAACTACCTTTCATAACGCATTCACACTTTCTGGCACCTTCTCAAGCAATCCATCTTTCATCAAGTCTCGTAAACCATACAACACACTTTCAAACATAGAATCACCTCAACCTCTACATTTCCTTCCAACAACTACACCTGCTGACAAACACTCGATTTATGCTTACAACCTCACTCTCATTCAAACTACATGACCAACGTGACATCAAATCAGCAATCACATTCCTTTCACCTGGCAAATACTCAACCACAAAATCAAAATCACTCAAATCTTCTATCGTCCTTGCAAGCCTACTATCAACTAATCTCATACGCTGCAAATACACTAGTGGCTGGTGATCTGTTCTCACTACAAACTGTACTCCATACAGAAATAGTCGTAATGACTTGAGACAGAATCTTAACGCAGCCAACTCTCTTTCAATCGTCGAATATGCACGCTCTGCCACACTAAACGCCTTGGAAACATATGCAATTACTCGCTTTCTTTCAACTCTACTCACAACTTGATCTTGCATCAAACATTCACCCATCGAATGACCACTTGCATGCGTATACACTTCAAGCATTCCTGCATTTGTTCCATACGCTGAATACGCAAGTTCCACATCTTTTGCAACTTCCGCTTTTAACTTTTCAAATGCCACATTCATAGTCATTCCACTTAATCACAGTACTCTTCTTTTTCCCAGTCCATACACTCAACAATTTCATCAACTTTCTTCCAAAATCAACTAAACCAAGAAATACACACAACTCTCTCACTGTGGTAGGCTTAGGGAAATTCCTAACCTTTTCCACGAACTTCTCCGATTTACGCAATCCAACCGCACTCACCTTATGTCCCAAAACTCAACTTCGCTAACAAACCACACACATTTAGACAACTTCACTTTCACCCCAACCTCTTCCATTTTCTTAAAACATCCTTCACCAAGGTCATATGTTCTTCCATGTTCTCACTCATCACCAAAATATCATCCAAAAACACTTGTACATTCTTACACAGAAAACCACTCAACTCTACATTCATAGCACGCTAAAAAGCAGCCAGGGCTGAACTGATAATGGCGCTTTGAGGTGGAGAACGCCGTAATAGGCTTACTCTCTTCAGCCACAGGCATCTGGTAGTAACCACGTACCAGATCCATCTTAGAAAACACTTTCATTCCATACATACTGTACACATTCAGACACAACACTCATAGGAAACTTGTTTTCAACGTTCATTCATTCACTCTTCTATAGTCAATACACAGTCACAAACGTCCATCTGGCTTTCGTACAGGTACAATCAGACTATTCCAGGCACTCACACTCGGCTCAATCACACCAATTCTCTCTAATTCCTCACACTTTTCCTCAATCTCTTGAGCCACAGGGGGAGGGAAATGACGAGGCCTTTGATAAATTGGCCTATCATCGCTCAAAATTATTTTGAACTCAGGCAAGCGAGCGTTGCCAAAGTCCTCATCCCCCTGACTCAAGGCACCTCTCCTATTCCACAACATCCTGTAAACTTTTTGCTTCTCACATTCACTCAACTTTTATTCCAATTTCACTTGCTCAATCAAATCTTCATACTTCCAAACATTCGACATTAGACTCACGGAAAACACACTTGCGTTCACCACATGTGTATCATTCTCCATATTCACCACTATTTAATACACCCAATTTATCTCCCACTTGCACTCCTCTGAGACTCTTCCTTCGCAGATCTGGCCAAACTTGTATACAGACACGTGGATCTTTCATATCAATTATACCATCAAACACATGCACAACTCGCCTCAATCGATATTTCGCAGCACTACCATCCAAGACATAAATATTCCTATCATTCTCACTTATCTCAACATCCGAATTCCATCCAATCCTTGCATTCAATGTTTCATTCTGCTTGATAGGCACACTCTCAATCGCATATACTTCCAGACCCTTCATGATGTTCACTCTCACACTTCCATCTGGATCCACATACCATTGACACTTCATACTTCCATTCTTACATTCAATCATCTCTAAATCAGGGTGAATCACGTTACCATTCTCTTTCAAAAACTTATAACCTAATAGCATGCCATACTTCTTGTTTGCACCTTCTACTACACAAAATTCATCTTAATTCATCTGGACACCTGCAATCGAAACACACTCTCTAAACCTCGCAACAATCAACACATCCTGTTCACCTAATCCAGTCAAATGATATCCACGATCCTTAACCTCACTTCTTTCATTCTTACAAATGCTTCATGTACACCATATTCACCTTACATCCTGTATCAATCAATGCACTTACTTCTCATTCTCCACACTTAATTTTAACACATATACACCTATTCACTCTCTGACCCCAATTCACTCCACGATTTGACAATCCTTCTCTCACATTCATCATTTGCACTCTAGAGAATTCCCCAGAAGGAACCCTCTTATTCTTTAGTTTCCCTGAGTCATATCATCTTGATTACTTGCATCATTCCCATCCATTCTTTTGTTCATGCGTCTTTCACCAGTCCTACACAACCTTGTTGCATGACATACCATTCCACATTTACCACAGGTAGCTCTTGGACTGGCACACATCCTGGCATAATGCCCTATCTGCCCACAATTACCACAAACTACAGGTCCACTCATATTCACTTGACCACCTTCCCTGTAATCTCGTGCCAAGTGGCCCATTCTTCCACATCCATAACACACTCTTTCCCTCGCACAACTACAATCTTTTATCATATGCCCCATTTGCCCACAGCCAAAGCAACTAACTTCCTTGTGACCAGCGACAGTTAACCCTCATGTGCCCAACTTGCTTGCACCTCAGACACCTAGGCTCATTCATTCTAGATCTACTGTCATTCCTACCATTCGTGCAACCACTATTCTGACCATTCTGAACCCTACCCCAACCATTCCGACTCTCACTCCTACTTTTACTCCCTCTCAGTTCACAGCCAACATACACACTCTGCTGTTCATTCTGTCCGTAATAACTCTCCAAAAATCTTGTCATCACCTCGATTGGGTTCTCTATCAGCGAATCCCAATAGGACCGGAACTGGGCAACTTACTTTTACTTGAGCTGCGCACAGTGTGAATCGAGGCCTCGTCCCTTCCATAATCCTCAAATTCACGGCCCTCTAACATCTCTAGTACATCCTTCCATAGCAATCTTTCACCAGCCCATCTCATCTTCTCTTTCCTCTTATACATCACATACTCACTCACTTCATTTGGAACCATATTTAAAAACATCTTCATCAGCTCCTTATTCCTATTTATTCGATCATCTCCAAATCTCATTTGCCCTAAGGACTCTAAGTGATGCGCATATGAATTCACATCCTCATTCTTCCCCATTCTTGCTTCCTTAAACCCATTTGTTCTCTTATATTTCACACTTGTCTTCATCCTCTTACATTGCTCTATCATTCTCTCTTTCATAACATCCCACTTAGGCTCACCCACACTCATAATCGTCTGGGGAAAATCCTTCATACACCCATCCAGAAACTCGCACAACTCTTTCACCCAAAACCTATTATTCTCTCCAAATTTTTCCTTACAATAACTTTCATACTCTTTCAAAAACACTTTCACATCTTTTGTTCCTTCCACTCTAAACTTACTTAACTTTGGCATATCTCTGATCAATATACTCTGACGAACCTCAGCATCACTTTCATTATCACACTTCTTTCCCACTTTCACTCATACCTTCATTCAAACTGAAATACAAGGAGTCAATGCTAGCCAGTTGGGTCCTTTCCTGTTGGTCTGGGCGTTTAGTCTTTGGGGTCTTCTTTTTTTGGTGCCTAGTCATTTGCGGGGGTTCGTTTATGCCTGTCAATCCCTTTTTATCAGTCATGTCAATTCCAAGTGGAGTCGAGGCCACACCCTCACCAATTGCACCTGATTCTCCCATTTTCTCATTCAACATTCGCATCAATCTTTCCTCCATTCACACCTCACTGTCTTTAATCCTCTCTTCCTTTCTCACTTCCATCTCTCTCATTTTCCTCTTCAAACTATCAGTCTCTTCTCTCAACTGCGCATTTTCTCTGTCTTTCTGCCACACTAACTCATTTAGTCTTCTCATCTCCAACTCCATGGCCCCAATCTGTTCCTCCGCCATTTGGGGAAAAAACCCCCACAGGCTCTCACTCCTCTCCTTCCTCAAACCACCGGTCAGTCCCTATTCAAAAGAGCATTCAAAAGAGAATGTTAAGCACTATTCAGCCAATTCTAATGAAATTTGAAACCCTTATGTTGTTTAACATTCTCTTTTGAATGCTATAATTGCCAAAGTGCTCCCAAGATTAGCCCAGGAATTATTTTTTTTTAACAATAACTATAACTATTTGGTCGATTCTAATGAAATTTAAAACCATTATGTTGTTTTACATTCTCTTTTGAATCATATAATGGCCAAAGTCCTATCAAGGTTATGCTGGGAATCATTTTGTTTTGGCAATAACATCATAACTTTTTGGCAGATACTTTGCTATACTAGACTAGGCTATAATATGGTATACTCTGCTAGGCAAGCCTAGAATAGGCTATGCTAGGATATTATAGGCTAGGCTATACTATGCTAAGATATAATGTACAAGGGTAAAATATACTATGCTAATTTAGGCTATAATATGCTATGATAGGATAGCAGAGAGTACATATGTTAGGATAGACAATAATAAGCTATGCTTGACTAGGGTATAATAGTATAGTATAGGCTATATTTAAAATTTCATTAGAATTAGCTGAATAGTTAGAATGTTATTAAAAAAGCAAAACTGAGACCGTCTGACTGACATAGGGAGATGTAGAGTCACTCGCGACCTGACTCACATGTGACTAAAAATTATTCTGAGTATTTTCGTCTTTCTTCTCAAAGACCTTTTCCAAGAATAACAAAAGACAGGACATATATTGGCTTAAATGGTAGAGAGGGGGGAGATTAGGCTACCTTTCTCCAAACCCTAATTAGGGGCTATAATATCCTGAAACATTAATTTGTGACTACTCTAGACCCGATCATTACTTCATATATAAAATCACAAATTAATGTTTCAGGATATTGTACCCCCTAATTAGGGTTCAGAGAAAGGTAGCCTAATCTCCCCCTCTCTACTATTTAAGCCAACATATGTCCTCTTTTGTTATTCCTTGAAAAGATCTTTGAGAATAAAGATGAAAGCGCTAAGAATCATTTTTCATTTTTCCTTTGTGGGTGTTTATTCATATATGTATATATATATAATTATTATTTGCCATTTTTAGGAATGTAGAAAAGATGCATAGGATATCAGACAAAAAGTGTATTTAAATGAAAATTGGTACAATAATATTGCATCTCTATAACATGCCTAATCAATGAGCCACCATTAGCTTCAACAACTGCTTCACTATGGGGTTTGAAACGTTAACATGCACAAATCAGATGATCTTGATCAATTTTTTGACATACTCTTTGTTATAGCGGACTTGAGAGATTGAATGGTGTTATAGGAGTGTTAATTGACCTCTCTGTCTCTCTGATGCCCCATACATATAATAGTTCAGTGGCATAGATGTGGCAACTATTTGTTGCCACGTCTCTGCTCCCCCAAACTTCTTGAGCAGTAGGATTATTGTTTTTGACCTTTGTGCCACACTGGAACTCTGCCACCCTGCAGTGGGGTAGGGTATCCTGTATAGCCTGTTACACTTGGTACCTGGAGGAGCGGAATATCCGTGCAGCCTGAGTGCAAATTAGGGAAGCCCTGTCACTGGGTTGACGTGAACTCTAATATGGCCTGGGAAAGTTTTGGGTGTGCTTCCACCTCACTCCTCAGTGCTACTTTATTTATTATTATTATTATTATTATCATTCTTATTATTTATGATTATTAATTAATTAATTATAATTTCTGATGATCTTTGTTTGAAGATGAACCAAGATAATACAAAGGCCTCGATTGAGATCAGTGATGCCTTAGGTTGCCCCCATTTAGCTGGATATGATTCCCGAGGTAACCCAGCCACAGATGGCAAGATCCTCCACGGGGTTGAACTCGGGCTCATTGCCAAACACAACCAGACTCCACCCCCCTTTACAATATGCTCCTCAGGCTGCTCACCCTTGATGACTTGCAAGGAGAGTAGGGACCTCCCCCAACTGGTGCCCCTGTGACAGTTAAGCCCTTGTCCATCTCGGAGAATGATCTTGTTGAGGCTGGTTCATCTAGCATAGGGGCACCTTCGTCTCCCTTCATGGGGGCTCCAGGAAGGAGGGGTCTGGTGCCGCTTTGGCAAGCAATCAAGCCAAGATTGGCACGTCCAACCCTGAGGTGCCCTCAGGCAGGGAGGCATTAACAAAGCTTAAAGTTGCAAGTGGGTGAGCGGAGCTTGATTGTGTCGGGCTCCCTCATTCAAAGACTACCTGGCATTGTTTAGTCCATTGGCTTCAAGTGCTTCCTAATTATCCACTCCACTGATAGCAGCATGATCCATCATAGGAGAACATTAACTAGGTTCATTGATAGAGAGCGGAATGTGACTCATTTCTCAGATGGGAGCCTTCTGGTGGCAGTGTGAGGCTGCACTCTACCATGAACTTTGTAAAAGGAGTGGTTTATGTGGACTACTTCATTGAAGACATTACCTTAGAGCTTGTTGACCATGGGGCAGTCAACTTCAAATGTGTGATGAGAAAACAGGGAAGGGCATTTAGACCCACACCTACACTCTACCTCACATTCAACCATAACAGGTTCATTGAGTCAGTGCTTGCCAGTCGGTATACCTACCACAGGAATGCATTTGTGCCACCGCTTCAGCCATACAAATCGCTCCTGTAGATGTACAAAGTTGCATTTACCCGAACTCTGTGTAAGCTTCTCCAAGGATGTACATAATAAGTCGCTATTGTGTATGGCCAAGTATATCAATTGCAGAGAGCCACACCCTGCTTCTTCCAAGCAATGTGGTGTCAATTTCCTAGATAAGTAAATTCTAGTCTTTCAACCTATGGATCATTTCTCATTTTGCAAGGCTAAGGACTTGGTCCTGGTGCGCCTGGCACTGCTGGGACAGCTTATGCCAGGCTTATGAATATGGTCACTTCTGTGCCCATTTGGAACCATTCTGCCAGTTCTAGCTCATCCTGGGTGCTCACCTGGTAGAGCTGATTGCACAAAGCATTCACACCCATCTTGAGCTAAAACCAGGGCTCCTGCCCCACTACCCCGTAAGGGGCGCGGTGATTTGCCATCCTGGCCGCCGTGCTGACGGGACTCAGCACCCCGTCCGACCCCAGCTTAACCTCTTCTCCTTCCTTCAAAACACTTGTTTCCTCGCTTTTCATACAACCTCTCCGACAACTTTCTCTCGTCAGCCTCTAATTTCACAGGGTAGATGCTGACCTTCTTCTCAGCCAACTGTCCCAGATCGGGGATGAGAGGGGGAGGGGACAATGTTCCCCAACCCTTGAGCTCCGGTCTGGGGTGGCTGGTTTTTAACAACCTGCTTAATCCCCACCCATACCTCTCTCTCCTCTTCACATTCTATCAATTTTACGCCGTGTTCAAGGTGGAGCCGCCATGCCGATGGACTACCAGGCCACCAGGCGGGAGGGGTGGTCCGAAATGGCGGCGCCTGGCTCTGCCAAGCCCTGTAAGCACCTCTTGCAGTGCGGGCAACTGCGAGAGGTGATGAGTGATTGCATCCCGTGAAACAAATAGGGTCACCATGCCCAATGATGAGAAACATTAAAATCTCCCCCTAATTCTCCCTGTGTCACCAATGGAGCCACCCTTGGGCAGCTCCACCGAAAAAATGGAGGTCCCCCCCCTGTGCTTGCGCAGGGGACCCTCCATATCTCTCTAACCGGAGAGGAGGCTTACTCCTCCTTCACCTACGAGTGCAGGGGACTCCCCCTCACCCCCTTCTCTGGAGGTGCTTTCGGGCACCTCCCTTTTTCCAGCGGCAGTCCCCTCTTTTCTTTCCAAGGGGACTGCCAAGAAAGCCAGCAGGCCGCCCATAGCCAGCTGCTCCCCATCAAAGTGGCTCAGTAGGGCAAACCCCCTTAGGGGGGAGAGGGAAGCCAGGCCCCTTCGGTCGCTTCCCTCAAAAGACCTGCTGACAAGAATATTAAACCTTGCCGGGGTCAAGGCCTGTGCCTCCCCACACAAGACTGGTGACACTGCCAAGAGGACCTGCAATGTCCTGGGAGGGGATGGCCAACTGGAGGCCCCTCCTGTGATAGACATGGTCCTTGAGGAAACCCAGCCTCAGACGGTAAGGCCTTCCATGGGGGCAATCCGGGCTGGGCATCAAACACCGAACCTGAATCTGCCCCTATGCAAGGACCTCCTCAAATGGCTAGGGTTTCTGAGGCAGTACAAGGAGGGGAGGGATCTCTTCCGACAGGTGCCCCTACGATTACCAGGACCTTCTCCATTTCAGAGAAGGACCTGCCTGAGGCCAGTCCATCTGGCCTGGGGGCTTCTGCCGGCAGAGATGAGAAGCGGGTTCATTCCCCACCCTCCTCTTCAAAAAAGAAAAGGACGAAAAAGACCAAAAAGACAAAGAAGACTCTGGGCTCTCCATCCGCAGGGGCTGCAGGGACGGATGGGTCTGCTGCCACTTTGCCAAGCGACCAAGCCAAGATCGGCACATCAGGCCCCTCTGCCTCCCCCGGGTGCGGAGCCTTTGACTATGACAAAGACCAAAAGTGCACAGGGCGGAGCCTCGATGACATCGGGGCCCCTCATTCAGAGGTTACCTGGCGTATTCGAGCCCGCTGGCTTCAAACGCTTCCTTGTTATTCGGTCCACTGATGGCACCATGTTGTCCAAGGGCAACATGATCCATCAGAGGAGAGGATTAGCTAGTGCAATTAGTAGAGAGCCGAAGGTGACCCATTTCTCGGATGGGAGCCTTCTGGCGAATGCGGCGAATCCCGCCGAGGCGGCCAAGATAAGTGCTCTTTGGACACTTCATGGCACCCCGGTGAGTGTGACGCCGCACTCTACCATGAACTTTGTGAAAAGAGTAGTTTATGCGAGGGAACTCGTCTACTACTCCATTGAGGACATTACCTTAGAGCTGGCCGACCATGGGCAGTCAAGGTCAAACGTGTAATGAGAAAACAGGGAGGGGCCTCGAGACCCACCCCTACACTCTTCATCACGTTCGACTGTGACAAGCTCCCTGAGTTGGTGCCTGCCGGTTGGTACCTCTACCGCGTGAAGGAATTCGTGCCACTGCCGCGGCGGTGCTATTACTGTCACCGCTTTGGCCATACGAATCGCTCATGTAGACGTGCAAAGTCGGGGTCACCCGAAGTCTGTGTAAATTGCTCCAAGGTCGCACACGATAAATCCAAATCGTGTGTGGCCAAGTGTGTCAATTGCGGAGAGCCGCATCCTGCTTCTTCGAAGCAATGTGGTGCATATCTCCTTGAGAAAGAAATCCTGGTCATTCAGGCCTAGGATCGACTCTCATTCTGCGAGGCTAAGGACTTGGTCCTGGTGCGCCCAGCTCTGCCTGGGACGTCATATGCCTCAATAGTTAGAAAAGCACCCTCTTCTCCTGGCCCATCCAGGCCAATGAGCACGGTTGTTTCCGCGCCCATTCGGAGCCCTTCTGCGGGCTCTACCCAACCCGGGCGCTCCTCTGGTAAAGCTGGCGACAAAAAAGGTTCATACCCAGCCCCGGCTAAAACCAGGGCTGCCCCCTCTTCCCCCAGAGTGACCGTTTCCCGTAAGGCGATCCCGTAAGGGGCGCGGCGATTTGCCATCCTGGCCGCCGTGCTGACGGTACTCAGCACCCTGTCCGACCCCAGCTTAGCCTCTTCTTCTTCCTTCAAAACACTTTTTTCCTCGCTTTTCATACAACCTCTCCCACAACTTTCTCTGGTCAGCCTCTAATTTCACAGGGTAGATGCTGACCTTCCTTTCAGCCAACCGTCCCGCATCAGGGCTGAGGGGGTGGGGGACAATGTTCACTAACCCCTGAGTTCCGGTCTGGGGTGGCTGGTTTTTAACAACCTGCTTCATCCCCACTCACATCCCTTTTCCTCTCCTCTTCACAATCTATATTTTTTTACGCCGTGTCTAAGGTGGAGCCGCCATGCCGATGGACTGCCAGGCCACCAGGCGGGAGGGGTGGTCCGAAATGGCGGTGCCTGGCTCTGCCAGGCCTGTAAGCACCTCTTGCAGTGCGGGCAACTGCGAGAGGTGATGAGCTATTGCATCCCGTGACACAAATAGGGTCACCATGCCCATGGATGAACTCATAAAACCTCAAACCCCTTTAACTCCCCCTTGCTCATCGACGGAGCCGCCCTCGGGCAGCTCCAGCCAAAAAATGGAGTTTCCCCTCCCTGTGCTTGCGCAAGGGACCCTCCATATTTCTCTAACGGGAGAGGAGGCTTACTCCTCTCCTTTGCCTATGGGTGCAGGGGACTCCCCCTCACCCCCTTCTCTGGAGGTGCTTTCGGGCACCTCCCTTTTTCCAGCGGCAGTCCCCTCTTTTCTTTCCAAGGGGGCTGCCAAGAAAGCCAGCAGGCAGCCCATTGCCGACTGCCCCTCGTGTAAGTGGCTCGGTAGGGCAAACCCCCTTAGGGGAGAGAGGGAAGCCAGGCCCCTTCGGTCGCTTCCCTCAAAAGACCTGCTGGCAAGAATTTTAAACCTTGCCGGGGTCAAGGCCTGTGCCTCCCCACACAAGACTGGCGACACTGCCAAGGGGACCTGCGATGTCCTGGGAGGGGATGGCCAACTGGAGGCCCCTCCTGTGATAGGCATGGTCCTTGAGGAAACACAGCCTCAGACGGTAGGGTTTTCCATGGGGGGGAATCCGAGCTCGGCGCCAAATACCAAACCCGAATCTGCCCCTATGCAAGGTCCTCCTCAAACGGCTGGGCATTCTGAGGCAGTACAAGGAGGGAAGGGATCTCCTCCGGATGGTGCCCCTGCGACGACCAGGACCTTCTCCATTTCAGAGAAGGATCTGGCTGAGGCCGGTCCATCTGGCCTAGGGGCTTCTATGGACGGAGGTGAGAAGCGGGTTCATTCCCCACACTCCTCTCCTAAAAAGAAAAGGAAGACAAGAAAGACTAAGAAGACTCGGGGCTCCTCTCCATCCGCGGGGGCTACGGGGACGGATGGGTCTGCTGCCACTTTGGCAAGCGACCAAGCCAATATTGGCACATCCGGCCCCTCTGCCCCCCTGGGTACGGAGCTCCTGACCATGACAAAGACCAAAAGTGCACAGGGTGGAGTCTCGATGACATCGGGGCCCCTCATTCAGAGGTTACCTGGCGTTTTCGAGCCCGCTGGCTTCAAACGCTTCCTCTTTATTCGCTCCACTGATGGCACCATGTTGTCCAAGGGCAGCATGATTCATCAGAGGAGAGGATTAGCTAGTGCAATTGGTAGAGAGCCGAAGGTAACCCGTTTCTCGGACGGGAGCCTTCTGGCGAATGCGGCGAATCCCGCCGAGGCGGCCAAGATAAGTGCTCTTCGGACACTTCATGGCACCCCGGTGAGTGTGACGCCGCACTCTACGATGAACTTTGTGAAAGGAGTAGTTTATGCGAGGGAACTCGTTGACTACTCCATTGAGGACATCACCCTAGAGCTGGCCGACCATGGGGCGGTCAAGGTCGAACGTGTGATGAGAAAACAGGGAGGGGCCTCGAGACCCACCCCTACACTCTTCGTCACGTTCGACTGTGACAAGCTCCCTGAGGTGGTGCGTGCCGGTTGGTACCGCTACCGCGTGAAGGCATTCGTGCCACTGCCGCTGCGGTGCTATTACTGTCACCGCTTCGGCCATACGAATCGCTCATGTAGACATGCAAAGTCGGGGACACCCGAAGTCTGTGTAAATTGCTCCAAGGTCGCACACGATAAGTCCAAATCGTGTGTGGCCAAGTGTGTCAATTGCGGAGAGCCGCACCCTGCTTCTTCGAAGCAATGTGGTGCATATCTCCTTGAGAAAGAAATCCTGGCCGTTCAGGCCCAGGATTGACTCTAATTCCGCGAGGCAAAGGACTTGGTCCTGGCGCGCCCTGCTCTGCCTGGGACGTCATATGCCTCAATAGTTAGAAAGGCACGCTCTGCTCCTGCCCCATCCAGGCCAACGAGCACGGTTGTTTCCGCGCCCATTCGGAGCCCTTCTGCAGGCTCTACCCAACCCGGGCGCTCCCCTGGTAAAGCTGGCGGCAAAAAGGGTTCATTCCCCACCCCGGCTAAATCCAGGATTCCCCCCTCTTCCTCCAGCGTGATCGTTTCCCGTAAGGCGAAACGGCCACGCGCCTCCACCGAGTCGTTAGACTCACAGAAGGCAACACCCCTGAAGATGGTCGCTAGGCTATCTTCGGGGGTTCCTAAAGCTCTCCCCCGAAAGGAGGACAGTGGCTCGGAGACGGTGGTTCCTCGAAAAGAGGGTCCCCCGCCTCCGAAGCCGCAACGCCCGCCTAAGGTTTCGAGGCGGAGGGAGGAAAAGACTCGCATTACGAGCCCAGCCTCCCCCAATAAGTCCTCGAAGGCGACAGCGCCTTCAGCCCTTTGTCCGGCCAACAGCGCCCGGGGTTCTGCCCCCGGGAAGCGTACGGCCATTCCCATGAGGGTCTTAGATTCGAGGAGGGCCCCCGCGTCTCCTCCGAGCTAGGCCTGGAGGGCATATTCCTTCAATGGAATTGCCGTGGACTCCGGGCCAACTGGGAGGAGCTGCGGAGGCTCGTCTCGTCCCGTTCCCCGTTAACTATCTTTTTGCAGGAGACCATGCTAGGCGCGTGCCCCCTGCCTGCCCTCGTGGGGTATAAGGGTCTTGCGACCCCACCACCGCGGGATGGCCGGGCTGGGGGATGCGCGGTTTACACCCGGCATGATGTCTCCGTTCTTCCTTTCTCTTTAGATACCTCCTTTCAGGCAGTGGCTGTGCAGCTGTACCTGGATAGGAGTTATACTATAATTTCTGCGTACATTCCCTTGTCAGCTGACTTCGACGCGGGGGACTTCCGCCGCGTCGTGGCACGGTTGCCGAGGCCCTATCTCTTGCTTGGAGATCTGAACGGCAGGCATCCTCTCTGGGGAGATTACTCCATAAATCCCAGGGGACAAGTCCTTGCCGATCTGATCGAAGAGCTTGAGATGGGTGTCCTAAACGTGGATGAGTTTACGCATCACTGTCCGAGAACCACTTCATTTTCTTGCCTTGACCTATCTTTGTGCTCTTCAGATGCACAGCTTGATTTTGATTGGGAGGGGGTCGATGACCTCCATTGTAGTGATCACTTTCCCATTCAAATATTTTCAGGGCAACTGCCGCCTGAGAGACCACCTCGGTGGTGCTTGGCGCGGGCGCGGTGGCCTGCATTTCAGGAAATGACTGAATTTTCTATCTCAGTCGAGGAGTTTAGGTCGGTAGATGAGGCCGTTGAGTTCTTCTCCGGCTACCTCATCGCCGTGGGCCTGACTACTATTCCTAGGACGTCTGGCCGTTTTGCACGCCGACCACTCCCGTGATGGTCGGCCAAGTGTGAGACGGCCCTCAAACAGAAGCCTTATGCCTACATGCGCTATAACCGCCGCCCAAACTATTTCACTGTCGCAGAATTTCGTCGGGCTAGGGCTAGGTTCCGGTATATTTCGAAGCACGCCCGCCGCTCTTCTTGGCGGGCATACGTGTCTTCACTTAACGGGAAGATCCCTTTAGCTGAGGTGTGAAAGCGAGTCAAAAGGATTCTGGGCAAGTTCTCGCAGGACCCCCCTCCCATTCTCCAGGAGAATGGGACCGCAATCTCGGACGCCGCGTCCGTGGCGGAATCCTTAGCGACCGCTTTTTCCGCATTCTCTAGCCGTGATGCTGCTCCGCCAGCATTCAATGCACGTCGTGATGTCGCGGAAGGCCGCCTGCTGGACTTTGCCTCCAGAGGCGGAGAACCCTTCAACGACAAGTTTACTGTGAGTGAGTTGCGCTCCGCTCTCGCTTCGTTCGCGGACACCGCTCATGGTCCGACGATGTCCCGTACGCCATGCTTCGACACCTGGGTGAGCAAGGCATGGCCTTTCTGTTAGATTTGTTCAACAGGATCTGGGTGGAGGGTCTTCTCCCAGATTCCTGGCGAATCGCTACTGTGCTCGCCTTTCGAAAGCCGGGGAGAGATCACTCTACTCCGACCGGTTTCCGCCTAATCTCTCTAACCTCTTCGTGTGCAAGTTGATGGAGAAATTGGTAAATGTTAGATTAGCCTTTTTCCTGGACAGCGGAAGCCATCTGTCTTCTGCACAGTGCGGCTTCCGCAAGTTCCACTCCACGTCGGATGTTCTGCTCCGACTGGATAATGCAGTCTGCGAGGCTTTCCTTCGTAGACAGCACTACGCCACGGTGTTTTTCGATCTGCTGAAGGCCTATGATACCGCATGGCGATACGGTATCATGGAGACTCTCCACACGATGGGGGCGAGGGGACGCCTCCCAGTCTTTATATCTGAGTTTTTGCGAGATCGTCGATTCCGCGTACGGGTAGGGGGGAGCTCTCTCCGGCCCAAAGGAGCAGGAAGAGGGTGTTGCGCAGGGAAGTGTCCTCAGTGTCACACTCTTTGCCCTGAGTATCAACGGCATCACCTCGGTACTGCCAGAAGATGTTCTCGCTACGCTCTACGTGGACGACCTTTCGATCTCTTTTGTCGCGTCCCAGATGCCAACTCTGGAGCGTCGACTCCAACAGGCATTGAACCGCGTCTCTCGCTATGCCGAAGCGCACAGGTTTCGGTTTTCTTTGGCCAAAACTAAGGTGGTGCACTTCTGCCACCATCCACGTCTCCACCCCGACCCAGATTTGTTTCTTAATGGGGTGCGCCTGGATATGGTTGAGTCGCACCGTTTCCTTGGTCTTGTATTCGACCGATGCCTCACCTGGGAGGCTCATATTCGCAGCCTTAGGGTCTCCTGTACCCGCGCCATGGATATTCTCCGTTCCGTGACGTTCAGCGCTTGGGGTGCTGATAGGGCTACTGCCTTACTTCTCTACCGATCCTTTGTTCATTCGAAGCTCGACTACGGATGTGAGTTTTATGCATCCGCAGCCGAGCGTGTATTGCGGAAGGTGGATTCGATCTACCACACCGGCCTTCGCTTGGCGACCGGTGCCTTCCGCACTTCCCCCATTGAGAGCCTGTTGGTCGAAGCTGGGGAGATGCCACTCGCTCTGCGCCGCGTGCAGTGCATCACTCACCTGTACGCGCGAGCCCGCCGCCTCCCTCAGTCGCCAACAGCTCTCACTGCATCCGCAGCTGATCTCGACTGTGCCTATGCCGCCGAGAGACGCCAGTCATACCCTAAGCCCTTTGGGTTTAGGGCCAAGAAACTCCTTCGAGAGGTAGATATAGCTCTCTGGCCGGTGGCGCCCCTGGTTCTGCCCAGGACGCCACCCTGGAGGGAACCATATTTGGCTATTTGTCGCCACGCCTCTGCTCCCAAAGCTTGTACAGCGCCGGGAGTATTGCGTTCGAACTTTTTGGAGCACACCTCGTGTCACGCTGGAACCGTGCCAGTGTATATGGATGGCTCCAAGTCCCAAGAGTGGGTCGGCTTCCACGCCGTATCCCCTCTGTTTGAAGTCAGCGGAGCTCTGCCAGGCGCTGCGTCTGTCTTCACGGCCGAGCTGGTGGCAATACACCACTCGGTACGGGAGATTACTTGACGTGCCCGGTTCGGAGACCGGATTGTGATCTATAGCGACTCACAAAGCGCCCTGAGTGCTCTCGGGGCATTAGAATCTCCGCATCCCCTGGTTCGCGATATCCGTGACGCCACGGTTTTGGCGAGCCGGGCGGATGTCGAGATTATCTTCTGCTGGGTTCCTGGACATGTAGGAATTGCGGGGAATGAGCGCGCCAAAGAGTCCGCGAGGACTCTGCGACCAGACCAGTGTTTCGCTCTTCCTCACACTGACTACATTGCAGGAATACGGGCAGCTCCTCGGACTGCTTGGCAAAGAAGATGGGACACGGTCGAAGGGAACTTAAAGTTGCGTGCCATTGCGCCGCGACTGTTCTTATGGCCCTATCCCCCAATTCCGCGACGGCTTCAGGTCGTTTTCTGTCGTCTCCGAATCGGACACACTCGTGTGACGCATCGCTATTTGATGGAGCGCTCGCCTGAGCCCTATTGTGACGACTGCGTCGTTCCCCAGACTGTTCGGCACATTCTTGTTGAATGTCCCAGTCTGGGTGATCTTCGAGCACGTCAACTGTCCCGGTACCGGGATGGGCGGGGTCGCTACCACCTGCCCCTTGTACTTGGGACGGATTCGTGCACATTGACTTGTTGACTTTTGGTGGGAGGCCGGGCTTCTCCCCTTTATTTAATGTTCTTTTTTGTTTGTTATTGTTTTGTTTGTAGGTTGCACTCTCCTGCACCGGGGTGAGAGGGCCCTTTCCCTGCTGCTGGAGATTGCTTCCTGATTGTTAAGTTTTTCCAATTTATATCATTGTTATGTTTTCATATTTTTATTTTAAAGTAGCCTAGTTCTAGGCTGTCGTGTTTTTCGGCGACTTATGCCCAAGTCGGCAGTTGCCAGATGGGCTCTATAAAATTAAAAAAAAAAATTCCTGCCCCACTGTCACCGTTTCCTGTAAGGTAAAACAGCTGCATTGGTATACTCACAGGAGGCAACACTCCTGAAGGTGGTCGTGAGGCTGTATTCTGAGTTTCCTAAAGCTGCCTCCCCAAAGGACAGCACCAAATGAGCTGAATCTTTCATTGGAGGGACTCCTGCCTCCAAAGCCACCCCTCCTATCAAAGGTTTTACCTCCAGGAAGCATTCAGCTATTACTGGGAAGTTCTTCTCAAAAGGGTCCCTGCATCTCCTCTGAGTGAGGCTTGGACAGATATTCCTTAATGGAATTCACAGGGACTTCAGGCCAACTGGGAGGAGGTGCAGAGACTTCACCCCCATTACCTTTTAGCTGGTTTTTTTTTTTTTTGCACAAGACCATGGTGGGTGCATATCCCCTGCCCACCCTCCTGGGGGTATACATAAAGGTTTTGTGACCCCATCACCATGAGATGGGTGCCAGGCAGGAGGATGCAGGATTTACAACTGGCATGATGTCTCCTCTTTGTTATAAATGCCTCCTTTCAGGCAATAGCAGTGCAGCTACACCTGGATAGGAGGTATACTGTAATACAAGGGCTTCTGCTGCATTGTAGCACGGTTGCTGAGGCCCTTTCTACTGCTCAGGGATTTGAATGGTAGACCTTCCCTCTGGGGAGACTACTCAATCAATCCCAGGGTCTGGTCCTTGCTGACTTGATCAACTAACTGGAAATAGGTCTTCTAAATGTGGATAAGTTTACACAGAACTGTCCGAAAATTTGATCTATCCCTGTTCTCTCTGAATGCACAGCTGATTTTGGGTGGGAGGTGGTTGATGACATCCTTGTTAATGATCACTTTCCCATATTCAAATATAATTTTTCGGTCTTTGCTTGCCAGCTGAAAGATCACCCCAGTGGTGCTTGGCATGGGTGCTGTGGTCCGCATTTCAGCAAATGAGTAATTTCTCTGTCTCAATTGAGGAGTTTAGTTGGTGCACAAAGATGTTGAATTTTTCTCTGTCAAACTCATAGCCATGGACTTAACTAATATTGTTAGAAGATCTGCCCATTTTTCACTTTGAATGCTTCCCTTCAACATATGTGTTATGCTTAAATCCACTATAGGCGCTGCCCAAACGATTTCACTGTCTGTAAATTTTATCAGCCTAGGAATAGTTTTGAAGCATGCCCACTGCTCTTCCTGGTGGGCACACATATCTTAAATTAATGGGAAGACACCTCCTGCAGAGGTGTTTGAGTGAGTTAAAAGGATTCCGGCCAAGTTCTTGCAGGGCATCCCCCTTCCCCCTCCCTCCTTCCTGTTCTCCATGATAATAGGGCGGCAACCTTGGACTGTGTGCCTGTGGTGAAGTCCTTCGCAACCACTTTCTCTGCATTCTCTACCCAGGCTGCTGCTCTCCCAGTATTCAATGCATGTCATAATGTTGCTGACTGCTGCCAACTGGACTTTACCTCCAGAGGTGGGGAACCCTTCAATGACAGGTTTAAATTGATGAGTTGTGTTCTGCTCTTGTTCGTGCATAGATAGCTCCCCAAGTTTGGACGATGTACTGTATGCCATGCTCGACACCTAGGGGAGTGAGGCATGGCCTTTCAGTTTGATTTGTTTCACAGGATCTGGACAGACTGTATCCTTTCAGACTCCTGGCGAATGGCTACTGTGCTCAGTTTTCATGAACCGAGGAGAGAGCACTCTACCTCTGCTGGTTTCCACTCAATCTCTCTAACTTACTGCATGTGTATTTTGATGGAGAAATTGGTAAATTTTAAGATTAGCCTTTTTTTAGACATCAGAAGCCACCTGTCATCTGCACAGTGTGGCTTCCACAAGTTCCACTCCACGTCTGATGCTATACTCCCACTGGAAATGCTGCCTGTGAATCCTTCCTTCTTAGACAGGACTAAGCCTTGGTGTTTTTCAATCTAGAGAAGCCCTATGATACTGCATGGTGATAGAGTATCAAGGAACTCCACACGATGGCGGCAAGGGGATGCCTACCAATCCTTATTTCTGCAAGATCATTCATTCTGCATATGGGTGGGGGAGCTCTCTCTGGCCAAATGGAACAGGAAGAAGGAGTCCTGCTGGGAAGTTTCATCAGTGTCACACTCTTTGTGGGCCTAAGTTGTTCTTGCTGTCCTCTACTTGGGTGACCTTTCAATCTCTTGAAGCAGCCCAGATGCCAATTCTGGAGTGTCGACTCTGCTAGGCATTGAAACTCATCTCTTGTTATGCCAAAATGCACTGATTTTAGTTTTCCTTAGCTAAGACTAAGACAGTGTACTTCTGCCACTATCCACTGCTCTACCGCAACATGGACTTGTTCCTAAATGGAGTTCACTTGGAAGTTGTGGATTCGCACTGTTTTGTGGGGTTTTTTTTTATGATGCCTCACCTGGTCAGCTAATATTCTCATCTTTAGGGTCTCTTGCAACTGGGCCCTGGACATTGTATGTTCAAAGCTTCACTACAGATTCAAATTTTATGTATCTGCACCCGAGTATATATTCCATGTGAGCTTGGTCCTTCCCTCAGTCTTTTTGAATGGCCATCGAGGCATCCACACCTGATCTTGACAGTGCCTATGCCGCCGAGAGACTCCAGTTATACCCTAAGCCATTTGGGTTTATGGCTAGGAAGCTCATTCAAGGGCTCTGTATAGATAGCTCTTAGGCAGTTGTCATCTCTGGTTCTGCCCAGAACACCACACTTTGACTATTTTTTGCTATGTCTGCTTCCACAGTGCTGGGATTATTGCGTTCAACCTTTTTGGAACACACTTTGGGTCACGCGGGATCTGTGCTAGTGTACACAGATGTTCCAATTCCCAGATCTAGGTTTGCATCCATGCCATATCACCTCTGTTTCAAGACAGCGTGGCTCTACCAGGCGCTGTGCTGTGTCTGTATTCATGGCTGAGCTGGTTGCAATACGCCGCTGGTTACAGGAGATAACACTTTGTGCCCAGTTTTGAAACTAGATGACTCATAAATCGCCCTCAATGCTCTTGTGGCATTTGAATCTCCACTCCACCTTGTTCACGGTATGAGTGATGCCACAGTTGCTGCAAACCTGGTGGATGCCAAGATTATTTTCTACTGAGTTTCTGGATATGTGGGATTTGCGGGGATTGAGTGTGCTGATGAGGTGACCAGACCAGCATTTTGCTCTTCCTCACACCATCTACATGGCAGGAATCAGGGCAGCCTCTGGCAAAGAAGGAAGATTGCTGAGTGGAACCTAAAGTTCCTTGGGATTGCACCGTGACTATTTCCATGGACCTACCTACCAATGCCATGATGACTTCGGGTTGCTTTCTGTTGTCTCAATTGGCCATACACGTAGGATGTACTGCCATTTGATGGAGTGCTTCCCTGCACATTACTGCGATGACTGTGCTGTCCCCTGGATTTTTAGCAGATTCTTGTTGAATGTCCTATACATGTTACTTGTCCCAGTACTGGAATGAGCAGGGTCGCTACTGCTTGTCCCTTCTACTTAGAACAAATTCAGGAACACTGACTTTTTGGAGGACCCTCTTTTTTATTATTCTTTATGTTGGCCGCATGTTCCTACGCTGGTGTTAGTGGAGCCTTCCCCCGATGCCGGAGCGTTCTTGCCTTCTTTTTTTAATAATTTGGTTGGGGGAATTTTTAGAATAGCATAGCACGGCTGAATTTGTAATTACAGCAAATTAGGCCCTTGGAACCCTGCCAGTGTAGACAGATGGCTTGAAGTCGAGAGAGGAGGTTGACTTCCATGCCATATTCCCTTACTTTGAAGTCAGTGGGGCTCTACCAGGTGCTGTCTGTCTTTATGGCCTAGCTGGTTGCAATACACTGCTCGGTAAGGGAGATAACAAAGAGAAGTGATTGTGTTATTATACCACCCCAATCTCTCATCTAGGGTTATAACTGGCCTGAGCTATCCATCTTCTGGACATTTTGACTCCACTTAGCCTCTCCTTCTTAGTATTTCAAACACTTTACCCGATATGCTCTCATTGCTTTCACTTCCTAGTGTTAAGTTAATAATAATGGTGACAATTCTAGGCATGCATAGAACCCACTACAGATAGAAGTTGACATTAAATGTACTTAAAAAAGTGGCAAGAGTGAGTTTAAAGCTTTTTTTTTTTTCAATTTTCATTAGTTGTTTTATGATTGCATTTTACATCTTATTTTTCAGTTGTTCCAAATTTTTATCGGAGGTATGCTCATGGCTCTTGTGGCTGTTGGCTACAAGACAAAACTGTCCGCCTTCGTTCTAGTTCTGTGGTTGAATATTTTTAATGTTTATATGAATTCCTTTTGGAGCATTCCACCCTACAAACCTATGAGAGACTTCCTCAAGTATGACTTTTTCCAGGTAAGAGCCACACCTGGTTGTGTACATAATTTACCACCCTTTTGCTTTTATATATATGCTCTTCACCAGGGGGTGAGTTTTAATAAGATTCCTCATCTGTTCTTGATATACTAAACCAAGGAGCATGGAGGATTGGTTTGATTTCCAATGTGTGAGATTCATTTTCATGATTAATGAAATTATAGTAGTAAATTCTGATGATTGTGTGACATAAAAACATGTTTATGCACCACTAATTAGATTTAGAGCATGTACATGGCATTTGAGTGTGCAAATTGTGTTTTGAGAATTCAAAGGAACTTTCATTATATTTTCCTCACAAGATTGTTCAGTCAGTGGAGTCTCGCAAGGTTTGAGTCTACACTTGTAAGCATTTGTGCCCTCTTATACAAACTTGTGTATGGAGATTTAAAGTACACCTTCTGGCTGGCATTATTTATGGATAAAGGGTTTTGTATAGCAATCAAGACATTTTTTTTCTCATCTCGCCTAATTTTTGCCATTTATTCTTAGTATTTACTGTGATTATATATTATTATTTATCTTTATTTATTATTATTATTATATACGAGTATTAGTATTAAATATTATTTATTATTATTACAGCTATCCCATCAACCTTTTCTCCCTGCACTTTGTACCAGGAGGAGTGTTTCTACCTGTACAGAGTTTGGTCTGGTAGCCATGGTGCCTTGTGGACTGCAGGCCATCCTGGGATCACCTAGCACCAGGGTATGACAATAATAAGTGATCATCCACCCTACTTGTTAGTGGACCCGCCTATCTCTACTTTTCTTTATTACATATCCCCCTACCCTTTTCCAAACTTGCTATTCTATCCACAGAAGTTTTGGCTGCCCGGTGCACTTTCGGCCTCTGAGTCTTAGTTGAGTGGCATTGTATACCGTGAGATCCCTATCTGCTGCGAGGGTCAAAAGCCTGGTGGCTAGGGCAAGTAATAGGTACGCAGTGTGTGTGTTGGTTCGTCGACTCTCCTCACCTTCTCCAGTACATATAAAGATGGCTATGCCATTACCACACTGCGTGTCACGCTGGATCTGTGCCAGTGTACATGGATGGCTCCAATTCCCAGATGGGGATAGGCATTCACGCCCTATTCCCTCTGTTAGAATTCAACGTGGCTCTACCAGGCGCTTCATCTCTCTTCACTGCCGAGCTGGTTGCTAGGAAACTCCTTCGACAGTTCGGGATAGATCTCGGGTAGGTGCTGCATCTGGTTCTGCCTAGGACGCCACTCTGAAAAGTACCACCTTTGACTATTTGTCACCACGCCTGCTTCCACAGCGCCGGGAGTATTGCGTTCGACTTTTTGTGAGCACTTTTCGTGTCACGCTGGATCCGTGCCAGTGTACATGGATGGCTGCAATTGCCACATGAGAGTCAGCTTCCACGCTGTCTCCCATCTGTTCAAAGTCAGCGCGGCTCTACCAGGCACTGCATCTGTCTTCGCGGCTGAGCTGGTTGCAATACGCCGCGCGTTACGAGGGATAATCCTTCGTGCCCAGTTCTGAGATCCGAAGCAACTCATAAAGCGACCCGAGCGCTATCTGGGCATATGAATCTCCACACCCCCTTGTTCTCGGTATGCGTGACGCCACGGTTGATGCGACCCGACCGGATGTCGAGATTATCTTCTTTTGGGTTCCTGGACATGTGGGATTTGCGGAGATAGAGCGCGCTGACAAGGGCGCATAAGAGTCCGCGAGGACTGCACGACCAGACCAGCGTTTTGCTTTTCCTCACATCGAATGCTTTGCAGGTGTCAGGGCAGCCCTCCGGCTGCGTGGCAAAGAAGATGGGAGACGGGCGAGGGGAATTTAAAGTCCCGTGCCATTGCGCCGCGACTGTTCCCAAGCTATGGCTTCAGGTCGCTTTTTGTCATCTTCGATTTCGCCATACCCGCGGAAAGAACCGTCATTTGATGGAGCATTCGCCGGCAGCTTACCCCAGTCTGTTCACCACATTCTTGTTGAATCTCCATCTACGTGATCTTCGCGTGCGTTGCTTGTCCCGTAGCGGGGTCGTAGCCCTTGTCCTTCGTACTTGGGACAAGTTCGTGCACACATTCTTGTGGAGTATTTAACTTTTTGGATGAGACTGGCCTCCTCCGTTTTATTTGTTGTTGGTCTCGTGATCCTGCGCCGCCGGAGCGTGCTTTCTTTTTGGCTTTGTTCTTTCTTAATTTTTGTTTGGGTTTGGTTTGGGTGAATCCTAAAGTAGCTTAGTTCTAGGCTGGAGTTTTAATTGCGGCGACTTATGCCATTGACGGCAGTCGCTAGATGGGTGCTTAAAAAACCCCCAAAACAAAACAAACAAGGCTAACCCTTTTCGATTTTTCAGACCATGTCGGTTATCGGAGGTCTTCTCCTTTTGGTCTCCCTTGGACCCGGCGGTGTCAGCATGGACGAGCATAAGAAGCAGTGGTAATTTTTTATTGCGGAAATGTCATTTTAACGTCTTATTTTAATGTATAGTGTCTTTTTTTTTTATTTGTTCCATTATCATTATTTGCTCTTCTATCGAGATGATCTATCCGAAATGAGAGATCTGCTTCATAACATCGTTTTGAGGTGACCACCTGCGAGGAAATTTGCCTTTGAACAGGCCGCAATGACCTTTGTAATTATTATTGAGTACGTACATTTATTTTTTATAGGAAAAAAATCTATTTTAGATAATAAATTTTATAAGACTCTTTTAAGCCATACTGTTATAATATTAATGTTGTTAAATAGAATTTTGATTGCTATAATCTGTATTTTTATTAGTCTTAGGGTTTTATAATTTGAGTCTTGTGGAAGTGGGTTTTGTTTTATATCCACATACTTGTGGTTTGCCTCCTTGATACTCCTGTGGAAAGCACAAAAAACAGTACATCGGCAATATTAATCGTAAAAAGCGACCCTTTGGGGTTACCTTATTAAATTTTGAGAAGATTCGATATTTGGCTTCCATTAGTGTACAAATAACTCGATCATAAGTTGACTAAATTTATACGCATGGGAACTTGGTGATTTAACCTCGCTTTGTCGAGAAGATAATGAAGTTGGCTGTTTAGCTTTTAGAGTTTGATAATTTTTAATAATTCCTGTCATTTTGCTTCTTTTTTAATTCGAAAATTTGAATCATTAAATAAAGATTTTCATGTTTTTCTCCTTGATTTTTATCCTTTGCGTTGGATTTATAAACCAACCCTCTTTATTGCATTAACAAAATGTAAAGAGTGGGATATTAGTCATTATCAATAATGAATTAGTAAGAGATTGAGAATTTGTTTGACTTGCTGCGGAACATTCCTTATAATATATTGGAAAGGATGAAAACGGAGCAAAAGAAGAGCGGCAGACTTTTTTGTTTTAATCGCTAATTCGCAACTGACGTTCACTATACCTGTGATGACTTGGGATTTAACCTGTTCCTAATTTCTGGTAGCAACCAGCAGCCATGACCATATATCGGTGGGGATTTGCGTTTAACGTGTTCCGAATTACGGTTAGAAACCGTCCACCAAGACCATATATCGGGTAGGAGTTGGTATTTAACGTGTTGAGAATTACGGTTAGCAACCGAATGCCAAGATCATATATCGGTGAGGACTTGGGTTATAACCGATTCCGAATTATAGCAGGTAACCGTCTGCCAAGATCATAAACCGGTGAGGACTTGGATTTAACCTGTTTCAAATACGGGTAGCAATCGTCTTCCAAGACCATATATCTGCAGGGATTCTCGTTTAACGTTACAAATTGTTAGCAACCGTCCACCAAGACCATATACTGCTGGGGACTTGAGATTTAAACCTGTTCCGAATTATGGGTAGCAATCGTCTGCCAAGACCATATACTGGCCGGGATTTTCGTTTAACGTGTTATGAATTACGGTTAGCAACCGTCCACCAAACCAATATATCGGTTAGGAGTTGGTATTTAACGTGTTAAGAATTACAGTTAACAACCGAATGCCGAGACCATATATCGGTGTAGACTTAGATTTAATCTGTTTTAAGGTATGGTAGCAACCGTCTGCCAAGTCCATATCCCGATAGCGACTTGGAATTTAACCTGTTCCGAATTACGTGTAGCAACAGTCAGCCAATATCATATATCGTTCAGGACTTTGGATTTAACCTGTTATGAATTCAGGGTAGCAAACGCCTGCAAAGACCATATACCGGTGACGACTTGGATTTAACCTGTTCCGAATTACGGGTAGCAACCATATATCGGTCGGGACTTGGTATTTAACCTGTTCCGAATTACGGGTAGCAACCGTCAGCCAAGAACATATGTTCATGAGGACTTTAGATTTAAGGGGTTCCGAATTACGGTTAGCAACCGTCCACTAAGACCATATATCGGTGAGGACTTGGGATTTAACCTGTTCCTATTTCCGGGTAGAAACCGTCATCCCAAACCATATATCGGGGGACTTTGGATTTAACGTGTTCCGAATTACGGTTAATAATGGTCCACCACGTCCATATACCGGTGAGGATTTGGGTTTTAACGTGTTCCGAATTACGGGTAGACACCGTCTGCCGAGACCATATACCGGTGAGCACTTGAGATTTAACTTGCTCCGAATTACGAATAGCAACCCTGGGCCAAGCCCATATATCAGTGAGGACCCTGATTTAACCTGTTCCTAATTATGGGTTGCAACCTTCTGTCAAAACCATATAAATGTGTAGATTTGCGTTCAACATGTTCGAATTACGGTTAGCAACCGTCCACCAAGACCATATATAAATGCGAAGCTTGGATTTAACGTGTTCCGAGTTCGGTTAGCAACCTTCTGCCAAGATCATATACCGGTGATGACTTTGCCATTAACCCGTTTTTAATTCCTAGAGTTAACCATCATCAAAGACAATATATCAATGGGATTTGTGTAATAACGTGTTCCGAATTTCGTTTAGTAACCGTCCACCAAGATCATATCGGTGAGGACCTGGGATTTTATCTTTTCCAAATTACCGGTAGCAACTGTCTGCCAAAACCATATACCAGTGAGGGGGTGGGATCTAACCTCTTAGTAATTCCAGGTAGCCACCGTCATCCAAGACGACATATCGATGTGATTTGTGTTTAACGTGTTCAAAATTTCAGTTAGCAGCTGTCCACTAAGACCATATATCGGTGGGGACTTTAGAATTAACATGTTCCGAATTATCGGTAGCAACCTTCTGCCAAGACCACATACCGATGACGATTTTGGATTTAACCTGTTCCAAATTACGGGTAGAGACCGTCTGTCAAGACCATAATTGGTGACGATTTGAGATTTATCGTGTTCAAAATTACGGTTAGTAACCGTCTGCCAAGACCAAATACCGCTGATTTGGGGTTTATCTTGTTCCTAATTCCGAGTAGCAACCGTCAACCAAGACTATATATCGATGGGGGCTTTGGATTTAACCTGGTCCGAAATTCCGGGTAGCCACTGTCACTCAGACTATATATTTGTATGGATTTGCGTTGAACGTGTTCCGAATTACGGTTAGCAACCGTCCACTAAGTCCATATACCGCTGAAGATTAAGGATTCAATGTGTTCTGAATTACGGTTATCAGCCGTCCCCTAAGTCCATATGCCGGTGAGGACTTGGGATTTAACTTGTTTCGATTTACGGGTAGCAACTGAGGGCCAATACCATATATTGGTGAGTACTTTGATTTAACCTGTTCCTAATTATGGGTAGCAACCTTCTGCCAAAACCATATATCGGGGCTTATTTGCGTTTAACATGTGTAGATAGAGGGGGAAATGGGCAAAGAAAAAATAATAGCGTAGGCGAGTTGCGAACAGCTTCCCGCGTCGCTGGACTATTGTTAGCCATCGGCGAATCCACTCGGCCATCCTGAGTCTCAAAAAAGGATTCATTCAAACGAAGCTTTTAAGCCGCTTGCCTGCACTTCTCGTACGCTATACATGTTCCGAATACGGTTAGCAACCGTCCACGAAGACTATATATCAGTGAGTACTTGGGATTTACCGTAATCCGAATTATAGATAGCAACCATCAGCCAAGCCCATATATCGGTGTGGATTTTCGTTTAACCTGTTAAGAATTACTGTTTGAACTCTCTGCCAAGCCCATATATCGGTGGGGACTTGGGATTTAACCTGGTCCGAATTTATGGTAGCAATCCTCAGCCACGACCATATATCGGTGGGGACGAGATTTCATGTTTTAAGGTTAGCAACCTTTCACCAAGACAATATATCGATGAGGACTTTGGATTTAACCTCTTTTTAATTGTGTGTGTTAACCCTTAGCCTAGACCATATATCAGTGGGAATTGCGTTTAACGTGTTCCGAATTACGGTTAGCAAACGTCCACCAAGATCATATATTGGTTAGGATTTGATATTTAAACTGTTGAGAATTACGGTTAGTAACAGTCTCCCAAGACCATATATCGGTGAGCACTTGGGATTTAACCTATTACGAATTATAGATAGCAACCGTCTGCCAAAACCATATATCGGTGGTGACTTGAGAGTTAGCCTGTTTCGAATTACGTTAGCAACCGTCTGCCAAGACCATACACTGGTGAGGAATTGTGATTTAACCCGTTCAGAAATACGGGTTGCTACCGCCTAACAAGACCATATACTGAGGAGAACTTGGGTTTTACCCTGTTCCGAATTTCGGGTAGAAACCTTCTGCCAAGACCATATACAGGTGGGGACTTGGGAGTTAACTGTTCCGAATTAAATTTAGCAACCGTCTGCCAAGGCCATATATCATTGAGGACTTGTAATTTAACGTGTTCCCTATTTCGGGTAGCAACCTTCAGCCAAAACAATATACCACTGGGGACTCGGGATTTAACCTGTTCCGAATTGCTTGTACGAACCGTCAGGCAGGTTTATATATCGGTGGGGACATCGATTTAACGTGTTCCGAATTAGGGTTAGGAACCGTCCAACAAGACCATATAATGGTGATGACCGGGATTTATCGTGTTCAGAATTGTGGTTAGCAACTTTCTGCCAAGACTATACACCAGTCAAGACTTTAGATTTTACATGTTCTGAATTCCTGGATGTAACCGTCTGCCATGACCATATATCAGTGTTGACTTGTGATTTTAACGTGTTCTGAATTACGGTTAGCCACCATTTACCGGTGAGGATTTGCGTTTAACATGTTCTGAATTACGGTTAGTAACCGTCCACCAAGACCATATATCGGTGGGTACTTGGGATTTGGCGTGTTCCGAATTACGGATAATAACCGTCCACCTAGACCATATATCAGTGAGGACTTGGGCTTTAACCTGTTCCTAATTCCGAAAAGCAGCTGTCTCCCAAGTCCATATATCGGTGGTGAGTTAAGACCTAGCCTGTTCCGAATATCGGGTAACCACCGTCAGTCAAAACCATTTTTCGGTGGGAACTTAGGATTTAACGTCTTCCAAATTACGTTAGCAACCGTCTGCCTAGACCATATAACGGTGAGGACTTGAAATCTAACGTGTTCCGAATTACCGTTATCAACAGTGTGCCAAGACCAGATACCGGTGAAGATTTAGGATTTAACCTGTTTCGAATTCAGGGTAGCAACCATCTGCCAAAACAATATATCGGTGGTGACTTGGGATTTAACGTCTTCCGAATTACGGTTAGCCACCCTCTTGCAAGACCACATAGAGGCGAGGATTTGGGTTTATCCCGTTCCGAATTACGGGTAGCTACCCTCTGCCAAGGACATACACTTGTGTGAACTTGGGATTTACCCCGTTCCGAAAGATTTAGCTCCTGCCCAAAACGGGTATTTCCTCATGGCTATGTTGTAGCCTGGTGAGGCGAAGTAACCAAGAACGTATGGATAGTGTCTGAAATTTTAGCTGGGATAAGACGTTTTGAAACAAAGTAAGCCTGTAAAATGAGTGAATTTGTAATTATCTAATCATGTGATTGTCCTGGGTAAGGTTCATTGGTTGGTGTGTGGATGACAGGAGGAAAGTGGAAAGGAAGAGAGAATCAGAATTGAAAGTTTATTGAATTCGAAAGGTGAAAAAAGAGAAATTGTTAGGGGTTTAACCAATGATTCTTCACTTATTTTATGATTTCTTTTATTTCCCAGTGGGGGCCTACTGATTAATGTGGGATCTGAACCAAAGTGAAAAGTATTTGAGATGATTAAGAGTAGAAGAGGAAATAAGTGAGAAAATGGAGCTGGAGCAAATTTACAGCAAATTTAAGGAAGTGTTAATAGTGCATTGGGTGTGTGGTTGTGCCAGAAATGGAAAGATGAAGCAAACTCCAAATGGTCGAATAGCGATGTGAAGCCAGCAGTTTAAATCAAAATCAAAAAGGATTAGTGAAAAATGCTTGACAGTATGAGGTAGGAAATAAAGGTTAACATGGAAAGAAATAATGTGCAACATTTAAAGAAGTGATAGTGGGTAGTGCAATTGCTCTATGTTGCTGGGCTAGAATAGTAGAAACCAGAACGCTGAATTGTATAATGACAATGTGAAACGTGCGGTGGAGAGAAAAAGGGAGAGGCATTTACTGATGAAAATATCAATGAGATGTTTTTAAATGCAATTGTAGCAGTCTATACCACTAAAAATGTAAATATTTATTCCTAAATATATATATATATATATATATATATATATATATATATATATATATATATATATATATATATATATATATAATTTCAAGAAGGATTGATAACCATGACTTAAATCGAGAGATTGGTACACCCATCTCCCAAGCGTCTTAAAATTAACCCATGATGTTCATTCGTTTTGCTCGGCTGCTTCGGTAAACAGGTCTGTAAATATGTGAATTGTAATTGTTTAGCTAAATATTTCCCAAAAGAATCTCGAATTAATGCGTGATCCTTTTCTCATTTATGGACCCTTCCAACTCCGTTATAATCTATTTGCCCATTTGCTATAATCACTTATCATTCAATTACCTACAAATCCATTTATCAATTTATAATCATTTAATATTTATAAAAATATTAAATATTAAATGTTGCACATTATTTCTTTCCATGTTAACCTTTATTTCATACCTAATATTTATCAAAATATTTACCAATTACTATTTATCAAATAATTTTACCAATTAATAATTACCAATCAAATTACCAATTTTTACCAATTTCTATTTATCAACTATAAATCAATTACTGATTGCCAATCAATTTCCCAATTATTATAATTCCCATTTAGCAATTAATTTATCAAACCCAATCTAATTATCAATCATCAATTGTTATACTCAATTTACAAATTACTATTTAACGATTATCCAATCTATTTTACAATTACTACTTACAAATTACTTATAATACAATCTATTTAACCATTATCCAATTACCAATTATATTTTAATTATCAATCATCATACGTTGTACTCTAATTACCAAACCATATTTATCAATTGTAAATCCATTCTCGTTACCTCATGCAAATTTAATTCACACGCGTAATTCTCAATACATTCATAAACTGTTACTGTATAAATTCACCTTTAAATCTAACTGTTTATTTAATAATACATATATTTTTCTTAACTCTTTGTTTTTAATACACGGTTTCACAACGTGCCTCAAATTTATGCCTAAGGAAGTTCGTCTAAAACCTATACATTCAAGGAGGCGAAACGTGATACGAGATTGACCAGTGTAAGAAAATAGCAAATGAAGCATTTGAATGAACATCCGGATTTGAACAAAGAGGTATTAAAGAAGAAAGTGAGAAACCAAGAAACGAATAGGTGTGTGAACATCAAAGTAAGAATGGCAGAGTACTTGAGCAGTGAGGTCAAATGTAGATAAAGATAGTACTTTAAGTCGTATAATGAGGGTATGGAAGATGAGCGGATGTGAATACGATAACCTTCGAGGGGGTAGAACTGTTTCTGCATTAGGTTACAGAAGCGATGAAATTGCAAGAGGTTGTTAGTGCTGGCAAAAGTCTGAAAAAATGGAAGAGTTGAGACGAGAAAAAGTGCTTGTAATTGTTATTAAATGGGTCTTGATGTGTATAAGGCATTTAAAAGGAAGAGTGTCTAAGTACAGGTAATACTGTCATATTACCGTTATATAAGGATAAAGAAGAGACGGTTCATGCAAGAACTACAAAGGATGTGAAAGGTAGGTTTAAAATGGGTGGGAGGTTTGAAGACCACTATTTGCTCTCAGATATCTTAATAAACAAGAGATAAAGGATGTAAAGTGTATGTTGTGTTTATAGTTCTGCGGAAAGCCTATGATCGTGTAAATTGGGGAGCAACGGTATGTTCTAAGAATGTATGGGATGAGTAGCAAATTGGATGCAAAGAGAGTTTATAGGTGTGCGAAGTCTGGCAGGTATTGAAGGTGTGTATTGGAGTTTGTAGATAGTAGGCCTACTTTTAGTCTTCCAGTTGAGTTTGCTTTGACTCCTAACGTTTTTCACAGAGAATACGTGTCTAGGCTGGGTTTCAAAAGGTGTTTTGGTAATCACGGGTAAAGGAAAAGGACTCGAAAGGAAAGCGGCGATAAGTAGGCTTTATTCTTAGCTTGGGCCAACCTAAAATTGGAGCAAGCGAAATAGTTCGAGTCCTACGCAGCCTTGTGTAAGTTTTCGGTTAATGTTAGGTAGCTGGGGCTAAGGAGACAGGACTTAAGGGCAAGGAACGGACTCATGACGCTAGTGTTTAAAAAAGCCAAGTAAACTATACTGACAGACAACTTAACTGAGTATCTTTATATCTTAGTCTCCTCTCATTAATGTTTACACCCGTATGTATAGGCCCCTCACTTCCAAGGGAAGTGACATCTTTTCTTTGACCTGGGCGCGGGGTGGAGCTAATGATCAGAAATATGTTTGTCAGTTTCTTTGTTGACTGCTGGGCGGAGTTATAAGAGGTATGTGCGTTTAATGAAACTACATATTTTGCCCAAGTTGGGCTTGCATCCAATATTAGAAAGACCTTTTGCCTTTCACACGTCCTCGAAAATCTTAACCGGTAACATACCACCATGTATTTGCTCGACTTGCCCCTGTTATCTATTTTTGAGATAGTTTCGTCTGGCAGCTGTTTCCTAGCGTGCGTATGTTTGTGTAACCGCGTGAGAGCTCTGGCTGTCAGCTTGCTTGTCTCATACTTCCCTCAATAAATATAAAATTGTGATACAAGTATTTTTCTCTATTTTACATTGATGCACTACTTATTACATGGCATATTATCTCATTGATTAATGCGTGTACCCAATTTCAGGATTTCATAGGTCCACCGGGTCCTGATTTAGGCGGCTTCTCGTTGAGCCACCTATCTTGCAATTTGGGTGGCACAGGCCTACTTTCCTTTGCAATCTTGGTGCTACAGGTTTATGTTTGGTATAAAGCGTGCGTTCAGGTGAAAGATTGCTGGAATGGGGGTGTTAAGGCAATGCTGTTTGTTGTCGCCATGCTGTAGTTGTTTCGAACGATTGCAATGTCAACTTAAGGAATCCGGTCGCTTCTTCTATTACGTAGTGGTGGACAAGCTACTGCTTATCTTGCCTGATCTCCCTTCCTCAATTATTTCATCTGACCTTACTTTGCTTTTAATCTCGAACCATATGCATAGATAAAAAACGCCCTAACCCTCCAAGATTGCCTCTTAATTAAATTGCCTCTTCCCTATATTAGCATAGACTAATAGCGGACATAAAGAGGCCTTGCACCAGATAGCAGCTACCCAATCCCTATCTTTCTCCAGGGTGGGGCCCTACCAAGGAAAATGAGTCCCCTAAAAAGAAAAAAAGAATATAAAAATTGGATATACTATTTCAGGGCGTAGAACCTGGTCAAAGCAACTTATTTTGGCGTTGAAGGCTCCTCGGGTGGGGAGAAAAAAGAAGGAAACATGCCCTATCTCTACACAAGAAGATGACTATAAATGGATCAATGGGTATCCGCTTGACTAAAGGAACAAAGGTGTCTGGCGGATACATATTCCGCCAGCGCAAGAGGTTAGCTTCGTTTTTTGGTTGAGAATCAAAAGTCTCGTTCTGGGGCCTGGAGCCTCTTGGTTAATGTGGTCGATCCCCTCCAAAATGCTAAATTAAGTGATATTCGAACACTCAATGGGAGTAACCCCACACTCTATCATAAACTTTGTAAAAGAGTTAGTTTAAGCCATGGAACTGCTAGATTATTCCCTTGAGGTCATTACTGAATAGCTAGCCGACCATGGGGCTGTCAGAGTTGAGTGTTTGGCGAAGAAAGAGGGATGGATCTTGATACTGATCCCGATACTCTTCTTTAAGTTTGACTAAGACAAGCTCCCTAAATTGGTGTGTGCTGCATGATATCACTACCTTGCAAAGGCATTCGTGCCGTTACCACGAAAGTGTTACTACTGCTTCCGCTTCAACCTTACGAGTAGTAGTAGTATTTCGACATCTTGCCGTGGCTATGGCGGATCCCGACCAGATAATGGAAGACATAAAGGTCAGTATGACAACGATGGTGAGACTGAGGGCACCAGGGGTTGGGCCGGTCTTCTTTGGGTGGCAGGGAGTATTATGTTTTTTCACAGCATACGGGTAGGAACCTTCATCGTCCCGGGGTACAGGCATGTGTATACAGATACCTATCGGCAGGATTCCTTGGAACAGAGAGGGTGTGTGTGTGATGTGCTCAGAAGACGGGGGAGGAAAAAAGTGTTGTAATTTGCTATGTGCATGGTGCGTGATGAGAAGTGTAAGATGTCCCTACCCCAATGTAGGGATAAGCTCAACTCGTGACCAATTGTTAGCCAGATCTCTACATACGTGGGCTGACGTGTGTGTCCCCTCATGCCGGGATCTAACCGCTACTGCAACGTTAAAAGACAAACGCTGTATCCACTCGGCTAGCATGAGCTCTGGCGTTACGAGTAAATAATATCGCATGATAAATATATTTCGTGCACAACAAGTGCGTTAATTTTTGCGAAGTGCACTCTGCTTCCTTTAACCATTGCAATGCGTGAATTTGGAGAGCGGTACTGGCCATCCAGGCTGAGGATCGTGTTTCTCGATCGTCGCGATCCCGTACCTCCAATGCCTCTTAGTTGAAAAAAAGTGCCATCCACTTTTGGCTTTTCAATGCCTTTGTGCACCCATTCGGAACCTTTCTGCCAGTTTTACCTCCCACTGTCGATCGATCCAACTGGTATCCAAAAGAGCTAAAACCCACCCAGGGCCAATACTGGTGCCCTATCTTCCCTCTCGTGGCTGATTCAAATGAATGAAGCAACTACGCTCCTCTACTGAGTCGCTAGACTCAGAAGAGGCAATGTCCAGGATGGTGACACTGAACCGATCCTTGGGTACCTCAAGGCCAACCCTCAGAAGCAGAGTAACGACAATGGCGTTTCGGCTCACTCACATTTGCCCAAAGATTAGCGGGTGCATTGAAAAGTCTGTCCCATCAAAAAGGACGATTGAGCGGTCTCCGTATGCACTTGTTCAGCCGAAGGAGTCGCGGTTCGAGTTCAACCTCATTCATTAAGGTCTCGAGGGTTACAGCGCTAATGAAGCGTTTCGCTGCAATTACCCTCAGAGCTCTCCCTGCAAGCAAGCGATTTATTTATCGTCATACGATTGCGGGGCTTCTCGAAGAGGCCCCTAAGGCCTTTCCAAAGTAATCTGGAAAGCACTTTTCTTGAATGGATTGCCTTGGAGTTTGGTCTAATTGGGAGAAACTGTGCAGGTTTGCCTTCACATTTCCATTTATTTGTCTTCCTTTAGAGGGTCATATTGGTTGCGAGCTTTACTTCCATGGGATGCGGCTGATCTAGCAGATGCGCACGCTACACCTCGATTTCATGTCTCCGCTTTTTCTTTGCCTCTTTCGACCTATATTGAAGCGGTGATAGATCACCACCTATATATTAAGTGTTCTCTTATGCCTGTGCACGCTATACCCGATGTAATGTCTCCGTTATTTCTTTGCATCATGATACCTCTATTCAGGCAGTGACAGAGTATCTTCGTTTGCATATTATGTGTTCTCTTATGCCTGTGTACACTCTCGATGTGATGTTCGCTATTTCATTGCCTCGTGATATCTCTATTCAGGCAGTGACAGATCACCTTCGCCTCCATATGATGTTTTCTCTTATGTCTATACTTTCCACCGTCAGACGCCTTAAATGAGGCGGAGTTCCTCCATGTTATTACGCGGTTACCCTGCCGATGGCACTTCTTCCTTCTGAAAGACCTTTAAGAAGACTACACGATCAATCCTAGCGAAACTGATCGAAAAGCTAGAGATTGGAGTTCTTAAGGTGGAAAAGTTCACACATCTTTGGCTTAGAACAGATTCGTTTTTCTGTGTTGATCAATGTGTTCCTATGTTCTCCTGATGTAAACCAGACTTTGGATGGGATGTAGTCGATGAGCTTCACGGAAACGATCACTTTCCCATTTAAATCTCTTTTGCCGGTCCACCACCGCTCAAAATGTCACATCACTGCTGCTTGGTGTGAAATGACTGACATATCTATCACATTCGAGGAGTTTAGGTCGGTAGATGAAACCGTTCTTCTCCGGCACTTTAATCCTCTCCGGGCCTGGTTTATTTTCGAATGTCTGGCTGTTTTTCACACCGACTACCTCCATGGTGGTCGACCGAATGCAAGACTGCCCTCAGAGAGAATCGATAAGCCTATAATTGTCATCCCAGTAATTTGAGTGCTAGAGAAAATTCAAAACGAAAGGGTCAGATTAGGTTCTTCTCGAAACAGGCTTGCCGCTCTTCATGGTGGATATACGAGTTTTCGTTCAATGTCTATCTTGGAGCGCCAACACGGCCCTGACCCGCGTCTCTTGGTATGCTGAAACGCACGTGTTATGGGTTTCTTTGACTACGACCAAGGCCATGCACTTCTGCTGCTCTGCCGTCTTAAGGCAAAAAGCATTAACTGCAAAAATGCGATTTTTGAGATTTTGGTACCGTTGGATTCGTCTCGACGAGACGCATCTAACTAGAAGGTTGCTAGTTATGCTATTTAATTCATTAAAATTTTAAGAGAGCTCAAAAAGCATTATCTCCACCTAAAATAAAATGATTTTTCAGGCAGAAAGCATTAATCCTTTCTTTTCAGGCAGAAAGCATTAAGTACAAAATTTTAGCTAGATAATGCGTTTTGCCTGCAAATGTCAATGTGAATTCCCATAGCAAGTTGCAGACAAAATGCATTAAGTAGATTATACAATATGATTCGCATTGAGAACTCAGCCTGAGCTGCAATTCCGTCATGTTTCTGCAGGTTCTGATCTGTTTGAACAAAGCAAAACATGATTAATTTCAGGTACCAATATCTCGATCATAATTTGAAAGAGGGATTTCATTTCACTTCTGTCCTTCTAATTGAAAGGTCTGAATAAATTGTTTCGTAATGTTTACCAGTGCACAAGCCGTTTTTAGGGAATTGAGGAAAAGGTGAGTAACTTCTTTTAACTGATGATATTATGTTTAAATTCTATAGCTAATGTTAATGTTGAATGTCAACCTAACTTTTTTGTTTGTTTTTAAATATACAGGGTGGGACAAAAAAAGGGGCCATTATTAAAAGACTGACTAAAACTTTATTTTTCTATACCTATTTTTAAACTAAACATTATCTACGGTTTAGTTTTAAAAATATAAAAATAAATTTTAAGTAAATTTTTTAATAATACCCCTTTTTTTTGGCCCACCCTGTATTTTTCAAGAATGAAAGAAATAAAAATTGTACAGCTGTTTAACAAAAGACAGTGCTTTTCCGAGAAATCATTTTCTTTGTTTGAGCACAACATGATTCTTTGTACAATTTCTCTTAAATTAGTGAGGTTAATATACTAAAATTTATGTGAAATAGAGTTTTGGATGTCTTTCTGTGCATGTAAAAGTTATATATAGATCAAGTTTTTGGTTCATAACTTTTTAACCATTGGTCATACGGACTTGGAAATAGTTTTAAGCACCCCGCAGCCCCAAATTACATAAGATGATATATATATTATTTTTCCCAATACGCCCCCATTTAGGCTCTGCAGAGTGTGACACACACACACACACACACACATATAAGATCAGACTTATATCATAGTATATACATATATAATATATATAGCTCAATTTTCTATATCGTTTTCTTTATAATTAATAAGCTAATAAATTTTTTTTATCCTTTACAGTGGAGTAATTCCAAATGATGATGAAGCTGAATCAAATAGGAGTATAGATGAAAATGAACATCAAGAAGTTTCTCAGAACATTCAAATTCCCCTTGAACAAAATCATCAAGAACCCTCTCAGAATAATCAACTTCTTCTCCTGGAACAAAGCCCTCAAGAACCCTCTCAGAATATTCAACTTTTTTCCCCTGAACAAAATAGTCAAGAAACTGCAGCAGCTGATGAAAGAAAAAAATCAAAGAGATTACGAACAGCTAAAGCTCAATTAGAAGCTCAAAGAGAAAAACATCCATTGCTTCCTCCCTGCAAAGATTCGTGTAAGCAACAGTGTACTAAATCCACTTCTCCTGAATTGCGGAATACCATACATAGTGAGTTTTGGAAAATGGACAAATCTGTTCAAAAGCAGTGGCTTTTAGGAAGAATAAAGAAAAACCCCACGACTGAGCGCAGACGCTCCAATTCCTCATGCTTTACAAAGTCATGCACCTTCGTATACACTTTCTTAAATGAGTCAGGGTCAGAATTCAAAGTGTGTCAGACAATATTTTTACACACAATAGGCTTTTCAAGTAATCGCATTATTTTGGATGTGTTTAAAAAAGCTTCTACTAGTTTAGGTGGATCTAATTCTTTAAGTGATTTTGAGTTTTTTGATATGAGGGGAAAACATGAACCTTGCAACAAGAAAAATGAAGAAATCATTATTGATCACATAGAAAAGATGAATCCCCAAATTTCGCATTATAGGAGGGAGCACGCTCCAAATAGAAGATATTTATCTCCTGAATTAACAGTGAAGGATTTATATAAAACCTTTATTGAAGAGAACCCTGATTTTTGCTCCTACGCTACATACTCAAGAGTGTTTAACAAACTAAATATTGGATTTGGAACTGACTCTACTGATCTTTGCGACACCTATTTATATTTTAAAAATTATTCAGGTATATTAGATGAATCACTGAAAGCAAAATGGACTATGCATAATGAACTTGCAAAAGATGCACGAAGAGCATATGATTACGATTGCTCTCAAAAATGGGATTCTACAACCCAAGTTTTTGCTGTTGATTATGCAAAAGATACTTCTTTTGCCTATTATGAAAGGTTTAAAAACTTGTGTATTTACTCCACGCCTGGTAATTTTTAATGAGACATTTGCATGTATCGGCCAAAAAGAAAAATCAACTTATAATCATTATGCAGTCCTCTGGACAGAATCAATTGCTGGCCGAAACAAGGAACATGTGGCCAATGCTTATTTAGACTTAATAAGAACAGAAAGAGATGCTGCTAATTTCATTTTTGGGGCTGACAATTGCGCCGCCCAAAATAAGAATTGGGCACTTTACAGCGCAATGATAATCCTTGTTAACACCAGTGAACAAGTCAATAGCATCACCTTTAAGTATCTAGTGCCTGGGGACACCTTCATGGCCGCCGATGGCATCCACGGCTACATAGAAAAAAATATTAGGAAAAAGGATAATATCTATGACTATCAAGATTTGAAATCAGTTATTGATGCATCCGTTAAAAATTTGAAAGTATTAGATATTAATTTTAGTGCCTGTTTTAACGATATTCCGGATATTTGGGTCAAGAGAAAAACTCGGCTTCGTGAAGGGATAAAAGAAACAAACCTTCCATTGTTAGCAGAGATTGTGGAAGCAAAATTTGAAAAGGGTAGCCGTATCTTAAAATATAAAACCAACTACAAGGGAGACTTTAAAGTTGCAGACTTTGTTCATGCTAGTTTAAATTTCACAAAAAAATTATTGGAAAAACCTATGCCAGATGGCCCAAGAGGCTTATCTTCAAAAAAGAAAGAAAATATTTTAGACAAGCTTGTAAGTTTAATGCCTGAAAACAGGAAAAATTTTTGGATCATTTACCAGAAAGCAAGAACAGCCCAGATCTTCTTGGAAGCGTATAAACCCCAATTTTTTTTCTTTTGATTGCTCACATTACGTATGCAGCAATGAAGTTTCAATAATTGCAAGATTTTGTTTGTTGGAAAAAAAATTAAATTGATATTCTTACGTATAGGTAGGTAGCTCTATTCATATACCTAGGTATACTTTTGAACTATTTTTGCTCTATTATCCAGTTATAAGATTTGCCATAATTTTCATTATTTTTGCAAATATTTCTTTTTCATTATCGTGTTGTCTTTTGTTTGCTGCAATTAGGTATGTAGGAAAAGTAAAGTTTTACCAAAGATTTTTTTTATTTTTAGGTTTCCTGCATTAACTAAGGAAAAAATATTTTTAATTACCTACCTAGTTATGTTGTCTACAATGTTTTCTTTCTGTTTTCTGTAATAATATTGCTTTACAATGTATCTTTTTTATTTTCCTTTCCAAACTTTTCTGGTAAAAGTTAAAATGATAAAATATGTATTTACCAATAGAGTCTAATGATATAATAGGTACCTATCAATTATTTAGATATAGGTATACCTATACCATTTTTCCACAAAAATCATTTTATTATAAGATGACCCAATTATTATAACTGTTTTCAGGTAAAAAGCATTAAGTCAAAATTTACTGGACAAATTTGAATATATTGAAGTTATTAACTGATTAAACCAAATTATATTGCAAGATTCATATAGATGAATGCTTACAATTACCAAAAAAAAAAAAAAAACGATTAATGTTATCAGATCCTTATTTGAGGCCGAAATCCGTTTTTTGCGTTTTCCCCAAATTGACAATTTTGCATTCAATGCTTTTTGCCTTAAGACGGCAGTGCTGTCGCGGGCTTCACTCAAGCCAGGACTTACTCTTAAATTGGGCTCGCCTATAAATGGTGGAATCTGGCTGACTCATTGGTTATTAAATCGACAAACGCCTCACCTGGGATTTTTACTTTCGCCTCATTAGGGTTACTTGTACCCGTGCTATGGATATCATCGGTTCTGCGCCATTCAATTTGAGGGATGCTGATAGGACTAGCATCTTTCTTTTTGATTGCCTCTTTGTTTGTTCAAAACTTTATTACTAGTGCAGGATTTAGTTTTTAGCCTCCATAAGTCTATTACAGATAGTGTATTTGGTCCACCACACTAGTGTCTAGTTGGGGACTGATTCCTACCTCACGTACCCTATAGAGAGGTTTCTTGTCGATGGAGATGACACTTGCTTTTCGCCGTGCACAGTGCGCTTGTCCGCGTCAGTCCAGTGTCATCCAGACACCTACGACTTTCATTTGGTCTACGGCAAATCTTGACGGTGCCTACGCCGACGATAAACGCTAATCATGCCATAAACCTTTCGGGTTTAAGGCCAACAAACTCCGAGAGTTCGGTATACCTCTAAGGCCGATGGCTTTATCCAAGATGAAATCCTGGAGGATATAACCCGTGAAGGTTGGTTGCTCTGCCTCTGCTCTCAAAGCTTTTATATTTCGATCCTATTTCTTGGAGCACATGCCATGTGACGCTGGAGCCGTCCAGGTGTACGCAGATAGCTCACATTCAAAGATACGGTTGGATTCCATGCTATCTCCACTTTGGTTGAAGCTGGCCTGCTCTTCCTGGCACTGTGTTGTGTCTGTCTTCACTACCGATCTGGTTGCAATATACTACTCGCTATGGAAGATTACGCGCCGGGCCGGTCTCGGAGATCGTTTTGTAATTCATGCGACTCACGATGCATACTAAGAGCCCTTTAGGCTGTGGAATCTCCACATTCTCTTGTTCGCAGTATCTGACTACATGGCTACTACTTGTCGAGAAGATGTTCAAGATTTTCCTGTTGAGTTCCTGGACATATAGAGGTTGCTGGGAATGAGAGTGCTGATGAAGTGAGCTAGTTGTCCGCTCAGACTGAGCAATCGGAACGGAATTTTGTTCTTTGCTCAGTCTGCCACTCGGGAGTTTGGGAGTGGGAGGGGGGGGGGGTTAAGTTGTGTGCCAGCACACCGCGTTAAGTTCCTCTTTTTTATTCATATATAAGAAGTTTGTGGGAGTTGTGGGAGAGAATAAAACCTAACACCAACGCGTCTGTATTACACTCTGTCTGACCCTTCCCATCGATACTTCAATTTCAGTCTAACCTCACCACTTCAGAAGAGAAAATTCTAACAGGTGTCCACTCGCATTTGGAAAATTTTAGCGAGTCCATGGCCTTTTACACATATGTGGTATTGTAAAATGATGTTTACCAGAAATGTGGGTCGGTAAATAGGAGGGACAATTGTTTTGCCTCCGGATTTGCTCGACCTAATCCCATTCGATTTATTTTAGGGGCACCATATAAAAACACTTTATTTCTCAAATCTGTGTTCAATATAATAACTGAAATTAAAACAGTATCAGCCTGAGCAGCCGAAAAGTGTGTTCAAGGAGCTCAAGAATCGGCTTGAACGATGTTTCGAAATAAATTTTAGTAGTTGGCCTTATATTTTTATATGTTCCTACCTCACTGTTTTAATCTTTGTATTCACACATTAAATTGTAAAATTGTACACAATCGCATGGACTTGCACATGTCTTATGAATAATGCGAAGGTTCTGACACAATTATAGAGATTCAATTGCCATCGTAGCGGAAGTGACCTAATTTGTGGCTACAAAGAAACTTTGGTAAAAGGAGACTCACATAAAGAAAATGGACCAATGAGGCCAAGATTAAATAAATTGCATTGTTTGTTTATACAAAAGGATAAATATGATATTACTACATACATGAGTATAAATAATTAAGCCGAGTAATTAGCTCAATTGCTATCGCGTAGTATTTTATCTTCCAAGATGAAATACCATGGTATTGAAATTAGCTTTGCCGCACGGATATGGAGATATTTGCTAAACTGCGAGAGTGAACAGATGTTGGAAGATAAGAAATAAAAGTGACACAAGTAGATGATGGTGCAAATTAAGAATCTGCCCCGCTTGACGTCTTTGCAATTGGTGAGTTAAATTAAGACTGGAGAATGAATACTGTATCATGTTCAAGCATGGCAATGCGCCATACTGAATTTAGATGTATCAGCGAAGGTATGTCTGATTCTATATCGGAGAAAGCTGTTGAAGACGTCCTCATTAACGATGGATCAAATTGGCGTAGACCCATGTGCGAGAAACAGGCCCAAGCTTGGGGAGAAGAAGGTGAGCCAGACTTTCGAGCTATTTCTGCTGACTTTTCTTATCAAGTGTGTGTGAATTCTCAACATGGGAATATTTGTGACCGCTGAACATCCATTATCTTGAAATGTTTCTGCATGATTGGACCGGGTCAATTTTAGGTTCTTGATTGTTTCACTTTATTTGGAAGTCTGGTGTGTTTACGTATTCAGGTAGTTATTTTTCAGTCACCTCAAGGTATTTGCATCATGATGCGTTCTTTAGATGCCCTGAACTTTATTGGGAGTATTTATTTTTTATCTGGTTCTAAGTTTCAGTTTCATAAGTGAGTGTTAGGATTAGGCAATGTTCCCATATTCTTTTCTTTTCAGACACATGGGGGATTATACTTTTGAAAATTATGATTCTTTATCCGAATGTTTGGCCACTCTAGAGTAATTTTTTGTGATTGATATTTTGTTGACTTGGATAGGTGCATTTTTCTGCAAATTTTATTTGCTGACTGTCAAGTTTTATGTTCTTGACTTATTTTCTTGATGTTCATTTTCAGACAATCATTTTGCTTTTAATAGTGAGCAATTGAAGCACCGCCCCCCCCCACTCAAAAAATACCATTTATGGGTACAATATTATCTGCGTCCCTGAATGTTTATTCAAGACACGAATCGCCAATTTGGACAAAATCTTCCTTCCTAACGATTCTAAGAATTTTCGCAGTGAAAAACGGGAAATAATTTGCTCAAAAAATATATTTAAACTTTATTCTTAACTCAACCTATTTTACAAAGACACATAATTGACAAGACGTTAAATTCATGTCGCAAATTCGGCGCCAAAGATATTTTCAAAAAGTATTCTAACCTAGACTAAACTGTTGAGAGGAACTTTTAAGCTGACCTAATTTTAATACCTTATGCGGAAATATGTGGAGTTTAGAATAAATTTAAAATATATATATTTTTAGTAAATTATTTCTGAATTTATCTTTTTGTAGAATAATTTTGAATTTCTTTTTGTGATGCGAAAATACCTAGCGGCAAATATTCGTTGCAGCGAAAAGTCATAGGGCGAAAAATCGTGTCACGCTTCCTAACGCCAATTCCTTGTTAAGTTAATTGTCGTAAATGAATTTATTGCAAGAGAAGTAGGCTCTTAAATGAGAAAATTCAAATGGCATTTTAGAAACTTCTATAGGAGCTAGCCAAGATGACAGCTGCCACAGAACCGTGATTAGAGGAATTGCTATAGCACACAACACACAATCGCAATGAAAGGCTAAATTCGCATGATAAAATGGTATTTGAGCTTAAATTGGGCTTAGAGGTAGTAGAGAGGGGTAGCTTTGCGCTGATGTGCATATACCTTACCTTGTGGAAAAGTAGTTCATCGCGATGATATTTCCTGTAAACATGTAATGAGCTGACTGTGAAACTTTGTTACTTGAGTGTCACATGAACTGATTAAGAAAGAAGTGAACCTTCTTATTACGAGTCAAACTTTTTAGGAAGAGATGTTACCACCATTTAATGAGGGGATGTTGCCACCATTTAAAGAAGGGATGTTGCCACCACTTTATGAAGAGATGCTGGGACCACTTTGTGAAGAGATACTGACAGTACTTTATGAATAAATGTTGCCACCTTTTTATGAAGAGGTTGTGCCAAGACTTTATGTAAAGATGTTGCCACCACTTTATGAAGAGATGTTGCCACCACTTTATGGAAAGGTGCTGCCACCAGGTCATTAAGAGATGTTTACACCACTTGATGAAGAGGTGTTGGCATTCCTTTAGGAAGAGATGCTGCTATCACTTTATTAGGAGATGCTGCTACCACTCTACGAATAGATGTTCAACCACTTTATGGAGAAAATTGCCAACACTTTAAGAAGAGTTGTTCACAACACTTTATGAAGAGATGTTGCCACCACTTATTTAAAATATACTGCCAAAACTTTATGAAGAGATGCTGCTAGCATTTAATGGAGAGTTGTTGCCATCGCTTTATGAAGAGATGTTGCCACTACTTTATGAAGAGTGTGGCAACCACTTTATAAAGAGATGTGGCCACCATTTTATGAATTGATGTTGCCAACATTTGTGAATTTATGTTGTCAATACTTATGAAAAAAGGTTGCCACCACTTTACAAATAGATGTTGCTACATCTTTATGAAGAGATGTTGTCACAATTTTATGTAGAGATGTTACCAACACTTTATGAAGATATGTTGCCGCCACTTTATGAAGAGATGTTGCCACTACTTTATGAAAAAAGGTTGCCCGCATTTTATGAAGAGAGGTTGCCAGAATATTGAAGAGATTTTGCCACACTTTATGAAAAGATGTTTCCAGCACTTTATGAAGAGATGTTGCCATCATTATATGAAGAGATGCTGACACCACTATGTGAAGAGATGCTGACACACGTTATGAATAGATGTTGCTACTAATTTATGAAGTGATGTTACAACCACTTTATGAAGAGGTTGTTGTCACCATTTTCTGAAAAGATTTTTCCACTTCTTTATTAAGAGAAATTACCACCTCTTTATGAATAGATGCTGCCATCATTTCACTCTAATCGAAAAATGTTAATGCGAATATTTTTGTAACATCGAAAATTAAAAATTAAATAAATATATAAAGTTAACAAGAGAAGTGGCTTCTACATTACTTTATGAAGAGATTTTGCCACCACTTTATGAAGAGATGCTGCCACCACTCTATGAAGAGATGTAGCCACCACTTATAAAGAGATGTTAACACCACTTTATGAACACCACTTTGGTCTAAAAATATCTTTCCATTACATATTCCCTAATAATTTACTCTTGATCTATTTTTTTATATCATACTTAGTTTCTAGGCCTAAATTCAAGAACAAGCTTTTAGTTGAATTCTTTTCATATACCGTAAAAAACAAACCTCACCTTTTTTTTGACGAAATTTTCTTTTAGATAATAAAAAATACCACAAAAAAACGCCATGCCTTAATTTTAACTAATTTTTTGAACTTCACGATTTAAATTTTTTTTTCATTCTTAGATTCAGTCAATAAAATGTATAAATTGAGAAAAAAAGGTAACTCTTAGAAATTACTTGGATCAAAGCTTCAAATATATGAAAAACTCTACAAACTTTAAATCAACTCAGGCGGTTTTTCAGCTCAGGGCCACCGTGAGTGAAGAACTCTAGTGCGATGTTGTCTGGCCCTGGAGCTTTACCTGGCTTCATGAGGCTGACAGCCTAATTGAGGTCAAGGATAGAAGGTGGTAAGGACATCCAGTGGCGAACTGGGTACTGTGGGGTCATGCGGAGGAGATTGTCAGGGGTGTTTGCATGATCGTTAAGGAGATTCTCAAAATGTTGTTTCCAGCGCATGAAAATTCGCTCGCTATCAGTGATGGGTGTTGCGCCGTCTGCATCCTTTAGGCCACCAACTGATGAGCTTGTGGGACCATAGATCTCTTTGGTAGCGGCATAGAAGCGGCGCAGGTCGCGTTGGTCAGCATAGTTTTGGATTTCCTCAGCTTTTCTTTGCCACCAGCTGTTCTGGGCCTCCCGGATCACTCTTTGACAATCTGACAGGGCTTGTTGGTGTCTGTGCTTATTTTAAGCAGTAGGCTGGTTCTTCAGGGTGAGGCGTGCCTGCCGTTTGGCTTCAATAAAGAAAGTAATGCGTTCGTAGTTCTCATCAAACCAATTCTGGTTCTTTCTGCGAGTGAAACTTATTGTTTCCTCGGATGCATTGACCATGGCATCTCTGAGGGAGGTCCAGTGATCTTCTACTGAGGCAGGGCCACCGTGATCCGTAAAGGGGCCTCCGGCGAACCAGGCCTGGCCCCAGCATTTACGGTGCCACCACCATTGGGCTTTGTAAGGGGATGGGGATGAAGGACAGAAAAGAAGAAGTGAAAATGGTAACGAGAAGCCAGTAGTTAAGTGTCTTGTTTTGGAAGATCGTGTCTGCGAGACGGCCACGCACACTCACTTGACCAGTAGCATGTCCACCGCGGCTCAATGAGGATGAGACGCGCAGTATCAGTGATGCTGGCTGCAGCGAGCTGCCCGGTTCTTTGTATGCCAAGGCCCACTTGTGTCACATCTGGTACCGCCAGATGGTACCAGATAGGTTCGCCGTTGGGAGTCTTGGTTTACTTTATTATTTTAGTTTTTCCTTCTCCTAGTCTTTACCTGAAAAGGTTTATCCTACAAGACGGCAGGGAGTTTGGATTCAGAGTTTTCCTTCTAACCTTTTGCCCAGCCAAGCGAACACACAAGGGAGTGGGTCAGGGGTTAGTAGTATGCCAGGACGTGTCCACACGTCGATAGGCCTCAATACACTACCTCTGGCGCCCTCTGCTGCTCCGGGATCCCATGGTGTTTAGCCTGGAGCCGGCAGAGAGGCTGTGTACTGGTAGGGAAGACTTACGCACTCGGCTTCCTTTTCGCACTATGGCTAGCCAGCGGCGAGGGCTGAAAGCGATGGCATGGAGGCAGGCACCTAAACGGTTACGCAAACGCACTAGACGCTTCGTATCGTCCTGTGTGTATCCATGCACACATACACACACACACACACACACACATACCTTCCGATCTATAGATAAACTCTTAAGAGGTATTTAATATACGAAAAACCATCTTGTCTCCTAAAAATTTAATCTTGGGCTATTTTTTCAGATCCATCCATATTTTCTATGCCTAAAGGCAAGAAAAAACCCGGAATTCTTTTGAAATAGGAAAAAATGAATCTTAAGCTCTCATTTTTTTTATAATCTAAATTTTATTTAATATTTTCATTTTGCTTTACTGGTTTTTAGGGGAGGGTAGCTATTTCATCCTGCTAAAGATTAAAATAGAAAAATATATTTTAGAAAGAATTTCGATAAAAGATTTTAATATACGAAAGAAAACAAAACAGCTATATCTTAATTTTAATATATTTTCTAAACTTCATTTGTAATTCGTTTTGTTTTAAAAAATCCCCCAAATTTGATAATTATATTTAATTTTGCTGAACTTCACCATTTGCTCTTGGTCATTTTGTACATACAAACTAAGAGAAAACGGCGAGGACTTCGCCCTCAAGGTCTTCTGTTCACCCCAACAAGAGGAAATTTGGAACAACCTAATAGCCCAAATCGATGATTTTCTTGCAATATCAAACAAAATTTATTCCATGCTTGTGTTATTTTATAATAAAAGAAAGTCTACCGCGGTGAACGAGACACCAGAAAATTGGGATCAGTTCCGTCAATTACGCCAGTTCTAATAGGACTGATAATTCTGATGTCGTCGTTTGAAAGATTCCACCAACAAGGCCAAATTCTTATCTTCCAATAGCCTTCGCCTCCTCGAGAGACTGCCTTTGATTGGACCATTTGGATGTTACGGTGGTCCAATTGCAGGCTACTTCGGGACATGCTGCCATCATAGGCCTTCTCCAGATCGAAAAACAGCGTGGCATGGAGATGTCTCTGTGCAAGCCCCAGGAAGAAGACTCGGAGCAGTTATTCCGAGGTATTCAGTGGGGCAAGTACAAGTGGACCTTCGAGGGACCCTACTCCGCAAAAGAAATCGAAGGCCTAATAGAGGAAGGAGTCGTCTACATTCCGGCAGAAACCGTCCATATAGTTAAAAGTGGTCCAAAAACCTCGGAGATTCCAAACTGAAGGCAAAAGTTTAATAATAAATTAGTAAAAGTGACTAAACTCAAAAAAAAGTGAATAAATACATAAATAATCAAATAATTATAAATAGAAATATGTGATTAAAGTGACAATATACAAAATAAAGTAACAAAGGTGAATAAGTATTGGAAGTGAATAAATACATAAATAATTGTAAATAGCAACATTAGTGATTAAAGTGTCAAAATACAAAATAAAGGGACAAAGGTGAATAAGTATAAGGTAAATATTAGAAAGATAAGTGATTATTAAAGTAACAAAATTGAGTCAGCGTTATAAATTTAATTAATAATTCAATTATAAACAATAGAATAATCAAGTGCCTAAATACAAACAACTAAGTTACAAATAATTAAAAAATGAACTTATATATAAGTAAAAGGATAAAATAATAAATGTAATATATTTATAATTAATTAATAGAAAAAAATAGAACTACTTAAATATAAATAGTAGAATAATAAGTATCCCTGTATTATATTTATACTTAATTATTAGAGATGAGTAATCTTAAAATGTATTATTATTATGTTCAAGTGTAATGTAAATTACCTAAATATCGGATTAACGCATTCTCACGCAAACTTTACTTCATACTTCCACTTATAACTTTCCCTTTGCTTAATTTCATTTTATTTCCTTACTATTAATTATCTATTTATTTTACATATATGTAAAATCTTATATGTATATTCACTCCTTAATAAATCATTGAATGTTTTGGAATTTTTTAAATAAAAAGAATTACAAATGGCGAATTTAAAAAAAACAATTATAAATGATGTTCATAAAAAAATAAATATGATTATCGAATGTTTGGGAATTTTTTTTAAACAAAAATAATTACAAATCATATTGGTGCATTCCATGACAGATCATTACGTGGGTAACATACCACCCCTTTCAATTTTGCGATAATTTGGTTTATAACATTGGTTATGTGAAGAAAACCCAAATTCTAAATTTTAAGAGGATCTGACTAACGGTTCAAAAGTTATAGACCCTCATGGGGGAGATGCTGAGGCCCCCCCCATCGAATTTCATATTGCTATATCTCGGCTCATAATTGAGCTAGAATAGATTTTAAAGTGCATTCGAAATATATTTTTCCAGTTAAAGTTAATGAATAAAAATTTATGCCCTGTTAAATATTTAAAGGGTTTTTTTTACCCCTCTCAATGATTTTTGGAATTTTTTTATTAAGTTAAATTCCAACCATATTTGCACAAATGGCATCCAAGAAACTGGTGTGTATTTTGGTTTAAATTGTGCGTTTTGGGACTTGAATATTTATAACTTCCCTGAAAAGATGTATTTTACGCATGTATTTTACACTCAAATATATTATAGATTTTTCTTATTTACCTATGCATCAATGTTTTTTATTAGCTAGAATATTGATGGATAACTGGTCGCATATTAAATCAGTATAGATATATAAAAACAGTTAAAGTTGATTATAAAATTTCATGACGATATGAATTTTTTAAAGAGGGTTTTTGCCTCCCCACATAAATCTATTTTTTAGATTTTTTATGAAAGTGATCCCTAACCACATCTGCATAAATAGCTTCCAAGAAACTGTTGTGTACTTTAACATAAGTCATGTGATTTTGAACTTGAATAGCGATAATTTACAAAAAAAACAACAAATAGTTTTCCCTAATTTGTTGGCTATATTAGATAGAGCTATATTTAAGTGTAATTAAAGTATGCTGTTGTATATGCAGCTACATTTAATCAGTTGGAAAGTTGTTGAATGAAACAAACTTTTAATATTTTTTATTTGCATTAATTTCTAAAATGTATAAAATTACAAAATACAGTGTAGCTATATTATTACTGTAGGTATTCGATTATAGTGCATATGCATAACAAATTCATCAAATGAAGCATAAAAGTTCTGACTACTAGAAATAATATATAGTTCTGTATATACGTTAATACCTATTGTGTACACTTGAAATTGTTTACTATTTAAAGGTATGAGCATAATTCCAAAGCTTTGTAGGTGTTTACCAACCTAATTCACAATTAACTTTTATCTTATAGCTCCACTAATTTTATCTAATTTGGATTAAATGAGTATGCAATTTTAACTTGTGTGTGGACATTTGGAGTAGATATTGGCTGAAGAATTTCACTTTGTCTTATCCAACAAATATCTTCTTTCTCTTCCAAATAGTAATTTTTGCTTTTCTTGAATATCTTATAAAACTAATTGAATAATCATTAAATTCTTCTGAACTGTCCTTTATTATTTAAAGTCAGATTTCACTTTCATAGGTACAGGCAATATATTGACCAATATATTGATCCTGCTTCACCAACTTACTGTTTTCATCCTGATGGTCAATTTCAATTATTCTAAAAAAAGTATAAATTTTTGATTCGGATGTTATGTAAGCATGTATCTGATTGTTTGACTTAGGTACAAATTTATGGAAGCCTCTTGTACCTTTGACAGTTAAAGCTTCGTCATACCTATCAGACAGATGTAGATCACTTGATTGCACCTTCTTTTTAGTAATATAGTAAAACGCAACTGAATTGAAATAATACTAAGATCATATAAGGCTTTTGGAGTCAAAATATGACGAGCATCAAATTCCTTACAGACTTGCAATTCCTTCTCCTCTCATTACTTTCCCTCCAATACCATCACATGCGTTTTTATCATAGCTTGCGGAAAAGATATTTCCCTGATAGCAGAGATTAAAGAAATTGAATCTATTTATATATTGTCCACCACAACCATCAGAAAAGTATAAAGACACTTTTGTACATCAGGGAATTTTGCTATTATTTCTTTAATCAAAAGCTACTGAAAAGTATAAATTACTTAAGTTGAGTGCTCAAGACAGTTACTGATAATGCAATAACTAATGTGCTTGAATTCGTTATTATTCTCATAATAGACAACAAATGGATCGAGTAATGCTTGATCATTCATCCAATGAAAACTCTGGGCGTATCCTGAGTAATGAAGGAACAACTTTCAGGAAAATCCCCCACTTGCAACCATTTCATTGGTATGTAAAGATGATGGGCGAGGGAGAAAATTACATCTGTAAGTATTTCTATAAATTCCTCTCCAGTAATTATATGGTTTCGCAGTGTTGACAGATCAGTAGTAGTCCATTGAACATATTTTACATTATATCTACCCATTAATATTGACAATGTTTTCAAATAGTTTGTTACACCACTGCTACCAAGACATTATAAACAACAATTTGACATAGAGTCCAAATTATTGACAATGCAAACAGTGTTCAATAAGAGTATGGTATATTAGGTCCTTTTCGTCAATTGCTTGGATAATGAGTTTAGGATTTTGATGATAAGTGCAAACAAATACTGAGTGTGTTTCTTTTTTCTGTCATTTCCACCTGCACCCAGTTCAACCCTCCAGATTTTCCCCTTCATGTGTATGAGGGAAAGAGTAGTCAAAACACACTGTGACTATTTATTAATTTATTTTCAAAATGAACAAATATACTGATAAACATAGTCATAGTAAAGAGGATAAAGAGTGGTTAGTAAGAACTAAAAGGACTTTAGTTTGCTCTTCTACTTTAGAATTAAATTAGTGAGAAGGGTGAGGTTGCCTCTTGTGCATTAGTGTATCAATATCAGGGTTAGGTTTTGAAAACGCGCAGCGCATGTCACATTCCACCTCAAGTCGGTTACGTGCTTTGGGCTTGATTGTGAGTAAAGTAGAAAGCCCAGACTCACAAAGGTGGGGTGTGGAAAAGAGAATGAGGATTTTCAATGCGCTTGCTCAGTTGTGGGTATGTTCCACGCACATTAACCCAGGAGTCTTCAAGATCTTGTGCACGAAACTCATCCTTGGCAGAAGAGTCATGTTTGAGCTGCAAGAACTCATTTTACATGCGCTCAGGGACATCATCCACCTAACATATAAATGGGTTCCTTGTCAGCCTCATTGAAATGTCTTCAGTGTTGATACCAGGGAAATATCGTTTAAACTCGTCCCCCAATTGATCAAGGTGAGTGATGATTTCCTCCTTCAATGGGTTCTCGATGTCTTTCTCACCAAATATGTCACTCAAGCGCTGAAAGAATGCTGTATTTCCTTTTTTAATTTGTTTTCCCCAAAGTTGGAGTTTTGCCATGAAAGCATTGATGGCGTCCGTGTGCACAATCACGTTGCTCCTTTGACCCTGTATTTTTTTATTTAGTTCCTTCAGAGTTTCAAAAATATCAGCAATATAAGCAGATAGACAGCAGTTCTACCTTGTTGCTGTAACTCAAAAACAACATTACTCCTTCCTGCAGTTCAAAGACCCACGCCAGCATGTTTTCTATTTTGAAAGCCATCGCAATTGTGTATGAAATAAAAGAGCGGTGTGTTCAGCATCCATGTCCCGGCAGAGCGGGCAGAAGAGGCGAGTGTTCAAGGCAGATCATTTCACATAGTTAACAATGTTTATGATGACAGTCAAGTCCACAGTCAAGTCTTTGAGGCAAGAGCTTCTCTAGAGATCATGCAGTGTGTTCCTTTTAAACCAGTTTGCTTATGCTTCACAAGAACAATGAACCCTGATCGTGAGCCAAGCATATTAGGGCCACCATCTGTGCAAACCGCTTCCAGTTTGCTCCTACTCAGTCCCGACTGTTCTTTAAAATTTGTAACTACTGCCATTACATCAACTGCCTTTGTTGTTGTCTCTAATGGCCGAAAAAAAATCTCCTACTCAAATCCTTTGTCAGTAATGTAGCGGCTAAAAACAAGCAGTTGTGTTTTTTTTTTACCCCCTTTAATCGGGTTGAAGTGCAAAAAGGGCGATGATAAGACCTTTAACAGCGAATTTTCCTTAATGTTTTCAGACATTTCGGCAATTCTGTTCTCGATGGTGTTGTTGGACAAGGATATCTGTTTCATCTTATGTGATGCCTCCTCTTCTAACACAAGCATCACACTCTCAACGATACATGGCTTCAAAAGGCTTTCACAAATCGTGTGGAGCTTCTTTGCCTTGGTCACATGAATAGCAATCACATATGAAGCCCGCACTATAGTGATATTGGTTTGCTGATACGTCCCAGATTTATCTATCTTCATCTTCTTCAAGCTGGATAACTTCACCTCAAAAAAAGCGACAATTCTTATCTTTCAACTGTGGATAAGCATTTGCCAGACGTTGCTTCAGTTGAAAAGGTTTCATGATGCAATTTGGAAGGTTTTTAAACACACAACACACTGAGGGATGTGTGCACCGTCCTTGACAAGATAGGTGAATCCATAGTCCAAATAACTATCTTGATACAATCTTCTCTTCTGTGACATCTGAAATCCGACATATAACAAGGCCTATCAATTTGGAGAAGAAAAATAAGCCTACGGACAACCTAACTCTGTATAAAAATAACTAAATATTCCATTTTCTCCCCTTTCCAAAAGAAAGAAATAAATAAACTTCTCATAAACATACAAACTTTTGAAGAATATACCAAAATTCAAAGTAGATAAGTAAGTATACGCTAATGCACTGAATGCACTCGTTGGACACTACTGCTAATAACGTACACTTCTGATATTAACAATAATATCATTATCATTTTTATTTATTGGTCACGTTACTTTTAGGTAAGATAGAAAAGTTTACGTCAGATTCATTGCATCAAGATATTAGATACCCCTTCCTGGTACAGTTGATAGCCCACTACTTGGTTAGGGAAGAATTAAATACAAATTGTTTTTGTCTCTTATCTCCACAATTCCCATGATGATAGCCCTTTTCACTAGCCTATTGGAGGTTATGTAGGGGAGCTCGGGCATCTTAATCTTGTTGAATAATTGTGCCCAAGGTTTCGAACATAGAAATAGACCTGATCCTAATCAACCCTAGCAAAAAGAAATAAATATATATTGAAAAATAACTTCCAGTAATAAACACAATTAACGGACAAGTATCAGCAGTCACACATATTACCATAGTTTTCGAAAACACAATTAGTTTAATAAAACATCTCTTGAGTACTAACAATCTCAGCCATAGCATAAAAATAGATCAATGAATTTTGACATCATATTATCAAGTTAACAAACTCATTATTAAAATTATAATATTATTCACATACCTTTTGTACTTTTATATAAAACAAGCTTGAGGAACTGAATCAATATAGGCCGGGGATGCGTATGTCAGATGCTCCCGGTTAACTGACTACTCGTAACGCTGTAAGCCTGTGAGAGTACTCCTCTACCACACCACACCACCCTCCCCTCAAAGCTCACGTTTGAACGTGAACCGAACCTGGTAGATACGGCGTCGCCCATCTACAACAGGCATACACACACACTCTCTCTCTCTCTCCTCTCTCAGACATGAGAAAATCCATCTGAGGTTTTTTTTTATTGCTAGTAGGCAGTGTAATTATTTCCCCCCCTGGTAGCTTCAATTTTCCCCCCAGTTTGGGAAATGCTGATCTAGATTTTAAACTTTTTTTTTGCATGATTGGAGATGGAATGTACCAAATTGTAACGTTCAGAAAAAAAGGAGAAAATTTGTTATAATTAAGGCAATGATGTTTTTGCGTGTGTTCTTTCGTATATTAGAAGGTTTTATCGGCATTATTCTAAACTAAATTTTCAATTTTTCATAAATTGTTGAAATTAAGGCATGAATTTTTAATAAAAATCAAAAACAAAGGAAAAGACTTCATCCTGACCCCAACTGCTATTCTTAACAAAATAAATTAGTTTATGTTTAATATTTTCTTTAATGTGTGGGGCTCATGTTGTAAAATAGGTAGACCTATGGCACCCAAATTGCAGGATTTAATAGGCCCAGCGAGGACCTCCACATGGACGCTCAGTGAATCTATCAAATCCATGTGTAATAAATAAAGAACTAAAGAGAATTAGAAAATCAAACAAAATATACATAAAATTGTACATCTATCAAATAGATATAAAACAAGTGATTCGTCTGAGTCACGTGGAAACACATAAACATACGCACACTGGAACAGTTATTAAAGGTCACCACTTGAACCAATACGAGTCTCGCGCACAGCCAAAAAGGTCACAACCGGAGAGAAGAGCAAAATTTCACAAAGAACTGTAAGAGACGAGCGATTCCCTGTAATTAAGATAAATCTGAGACATGAGAAATATGTAGGTACAATAAGTACACATAGCTGTCGGAACACCACCCAAGGGGTGGAAGTAACGAACAAATTAGATCACTGGGTCCGCCCTACGGACAAGTCAAGGTCACGCCCCTTGGAGACGGCACACAATATATATAGAGAGATCGAAAGATATACATTCATGTAGGGGAATCGTCCCTTCCCCCCCTCCCCCATCGTTCACTCGTGATGCATTCGCAAGGCGGTTACCGCAAAGACATCCGGCCCAGGCATAGGCGAGTCAAAAGCGTAACCGCAGCGTGGCACAACTCGGTGCCATGAAAGACCCTAAAGGTCAAAATGTAAAATCTTCCCCAGGAGAGTGAGATCCAGTTTCACGTCAAATAAGAAATTGGAGACGTGTTTCTCCCAATCTCGAAGGCTAACGAGGAGCCGATGTTTGACTTCATGGGGAAAACCGTTTGGAAAAAGAACTCTCCTGGGGTCGTCCTCAAGCCCCTCCCCCCCTTACCACTCCCCCAGTGGGGTGACGAGGTATAAATGAGGAACTCTGAGGAAAATCGAGGTGGTATACGTCAGTCTCTAGGTGACGAAGTCTTCGGATCAAACCGAACTACCGAGACTAGAGAGGTAGAGTACTTGGCTCACCAGAGCAAGAAGTACCCTGCAAGAGAGGCAGGGCTACCTGCCTTAAGGGGCTAAGAAGAAGCTCATCCTCGAGCTAAGTCCATGGTTTAAACCAAACGATAAGTTAACTTTGTTAAGTTCAACTTACTCTCGCCAGAGAGACTCTTCATATCCTGGTGCACCTTAAACACCAGGAGTATTCCTCGTCCTTGAGGAATTAAGAAAAGAAGAAGGAAAAGGCTCCCCCTCGAGCCCGTTACTCGGTGGCCACACCAAACTCCTAAGTTAACTTGGTAAGGAACCAAGTTCAAATTATTCTCGTCAGAGAAATCACCCTCCGTTATACTCGCCCTTGAGGAAGACTGGAACTAAGAAGAAGCTCATCCTTGAGCTAGTTCCGGGTTACCAAACCGAACTTTAAGTAACTTATTCTCGCCAGAGAAACCCCTTCTCCGTTATCCTCGCCCTTGAAGAAGACCCTCCCCGAGTTCAGACCTCGTCCATAAGGAAATAAGTAACGAAGGAGAAAAGCTCCTCCTCGAGCTCGTTACTCGGTGGTCACACCGCACTCCAAGTTAATCTTGATTTAAGAACCAAGTTCGACTCACTCTCGCCAGAGAGACCACGACTGCCTAGGTGTTGCATAAAGCACCGTATTTGTTCTCGTCCTTGAAGAACCCCCCCACCGGAAGAATGTGTGGACCCCCCCAGCTGCTACCTTCGCCAAAACGACCGTGTAATTTCGCCCATCTACATCTGGACAGACGGCACGCGTCGTGAGTCAATAACATTTCTGAGGCCTTTAAACTCCACATGAGTCCGTAAGCCTAATTCTTATATTATTGTTGTGTGTAGAGAAATTAACCAATTTTTGTGGGTAAACTAATTTAATTAATTCTTGTTTAGGATAATATTCAGAGTATTGCTGTAATTAATGTTTAGATGTTGTGTATTCAATGGTTAAAGTTAAAATATAAGTATATTTTGGGATTATTTTGCGTTTCTCTCGATATCCTTACGTGTTTCGGAACGGCTCTGTCCGTTAAGAGATTCAGATATCAATATATATTACACACTCTTAGCACTCTTAGAATAGAATAAAAAGGCGGGGGAATTCTACGACAATTCAATTCGGCAGTTAATTCATTCGATCATTAAGTAAAAAATTCAGTAGTCGAGATCAGTCAGTCAGAATCGGCTAATCAGAGAATCAATCAGTGTCTTAGTAGCGTTACGAAGCCCCGTTAACTCTTCTAAATCCTGCCGCCTTTAGACTCGATACTTCGCGTAAAACAGAAGCCTACTCACTGACCGCAAACAACTCGAGACGTTTCCGCTTGCTCCTTTTAATAGGCCAATTTAAGAATAATGTTATTTTATTTTGGCGCGTCCTTTCAAAGTCCTTCTCTTACCCCGATCACGAAGACACCTTCGGTAAGCTCAGCCTAGAAGCAGAATCTACGTAAACCTTTGTAGTTAGAGCAACCTCTCACTCGTAGACCGGTAACCTTAAGACGTGCAATAACATCGAGACCTCTTTAAATTAATTCAATCCTTTACAAACACATTATTGGATAAGTTTTGCCTAATATTTAGAGCGAAAATTCTATCTTTCTAAAGAAATACTCACACGTAAACAACGCTTTGACATTCGTAAAAGAATTGACATAAAGTTCATAAATAAAAGAAGAAATGTCATCACAATAAACAAAAGCAATCTGTCGCTCGCTTGAAACGTGTTGCATATTTTGTGAATAAACATAAAAATTTGAAAAAAATATAAGACAAAAATTACAGATAAGAATATAAATGACAATATAGTCGCAGCAAATGAATTCAATATCAATACTGCTTTAACAAATGCAGGCGTGAGTGAACGGGCTAAAATTATGCAAAACTATATTATTACTGATTTTAAGAAAATTAATTGAAAACAGATAATTTTTATGTACCTAATAAGGAGGGGATTAAATCAGATGAAAATATATCAAACAATATTGTTAATGAGATTGTAGGGGATAAAAAAAGATATTTTGTTTTGAAATAATAAACCAGGTAAAAAGAAAAGACGCACCACAAATATTATTGGAAACTCTTTCAAAGAAGGAAGTTCGTGATATAATGAAAGATGTAGCGATTAACCAAAAACCAGAAAAAAAAGAATTGATAGCTCAAAAAGGTTTACATTCGAAAAAAAAGAAAAGAAATGAAAGAGAAATAAAAAGTTGAAAAGGATTTAAACGAGAACAACAGAAAAATAGATAGAAAAGAAAAAAATAAATCCTGAAGCCTATAAAAAAAAAAAATCTTGCCTTTAGGTCTAGAAAATAAGCATGGATATGAAAAAATAGAGCAAGAGTAAATTATTAGAAGATATGTACTGAAAATCTGATCATTTTTTTAAGACCAAAAACCCGTTGGTAGAGACAGATATGCCGTAGGCCACAGAACGAAGGTCTGCATGCGAAGCGCAAGTTCCTAACGTAAGAAGGAGGAGTGGTGAAGCCGTTTCTTGTTTATTTATAACTAAATATAGTCCGAATACCATCTCTCATCAAATGAATTAAATTGTCACTCAACGGAATTCAGCGCAGAGTTTTTAACATAGATTCAATCAGAGAGACTGAAGTTCGTACTTTTGAACACTTCTAAACCTTTGTGGTCAGTGGCGACTCCAGGAAAAAAATGGGGAATGAGGCTAGCCTGAATTCCTTCGTCTGAGTAATCCTCCACAACATTGATATTAAACAACAGCATCTCATAAAGGAGTGAGCACTGATTCTCTCACATCAGGATTGTTTTCTACACACCATAAAATTATGAATTCTGGTTTATTGTAGTTTTTGGACGTCAACTAAGGTATAATAGTGAATTTAATTATTATTTTTGAGATTTACCTGTATTTTAGACATGTATCATATAAGATACATTCGATCGCAAAGGTTTAAAAGGCAGTTTATATATATATATATATATATATATATATATATATATATATATATATATATATATATATATATATATATATATTCTATATTATTATATACATAACTCTTTTTGAATAGCAAAATACAAGTATGGCTTGAAAAAGAAATATAAACATAAACGGGTCTGAAATTTGGGGTGAGGGGCTTCAGCCCCCGAGCTACTCCCCGGATCCGCGCCTGCTTGGTATCGAGGCTGGTAGTTTGTAAACTTCAGTTTCTTTTAACTACCTTCATTTTTTTGTATTATTTTATGGTTCTTTTTCATCTCACTTGGTCCTTGTTTTCCTCGTATTTCATTACTTTCATCTTCCTTCAATGTAAACGAACGTTCCAGGAAGATTACAGAGATCGTGCGTCTAACCAGACAAGATGATTACCTGAAGAGGTTTCAACGACATCGTTCACCTGTGATGGCCCTAACCAGGCCTAAAAAGAAATTAAGGCTAACAGAAATATAAGAACAAAGAGAATGAAAGGAGAAATGACATAAGAAGAAAAAGATCAACAAAAAATGGAGGAAGATTAAAGACTGCAATAGCCAACCTCCTTAATCCTCAATGGTGGGACCAGGAAGATGTATTTAGAGCCTCTGCGAACAAATTCGAACAGATAGCATAGACTCGAAACCTAATCACTCCCCTTCTGTGTGGCTCCAGAGAGAGGGTCTCTATTTAATTCAGACTCGAAACCTAATCACTCCCCTTCTGTGTGGCTCCAGAGAGAGGGTCTCTATTTAATTTAGACTCGAAACCTAATCACTCCCCTTCTGTGTGGCTCCAGAGAGAGGGTCTCTATTTAATTCAGACTCGAAAGCTAATCACTCCGCTTCTGTGTGGCTCCAGAGAGAGGGTCTCTATTTAATTTAGACTCGAAACCTAATCACTCCCCTTCTGTGTGGCTCCAGAGAGAGGGTCTCTATTTAATTCAGACTCGAAAGCTAATCACTCCGCTTCTGTGTGGCTCCAGAGAGAGGGTCTCTATTTAATTTAGACTCGAAACCTAATCACTCCCCTTCTGTGTGGCTCCAGAGAGAGGGTCTCTATTTAATTCAGACTCGAAACCTAATCACTCCCCTTCTATGTGGCTCCAGAGAGAGGGTCTCTATTTAATTCAGACTCGAAACCTAATCACTTCCCTTCTGTGTGGCTTCAGAGAGAGGGTCTCTATTTAATTCGTGAGTTTCCTTTGACGTTTTACTGAGCGCAAAAATCTCGGAGTTTTTGGTGAATTATAACGATTGCTCTAATTCAAGGTCAAGGATTTGGTAGGAGTGTGTAGTCTACTTACTAGTCGTGATAGTGTTATGGGTGCGTGAGCTACACTGTCTGCTGTTTGTTTTGAATATTCTTCTTCTTCTTCCACCCATGAAAAATAAAAAAAAGGACTGCTATACCTTGTCTAATAGTCATATAGTCTATTTTGCAGTGGTGGAAGATACGTCAGATAATAAGTTTAAAAATTGACTTGAATATTTTTCAGATGGAAATATTACTTAAAGGGGTCATCTTTTTCTTTTTAAGATGGGATCTTTATTTGATCCCACTCGCGTTAACGGCATATAATTGGCACCATTTAAATTGTAAGATACCCAATTTGGTTAATCTACTGATGTAGTTTACGTTGCTAGAATTATCCTCCTTCTCTATTCTTTCTCGGGCTGGCCTTGAGTAGATCCTAGGATCTTTACTGTTCTTTGTTCTGGGAATGTTGCTTTCTTCTTCTTTTTCTTCTTCTTCTATTATTATTATCATTATTACCATTTCCGTAAGTTTAAAATACAAAAAAAAAAACGAGGAAAAGTTCATAAAGAAGTTGGTGGAGTTAGGATAAGTGAAAATGTGTAGAAGAGTACAAGAAGTGAATTGTCTTAATAGGAGAAGAGTCGGAGCACTCACAAACGGGATGGTTTGCAATTTTCCTGAATCTGCGTTAGCCTCTAGATGTCAGCTGCAGCAGGGTTACCCATGCCACATCTCATCGTGAGATTAGTCATTCCCCCTATATTTTGCTTTCTGGGCCTCCTATCTCTTATTGTAAGATGGGAAGGCTGAAAGAGGAGCCTGTAATCGTTCATTATCTTTCGAAAAGATTGCGAAGCAGATAATGAAGAACCATATATGGGTTGTTCCTTTGACGGGACCATAAACTACCAAATAGGTATCGAAATCGCAATCCTAACTTATGGACTCAACTCCATTATTGCAGTTATCACCGAAAACACTTCTTCGAACGCTTCTCCGAGTGGGTTTTGTTGTTGTTGTTGTTGTTGTTGCATCGCTGTCCTGGAACAGATGACATCTTCCCTCGACCGCTTGGAAGATTATGGGAAAAAACTTTGGTCCTGCAGCTTTTGCTTTAGGCCCCGGCAACGTTACCACACTTGAGTAGGGTCGCGCTTTCTGCGAGGCTGTCCTGAGGGATCAAGTTAAAGTGTAGTGAGGCTGTGGGAATTTTATAGCACTCCCTTGTGCTAGCGGCCCATGCAACAACACAAAGTGAGAGTATCATTGCAACTTAACCTGACGTGGAATACATCCAAGTGGCGTTTGCATCCAGGTAAGGGGGTCGTGCAATATTCACTCGACGTGACCACTTTACGACCCTTTTTTCTGTGGCCCTAAAGGGTGGCTACAGTTTGAAAAGCATAGCCTTGCCTCATAGGCAGCTCTACGATGAGGAAAGCTCACACCTGATCAGGGCTTTTATAAGCTTCCGTTTGGGCTTTGGAAATGCATTCTTTCACATCACTTCGATGAATGAGGCTTTACGAACTTTATGTTGAACATCTTTTACGTTGGACGCCGTTTATGTTGATCGTCATTTATGTTGAACGCCCTCTATGTTGAACGTCTTTTATGTTGTAGGCCCTAAATGTTAGACGTCTCTTATGTTGAGTATATTTTGTTTTGATTGACATTTATGATGTACGTCATAAATATTGAGTTTTTAGGTTAAACGTCTTTTATGCTGCAGATCCTTTATGTTGGACGTACCATATGTTAAAAGTCTTGTATGTTGAATGTATTTCATGTTGAATGTCCTTTATGATGGACGTTCTTTATGTTATACACCCTTCGTTTTGGAGGTCCTTTTTATTTAACTTCCTTAATAAATACAAGTTCTTTATGCTGAACGTCATTTCTGATGAGCTTCCTTTATTTTGAACGTCCTTTAAGTTGGACGTCCTATGTGTTGAGTATCCTTTATGTTGGGTCATTTATGTTAAACGTCCTTTAAACTGAACGTCCTTTATGTTCAATGAGCTTTATGATGTACGTCTTATATATTGAACCTCCTTTCTGTTCGACCTCCTTTCTGTTCGACCTCCTTTATGTTGGACACCCTTTATGCTGGTTGTCTTGTAGGCGGAACACCCTGTATTTTGGACGTCGTTTATGATGAACGTCTTTTACGTTAATTAATGAGGCTCAATTTTTTAGTATTTATTTACAAATAAGCCTAGAGCCAAGGAGCACGCGTCTGCTTGAAAGTTTTAAAAGGGGAGTTTAGTGAGAAAGAGTTGGAGTTAGGGGAAGTGAAAATACGTTGTACGTAATACTCAAAATGATTTCTTGGAACGCTAGGGAATGGATGGTGCGCAAGTGCCTTTGTCTTCTTCAGTTCCTTCGACCTGAATCGCCATTACTCCGTTGGATTATGCAGTAGTCTAATATTGCTTAGGTTGACTGATTCAAGTCTGATTAATGTTTTCAAGGAATCGAAATGCACGAATTTTGAAACGACTTAAGAATCTGGGGGGAGGGGGTGATTTTTGATGGTTGACAAAAAAAACATTCACTTAAATGGGAGCAATGGAGAGAGGACAAAAAATGGTTGATAGAGCAGTAATAGGGCCCAGATAACCCGTGTTATTAATACAGATCTATCGAGAATAACAAGGAATGGGAGAGTACACCGCCTTAATTCTGAAATTTCTTGGTCTCGAAGGTGGATTTTGAGACCTTTGGGACACCGCACAACGATGAAAGGAAATCAAAGTTCTGACAGTACTGAGAGCCTAGACCGACAGTACAAAGACAGGTAAATGTGTGAACACAACTTACTCCTGGGCACATATTAAGAGGGAAATAAGAGACTTGACCATAATTTTGAGGAAATAAGTATGGATATGAGGTAAAAAATGCTGAATCAATAAGATTGGAACACATCCGTGGAATGAGGAAAGCTACCTTTAATATCTGAAATATTTCCACAACTCCGTTGGAGACCCATGCAGGACATCTCTTCCTTATAACCACCTTCATTTATAAATTCATTCCGTCGAACATTTTACTCCGTAAAAGTTGGCGTACAAGAAGCTAAAATATGTAATTTGTAAGGTGAAATGTGTTTCAGTTGTCGTCAAAATATTTTCGTACACTAAAATTTGCCACCCTTAAATCTCTCTCTCGAACATAAATCATCTTTCGCAACCGCCAAATGGGACATCCTTTTCCTCTGACTCGTAATTATTGGACTTTTCTCTCCCCTCGTCCTCTCCCTACCATTCTCTCCTTTCGCGTAGGGGAAGCCAGCCCCGTGGCGCAGCAGTCCCCTCACTCACTCATCTGATTCTCCACTTCTCTTAAAGGGATAAGACCAGTCGATCCCTGGTTCTGATAACATGGTGATCAGCTGCCGCCCGACGAGCAAAGTCGGCGCTGTGATCTTGGCGTCATTTTTCGGCTTCTTAGTGTGTTGCTTAGGCCAAGCCGGTAATGCAGCCACTTTATTTACTGTGTTCGGATTTATGCTTAGATAAAAGGCTTTTAAGAGTCAGAAAGAGATTGTTTGTGTGTGGCGTTTTAATTGTCATTTCATTAATCAGCGGCGAACGTGTGCACTTGTCTAAATTCGTATGAAGCTTCCGAGGAAATATGGGGAAAGTTTTGTAATGGCAATTATTCATTTCCTGTGAAGAAATATCCCACTCTTTATTCGTTACGGAAATATCATTATCACTTGTCTGATATATTTAATCATAATATAAACCAAATTCGTTTACGAGTGATGCTTAAGTATGTGACAGTTTTAAAAATACACCCTTGGCCAGCAGTGTAACTAAAGAGAGTCGCACGTTATCTGCTTCCTGATGTCACTTATCGTTCTAAAGAATCTCCTTTAAACCATTCAAAAGTTTCCTAGAAATTGTTTCATGAAATCATTGCTGTTCATGATATGGCTCGGGGTCATGAAATCATTGCTGTTCATGATATGGCTCAAGGTAAAATGAGAGCTCGGGGTGAGTATGTCTGCTGCTAATATTAAGAAACCGTTTACGATACGTCAGAAACTAGACCATATCGAGTAACAACAGTATTAACTACTACAATTATCTAATGGTTGAACTTGCTTTAGGAACAAGGAAGCGACAAAGGAATGTAGGGCTTTTCGAGCACCGTTATTAACATTTAGTAGTAATAACAGAAGTAAGAGAATTTACTAAATGAAATCCATTTTGTTAATGGAATATGTTAGATTTTTCTCAGTGGGATTTAGCGAGGGGGTAAAATTCAAATTTATTAAGTTTTATACCTCACTGCCACCCCATTTTGGGGAACTTTAGAGGAGTTTACAATGAAGTAAGGACGAGCTAATTGCAACTGATAGGATGATTATTTATTCCCCTTGCTGATACACAACCCCAAACAGGATAAAGGGCAGGTCTGTTTTCGTTGAAGCATGAGATCAAAGTTCTAGAATAATGGCAAATAAATGTTTAAATTCGATCTTTTTAGTAACTGGGCTCTTTCTAAGAATGTACCGTAAGGGGTTTCGAATTAGACTTCCCCTTGACAACACATGACATGAAGGAGTTTCAAATGACTATTTCGCTCTTTTAGCCTTTTCTTTCTCCATCTGCGCGTCACTCATTATCATGCTATGGGAAAGCATAATCGTTGGATTAAGTCAAATTTATTTTTGTTTCCTCATATGAACGTATTCTGTGTTTATTGTATCCACTAAATACCGATCCTTGTACCCAGATTGACTGCATAAACAATCACTACTCCTCCATAAGTTCTTGCAATTGAACATTCACTATTTTGTGTACAGTCCATAAAAACCTAACATAGGTAAGGTTGGGCTATGTTCTGTTATGGACGGTGCACAAAGGGGTTAATGAATTAGTAGACCGATAAGTTTAGGGTATTGAACGTCATTAGCCTAAAATATTCTCTGTGGGTGGGAGACAGATGATCCTTTATATATATATATATATATATATATATATATATATATATATATATATATATATATATATATATATATATATATATATATATATATATATACACGATGGGCGGTCAATAAGTTTTGCGAATCGGTAGGACAAAACAAAGGAAGGGGGGTGGCTGTTTGTGGGAGTGTTAGGACAAGTTATCACAAGTCAGGACCTGCAGCCGCACGCTCCTGCCTCGTCTTTTTAAGAAGCAGTAGCTGATCGCAGATTCTCAGTCACAAATTTTTCAACAATGTAGAAGGTTGAGCACCACGCAGTGATCAAATTTTTGACCAAGGCAGGCAAGAATGCAAAAGAGATGCATGAACGCATGGTTGCAGTGTACACCGGCACCGCCCCTTCCTATGCAACCATTGCTCGCTGGAATGGGGAGTTCCACCATGGTCGTGAGTCTCTTGAAGATGACCCCCATCAGACGTGACCAACGAGGACAATGTGGCCTGTGTGGAGAGGATGATCCTCGAAAATCGACAGGTGAAGGACGAAAAAATCAAGCGAGAACTTGGAATATCACATGGAAGTGTTATTAACATCATCCACGACAATTTGGCCATGACCAAGGTCTATACCTCTATACCGCCCCTTCCTATGCAACCATTGCTTGCTTGAATAGGGAGCTACGCCATGGTCGTGAGTCCCTTGAAGATGACCCCCGTCCAGGACGCCCGTCAGACGTGACCGACGAGAACAATGTGGCCCGTGTTGAGAGGATGATCCTCGAAAATCGACGGGTGAAGGTCGAAGAAATCGAGCAAGAACTTGGAATATCACATGGAAGTGTTATTAACATCATCCACGACAATTTGGCCATGACTAAGGTCTATACCTCTGCGAGTAGTCGACGGGCAGCCCAAGCCTAGCAGAGAGCGTATTCGAGGCTGTGTATGGCAAGTTGGGCATTGCCATGGTGAGGCTGCCGGACATAGCCTCGGGTTACATCGCAATCTGCGAAAAGGATAAGGATATAGAAGACATCACCAAGGAGAAGGCAGTTGGGGTCCTTCGGGGCATTGGGCTGCAGCCAGCAGTACCACCACAGATCCTGACCCACAGGAACGTGGTATGCCGGCGAATCAATCCGTGGATTGGATAACATTCCACGGGTAAAATCATGGAGGAAATCCAGCTTCGGCAAACCTGGGCCAAGGTAGCTGAAGTGATCAAATTTAAAAAAACAAGGGATGGCAGCGAATACACCTATGTCTTTAAGGTGGTCTTCGCAGAAACAACCATGGCCCAAAAGGCAAAGGAACAAGGCTTACCTGATGTTTAACGCCAAAATTAGCGGGGAACAGATTGAGAAGGGAGAATACACTCCAGTCCAATTCTGTTTCAGATGCTATAAGATGGAAACACACAAATGCGAATACCACTACGAAGTCGACCATGAATCGGTGGAAGAAGCTCTGCTCAGCCAGAATGTGACCCTACATCACAGCACCTGCGAGCAGATCTCAAACGCTGAGTTCAGGAAAAAGAGAAGTAGGAGGAAGAAGAACACCCCACCCCCAACACTATAGAAACAACCTGGAGAAAGTAAGCAATATAATGAGACTCCTGACACTCAACGTAAATGGATGGGAGGGGAAAGCTACGGCATATGGAAACATATTCCAAGTGCTTGACCCCGTCATCATTCCTATAACGGTATCGACGCCACAACTGGTCGAATTAAAATACCGGGCTACAGAGTAGTCATGGAAAATTATTCTCAGGAAAGGTTCGATGGTGTTGCAATAGCTGTCAAGGGAAACATCTCGTTCAAATAATTACCAGAACTTGATGAATCCTTTGTGGCGATCGAGCTCGACACACTAGTAGGAGACCTCATGATAGCTGCAGCCTATCAGCCCCCTTTTCGAGCCTATCTCCCGTTAAATAACTTTTACACACTGTTTGGGCACTGCAGAATGGCAATCTTAGGGGGAGACCTCAATTCCAGATGCCATGCGGCGGGCTATGGTAGTACCAACGAAAGAGGCCAAAACTTGGAACTGATTATGGGAAGAAAAAACACCCAGAGAATAGGGCCGGATTTTCCAACCTATATTACTTCAAGATCAGCAACCAAACCTGACATAATCTTAACAAGTGAAGGCTTCCCATTCAACTACCATAGTGAGCCAGGCCTAACAGTCCCAAGTGATCACATAGCGATACTCACCACAGTATCTCTCGCTCCGATCCAGCTCCCAGTCTCTCTCCGGAAAACTACGCCTTGGCCAACTGGGATCGTTAAAAGAGACGACTCAGTCAATACGCGCCAGCTGACTTAAGCGAGGCGTCATTAGAGGTGATAAACGGGGAGCTGAAGAGGATAACAACGTCCATACTAGAAGCGGATCGCGAGAGCATACCCCAAACCGGGTATAAAACACCTCCTCAGCCCAGATGGACAGAGGAGATGGGAGAGATATAAGACGGGAAGGTCCTAACCGGGAAAGAAGCTCGCTCCTTCGACGCCTAAGCACAGAGCTTAGAGAGGCTATCGACCTCCAACAGGAGGAAATTTGGAACAACCTGATAGCCAAAGTCGATAGCGAACAAAATCCGGTTAAGTTCTGGCGTCAAGTCAAGAACTTAAAGGGACTAACAGCAAGACCAAAAGGGTCGAATAAAAGAGAACGGAGACTATATAGAGGACCCGGTGGTTCTGGAAGACAGGTTCAGAAATTTCTGGAAAAACGTCTTCAGGATCAGCCCTGAAGAAAACGATGAGTTCGACCAGGAATTCGAAGGCCAACTGATCGAAGAAATGAATCAGGTTATGCACCGCACGCACCCACAACATCAAATCAACGAAGGCAAGGAGATGGTGGACCAGGGCCGTCCCATAACATCAGAGGAGGTCATGGCCGCTGTAAGAGCCTTCCAACAAAAGGCACCAGGTTGGACGGGCATCACCAGAAACAACTTGGTAAATGCCACACAGCAGATCATTTAGGAAATTGCAAACATCTACAACGCTTCCCTGAATATGGGTTACTTCCCGGAAGGTTTTAAGATTGCTATAGTAATCTTCATACCCAAGGGAGTTAAACTCCCTGATCAACTGGTAAATTACAGGCCAATCGCCCTGCTGGAAATCGTTGCGAAAGTCTACGAGAAGCTCCTAGCTGTCAGGCTTCAAGAACAACTAGCCGAGCTAGGAGCTCACAACCCTCAGCAACACAGGTTCCGCAAGGAACGAGGAACGGAAACAGCCCTCGCCCTCCTTACGGAAAAACTCGCTTGCAGTAAAGCTGAGAGAAGGTACGTAGACGTGGTGCTGCGGGATGTAAAGAAGGCATTCGATAAGGTATGGCTGAGAGGGCTACAATTCAATATTTTCAACCTCCAGCTTAAGTCACTCCTGGAAAGGGTCCTTTGTAACTATGTCACGGATAAGAGAGCCCAAATCGTGATCGAGGGCCACAAGGGACCCGAATTCAAACTCGAGGCGGGAGTTCCACCAGGCAGCTTTCTCATTCCTTTGCTGTACCTCGTGTACACAATTGACCTACCTGCTCCAGTGAGGTACGATTCGATGTATCTGAAATACGCAAATGACATCACTCAAATCCTCGTGAGTCCATTCGGGAACTCTGGAAGTCAGGCAAGGGCGACAGCTGCCGAGATTGACAACATCAATCGCTATGAAAAAAGTGGAAGATTAAGACCAGCCGCCAGAAGTTCACCATAATTCCAATGAACCGCCAGAAAGTTGACGACGTCATCGTCGACAAGGAACTCTATCCGTACTCTAACGAGGGAAAAGTCCTGGGCTTATGACTCTACAAATCTGGTTACAAGGCTCACGTAAATACCAGAGTCTCCCTAGCCAAAAGAGAGCTGAAGAAACTTTATCATTTCCGAAGCCTCAGCGTGCCAAACAAGAAAAAACTGTACATGGCCTTGGTACGCTCAGTCCTAGTGTACCCGGCTGTGATCACACAGATGGCAAGATGTACATCTCTCAGACTAATGCAGAGAGTGCAGAATAAAGACACACTGCTGATAACTGGCATGCAAAGGATCGACCGTATTCGGCAATCGGTTCTAAATCAAGGAATCGGACTAAAACCGATCAATATGGAGGTCCAAAGGTTAGGGAGAAAGACTTGGGATAAGATCGATCAAGAAATACTCCCGACAATAAACATCAACTTGAGCGTACATGGGAACAGAAGATGCGTAATTGGTAGAACAGCTCTGTTCCCAAGCGGTAGAGCCTGCGCGAGAGAAGACGTACTACCAATATATACTAAGTAGTACACAAAATAAAATGACCTTGACCTTAATGAACTCGAACCATAATAAAACACTAAACAAAAGTGAAAAATTAATCTTAACAGAAAGAGGCGAAGTGCCCAAACTACTACTCAAATTGAAAATAATAAATGAAAAGATAAATAAAATTCAAATAGAGATATTTGAATATATTAAACTTAATAATAATAATAAACAATATATATATATATATATATATATATATATATATATATATATATATATATATATATATATATATATATAACAGTGGAGAAAACTGGCTGTCAACGACAGTCAGCACCATTACTGACGGAGGAAGAATACATTATAAAATAGAAAAAATAAGAAGTATGCTAGTGATGCCCTAACAACAGGGCAAGCTAGAAAACATTTTCACACCTTTATAAACCTATCACACAGTTCATCACTTTCATTAATTAATTAATTAATTAAAGAACGGGTTACGTGTTCCAGGCCGACCCAAAAGCACCAAACTGCGCCCCGCAACCCACACCCAAATGAATTCAGGTAACAAGGAGGGGAACCGACGAAAGATCATTATTTAAATTGGGGGAGAGCTGTTTTATATATAGTGTTTCTAGGATGCGAAGGGTAATGGGACATTTGTGTGAATTTAGAATTTCAAAGTTTTCTAAGGAGATATCACTTGTACACTTTATTGCGTGATCTCTTATCGCTGAATTTTCTTTGGTTTCAAGTATCTTACCGGTTCTATTACTTATACCCATATGAGAAGAGAATCTTGCCTTCAGAGTTCTCACGGAGCTTCCGATATATTTGCCTTGGGAACACCCAGGACATTTAAATAAGTATATAATCGAACTCTGAAGACTCTTTGGAACTGGATCCTTTATTGTAAAGAAAGATTTTATATTTATTTTGTTGACAAAGACAATTTGAAATTTTATTTGACAGAAGTATTTCTTTAGCAATATGTGTAATTTTCGGCTAAGGACTTTATTGTGAATACCCAGCTCTGGCATTATTAAATAATGTTTGTCTTTTGCTACTGTTATCTCAGGGTGGCTTGGTTGATACAATCCACTTAAAAATGTGAGGATTGACTCTTCTACAATAAAAGAAGGAAAATCATTGTGCATAAAGAAAGATTTAAGGTACTGAAATTCTTTGTCTATAAAATTGTAGGATGAACAGAGATTGTATGCGCGGTGAAGAAAGGTCTTAATGGATGAGATTTTGTATTTCAAATCAAAACAACTAAAAAAGTTTGATCCTAATCTCGTATTAGTCGGTTTCCTATATACTTTTTTAGTTGCTTAGATTTGAAATACAAAATCTCATCCATTAAGACCCTTCTTCACCGCGCATACAATCTCTGTTCATCCTACAATTTTATAGACAATTTAGGCTCTCTAGAAGCAATCCTCATCGATATATATATATATATATATATATATATATATATATATATATATATATATATATATATATATATATATATATATATATATTCAAGGAAAATAATGATATTAAAATCCCAAATTTTAAACGTGCGGACTTTAATAGCTTAAACCGCAAGTTTAGAGAGATCAAGTGGGATTCAATGTCAGGAAATGTTGATCAGTGCTGGTCCCTTTTTTGCCGAGCATTTTAGAAAATTTGATGAGCAATTCATTCCGCGAAAAAAAACAGAAAAAAACCCCAGACGAAACACCTCAAGTAACCCCAAATGGTGGAATCATAATATCAAAGTCAAAGTGAAGGATAGGAACTGTGCATACAAGCATCACAAGTGTAACCCATCCGAAGAAAATAGTCATATTTACTTAGCCCGACAAAGGGAATGTCAAAAGGAAATACGAAGTGCTAAAAGAAAATATGAACTTCAACTTGCCCTCAAAAGTAAATATAACCTAAGAAGTTTTTCGATTATGTATCCAATACAAACTCGATAAAGGAAAGAGTAGGACCTATCAAAAATGACAATAAAGAATGTTTCGGATACAGAAAAGGTGGCCATTATAGTAAATAACTTTTTCGCATCGGTGTTTATAAACGAAAACGAGCAATATACCATGAACGAACGACGTGAAAAACTTTAATGAGCATAACCTTTTTACCGATATCGAATTCTTCGAAGCAAAAATAGAGTTTTATATCAGTAAGTTAAAATTCAGTAAATCTCACGTCCTGATTTAATCTATCCGGCGCTTTTAAAAGAAATTCGAAACGTGTTAGTGGGACCACTAAAAAATATTCTTAACAAATGTTTAGAAGAAGACGTCGTGCCATTAAATTTTAAACTAGCGAATATAAATCCTATTTCAGAAAGGGAAAAAGAGAACTCCCGACCAATTATCGACCAATAAGTTTAACATCCATCGTAGGTAAATTAATGGAATCCGTCATTCGCATAGGGTGATCGATCATTTGGAAGCGCATACTCTTATAAATGATAGTCAACACGTCTTTAGACAGATAATGTTTAAATACGGAGCCTTTTTGTGGATTGAATGTCGCGTGAGTGAGCATCGTGGCGAAAATGTCGAAAAGAGGACTACTAGCATATTATTAATTATCGAATGGGACTGGCCTTTGAGTGGATTAAGTAGTACTTGCTGGCTCCCTGTAACTATATATATATATATATATATATATATATATATATATATATATATATATATATATATATATATATATATATTGGGTTGAGGAATAAGTTCTTGCGGTTTTATCAAATTTATTCATTACCATTAACAAATTTTGAAAAACTTCATTTTTAATTGATAACAATATGCAATTTAATCAATAATGTATTCCCCGTTGTTATTTACGACTTCTTCGCAACGTTCAGCTAGTTTTTCGATGCCTCTGCAATAAAAATCTCTGGATTTTGACTCAAAGAATTCGTCTAACCAGGTTTTTAGGTCCACATCAGTATTGAACGAAACGCCGCGCAAATTGTTGGAGAGCGATGGGAACATATGGAAATCCGATGGAGCCAAGTCTGGCGAATATGGAGGATGCGGCAGGATTTCCCAATCACGCGTTTCGATAGCGTCTTTTGTCATATTGGCAATATGAGGACGAGCATTGTCGTGTTGCAGAAGGACTGCATAACGTCGATGAGGTCGCTTTTCATGAATAGCTTTGGCGAGTCGATACATTTGTTAAACGAAGAGTTCTGCATTGACAATCTCGTTGTTCGCAAGGAGCTCATAAAGAATGATGCCTTCACAATCCCACCACACACAGCATCGTCTTTCGTGGATGAAGTCCTTGCTTTAATCGCGGAAGGGGTTTTTTATTGGGGCTAAGCCATTGTTTTCGATGGTTCATGTTGACATAAACACACCACTTTTCGTCGCCAGTGATGATGCATTGAAGAAATTTTACCTTATATTCACGAGTCGCCCTGTGACGAGCAAGCAAACATGTGGTAATCGTGGAGCGTTTGGGTTTGTTTCTTTCGCTCAAAGCGTGCGGAACCCATGTACCGAGTTTTTGAACTTTCCCCATCGAATGAAGGTGATTCACTACAGTTTTCTGATCCCGCGCCAATTGTACGGCCAATTCTCTAGTCGATTGACGAGGATTTTCATGAAGAAGGTCGTTCAATCGATCTTCATCCAACTTAATGGGGCGACCAGAACGTTCTTCTTCATTAAGATTAAAATGACCGTTTTTGAAACGTGAAAACCACCATTGAGCTGTCCTTTCTCATAAAGCATTTTCTTCGTACACAGCACAAATATCGCGACGAGCTTTGGCTGCGTTTGCATTGTTCCCGTCTCGATTGAAAATGAATAACAAGTGTCGAAAATGCGCCTTTCTTTCAACCTGACATTCCATTTTGAGGGGACAGAACAAAAATTAAATTAACACAACTTTTAAATAAACCGCAATGACTTATTACTCAACTTCAAGACGTAGCCTAAGCAAAAGCCTAATAGTCTACGCTGTTAAGAGACGTAGCCTAACCTTAATATGTGCACAAATCACGCCAACAAAACTTAAATCAACACAACATAAAAAAACCCGCAAGAACTTATTCTTCAACCTAGTATATATATATATATATATATATATATATATATATATATATATATATATATATATATATATATATATATATATATATATATATATATATATATAAGGGAGAGGGAGAGTGTGTAAGAGAAAGAGCGTGAGTGAGATTTTGTGTACGTGTGAGAGACAGAAAGAGCGTATGCATTTGACCCACTTGCATTACTATTGACCGACCATCCGGAGTTGTTGGCAGGTAGGAAAAATTAATTACACGAAGAATCCGTACAAAGTTTCCTGTTTCGTGAATGAAACTCTGCCGCTCTTTGCGAGAAACGCAATAAATGAAATACCACGAATATCCTCGCATTAATTAATCTGTTCAAAGTTTTTTCTGCCCTCATATTATGATTAATCAAACATTTCACCCACAATTTTGCTTTATATACCCTCATGCCAACCTTCTTAACATCCTAATTTTTCCTATGAGGCCTCTGCATATATGCTTCTAGCTACACATTCTACATCATCTTTTTGTAGATTTTTCCTTTCACATCTATCATAGGCAAATGCACTTATCACTTCCTTAACAAGATGACCCACCATTGCATTGTTTACAATTGAGTAAGAGTAAATTATTCTTTTACAAAATTTGCGAAAATCGCACTTAATGAGTGAATTATTTTAAATTAACAATTCACCAAATTTCACCAATTTACTGGGCAACATGTCAATAGTGGTGTCTCTTTTAGAACCTTTGCTCTATCTCGTTTTTTTTTTTTCTGCCAGAGCTGCCGCGAAACCGGACATGTATTTTATGGGCGTACGTATTGAGAAACGCCGTCCATTGTTGGTGGCCCGAGAGATTAAGAGATAAAACTTATCGCTAATATCTTTTGACTTTTATTTCACGGTTGATAGCGCACACGTGCATGTTGTTCAACTTTGCTTTGTCCTATTTTTAATTTGTTACATCATTTGTTCTCTTCGGAATCCCTGTGGTTTTCGTTAATATTTCTCTCTCTCTCTCTCTCTCTTTCCTGAATTCAAATTTTGTCGAAGACCATTGTGTATTTGCCTTAATTAATTTCCTTTAGCAACTTTCTCTTCTTCTAACTATCTTTATTATTCCATCTTATAGATGGTGGATCACTTGTCCTGTATTTATCTCTTTTTTAAATGAATGTGTTTGGTAAAAAACAAACTAAATTGCTAAGCTTTCGATCTTATTCGATCATCTTCCGTACGTTTTGAAATGTCCTTGCCTCCTCTACCGATGTAATGAGTGGACTGAGGATCTGACAGAATGAAATATTTTTTTAGGGGGATAAAAGGTACGGCTCGCGGTTACTCCTCCCCCTCTGTACCCCTTCCACGATCGGGAAGGGGGAGGCACAGAAGAGGAGGAGGCCCTTGGCCGACTTGCTCCTGGAGAAACTCCCTACACTTCTGACTCTCATTTCAAGTGAACCGATAGTGAAGTGCTTAATGGGAAGTCCTGGACAAGCTTTAGAAGAGGGTTTATAGCTGTGGGAGACGAAAAGTTTTGAGTTAAAAGAGGACAGATTGGTGAGGAGGCAGATTGAGCAACCTCGATAGTCAAAGGTAGAAAGGGTGGAATACCCTTGCGCGAGGGACAAGGGGGACCTGCTGATTAACGTGGATTCCGAACCACCGTCATGCATTTACTCATCATTCTTGCTTCCTTTCTCACACTTTTAGCACCTATGTTCCTCATACAGAAGCGGGAGGACCGCCTAATCTCTGTTCCCTTATTCTCTTCATCTTTCATTCACGTGTTTATTGTAGCATTCATGGCGTTTTGAGTTATCTTAGCTCTGAGCTTTGTTTATGTATTGTTATGTTACTTGTTTTTACTTTCCTTACTTTGTTTCACTTTCTCTTGTTGTTATCACTTTTTCACTTTAGTTTAACTTTGTTCACTTGTTTTATGATTTTTGTTAAACATTTTAATACTATAGTTCACTTATTACACTTTTAGTTTACAATGTTCGTTTTATTTCTGTTTTACTGTTAACTTTCACTTCACTATCATTTTTGTTAAACTTTTTAATATAGTTCACTTATTACATTTTTAATTTATTTTGTTCGTATTATTTCTGTTTACACTTTTGTTTTATGTTGTCTTCTTAGTCGGTTGTTTCTTCCTATTTAGGTTGTTTAAATTCAGTTGTCATATTAGGGTATCAATCTGGTGTCTTGGTTGGTTATTTCGTTGGTTGGGTTTGTATATAGTCGGGTAAGTATCTTTATCGTTATGTTTGTTCCTTCTCTCTTTTTGAATTTCTACTTAAGTAAACATGGGTACCTCTTCGATTCTCAGCTGTTGTCTGCCGCTGGGAAATCGAGTGTTAAAGGGGACTCCAGCTCTGGTGTTCGTATGCTGTGCAAATATCGGAGGTAGATCGTCTATCTTCCTCCATATTTTCTCCGCTTTGTTCCTGATGTTGATGTTGAGCGCTTCTAATCCTGCTTCTTGGTGTAGATTCTGTAGTCTTCTCCTCTCTCTCCTACGTGTGTTGGTGATTAGGTAGAGAGCTTTATTTTGTATTCTCTGGAGTTCCAATTTCTTGGTCCTTGTTTCACCGTTGATAGGGGTTGGCAGGTATAGTAGTACCTCTCTTCCTAGTGTAAGATAGATTTTTCTTTTATTTTTCATGCCTAACCCTCTTAGATGTTACAGTAGGTTAAGCATCGCAATCGGCTTGTTCTTCCTCTCCGTTATATGTTATTTTTAGCCTCTTTTTTTATTCTGAGTCCTAGCACTTTGCCCTCACTATGATATCTGTAGTTCTGATCTTTACCTACAATTTCAATTGTGTTGTTCCTGGAGATTGGGATTATTGTAAATTTCCTCCTGTTCGTCCTTATCTTCTAATCTCTTTCGTAGTTGTTGATTTCTAAAGCTGTTGCCCTTGCTTGAAAGCGCACGTTCCTGTACGGAGTGACGACGAGTTGGCTTATGTCGTCAGCGAACTGTATGTTTGGGCAACCCGGCATTATTAGTGGTAGCAGGTCTGCTGTATATATTGAATACATCGTGGGGCTGAGACAGCTTCCCTACGGGAGTCCAGCTTCCAATTCGAATTCTGGTCCTGAATCACCATTGATCTTCACATATGCTCTTTTTTCTGTGACATAATCGCAGAGAATTCTCTCCAGATTGCTATTCGTCTGGAGATTTAAGATCTTATATTACATTCCTCTGACCCCCAGACTTTGCCGAATGCTTTTTCTACATCTCTCAGGACCAGATCGATGTAGTTATTCTCTGATTTGGCCTTTGCTATTTTCTCTGTTATTATGCCAAGTGCCATTGTGGTGTCTCTGCCTCTTCTGAACCTGAACTGATAATCATTATAAAAGTCATTTTCTTTAAGATATTCTTTTAGTCTTCTGTTAAGGATTTTCTCGAAGACTTTGCCCATGAAGTTCAATAAAGATATTGGCCGGTAACTGCTGAGGTGGTTTGGTGGTTTTCCTGGCTTTGGGACGAATATCATTCCAGCTAGTTTATAGCTATCAGAGAAGTAACCGGTGTTTAAGCACGCGTTAAAAATATTCTTTAATGTTCTGATGATTATGTTAGGTGCCTTGGTAAGATTAATTCTGGTTATTCCTGATTGTATTACGCTTTTGATCTCTTCCGTTTTTATGCAGGCCCATGTCCTCAGAATTTCCTCCCTTTCTCGCTCTACACTTGGTGCTGGATTGATCTTGTTTATGTTTTCTCGCAAGACTGTGTGGACCATTTCGTCTATCTCTGGATTGAAGTCTTCGCCCTCCTCTGGTGTTATGGAGAACACTGATTTCCAGTGATTACGAAAAAGTTCTTCTGTGGTTCTCTCTTCTTAGATCTTTTCTCTCCGTTCATTCTTAATTGTTATTTTTTCTCTCGGAGGTCTGCCTTTAAGTCTATTTATTAGTCTCCAGTTTCCTTTTGGTCTTCTTTCTTCGTCTATTTCCTCTATGAGGCTATCACATATGTGGCTTTGCTGTTCTTCTATGAGATGCCTCAGTTCTTCTCTCCGTCTTCTGAGTTCTTCGTATCGCTCTCTATTTGGTCGATGGATAATTATTTGGTCTAGTATTCCTCTTAGTTGCCTATTCTTTCTCTTCATTTCCCCTGTCCATCGAACATGTGGCAGAGTACGGTATCTTGTCTTTGGTATATATCTTTCGTCCACCTCACTGATCGTTCTTGTTAATCTTGAGTTACCCTCACCAATATCTTCCAAGTTGGCGTCAGTGAGATCCTTTGGGACGAAGTTACTAAGATCTTGTGTGAAATCTGCCCAGTTTGCTCTCTTGTAGTCTTTCCTCGCCGGTACTGGTACCTGTATCGGGTATTGATTCATGAACAAATGTGTTCCAACATGGTCGCTACATGCAAAGGTAATTGGTTGCATGTGGATGTTGTATGGCATATTGAAGCTACTTAGCACGACGTCTGGTTTTGTAGCTGCATTGGCTGTGTCATATATTGGAAATTCTGTCCCTATTCTCTTGAAAATGTTTCTTTCCAACATCATTTCTAAGTTGGCTCCTCTGTTGTTTCTGGAGTCGTATCCATTTGCACCGCACCTGGCATTGAGGTCTCCCATAAAGATGGTTGGGAAACCTGTGCCAAAGATTTTAAATAGGTTGTGCAGGGAAAGGTAATTTTTTCTTGGTGCTTGGTATCCCATGGCTACTATTATTGGCGTTAATTCCGTTTCAATTTTTACGGCCAAGTATGCCTCATCCAAATTATTAACTTCTTTGAACTTCAGCCCTCTTCTTATTGCTATGGTCGCCCCGTCATGACGTTCGCCTGAATGGTTCGAAATTATCGCGGTGTAATCGAACAATTTCATTGTTTTTTTCTTCTGGATTCACTCCGTGTTCTGATATTAATATTATGCGTGGATCGATCTCTCTAAAGTTGTTTCCTAATGCCGATGTTTTACCGATCCACCGTTGAGTGTTGATTTGCAGAATGCTGAGCTTTCGTCTCCTTTCTGGTTCCATTGTTTATTAAGTTTGGTCTTCTAGAGATCTCTGGACTTCTGGTGGGTCGATCTCTTTTTGGGTTCTGCTTTGCTGCCTTTAAACCTAGCATTCTTCATACTTTGAAATGTAGAATGGCAGAGAATAACGCAGTTGCCATGGTATATTCGTATTTTATCCTCCAATAAGAGTTTTTGTACTTCGTCCTCGTCTTCTTCTCCTGTCTTTCCTTTAAATGCCCATTTGCACTTTCCTTCTTCAATTGCCTTTATGATGTCGTCCTGTTTCTTGCCTCTCGGGAGGGGGAGCATTCATCGCTGTAGAGTTTAAGTTTTAGTTCCTGTGCTTCCATGCGTACTATTTTGTCTCCTTCATTGCTTTGCACTGACACGTTTGTGATTGTGTTCTCTTCAGTAGTGAGTTCCCTATTGTTCATTGGTGCCGACGCTAAGGCGACGTTAATTTTAAGGATTTCAGATGAAGGGGGGTTATCAGGGAACCACGTCTTCTTCATTCTATTTTTCTCTAGCATAGTATTCAATGTCTTAGCGAAGCTGTCCAGTTTCCCAATATTCATCACATGGGCATAGAGTATGCATGTGAGCACTTCTGTTGATGCCCCTTGTGGCACAGTTGGATGGGTATGTGCTTTCTGCATTTGCTTTACAGTTGCCTTAGCCACTCCTGCGTAAGTTGCATTTCTTCTAGTTTCTTCTTCCTTTCTCGCTTCTCTTTCCTTTCGTTCTATTGTCTCCTTTCTTTTGGAGCATGCCATTGCCATAGTCCTATGTCGCCCATGAGAGTTCACGCATTTTTTTGTACTTTTCTTGCACTGTCTCCATTCGTGGTTCTTCTGTCCTCACTCAGATCATACTGTATCCTTGTCAGTGCAGTCACGCGTCAAGTGGTCTTCCATCTTATAGCAGCGGAAGCACATTTGAATATTAATATGTTTCTCGCGCTCCATTTCTCTGGTGGAATTCTAATGTTGAACATTAGCAGTCCTCGTTGAGATATCTTTGCTGCTATATCTGTTGTTGTGGCCAAATTTAATTATTTCGTTTATTTTTATGCCTTTATGATTTTTTCTATTTCTTCTTTCATTTCCTGTTTGTCATGGGAACCCACCCAAACATCGACTTTCCTGCATATGATGCTTCTGTTTGCAGTTATCTGGGGCGGGATTTTGGGCGTTAGTCCTATTCTCTTTAGTGTCTCTATTCCTTCCTGAGACACTAATTTCTCTACCTCTTTTTCATTACTTGCAATTACCACGTAGCCATTTGGGATGTCGATAATTTTGACGAGGGCTACTTTTATCTGTCCAAATAGTGTTTCACAGAGTTTTCCTTCGTCCGGTTTGGTCTCCTGGTCAACTTTCCTTAGAGGTACTCGTAGGCATTCCAGGCTGCCTCCTTTCCTTAGAGGGGGATGATCTCCCATCCTTTTGCTAGCCGAGCGCTCTTTTCTTTGTTCCTTCCTCCTAAATCTATGTTTGTTTTCTTCCTTACTCTCTAAATCTGTAAAAACGACAGTGAAAACGTTCCCTATCACCTAGCAGCCTATGGTTGCCTATTTACCTACTTATTTTAGCACTTCACGACCACCCTACCTAAATAGGCCTAAGCTAAGAAGCGCCTCTACAGAATTTTGGGCTCGTGGTCTTAAGAACCCGCTTCTTCGCGCCCCCTATTGGGGTTTCCTTCCGGGGTTCACTATACCCTACTTTAAGTGGTTCTGGGCGCAGCGGTGGTCGTGTTATGTTGCTTTGAGTCGGTGGAGTAAGTGGAAGTCAAAGCGTGGAATAAGGGGATATTAATGATGAATTACCCCTTTAGGGTAAGCACCCCGCCCACTGGAAACATGAGGAATCTCCAATCAGTCCAGAAGGCGCATATATTTCTTCTTTCTTGAAGTTAATCTTAACTTTAATGAAAAGTGAACTTTTCCTTAAGCGCGCTCACAGCTCTCCTTTGTAAAAAAAAATAAAATAAAAGAAAGAATCCAAATTCAATTCGTCGAATGAAAGAAAACGATTTTTAAGGGGTATTTATTCCGCCTAGATTGAGCATAACGTTAGAGGAAATGAGCCAGTCCAGTGAGTGGAATTTTAAAATAATTTTAATGTGCGATTCCAGCTTGTCGCTTGACTGTTGATGGATTGAGTCCATGGACTCAATCTAGACATAAAGGCAAATATAAGACAAATTGAAAGATGTGAAAATGGAATCACAAACGCAAAATTAGCAGTCGCTTTTAACAAAACTTGTTACGATGAAAAATATATATATATGAAAAAAGCTCACAAAGTGCACGTGAGTCAAAGTTATGCAGATACACCCACAAAGAAAAAGCGAAAAACGATTCCGAGCGCTTTTGTTTTTATTCTTAAAGACCTTTTCATGGACATACATTACCTTAAATAGTGGAGGGTGGAATTAGACTACCCACCTCCGAACCTTAATTAGGTGATACAAAATCCTGAAATAACTTTATTTGAGATTTTATGTATGTAGTGATAATGGGGTCTAGCGTGAACAAACCAGGGCTAAGAATCCTGTTCATTTCTTGAAAGTCAAGTCTTTAAGAATAAAGACGAAAGCGCTCAGAATCGTTTTTCACTTTTCCTTTTTGGGTGTCTCTGCATATATATATATATATATATATATATATATATATATATATATATATATATATATATATATATATATATATATATATATATATATATATATATATCGTAGGTCAGGTCAATTTCACTGACTTTCGCTTGCCCTCCTTAGACGCGGGGAAAGTCCCTTTTGAGTACGGAGGATATTGAAGGGCGTTTATTCCGTTGGCCGACCTAGAAAATAGATCAATGGCTTTTTATGTGGTTCTGGGATTTAAAAATAGAAACAAAAATAATCTTTACTATTATACAAACAAATAACATAATTTAACAATAATTTATACACTATTGGAAAACTAATCGTTCAGCAAAAGGAAATTAATTTGCAATGAAATACTTCGGCACGAGCTATGAGTAGCACAATATTTACCCGAAAGAAAACAGGAGGAGACCATGGGATGAAGCTTCGTAGTCGGAAAGCGTCACACCTCTTCTACAAGGATAGAGAAAAATGTAATAGGCTTACGATTTTCAAAGAGGAAGAGGGCTTCGAGTGGCTGTTCGAGGAAGTATCCTTGCAGGGCATGGAGCGAAGTGCGTCATTCCAGAATGAGTCCTTACGTCCTTGACTGCCGTAGTTCTGAACAACTAACTGGCTTCTTGCCTTCGAGTCTTATGGTACCAAAGCGCGGCGGAGGATGGCTTAGCGCCGGAACTAGTTTCGGTATAATATTTTGCATACCATCTTCAGCTGTTAACTGAGAGAAATTAACAAAGAAGACTGATCTGGTTGCCGGAAATAAGTCGCATTCTCTTACGCTGGTAAGGAATTTTTGCTTTCATGAAGTCAAAAGCGAGTTAGTGTTTTGTACTCGCGAGTGCAGCGTTTCCAATCGCTAAAGTTTTAGTAAGTGATAAGTTAGATTTTCATGTCATTTTACGAATTGTGGTAATACGGGAATATTTTGCCCCGCTTTTTGAACCCAGTGGCGGGGATTGAACTCGCTTCACTTACCCCCCGCCCTCCAATCTTCAATGCGTCACCCTCGGCTTCGGACGAACTCTAACCTTGGTCGGACTTTCGAAAAGCGCCTCCGGTTTAGGTAAATTGCCTGTTGGGGTAAAAAAAGATATAGTTTTTGTTTTTGGCATTGGTTGAGACATTCACTCTAAGGAGAATTTTTCTTTTTTCTATTTTTGAACCCTGGTGATAGACTCTTACATACACACACACACACACACACACATAGTCAACACGCACACGCTTGCTTTGTGGGGCTCCCCGTTCAATTTAAATTCTCCATATGTTAAAATTAGGAAAGATGGAGAATAGATGATAGAGATCCGTCGAATCACACTAAAGACCCTCTCCGATGGCCCCAAGCCTGATCGTGGGAGGGTCTTTGCCAAAGTCTATGCAGATCGAATATCGCGCTGGTGGGGCTCATCAACATTTACAATGGCTATGCAGCCATCTGTTCAAATGAGGTTGATTGTGAAGCACTCACCTCCATAAAAGCAGCAGAGGGCTTAAAAAACATAAACCTAAAACCGAACATTCCACCACAAATTAAAAACCATCGTAGCGTTATCCTTCGCCGCCTCGATCCCTGGGTTGGGGGGCACTCCGTGGAAGAAATTCATGCGGAGGTGAAGAAAAACCAGACTTGGGCTAAGGTTGCTGAAGTTATAAAATTCAAAGACTACACTCATGTCTTTAAGATTATCTTTTGCGACACGGCAATGGCAAACAAGGCTGCGGAGGGAGGTATGCTCCTCTTCAACGTCCGAATCTGCCCTGAGCAGATCGAACGTAAAGAGTTTATCGACCTCAAGATGTGCTTTAAGTGCTATAATAAGTACAAGGAGCACACTACAGCCGCCTGCTCCAGGGGTTCTTCAGATACACATTCATAAAGGGATTTCAATAGTACCTCATTGAAGTGTCTGAACTGTGCAGGAGCACATAAGACCCTATCCATGGCTAGCCCAGTTAAAGAAAGAAATGATTAGGAAAAAATCAATTAATAAAAAACAGGCTGAAGAAGCTAAAGCAAACAGCACCTATGCCAAGGTTGCGAAAGCTGCGATTGCGGAATCTAGGGAAAGCAAGACATAATACCTGCACGTCGAAAATAAAAACTCGACGAAAATTATGTGTTTTCAGTACCTTTGAGAAGGACCTAAATAGAATGCTGACAAATAATGGCATGCAGGAAATGTGGTTTCCACAGAACTCACAGTCCGAGGAGGTTCTAAAAATTAGTCTCAATCCCCAGTGCGAGCCTAGTTGCCGGAAACTCCCCACCCCTGGCAGCGCTCCTACTCCTTCCAGAGACCCCAAGATTCAGGCGCAGGCAGCGCGAGATGCAAATCCATGCACTGAGAAAGCGAACAACGCACAAAACAAACAAACAGAGCAAACAAACACACAAACAAAAGCAGAAATAAAATTTTCGGTGATTGAGACTGCGAGACCCGAGGGAGGAGCACTTTAGCCCCGCTCCTGGAAAAGCTCGCATCCACAAAGACGTCCGAGGTCGTCCTCTTCTTGTAAGAGCGAATCTAGGCACGTATACGACTCAATAAAAATAAACTTGAAGGTCTACGCTGCCGAAAGGCCCCCTTTCCCAAAGGAGATGGATGTCCTTGATGTACCAGAAGTAATATGCGGAAGATACAAATGGGAATTTACCTCGGACGACTGCAGTGAAAAAAAAGTCAAGGAGGCTTTACTCCAAGGCTCAATCTAAATGGCTCCCGAAACCTTTACTACCCTCACAGACGGCGAATACAGGAAAACACGCACTGGAAAAACGATTACGCCACCAAGCACTCCACAAGGGCCAAGCTCGTTAGAGAATAAGCCCTAACAACAAAACATATACAGGAATCTTACGTGAATAAGACAATGGACCCACTAAAAATACTATATTTTAATTCAAACGGTTGGTTCGAGAAAAGACTACTTTATGGTAACATAATACGACAAATTGATCCAGACTTTGTATTTATCTCAGAACATGGGGTAAATACAGACAGAAACCAAATAAAACTTTACCATACGAAGTCATAACCAAAAATCACAGTGGAGAACGATTTGACGGTTGTGCAATTGATGTAAAAAAAAGTATTGTTTACAGAGAAATAAGTGGGCTCTATGAATCTTACTTAGCTTTAGAGGTACGTACTATAGTGGGGCTCCTGGTCCTGGCAACAGGGTACCAGCCCCCAAGGAGAGGGTATTTACCTCTCCATAACTTCCTGCAGCTTTGTGGCCACGGCAGAACCGTTTTTTTTTTGCCGGCGACCTCAATGCGAGGAGTGCTGCCTCAAACTATACGTCGACCAACCCAGCAGGCAGGAATCTCGAGACACTTATTGACAGACAAATAATGAGAAGAATTGGACCAAACTTCCCCACATACATCACGGACAGATTAGCCAAAGAACCAGACATAGTGCTTACAAGCACTACGTTCTCATTTAATTACTTCATTGAACCGCGCCCTCCCGTCCCCAGCGACCACCAGGCTATCCCTATAAAAATCTCCACCGCCCCTATTCAGGCCCCTATCACAGAATGCAAGAGCTACGCCCGCACCAATTGGGATACGTATAAACAACTCCTTGAAAGCTACATTCCCGACCCCTTAATTGATGCAAATTTAGAAGAAATCGACCAGGAGTTGGACAAAATCACCAATTAATTAATAAATGCTGATAAGGAAGCCATTCCCCGATTAAAATATAAAACACTTCCGGCCCCTTCTTGGACCCTTAGAATGAGATATCTCGCGAGGAAATACGGGGAACGGATCAATTAAGTGAACATCACCGGCCCCAACGTCACTACACACAGACGAACACGACAAATACGCGACGAACTAATGACACTCATTAGAGAGCAACAGAATGTACTTTGGGACAATTTAATAGGCAGACTTGACTTAGAAAACGACTTGCGTACATTCTGACAGCAGACTGTTAAAAGGCTAAAAGGAGGACAGACACATATGTCAATAAAAATCACACGATACAACACGGAAATTACTGAGACTGACAAAATCGAGGAAGAATTCAGACTCTTTTGGGCATCTATTTTTAAGATATCCCCGTAGGAGAATGGCAACTTCGATTTAGACTTCCAAGACAGAATCATTGACGAACTAAACGATCAGATCCACAGAACCTATCCTCATCATTACTTGGTGCAAGAAAGGAATATGGAGAGATACGACGGTAAAATTACTGCCGAGTTTAAAATCCTTTCGTCATCGAGCACCAGGGGCGTACAGGACTGACAAGGGAGAATTTTATTCGAGCCCCGCTTAACATCCTTTTGGGGCTCATGAATATCATGAATGCGTGCATGAACGTGGGTTACTTCCTTGACCAATGAAAGGTAGCAAAAATGATATTCATTCCAAACCCCGGTAAGCCACCGAACAGTCCAGCTAACTTCAGGCCTATATCTCTCTTAAAATTTGCAGAGAAAGTCTTCGAGAAGATATTGGCAAACAGGGTGAATACGTTCCTCGAAGAAAATAATCTAACCACCAACAGCATAGCTTGCCGTAGGAAGGGAGGATCGCACACGGCGCTAGCCGTAATCACGGAGACATTAGCAAAAATAAAAGCAGAACAGCGCCACGCAAATCTGGTGTTCTGAGAGGTCAAAAAGGCCTTTGACAAAGTATGATGAAGAGGTCTACAATACAAAATCTTACACCTGGGCCTCGACCCCATACTTAAAAGGATACTTTGCGATTACGTGATAAAGAGGAGAGCGTATGTGCACATAAAAGGCTTGAATGGCCCTGAGTTCGAACTCGAGGCGGGGATGCTACAAGGCGGGTGTATAAGTCCCCTGCTCTATAATATATACAAAAACGACCTTCCCCAACCTCTAACAGAAGGCTCGTTATACGTCCAATTCTATAATGCGTGAATCAGATCCAAACTCATGTACCCTCCGGTCCTCATAAACGCGAGTCCCAAGACCCAGATCCTTAAACTGCAAAGGGTTCGGAATAAGGCTGTTTTATTTAAAACGGGAACCCGAAGGAGAGAGATGAGAAGGCAGAGTGAGTTCCATGGCGAACTGGGGCTGACCCCCATAAACGTGGAACTTCACAATAGAGCAATAAAGATCTGGGATGCCGTACACCGGCACCTTCCTCGCGAGTTTGTGCTCGAGCACATAGACTTTAATGAAGCAAGACACAGAAGATCATTTACAAGTAGCAGACTGCTCATCAACAACGACATAAACCTAACGTTCGCGTGAAATTCGGTTCACAAATCAAACACAAACAAAGCCAATCACTTTAAAACAATCTTTATTATATATATATTTCCCTTGAATTAGTAAAAACTCTAATTCCCCCCAATAAAAAACAACAATAATAACAGCAAAAACACAAGAATAAACGCAAAAACAGAAATTAAAAACCCAGATACAAAAACTCTTCACCAGCAATAGGGACCAAAACCCCTCTGCTACAAAGGCTTGAATGCCTTTCGTATGCGTATATATATATATATATATATATAAAGGGTCTTTCAATAAGGTCGCTCAATTTTTAAATGTAAATAAAACAAGTTTTGCGTGATATATAAACTCAATTTATTTTAAATTTGAAAGTACATTTTATGGCATTAAGTGTGGAATATGATGTCGTTCAAATGTCCGCCGCGGCTTTGCTTGGTGGAACGTATTCGGGAGGCTCAATTTTTGATGACTTTGTCACATAAATCTGGCTGAATTTGCTGGATTGTATTTGTTATGTTGACTTTGAGGACATCAACTGTTTGCGGATTATTCGCATAGACCTGCGATTTAAGGTAGCCCCCCCAAAAGTAGTCTGATGGCGTTAATCGCATGGTCTCGGTGGATAGTTGACGTCACCGCCGCGCGAGATGACCCTGCCCTGAAATCGCTGGTGCAAAATCTCTATCGTGGCGTGCGTAGTGTGGCACGTAGCGCCGTCCTGTTTGAACCACATGTCGGCAGTATAAATATCAGACATATAATTCAGTTGAGGCCACAAAAAGTTGCTCATCATCGATGTGTAGGTCTTGCCGTTGACGGTTATGGCAATCCCATCTTCGTTCTCAAAAAAATACGGACTGATGATTCCGTTAGACGAAAATCCGCACCAAACAGTGACTATGTTGGGATGCAATTGGTGCTGGTGTACCTCATGTGGATTGTTTTCGTCCCGAATCCGACAATTTTGCTTGTTCATAAATCCATTCATCCAAAAATGGGCCTCGTCGCTGAAGATGATTTTTTTTGGAAATTTGAGGCAACTTCCAACTGCTCTAGAGCCCCTTCAGCGAACACACGGCGTTGTCTATGGTCGTTTACTTTAAGTTCCTGGGTAAATTGGATTTTGTACGGGTGCAGACCCAAGTCCCTACGAATAATTCGCCCAAGTGAATTCGCAGAAAGGCTAAGTTCTTGTGAACGACGAGAAATTGACTGTCTCGGATTTTCCCGTACACTCTCATTTACGAAAGCGATGTTTTTAGCAGACCTTGCATTTCGGCGACGTCGGGTGTTGGCTGATTGTTTATCAACCCTTTTGCCTCGAATTTGGCCACCAAGTGTCGAACAGTGGACTCAGCAGGACGATTATAGCGAGGATATTGATAATAACATTTGATGATTTGCACACGCTGTTCAACGCTATAACCTTCCATCGTGACTTGCCAAGTACTATTGAACAGTTCACAGTGAGGTTGCCAGATGTTGCTTTAACAACATGGCCACTATCGCCTGACAAAGCTCGAGCGTCCTTGTTGAAAGACTTTATATATATATATATATATATTATTATTATTATTATATATACTCAATACGCAGAGAAAGCCAGAGCTACCCTTTCACCAGAGATCTATCTGTCTTTCATTCTACTTTCATTTCACTTTCCTATTATTTCCCTAATTTTCCCCACTATTTTCTCCTACTAAACACTTCGACTTGGTTGTCACCTCTGAGGATGACATCGTTGAGGACCTCTCTGTTGGCGAAGAGCTCAGTGGCAGTGACCACCGACTAATTAGATTTGTAGTCAAAGTCCCCAAGGCAGAGCCTGCAACTAGTTAATCAAGGAAACTAGATTTGAGAAGAGCAGACTTTGCAGGTCTACGTGCGGGACTGACTGACGCGAGGCTAGAAGAGTGCGATGCTGTTGAAGACTCTTTGAACAGTTTCAAAACCACATTCATGAGTCTTCAATCGCGTTTTATCCCTCTGAAATGCCCCCGTCGGTCCTCTGTTCAACCAAAGTGGTTTAATCGAGAAATCGGCCAACTGCTTAGGGAGAAGAGAAATATGTACCGGCAATCGAAGATCTCGGGTGACTTTGACGAATACCGGAGGCTAGCTAGGAGAGTGAAGTCCAGCATAAGGGCGGCTAAGCGGTCTGAGGAACTCCGAGTGGCGAGACTCTGTAAAGAGAATCCCAAGGAGTTTTTTGGATATGTGAACAGCCGTAAACCAATCCGTCGAACGATTGGCCCGTTGAGGAATGAGGAGGGGACATTAAAGCATTCAGTTGCAGAAAATGCTAACCTCCTGAACGACTACTTCTCTTCAGTGTTTACTGAAGAGTGTGGTCCCATTCCCCAGCCCACGGATTCCTACTCGGGGGAAAAGCTGGAGGCAATGGACTTCACCGAAGGAGAAATAAAGAAAAAGATCGCTGACCTAAAGACGAATAAGTCCCCTGGACCGGACGGGTTTCTACCTAAAGTGTTGAAGGAAGTGTGCGATGAAGTATCACGACATCTGTGCGCTATCTTTAACATGTCAATCCGGACCAAATGCGTTCCTAGAGACTGGCGTGAGGCGTAAGAGACTCCTATCTTCAAGAAAGGAGACCGTAACCAACCGTCGAACTACCGACCTATTAGTCTGACTTCGATAGTCGGTAAACTCATGGAAAGCATCATGGTGGACAAAGTGACGTCGTATTTAGAGTCAAACCTGCTACTGAGGAGTTCCCAGCACGGCTTCCGAAGGCAACGGACATGCCTGACGAACCTTGTGGAATTCTTCTACTTCGTTTTCAGTGAGCACGATCGGGACAAGGCGGTGGATGTGGTCTACCTAGACTTTCAGAAAGCCTTTGATAAGTTACCACACCGCCGCCTTCTCCGGAAAGTGCGAGCGCTTGGCATAGACGGAAAGGTAGCCGGCTGGATCGAGAACTGGCTAAGTGGCAGACGGCAACGGGTGGTGGTGAATGGACAGTCTTCTGAGTGGGTGCCCGTTACTAGCGGGGTGCCTCAAGGTTCTGTCCTGGGACCACTACTATTCATCATCTACGTCAACGACATGGACGGTGACATGGTTGCCAAGATTTCAAAATTTGCCGACGATACCAAGCTTGGTATGAACGTTGCAAAGGATGGAAATACTGCCCGCCTGCAGGAAGATCTTGTGAAGATTGGGGAGTGGTCGGACACGTGGCAAATGCCTTTTAACGTGGGGAAATGCAAAGTGATGCATATCGGCCACAGAAACCCCCAATCTCAGTATATTCTTAAGGGCACTGCTCTTGAATCGAGTGACACTGAGAAGGACTTGGGTGTAAGTATCACTAGTGACCTCAAGTTCTCGAAACAGTACATTGAGGTGGAGAAAAAGGCCCAAAGGATGCTAGGCTATATTAAGCGCCAGTTTGGTTATCGGAACCAGGAGATTGTACTGTGCCTGTACAACTTACTTGTCCGACCGCACCTGGAGTATGCCGTACAATTTTGGAGTCCTTCATTGCGAAAGGATATCGAAAGGTTGGAACGCGTACAAGCCAGGGCAACCAAGCTGATCCCCTCTATTCGACATAAAAGTTATGAGGATAGACTAAGGGAATTAGATCTGTTCTCGCTGGAAACCCGTAGACTGCGTGATCAGCTCATCGAGGTCTTCAAAATACTTCGAGGGTTCGACAATGTTGACTACCGGGATATTTTCACACTGAGTGAGAACAGAACGCGCAATCACGGCTTCAAACTTGAACTGAAGCGTTACAACCGCAATCTGTGTGGAAACTTTTTCACCTACAGTATCTGCGGTATGTGGAACGCACTTCCAGTGGAAGTTGTCAACAGTGAATCTGTTGACCAGTTCAAGTCAAGACTAGACAAAGTCTTGAAAAGTGGCCGTTTAGGGACGCAAAACAATTGAGCAGCCATGTGCCCGCTCGATTGCTAGTCCAAAGGTACCCTCTTTGAATGGACCGTAAGGTCTCCTAGGGTACTTACCTTCCTTGTTACTCCTTGTTACCTCTACTACTATATTTCTCGCTTATATCTGTCCAATGTCCAAATAAAACAGAAGTACTAAAATATACAGATACTGGCAACTGTGGAAAACAACAGTGTTTTCATATATATATATATATATATATATATATATATATATATATATATATATATATATATATATATATATATATATATATATATATATATATATATAATGAAAGAACTCACAAAGTGGCACGTGAGGAAAGCAATAATATGAAAATTAACCCAGAGGAAAATGAAAAGATGAATCCAAGCACTTTCGAACTATATTTGCAAGTTCATTTTCAATGAATGAAAATGAACATACAAAATATATATATATATATATATATATATATATATATATATATATATATGTACAAGGTGTCCCAGATAAAAAGTTAACCATAGTTTGTTCTGGAAATTTCCTTAAATTCCCTTTTATGATATTGATACACTAATGGGTTTAGTGGAGGCTATCAAAAATATGTTTGCGCAAGAAAGTAAAATAATGGAACGAAGCCTACGAAGGCCAGGCCACCGTGCACTTTCAAAAGAAGCGTAGGGAGCCTAGGTAGCCTAGGTCAATGTGCAATTCTTCAAGCAAAGCCTAGGCCATTTTACAGTGGTTTTTCAGCCACGATGTGGTAGGGTCTCGTCATTATTGCTTACTAAGCAAATCAAAGCGTTTCTGTGTAAAAGTTAACTTCCATAGAACCTTTTTAATCATGCAGTTAACAAAAGATCAACTCCTATTTCTAGTCACAAACTTTATTAAAACTGTCAGTATTCAACAAGTACAAGATTCATTTAGACAACGTTTTCTAGGTACGCACCCACCTAGCAAGCCCACAATTTGGAAAAATGTTCGCAAATACCAACATGAAGGAACATGTTTAAATCTAAATAAAGGTCATTCTGGTCGTATGAGAACCATAAGAACAACAGAAAATATGAAAAATGTTCGGATGACACTTCTTCAAAATCCACATGTATCAGTCAGAAAGGATGGGTTACAATTGTCAAAGTCATCATTTAACCGCATTATTAAACATGACTTAAAATGGAATCCCTATAAGATGCATGCAAGACACCAGCTCCTTGAAACTGATTTTCCTCGTCGTAGACAATTTTTCGAATGGCTTCTCCATAAACCTACTCTTTTCCTGGTAAAACATTGTGATTGGTGACGAGTCAGCCTTTTTCATGAATGGAAAGGTAAATAGTCATAATATTCTGCAATATGCTCCGCTGAACCACCCACCAGCATTTAACTTTGACACACGTATTTGTCAGCAGAAAGTGTCTCTGTGGATCGGAATATGCGGGAATGGCTATCTTGTCGCCCATTGATTTACGAGAATAACTTGAATGGTGCTGCCTACCTGAGCATGATCAAAGAAAGGATCTTCCCAGAACTCCGCCAGATTTATGGCAATCAATTCAATAGACTTTGGTGGATTCAGGACGGCGCACCACCTCATAAACAGCTTGCTGTAGGAACCAAACTAAGATAAACGTTTGACAACCGCACTGTCGTGCTAAATCATGCAATTGAATGGCCCCCAAGATTCCCTGACTTAACACCGTGCGATTATTTCTTATGGGGGTATCTAAAGAATAAAGTGTATTCTACTCACCACAAAGCATCAACCAGTTAAGAGATAGTATCACTCATGAAGTCAATAGACTTAAGGAAAATCACAAGTTAATCAAAAAAGTTGTTCAATCAATGCGATCAAAGGCGCAACTGTGCTTGGAAAGAAATGGAGGAAATGTGGAAGGAAACGGTACTTAGAAAATTAAAAAATGAATTTGTAATACCCATATGAAGAGGTGTTTTTGTTAAAAATGGATTTAAATATATTTGTTGATTTTAAACTTCGAAGTTTCATTATTTTACTTCCTTGCGCAAACATAATTTTGATAGCCTCCACTTAACCCATTAGCGTATCAATATCATGAATTGGAATTTAATGAAATTTCTAGAAGCGACAGATAAATAGTTGTTAAATTTGATTTGTTTGGCAGAACTCAAAGATCGCTAATAGGTTTTGAGTTATACTAATTCAAAGTACGGTTAACTTTTTTCTGGGACACCTTATATATATATATATATATATATATATATATATATATATATTGACATGAAATTTGGTTTGTCTCTGTCGTCACGCCAAGTTATCTCCATCATAATTCTTTCATTAAAGGCGTGTTACACCTAGAAGAATAGGGGTCAACGATTGTGGAACATGTAAATTTTGAGTTTTTCGTTACTCATTCGTCCATATCGTTTCCTAGACGTTTCTCCGTCGTTTATCGATCGTTACCATTCGTCGTATTCGTTGTGGGGCTCTGGAATAATTCGTTCCCAATTCGTTAGCCATTCGTTGTATACGTTAGTCAATCGTTAGGTGTACGTTCCTTAATCGTTAATTGTGACGGTAGCGTATAGGGAACGAATGAGAAGCGACTGATGAACGACCTTAGAACGTTTGTCTAACGCTTGCGTAAAGAATGCCTACCGAATGCAGCGAATATAAAGCGATAACAACGATTAGTTAACGATCATACAACGAAGCAGTGGCAATTACGACGTATTGTAAGCGAATAGGTAACGACTATTCAGGAGTCTGAAAAAACTAGATCTCCATGAATGTCCTCAGTATCAATCCAGTTGTCCAGGTGTATACACACCATCAGTATGGATTATCCAGTACGGAGAAACACAATTATTTCACTGGTACAACAACAGCAGAGCCTTATGAGTCTGAATCTGCAACTCATCCAGCGGAGAGAAAGAAGAAGAAGTAGACGCCTTTGATTGAAGTCCTGGATCTAGAGGAGACCACTCTACGGTGTTTTCAATAAGCTGATGGTGGAGCTAAGGAGAGAGGATCCAAACTCATTCCACAACTTTCTTCTCATGACCTGCCATGTTCAATGAGCTCCTGGATCGACTAACACCAAGGCTAACCAAACAGAACACCTTCTACAGAGAAGCGCTTCAACCCGAATTGGAGTTGGCATTAACCCTTCTCCACGTGGCATATGGCAACAAGTATGCTGATATGAAGTTTTCCCGGAGGGTCCCCCACAACACCATCTCTCTTGTAGTCCGTGAAGTGTGCCAGGCAATCATTGATGAGTACCTCGATGAACTCATGGTCTGCCCCTCCACCCCAAATGAATGGCGACAAGTGGCTAACCAATATTATCACAAGTGGAACTTCTCTCACACCTGCGGGTCCATCGATAGGAAGCACATTGCTTGCAAAGCTCCCCCAAGATTGGTACTCAGTACTACAATTACAAAGGCTTATTCAACATCATTCTCTTTGCCATGGTGAACGCAGATTATAAATACCTATGGGTGGATGTAAGCGGCGTGGGCTCCTGTTCCAATGCACAGATCTACAACAACAGCGAGCTGAGGGAATGCATCGAAGATGCCGTAATCGGCTTTCCGGAACCAGAGCCTCTTCCCAACGACAATGAAGATGTGCCATATTTCATCGTTGGGGGATGATGCATTTGGGCTGAGGACACACCTCATGAAGCCATACACAGAAGAGGGATGGCTCATCATGAACGGATCTTCAACTACCGAATGTCACGTGCTAGGCGGGGGGTGGAAAATGCATTCGACATCCTTGCCAACCGCTTCCAGGTCCTGCTCACCACCATACAACACCACTCAGAGCCAGTCCAATTGGTAGTAAAAGCCTGCCTGTTCCTGATGCGGATCCGGTTCCCTGGCCTCCAGAACCAGCTTATGGTCAAAAACAACGAGAATGTGGATGGGGTGCCTGGTGCCTGGAGGTAGGGACAAAACCTGGTTGACATCATTGATGTGCAGGGAGCCAACAGAGCCACCAGTCAGGGAAAAAGGCAGAGAAACCTCATTAAGCTTTGGTGTTTCTCGGATGCCATATCAGTGCCATGGCAGGATCGGATGACTTAATGTTTAATGTCTATTCCTGAACTTTTATTGTAAAACTTTCATGATTTGTTATAAATGTAATGAATGTATCATGAACTTGTAACTAAAATTTGATAAAAAGGTTAGAAAAATAAATTTTATTATTATTTTCATAAGTATTTTATTATTTTCATTTCATTAAGTAAAAAAAACACAAGAATTCTAATATATATGGAGGACATCTCGTTGCTGGAGGAGGAGGCAGTAGTGGTGGTGGAAGTAGATGGTGGCATCTGTGTGTGCTGCTCGAAGTGCTGAAAGGGCTGCTACAGGAAGGGTTGATGATAGAAGGGATGGTAAGGCTGGTAAGGGAAGGAGGGGTGGTACTGTTGCCATGAGGATGAGGTTTGTGTGGGCGGATCAGAGGGCTTTACAGGGCTAGAGGTTGGAGTCGTACGGCTGGTGGTGTCTTCTGTAAGATGGAGAAGTATGTTACTGATCTCCATCTTAGCCCTATTGTACTTGTACCTGGGGAGCGTCTTGAGTTTCCTTTACATTCCTGGATAACAAGCTATCTCATCAGCTCTGTGGATGTCTGGATGTTCTTCTGGACATCCAGTAAAACCTCATTATTCAGCTGCGTTCTCCCTTTCTTGCTTTGGGAGACGGTAGTACTGGGGGTGCTAGGCACGTCGCTCTCCTCACCATCAGCCTTGGCTTCTGCTTCAGCTTGAATTTCTACTCTGGTAAGGGAGTCATCCTCCAGGTTTGCTTCAAGGGGAAGGCTCTGTGGTATGGCTGGTGCTGGGATTGTCGACGGAGCTGCAATAATGTAGAGAATCGACATAAGCAATAAAGAGACAGTATATGAAACACATTTAAATTTAAAGGCGACATTTGAAAGTGAAATTTTACATTGAAATTTAAAAGTGAATTTCTACAGTGAAATTTGTAAAGTGAAATTTTACAATGAAATTTGAAACAACAATTTTACATGAAATTTTAACTTGAAATTTTAAATTAAAATTCGTCATTGATAACATGACAACAAATATACTTACACTTTTGACAGTGTGTCCATGATGGGTCACGTTCCCGGAGTAGAAGGCGCAGTGCTCCATGAGCCAAGTCTCCCTTTCCGTAAAATTCTTTGATGCAGAATAAGACTACATCTTGTGGAGGCGGGTGTATGTGTCACGGATCCCCTTCCACCAGTCCCTTAGCTACTCTGGCGTCTTATCCAGGATGGCAGCCTTTGCAACCCACAGCGCATTCTTCATTTCCGTTCTCTTGTAGTCCATGCACTTGTTGTCCCACAGTAGGCGGTTCTCTCGGATCCACCCCAGGAGATCTTCCTCTACGGCCAGATCGAGGGGGAACCTATTCCTGGGAGCACGGACTCTGGCTGCTGGAACCTGCTGAAAGTCGGAACCAGCACTGGACCTGCAAAATCCAAGAAGTTTTATTTCCCAATTATTTTACAAATTAAAACATTTATAAAATTTAATCATTAATTTACCTAGACATGGACTCTTCTTCAGTGGGCGCCTTGTCACGACATTGCTGACGATCACGAGCAGTGGGGTGGGCAGGACCAGCTTGCAGCTCTTCGGTAGCAGCAGAGGAACCTTCAGAGATAGAGTCCTGAGTAGAGGCAGCGTGTGAGGCACGATTTGTCTTCTTGGCATTCTTGTTCTTCATCTTGTAGCAGTAGTCTAAGTAGTGTTCAAAATCAAAAGCTGTAGTGAAGAACGTTGTGAATTCGCTCTGCTTTTAAAGCCGGCGCGGACGCGGTACCCATTCGTTCTAATCGTACGCATGCGCTCTTCATTCATTTTCCATTAGTTTTAATCGGTACGCATTCGCTCTTCATTCGTTCGTATTCGTTTTGTTTTGTTCGCAATTCGTCAATATTGTTCTACATGCGTTCATTCGTCGTTGCGCATTCGTTCTATGCGTTACTAATCATACGTTCGTAAATCGCTGACAAGGCATCCCAAAATCAGTTGTTCGTCGTGTAAAACGTCGTATTCGTTATATAATCGTCACTCATACGTTTATGGTACGCTTTTTATTCGTTACCAATCGAGGTTTTTTTTCGTTTTGGAACGAACACCGACGAATGTAATCGATTTTTATTCGTCTCATACTCGTCGACCCTATTTATCTAGGGGTGACAGGCCCATTACCTCTTTGAGTTGTTCTAAGTTTAAGTATAAATTTTTTGGTCAAGTTCTAAGTTTCTGCTTTGGTTGTATAGTTTCATTTTCAGGCACAGATGCACTTTCCTTTTGAAGATGATGCTTGCCTTTCCAAATGCTTCCTAGCCTACATAGAGTGAGTCTGCGTTTGAATTCATGATCTTTTTCCCGTGGAGTTGTAATCTGTTAATCCAGATAGATATTTTTCTACCATTTCATTTTGTTCCTTGCCAATTGTAATGTTTATCATGTCGACCTCTGGTTGGTTTGTCATGATTTTGTTTTATCGAGATTTATGACCTTTATTTCACGGAAGACTGCACATGACTTTACAAAAGAGATTTTATGTATAAGTGTAATAAGGTTTATATCAAAGGGAGAAGATAATCTCGACATCCGCCCGGCTTGCTAAAACCGTGGCGTAACGGATATCGCGAAACAGGGGATGCGGAGATTCCAATGTCCTGAGAGCACTCAGGGCGCTTTGTGAGTCGCTATAGATCACAATCCGGTTTCCGAACCGGGCACGTCGCGTAATCTCTCGTACTGAGTGGTGTATTGCCACCAGCTCGGCCGTGAAGACACGCAGTGCCTGGCAGAGCCCCGCTGACTTTAAACAGAGGGGATACAGCGTGGAAGCCGACCCCTTCTTCTGACTTGGAGCCATCCGGATACACTGGCAAGGTTCCACCGTGACACGAGATGTGCTCCAAAAAGGTCGAACCCAATACTCCCGGCGCTGTACAAGCTTTGGGAGCAGAGGCGTGGAGACAAATAGCCAAATGTGGTATCCTGCAGTTTGGCGTCCTGGGCATAACCAGGGGCGCCACCGGCCCGAGAGTTATACCTAGCTCTCGAAGGAGTTTCCTGGCCCTAAACTCAAAGGGCTGAGGGTATGACTGGCGTCTCTCAGCGGCATAGGCACTGTCAAAATCAGCTGCGGATGCAGTGAGAGCTGTTGGCGACTGAGAGAGGCGCCGGGCTCGCGCGTACAAGCAACTGATGCACTGTATGCGGCGTAGAGCCAGTGGCATCTCCCCAGCATCGACTAGTAGGCTCTCAATGGGGGAAGTGCGGAAGGCACCGGTCGCCAGACAAAAGCCGGTGTGGTGGATCGAGTCCACCTTCCGCAATAAACACTCGGCTGTGGATGCATAAAACTCGCATCCGTAGTCGAGCTTCGAACGAACAAAGGATCGATAAACAAGTTAGGCAGTAGCCCTATCAGCGCCCCAAGCGCTGCACGTCACGGAGTGGAGAATATTTATGGCGCGGGTACAAAAGACCCTAAGTCTGCAAATACGAGCCTCCCAGGTGAGGCGTCGGTCGAATATAAGACCAAGGTAACGGTGCGATTCAAGCACTCCCAGGCACACCCCATTAAGAAACAAATATGGGTCAGGGCGGAGCCGTGGATGGCAGCAGAATTACACCACCTTAGTCTTGGCCAAAGAAAACCGAAACCTGTGCGCTTCGGCATAGCGAGAGACGTGGTTCAATGCCTGTTGGAGTCGACGCTCCAGAGTTGGCATCTGGGCCGTGTCAAAAGATATAGAAAGGTAGTCCACATAGAGCTAGCGAGAACATCTTCCGGCAACACCGAAGTGATGCCTTTCATGTTCAGGGCAAAGAGTGTGACACTGAGGACACTTCCTTCTGGGACACCATCTTTCAGCTCCATTGGGCCGGAGAGGGCTCCCCCCTTCCTCTCGTACGCGGAATCGACGATCTCGCAAAAATTCAGATATGAACAATGGGATGCGTTTCCTCGCCCCCATCGTGTGGAGAGTCTCCATGATACCGTATCACCATGCGGTATCATGGGCCTTCTTCAGATCGAAAAACACCGTGGCGTAGTGCTGTCTACGAAGGAAGACCTCGCAGACGTCATTTTCCAGTCGGAGCAGAGCATCCGACGCGGAGTGAAACTTGCGGAAGCCGCACTGTGCAGAAGACAGATGGTCTCCGCTGTACATGTAAAAGGCTAATCTAACATTCACCTATTTCTCCATCAACTTGCACACGCAAGAGGTTAGAGAAATTGGGCGGAAACCGGTCGGAGTAGAGTGATCTCTCCCTGGTTTGCGAAAGGCGAGCACAGTAGCGATTCACCAAGAATCTCGGAGGAGACCCTCCGCCCAGACCCTGTTGAACAAATCTAAGAAATAGGCCATGCCTCGCTCACCCAGGTGTCGAAGCATAGCATACGGCCAATCATCCGGACCATGGACGGTGTCTGAGCACAAAACGAGAGCGGAATGCAACTCACCTCACTCACAGTAAACTTGTCGTTGAAGGGTTATCCGCTTCTGGAGGTGAAGTCCAGTCGGCAGCCTTTCGCGACATCACGACGTGCAGTGAATGTTGGTGGAGTAGCATCACGGCTAGAGAATGCGAGAAAGCCGTCGCGAAGGATTCCGCCACGGACGCGGGATCCAAGATTGCGGTCCCATTCTTCTGGAGAACGGGAGGGGGGTCCTGCGAGAACTTGCCCCGAATCCTTTAGACTCCCTTCCACGCATCGTCTAGAGGGGTCTTCCAGTGAAGTGAAGACACGTATTCCCACCAATAAGAACGGCGGGCGTGCTTCGAAATATACCGGAACCTAGCCCTAGCCCGACGAAGTTCACCAACAGTGAAAACGTTCGGGCGGCACTTATAGCGCATGTAGGCATAACGCTTCTGTTTGAGGGCCCTCTCACACTCGGCCGACCACCACGGGAGTGGTCGGTGTGAAAAACGGCCAGACGTTCTTGGAATAGGAGTTAGGCCCACGGCGATGAGGTTACGGAGAAGAACTCAATGGCCTCATCTACCGACCTAAACTCCTCGACTGAGATAGAGAATTCAGTTATTCCCTGAAATGCAGGCCACCGCGCCCCCGCCAAGCATCACCGAGGTAGGCTCTCAAACGGCAGTTGCCCTGAAAATGATATTTGAATGGAAAAGTGATCACTACCACTACCATGGAGGTCATCGACCACCTCCCATTTAAAATCAAGCTGTGCATCCCAAGAGCACAAATATAGATCAAGGCAAGAAAATGAAGCGGTTCTCGGGCAGTGATGCGTAAACTCATCCACATTTAGAACACCTACGAGGAGCGGTCAATAATTTTTGCAATTCGGATATAAGGAAACGAAATATGAGGCGAAGTTTTTTATTATTTTTTAATATAACTACCCTCGACTTCCATGCACTTGCGCCACTTGTCCCTGAGGCTTCGAATTCCCGACACCTAGAAATCTCCCGACTGCTGTTTAATCCACTCCTGGACGGCGAGCTGGACATCTCCATCGTCCCCAAACCGGCGTCCACGCAGTGCAGCCTTGAACTGGCGGAATAAAAAGTAGTCGCTAGGGGCCAGATCTGCACTGTAGGGGGGTGGTTGAGCTCCTCGAATCCGCACTTGCGCAGAGCAGCTTGTGCAACTCTGGTCTTGTGGACAGGGGCATTTTCTTGGAGGAGCAGGACACCGTGTGTCAACTTGCCGCGCCGCTTCTAACGGATGCACTTCTTCGACCCAACCAGTTCCTCGGCGTAATATTTGCCTGTGATGGTCCTTCCGCGAGGCGCATAGTCCACCATCAACACTCCATCAGAATCCCAGAAGATGGTGGCCATGATCTTTTCGGCTGAGGGTTGTGTCCGGAACTTGATGGAGGTTGGAGAGCCCATGTGCTTCCAGGCTCCTCCGAACTTTGACGAGGTTGAAGTTGATCATGGGGCGTGAGGTTTCTAGGGATCCAACGGGCAGTGACCTTGGTCATGACCAAATTGTAGTGGATGATGTTGATAACACTTCCATGTGATATTTCAAGTTTTTCTCGATTTCTTCGACCTTCACCCGTCGATTTTCTAGGATTATCCTCTCCAAACGGGCACCATTGTCCTCGTTCGTCACGTCGTAGGCTCCCTTTGATTCTGAATTCTTCTAATGTCCCTTTTTCTTGCCTTTAAAAATCTCCAGTTTCTTGTCTCATTTGCTCATTCGCGTCCAATTCTTCTTTCTCTTGTATTATATACGAGGGGTGGTCAATAAGTTTTCCAATTCAGATATAAGGAAATGAGATATGAGGAAAAGTGTTTTATTATTTTTCAATATAACTACCCTCGACTTCAATTCACTTGCGCCACTTGTCCCTGAGGCTTCGAATTCCCGACAACCAGAAATCTCCCTCTGCTGTTCAATCCACTCCTGGACGGCGAGCTGGACATCTTCATCGTCCCCAAAACGGCGTCCACGCAGTGCAGCCTTGAGCTAGCGGAATAAAAAGTAGTCGCGAGGGGCCAGATCTGGACTGTAGAGGACATGGTTGAGCTCCTCGAATCCGCACTCGCGCATGGCAGCTTGTGCAACTCTGGCCTTGTGGACTTTGACGACATTGAAGTCGATCATGGGGCGTGAGGTTTCTAAAGACCCAACGGGCAGAGACCTTCGTCATGGCCAAATTGTCGTCGATGATCTTGATAACACTTCCATGTGATATTCCAAGTTCTCGCTCGATTCCTTCGACCTTCACCCGTCGATTTTCGAGGATCATCCTCTCCACACGGGCCACATTGTCCTCGTTGGTCACGTCTGACGGGCGTTCTGGACGGGGGTCATCTTCAAGGGACTCACGACCATGGCGGAACCCCCTATTCCAGCGAGCAATGGTTTCATAGGAAGGGCGGTGTTGGTGTAAACTGCAACCATGCGCTCATGGATCTCTTTTTTATTCTTGCCTTCTTTGGTCAAAAATCTGATCACTGCGCGGTGCTCAACCTTCTCCATTGTTGAAATATTTGTGACTGACAATCTGCGATCAGCTACTGCTTCTTAAATTACTGAGGCAGGAGCGTGCGGCTGCAGGTCCTGACTTGTCATAACTTGTCCTAACACCCCCACAAACAGCCATCCCCCTTCCTCAGTTTTGCCTTACCGATTCGCGAAACATATTGACCACCCCTCGTTTATATGTACACATGCATGTATTATTACGACAACAGAATTCAGCGATGATCACACTGGGGAACAATATATTTGGTGAATTGGCAAAAGTACATTTCCCACCTAATTAGAGCATACTGCATTTAAATCTGAAATCAGATTATCTCTAAATGCTACAGATTGTTCGTAATATCATTAACTAATATTATACAATAATTTTCATTTTATCACGCCTATCATCATGCCCTGAAGTAATTTTGAATCATCCTTTTGCGTTATTTATAGTAAAGCGGTTTTTTTTCCACAAATATTTTATTGCATATGAGAAGAAACTTGAATTACACATTAATGACTGTACATCAGGCTGGAGGACCTCTTCTTGATTTTAATCGGGCATAAATTTGCGTTTGTAACTCTTTCTTTTGTAAGTCTTCTCTGACTGATCTCTTCTAATCGTCCAGCAGTAGTCCGCCATCATGTGTCTATCTCAGTGACCTCGGTAGCGCTCTTCCATCGTCATCAAATCATGATGGAAGCGCTCCCCTTGTTCGTCGCTCACGGCTACCAGATTCTCTGGGAATCGGTCTAGGTGACTATTTAGGAAAGGCAGCTTCACACTCATGTTGCATCCTAGATAACGATATGCTAAAAAGCATATTAGTAACCAGATCCTCGTAGTTATGCGCTTTTTTGTTTCCCAAGAAGTTACGAACAACGGCAGAAAATGAGAGCCAGGTTGCCTTCTCTTTTTCATTCATGGTGTTCACGAATCTAGATCACTCAGAAGTCTTCGGATTTGGGGACCATCAAATACTCCTGCTTTATTTTTTCGCATGACAAAGCAGGAATCCCCGATACTCTGTACTGAAAACAATCATTGTCAATGCTTAACGCCTTGACATACTGCTTCATCAACCCCAGTTTGAGATGAAGTGGAGGGAAAACGATCTTCTCTCGACTTACTCGTACGATTGGCTCATTAACAATATTTGGCATTCCTGCTTCCAAAGTTTCCCGTACTGGCCAATCTTTTGGGGACCAGAGTTTGTTACATGCTTGACTGTCTCACATACAGATATAGCATGGAAACTTTGTATATTTCTTCTGCTGGCCAGGAAGGAAGTTGACCATCTTAAGGTCTACACATATGATCCAATTGTGTTCATGGTACTTAAGTAAATCCATGACTATTCTTGTCATCGTGAGTTTTCCGCAGATGGACAGAGTAACCGAGAGGAAATGCACCAAAGTCATTGCCATTATGCAAAAGGACACACTTGAGGCTACGCTTGGAACTATCCAAAAACAGTCTCCACTCAGCAGGGCTATAGGTGCCAAGTCCCAACTCGTTAAACAGACCAGGAACATTGTGGCAGTATACAAATTGTTTGTCCTCAGAGAAATACTTAACAAATGTACTCTTCCTTGTTCGGTAATATGATACCCATACCGACCTGTCAAGGATATCTCTTTCACTCAACCTGGAGGCTAAAAGTTCTGCAGCTTTCTTGGAGAGCGCCAAAGACGTATCAAGTCATTCAAATCCTCTTGATTAAAACAATGATGAGCTAATGACTGTTCAGCATCTGATGATGAATCTGCAGACTCTGAATCCATTCCATAGACGTCCATATCAGGTATATCATTTTCATCCTCGGAGGAAGCATATCCACTGAAAATCGGAACTGGTAAAGACTCAGAATGAGGTACTGGCCGGATCGCTGAGGGAATGTTGGAGTAGTCGATCTTGTGCCGATTTTTCTTGCCAATTCCTTTAGTATTCACTAGACAGAAATAACAGTCCAATACATGATCCTTTGGCTCTTGCCACACCATGGGGATTCCAAAAGAAAGACCATTTCTATTTCCTTTCCTTCACTCACGAAGATGTTCCACACAACTATGGCAAACAGCATGTGGGACCGACTTCTTATTTCGATCGACACGAGGAACATCAAAATATGCCTTATAAGTGCAAATCACAAAGTTTGATATATTGCGTCTTTGACGAACTAGCATGTAACAGCCACATAGGTAGCAGAAGGTGTCTGAATCATTAACGCAATTTCCTTTTGACGAAGCCATCACTCTAACATGAGACCTGAAAAAAGAAACGATAATGTCAATATTTTGCACAATAACACTTATTACTATCTTACTACTATGTACTATGAAGTATTTGCTTTCTACAAGCACCCTCTCTGTCCATCCGGAGGGCAGTTTTCGTGGAAACAGAAAATAGAAATTACAGAATAACTATAGCATGTAGGTAAAAATGGATTATATATTTGAAATCAGCATGAAAAAGCGAATTAAAATTAGCAGATAAATCTAAGTCACAAGAAAATGTGATTAAAATGATTTCCCTGTGTTATTCATTATTAACCCAAGCAATGGAGGAAAGCCGCCATCCCCCCAACACATACGAGCGCACAAATAATGGTCAATAATATACAAAGGCACTTACATCACTTTATATAGACATATCTACACGCACGTTCATATGCACGTGCTCAATAATAATAATAATACGCGCATGCGTACGTACACATATATAGATTTATACACATAATATATTACTACAACTGCTCCTAATAATAACAATCCTAATAATTCATACATGCATGGGCATGTACACACTAGCGTACTTACATAATCATGTGCCGTTCATGCCCTCAAAATCTCCATTTTAGAGAAATAGAAATAAATCGATGAAATGATCACCGACGAGACCATTCAAAGGGTTCCCATTACCCCACCACATCAACTTATGGATACAAATATACACATACATGCATAGGCTATCGCACCCATTTAGATATACGCATATATGCGTGTACACATATGCGTATTTAATAATAATAATAATAATAATAACACGCGCATACGTAACTACACCCATCATACATTGGTGCCCGCACACATATACCGATTTAATAATAATACGCGTATACGTAACTACACCTATCATACATTGGTGCCCGCACACATATACCGATTTAATAATAACACGCGCATACGTAACTACACCCATCATACATTGGTGCCCGCACACATATACCGATTTAATAATAATACGCGCATACAGGTACAAAACACACACTTACTCAGAGAGAAGGGCGTAATGCTAAATTTTTAGTATTCTCGGTGTAAGATGCCACGATTGGTTATTCATGGTAACGTGTAACAGGTAACGCAGTCTTAAACGATCGTGTGGCAGAGAATAAAAACAAAAATTAACGAAGAGACAACCTACCAATTAGCAAAATATGACTTGAAAGGCTTGAAAGCCACGACGGAGGAACCGCTTTACGAGTTAGTAAAATATTTAAACCAAAAGGAAGAACATGACCGTCAAGGGAGCTCATCAAAACTGTAGAAGGATGAGACGTAAAAACTAAAAGTAAAAAAAGAGAGCAATGCTAGTGATGCCCTTAACGCCAGGGCAAACTAGTAAACAATTTCACACCTATAAAAACCTACCACACATTTCAACACTTTAATTAACTTGAACTTGAACTTGCTCTTTGGTGAATTCGGGTGTAATACAGACTCTATGAAGGAAGATGCATCATGGGGTGAAAGAGTTGCAAGTATGATGAATAAAATAATAACTCTTCAAACTAAATATTGTATAAATTTTCAAACAATACATTATTTAACAAATATTTTTACTGTAGATAAAAATTAAGCATCCATTATATATGTATCTGATTGTATTCAATGTAAAATCAAATGCCGTTTCATTTGGAATCTAATGACGAGTATTTTTGTGAAACTTGGCTGGCCATCGGCATGATTTTTTCCTCTCCTTTTGACTGTTATCTCTCAACTCTGTCATTGGTATTCGTTCATTTTTCTTCTTCTGACTGTTCTCTTCAATTTTCGACCATCGTTAATTCTTCTTCTTCTCTTTTTTTCTAAGACCATTACAGTCGTCGTTATTTACGCACTTTTCTTCTTCCTATTCTGACCAACTCGCTTAAAAATATTACTGTGGAGCTCCTAGCGTCTCGACCTTTTTCAATCCTTGCGTCAGATATATCCACGAAGAGGCACAAAGTAATTTATAAATATATTCACCGATGAATAAACACTAGTAATTTATTTATATGAGAAGTGGGAAGGAATGCGTAAATAGGAATCAACAACATGCATACATAATGTGCTGAGAGAGCGACTGTGTATACAATTATACACGTGTACGCAGTTGTGAGTGAGTGATAGCTGTTAGTTTTTGCTTGAGAGGGGACCAATTGTGTGTTTGAGGGAATGTTTGTGCATACAAGTGCATATACATGCATACACCAGCGTAATCATATATGTACAATTGTACACGTGTCGTAGTAGATTAACGGAGGTTTCAATGGTTTTAGACCAGTGATTTTCAACCTTTTTATGATAGCGGCACCCTAATTGCTATCTAGAAGCAGCCGCGGCACCCCAATATAATATAATTTATGTATAAATACACAATTACATAGAAATGACTTCAAAATTAACCACGATTAACATTTAACTTAATTTAATCGAAATAAGACACAAATTGAAAATAAATAAATAATTATTAACTTTACAAGTTTAACAGGAAATTTGAGCTTGATGAGTATCACATAATTCTTTAATATTGGGACGTAGAGTTGAGAAAGCATCTCTCATTTTTTCATTCACTGTCTACAATCTTTCCCTTTTCGTTGTTTTAATGTTGCACAATGTAGAGAAGCTACTTTCGAAATAGTTCCGAGTGTCGATAGATTTTTGGGGGGGAAATGTTTGAAATACATATTTTGGGGGCAATTTTAGCATTTTAAAAATTATTTCTTGCTCGTTCCCGCGGTAACATTAGTTGGCTCTTGCGGCCCAACGGTTGAAAACCACTGTTCAAGACTGGGATTAAATGAACTAGGGAGAATAGGAGATATGATGCGCATCGATCCACTGCTCGGACTTGCTAGTGGTTGTTTTCATGATAAACATGAAATCAATGACAATAGACAAAAAAAATAACGATATAACAATAAAACCTCGGAGGGAATATAGAAGAAGTAATCAAGAATAGCAAAGTATGCTATATGCGCGTAGTATTTTTAAATATCTATATAATTACACGCATGTGTATGTGTATATTTAATAAATGTGGGTTTCCTCTGCGTGTGGATGCATACATGTATCCATTAGTTGATGTCGGGGAGATTGAGGTGGGGGGGGGAGGTAATGGGGACGCTTTGAATCTTCTCGTCGTTTATCATTTCCTCGATTTATTTTTATTTCTCTAAAATAGCTATGGGTTTGGGGCACATAAGGCTCATGATTATGTATGCACGTTCGTGTGGGCGTGAGCGTGTATGTATGTAAATTATAACTGCAAATTGAAAGCCTATGAATGATTGTGATTGTTATTATTAAGAATAGTTGTAGCAATATATCGTGTGTATATTTCTATGAATACGTAAGTATGCGTATATTATTATTATTATTGAACACATGTATATATAATTAGATTTAAGTGCGTATGTGTATATTATTGGTCGTTGTTTGTGCGCGCCCGCGTGTGTGTGTTATTTTAGCTCATTGCTTGGGTTAATAATTTATAATCAATGAAATAAGAGTCCTATGTGCGATGTGAAGCCGAGTGCATAAGTCTCCCCTTGCTAGTACATAGCCTCTCCATCGTCAAGACTCCTGTTGGGTCTCCTCGTGGCCACGCACGGTAACTGGTAGTCTTGCGGCTCCAAGCTAAAAGAGCGGAGGATCTCGGAGCAGCAGGAAGCCCCAGAGGTACTGTGCAAAGGCCCACCGACGTGTGGACATGCCCTGACATATTACCAATCCCTGCCCCGCTGCCTTGTGGGTCCTCTTGGTTGAGGATAGGGTATGGGAGCAACAGAAAGTAAAACCAGCTGTGGCATCCAGCATAGGCAAGGCCTGTTGTCTTGAGCTACTCTTGCCACCGCTATAGGTTGGGAATAGCCAAGATAGTGGGAGAAAGAACTACGCAACCTGTCACCCACTCAAATATTCCTCTTTGGCGCAGTCTATTGCTCTGCTCTCACTGTCATCATATTCATCATCATCATCACCTACCCAAAGTCGTGCGGCGAGGGAGAAGGGGGGATGCACAGGCTGTAGGTGTGGCTGGAAGTGCCTACTTTCTACCTGCACATAGGCAGTGCAGTGGTGATGGTTGTTTAGAAGTTGGGATAAAGCGGCAACTCTCTTGAGCAGCTCCCTGCATGACTGAGCAACTCCCGCAACGCTCACCCCACATGGGGAAGGATCTAGAAAAGGTCGTCTAAACACTGCCCGCTTCCCAGTTACAAACGGTTAACTGCAGGCCGTTGGGACACCTCTACCATGCAGTCGACAAAATAAAAAAGAATTTTCTTATTGCTACATGGAACATCAGAACGCTACTAGACCGTGAAGACAATGACAGCCGTCCAAAGAGAAGATCCGCGTAAGTGGCACATGAATTAAACGCTATATCTTAGACATAGCAGCTCTTAGCGAAACATGACTGAGTGGCGAAGACCTCCTGACTGAGACAGGAAAAGGATACACTTTCTTCTGGAAAGGGCTCCCCGAAGATGAACGAAAGCTACATGGGGTCAGCTTTGCCATCAAAACCTCTCTTATCCAGCAAATCCCCAGCACACCAGTCGGCATTAGTGAACGACTGATGACATGGCGCATATCCCTGAGTAAAGGAAGGCATGTAACCATCATCAGTGCCTATGCTTCTAAAATGGTTGCAAGAGAAAGAGACAAGGAGACAACTTTTACAGCTCTCTTGCTGCATGCTTGCAAGCAATCAAGCACACAGAAAGAATCATTCTGCTTGGTGATTTTAATGCTAGAGTTAGCTATAAACACATCTGACCAGATGTCCTTGGCAAGCATGGGATTGATAAGGCAAACGACACCGGCCTTAGACTACTTAACTTTTGTTCAGATCACTATCTAAGCATCACTAATACAAACTTCCAACTGAAACAGAGACAGAAATCAACATGGCAACACCCAAGATCAGATTACTGGCCTCAACTAAAGCACATCATAGTATGATACTACAGTCAGACCGAAAAGAGGTACTTATCACAAAGGTTATAAGGGGAAAAGAGTGCTGGACAGACCATTTTCTACTCCGTTGCAAGATTGGTCTTGATATTTGGCCTCAAAAACCAAATGGGAGAACCTCAGCTCAGATTTGTTAATTGTTGCCAGAGAAACCATGGGCTACCCCTAACGCAACAACCATGACTGGTTTGATGAATGTGCCACTGGAATACATCAGCTGCTGGATAATAAAAATAAAGCTCATGAAGCACATCTAGCCAACCTCCAGTCCAAGAACAGCGGAGCTAAAGCGCAAAGAGTGCCAAGAAAAATGGAAAATAACTGGTGACATGCAAAAGCCCAGAAGCTGCAACAATTTGCTGACTCTATGATGCGGCAAAGAAATTTTATGGGCCAAGGAAACACAACAGCCATCCTGTAAGATCAGCCAATGGAAACACGCTTTACAAAAACAATGAGGAAATCGTAGCCAGATGGGCTGAGCACTTGCTCAACCAGGCAACCCTCCCCCAAAAAATCATGTCCCGGATGCCCTGTTGAATCTACCAACATTAGATCCTCTCGATGAGGTCCTCACTGCTATCAAAGGGCTGAAAAACAACAAGAGTCTTGGACCAGATGGTATTCCAGCAGAAATATTCAAGAAAGGAGGATACCTCTTGAAAACCCCAATACACTATCTTATTAGTGAGGTATTAGCGACCGGAGAGGTGCCACAAATGCTAAAAAATGCCAATATTGTGACCATCTTAAAGAAAAAAGGTGACAAAGCAACCTGGGGCAACAGCAGAGGCATTTCACTCCTGTCAATTGCTGGGAAGATACTTTCAAAGATCATGCTGTCCCGCCTGGTCTCTCATATTACAAAACAAAACCTTCCTGAGAGCCAGTGTGGTTTTAAAAAGGACCGAAGCACATCATATATGGTCTTTTGCCTACGCCAACTCCATGAGAAAGCAAGAGAACAAAACAAAGAGCTGTTTGTTTTGAAACCGTCAATCGCCCTCTTCTACGGAACCTCTTATTAAAGTTTGGGGTTCCGCCCAAATTCCTTTCCATCTTGAGACATGCATGAAGGGATGCAACCTCTGGTCCAGGCCTGTGGATCATTATCAGAACTCTTCATTGTGGAAGTGAGAGTCAAGCAGGGGGGTGTGCTTGCCCCCGTTCTCTTCAATGTTTACCTCATGTCTCTCATCAACCTGGTCCATGCTGCCCTAGGAAGAAATGCGGGTATTATCATACAGTACTTCTTAGATGGCAGTTTATTCAACATCCGCCAATTCCAGTCAAGAACTAAAGTTTCTTTCACCAAAGTAACAGAACTGCACTATGCAGATTATTATTGTTACCCATTATGCTGAAGCATTCCAAGCCATCCTGGATGCTCTCTCTCATCCACATACTCTGCCGTGGGTTTTAAAGTTAATGCATAAAAGACACAAATCTTGACACAATACATAAACCAACCACAAGAACCATTTCACTTTAACATAAATGGTGATGACATCAAAGTGGTAGAACATTTTACTTACTTAGGCAGTATGATCTCCTCTAACTGTTCACTGGACCCAGAAATACAAAGAAGGATAAACCTTGCCTCTCCTGCCTTTGGCCGTTTGAGGAAAAGAGTTTTTTCAAACAACAACTTGAGAACAGACACCAAAGCTGCAGTTTACAGGGCTGTTTGCCAATCCATCTTGCTATATGGCTCTGGAGGCTGGGTAATATACAAACAACAAGTCCGCAGCTTAGAAACGTTCCACATTGGGTGTCTCCAGAGGATCCTAGGCACATCATGGAAAGACAAAATCACATACGATGAAATATATCACAGGACCCAAACCTGCAATATAGAAACCTTCCTAACACAACGACAACTCCTCTGACCGGGTAACACCATCAGGATGACAGACCAACGACTCCCAAAACAAATAATGTACGGTCAACTTGATGGAAACACAAATGCAGGAGGCCCCAAGAAGCGTTACAAAGACAGGTGCAAAAATCTGCTGAAAAAAATGTACCATTACCCCTCAACAGCTGGAAACAATTGCAACAGACAGACAGGCCTGGATATCATCCTGCTCAAAAGGGCTATCCAAAATAGAAGAAAGCAATTCAAGAAGAGCAGGAAACCTCCGCACGCAGCACCAGTGAAACGAAGGAGTAATACCTGTGGAACCATTGTGGATCCCGAATTGGACTGAACAGTCACCTTCGGTGGCACCGACGGAATGGCGCCTGATCTCGACTTTCATCATCATCATGCAGGGCAACGTCATCCTCGACATCGATGGACATATATATCTATATTGGTGTACTGTATGTGTCAATAATTTCAAATTCACACATGTACACGTTATTGTTTTGACATTTATGTACGTACGTATGATTTATATAAGGAAAGAATTTGTGCGTTCATGTGTATCTATGTATATCTAGATGAGTGTAGGTGTAGTTCTAATATTATTTTTATTTCTATTACTTTATTATTTCCAAAGGAAGAATGAAAAGAAAGAGGAAAGGCGAAATGTATAAAAGAGAGAAAGAGGAAAATAGAGAGAGGAGAGATTATAAAAACCATGTCATGATGACATCATGCAAGAATGCTCGTGTGTGTGCATATATGTATGTATAGTATAACCACACCTAAAAGAGAATGGAAACGAATCAATAGAATGAAGATGAAGAATAGAAGAATAAAGAGAGGGAGAGATAGGAAAGAGGTGGGGAACACTCAAGAAGGAGTGGGTAGAGATGTAGGAGGAGTAATGGTGAGAAGGGCGTGTAATAGAGTAGGAAAGAAGGAGAGTAAATAAAAAAATTATATAAAACACTGGAAAAATTGAAATAGAAGAGAAGAAAATGGAAGAGAGATAAAGGAAAAATTGAAAGGCGGGGGTGAGTCTGGTAATAGCGCGATGATGTCAGAATATTAAGATGCTTTCGAGTAGAGGGATTGTAGGGTAGAAATGGAAAACGGGCATAGGTTATATCGACTAGGGGATATTATAAACATTATTACACTCGTGTGTGAATTAGGATCATTTTAGTATGTCTACTTCAGTAAAGTTCTGTGTGATTAACCATGAAATAATGTGCAAAAGGGATTAGCGATAAGCCTATTCGTTCAATCCCTCTGGTCACTATTTAAAGACAGCGGATCCGTGAGCCCAATGCGTGTACGTACGCACATACAATTAATGTGCTTACGTAGTCGCCGTGGCTCTGACAAAAAAACAAATAAGATAGAAAGAACGATCTGAATGGGTGACAACACTCAGATGTTCACACTTCTTCTACTCTCAAACACTCACAAAATCTACCCTATATCACTGATACACCTGCTTTCCACTCTAGATTATCCCTTTCTCACCGCTTTCCTTACATTTTATATCACGCTTTGATCCATTTAAGCGTTCACAGCAAAATAGCCCATAGTCAGATAGGTCCATATTCCTTTATAGTTTTAGAATCAAACACTTCTCTCGGCATTGTATTACTTATTAGGCGAAAATCAATCCTATTTTTACATCTACCTCTCTTCTTTCCCTAACCCATGCCTAATTATGTCCATATTTGTCCTTCAAGAGCAAGTTTACCTCACACACGTTTCTCTCAGCAGAGGAACCCACTATACTTTATTGATTCTTATTATCGCCAGGTATTGCAAAGGCCCTTGTTATTCAGTCTTACCTTTTTACCTATTACTTTATTCATTGTCTATTGTTTTTTTATGATGAGGTCAACCGATGGTCATCGCCAAGATTCCTAGAGTTAGTTCTCATTTTTGTTTTTATGATGAGGTCAACCGATGGTCATCGCCAAGATTCCTAAAATTAGTTATCATTTTTGTTTTTTATGATGAGGTCAACCGATGGTCATCGCCAAGATTCTTAAAGTAAGTGCTCATTTTTGTTTTATGATGAGGTCAACCGATGGTCATCGCCAAGATTCCTAAAGTTAGTGCTCATTTTTGTTTTTTATGATGAGGTCAACCGATGGTCATCACCAAGATTCCTAAAGTTAGTTATCATTTTGTTTTTATGATGAGGTCAACCGATGGTCATCGCCAAGATTCTTAAAGTTATTGCTCATTGTTGTTTTTTTATGATGAGTCAACCGATGGTCATCGCCAAGATTCCTAAAGTTAGTGCTCATTTTTGTTTTTTATGATGAGGTCAACCGATGGTCATCACCAAGATTCCTAAAGTTGGTTATCATTTTTGTTTTTATGATGAGGTCAACCGATGGTCATCGCCAAGATTCTTAAAGTTATTGCTCATTTTTGTTTTTTTATGATGAGGTCAACCGATGGTCATCGCCAAGATTCCTAAAGTTAGTGCTCATTTTTGTTTTTATATGATGAGGTCAACCGATGGTCATCACCAAGATTCCTAAAGTTAGTTATCATTTTGTTTTTATGATGAGGTCAACCGATGGTCATCGCTAAGATTCTTAAAGTTATCGCTCATTTTCGTTTTTTTTATGATGAGGTCAACCGATGGTCATCGCCAAGATTCCTAAGTTAGAGCTCATTTTTGTTTTTTATGATGAGGTCAACCGATGGTCATCACCAAGTTCCTAAAGTTAATGCTCATTTTTGTTTTTTTATGATGAGGTGACCGATGGTCATCGCTAAGATTCCTAAAGTTAGTACTCATTTTTGTTTTTTATGATGAGGTCAACTGATTGTCATCGCTAAGATTTCTAAAGTTAGTTCTCATTTTTGTTTTTTTATGATGAGATCAACCGATGGTCATCGCCAAGATTCCTAAAGTTAGTTATCATTTTGTTTTTATGATATGGTCAACCGATGGTCATCGCCAAGATTCCTAAAGTTAATGCTCATTTTTGTTTTTTTATGATGAGATCAACCGATGGTCATCGTCAAGATTCCTAAAGTAAGTTATCATTTTGTTTTTATGATGAGGTCAACAGATGGTCATCGCTAAGATTCTTAAAGTTATTGCTCATTTTTGTTTTTTATGATGAGGTCAACCGATGGTCATCGCTAAGATTCCTAAAGTTAGTGCTCATTTTTTTTTTTATGATGAGGTCAACCGATAGTCATCGCCAAGATTCCTAAAGTTAGTTATCATTTTGTTTTTATGATGAGGTCAACCGATGGTCATCGCCAAGATTCCTAAAGTTAATGCTCATTTTTGTTTTTTTATGATGAGGTCAACCGATGGTCATCGCTAAGATTCCTAAAGTTAGTCCTCATTTTTGTTTTTTTATGATGAGATCAACCGATGGTCATCGCCAAGATTCCTAAAGTTAGTTATCATTTTGTTTTTATGATGAGGTCAACCGATGGTCATCGCCAAGATTCCTAAAGTTAATGCTCATTTTTTTATGATGAGGTCAACCGATGGTCATCGCTAAGATTTCTAAAGTTAGTGCTCATTTTTGTTTTTTTATGATGAGATCAACCGATGGTCATCGCCAAGATTCCTAAAGTTAGTGCTCATTTTTGTTTTTTTTATGATGAGATCAACCGATGGTCATCGCCAAGATTCCTAAAGTTAATGCTCATTTTTGTTTTTTTTATGATGAGGTCAACCGATGGTCATCGCTAAGATTCCTAAAGTTAGTGCTCATTTTTGTTTTTTTTTATGATGAGGTCAACCGATGTTCATCGCCAAGATTCCTAAAGTTAATGCTCATTTTTGTTTTTTTATGATGAGTTCAACCGATGGTCATCGCTAAGATTCCTAAAGTTAGTGCTCATTTTTGTTTTTTTTATGATAAAATCAACCGATGGTCATCGCCAAGATTCCTAAAGTTAGTGCTCATTTTTTTTTATGATGAGATCAACCGATGGTCATCGTCAAGATTCCTAAAGTTAATGCTAATTTTTGTTTTTTTTATGATGAGGTCAACCGATGGTCATCGCTAAGATTCCTAAGGTTAGTGCTCATTTTTATTTTTTTATGATGAGATCAACCGATGGTCATCGCCAAGATTCCTAAAGTTAGTGCTCATTTTTGTTTTTTTTTTATGATGAGATCAACCGATGGTCATCGCCAAGATTCCTAAAGTTAGTGCTCATTTTTGTTTTTTTATGATGAGATCAACCGATGGTAATTGCCAAGATTCATAAAGTTAGTTATCATTTTTGTTTCTTTTATGATGAGGTCAACTGATGGTCATCGCTAAGATTCCTAAAGTTAATGCTCATTTTTTTTTTTTTTATGATGAGGTCAACCGATGGTCATCGCTAAGATTCCTAAAGTTAGTGCTCCTTTTTTATGATGAGATTAACCGATGGTCATCGCTAAGATTCCTAAAGTTAGTGCTCATTTTTTGTGTTTTTATGATGAGGTCAACCGATGGTCATCGCCAAGATTCCTAAAGTTAATGCTCATTTTTTTATGATGAGGTCAACCGAAGGTCATCGCTAAGATTCCTAAAGTTAGTGCTCATTTTTGTTTTTTTATGATGAGATCAACCGATGGTCATCGCCAAGATTCCTAAAATTAGTGATCATTTTTTTTTTTATGATGAGGTCAACCGATGGTCATCGCCAAGATTCCTAAAGTTAATGCTCATTTTTTTTTTATGATGAGGTCAACCGATGGTCATCGCTAAGATTCCTAAAGTTAGTGCTCCTTTTTTATGATGAGATTAACCGATGGTCATCGCCAAGATTCCTAAAGTTAGTGCTCATTTTTGTATTTTATGATGAGGTCAACCGATGGTCATCACCAAGATTCCTAAAGTTAGTTATCATTTTTGTTTTTATGATGAGGTCAACCGATGGTCATCGCCAAGATTCCTAAAGTTAGTGCTCATTTTTGTTTTTTTATGATGAGGTCAACCGATGGTCATCGCCAAGATTCCTAAAGTTAATGCTCATTTTTGTTTCTTTTATGATGAGGTCAACCGATGGTCATCGCTAAGATTCCTAAAGTTAGTGGTCATTTTTGTTTTTTTATGATGAGATCAACCGATGGTCATCGCCAAGATTCCTAAAGTTAGTGCTCATTTTTGTTTTTTTATGATGAGATCAACCGATGGTCATCGCCAAGATTCCTAAAGTTAGTTATCATTTTTGTTTTTATGATGAGGTCAACCGATGGTCATCGCCAAAATTCCTAAAGTTAGTGCTCATTTTTGTTTTTTATGATCAGGTCAACCGATGGTCATCGCCAAGATTCCTAAAGTTAATGCTCATTTTTGTTTCTTTTATGATCAGGTCAACCGATGGTCATCGCTAAGATTCCTAAAGTTAGTGCTCATTTTTGTTTTTTATGATGAGGTCAACCGATGGTCATCGCCAAGATTCCTAAAGTTAATGCTCATTTTTGTTTCTTTTATTATGAGGTCAACCGATTGGCATCGCTAAGATTCCTAAAGTTAGTGCTCATTTTTGTTTTTTTATGATGAGATCAACCGATGGTCATCGCCAAGATTCCTAAAGTTAGTGCTCATTTTTGTTTTTTTTTATGATGAGATCAACCGATGGTAATCGCTAAGATTCCTAAAGTTAGTTATCATTTTTGTTTCTTTTATGATGAGATCAACCGATGGTAATCGCCAAGATTCCTAAAGTTAGTGCTCATTTTTGTTTTTTTTATGATGAGATCAACCGATGGTCATCGCTAATATTCCTAAAGTTAATGCTCATTTTTGTTTTTTTATGATGAGGTCAACCGATGGTCATCGCTAAGATTCCTAAAGTTAGTGCTCATTTTTGTTTTTCTGATGAGGTCAACCGATGGTCATCGCCAAGATTCCTAAAGTTAGTGCTCATTTTTGTTTTTTTATGATGAGATCAACCGATGGTAATCGCCAAGATTCCTAAAGTTAGTTATCATTTTTGTTTCTTTTATGATGAGATCAACCGATGGTAATCGCCAAGATTCCTAAAGTTAGTGCTCATTTTTGTTTTTTTTTATGATGAGATCAACCGATGGTCATCGCTAAGATTCCTAAAGTTAATGCTCATTTTTGTTTTTTTTATGATGAGGTCAACCGATGGTCATCGCTAAGATTCCTAAAGTTAGTGCTCATTTTTGTTTTTCTGATGAGGTCAACCGATGGTCATCGCCAAGATTCCTTAAGTTAGTGCTCATTTTTGTTTTTTTATGATGAGATCAACCGATGGTCATCGCCAAGATTCCTAAAGTTAGTGCTCATTTTTGTTTTTTTTATGATGAGATCAACCGATGGTCATCGCTAAGATTCCTAAAGTTAGTGCTCATTTTTGTTTTTTTTTATGATGAGATCAACCGATGGTCATCGCCAAGATTCCTAAAGTTAATGCTCATTTTTTTTATGATGAGGTCAACCGATGGTCATCGCTAAGATTCCTAAAGTTAGTGCTCATTTTTTGTGTTTTTATGATGAGGTCAACCGATGGTCATCGCCAAGATTCCTAAAGTTAATGCTCATTTTTGTTTTTTTTATGATGAGGTCAACCGAAGGTCATCGCTAAGATTCCTAAAGTTAGTGCTCATTTTTGTTTTTTTATGATGAGATCAACCGATGGTCATCGCCAAGATTCCTAAAATTAGTGATCATTTTTGTTTTGTTTTTATGATGAGGTCAACCGATGGTCATCGCTAAGATTCTTAAAGTTATTGCTCATTTTCGTTTTTTTTATGATGAGGTCAACCGATGGTCATCGCCAAGATTCCTAAGTTAGAGCTCATTTTTGTTTTTTATGATGAGGTCAACCGATGGTCATCACCAAGATTCCTAAAGTTAGTTATCATTTTTGTTTTTATGATGAGGTCAACCGATGGTCATCGCCAAGATTCCTAAAGTTAGTGCTCATTTTTGTTTTTTTATGATGAGGTCAACCGATGGTCATCGCCAAGATTCCTAAAGTTAATGCTCATTTTTGTTTCTTTTATGATGAGGTCAACCGATGGTCATCGCTAAGATTCCTAAAGTTAGTGCTCATTTTTGTTTTTTTATGATGAGATCAACCGATGGTCATCGCCAAGATTCCTAAAGTTAGTGCTCATTTTTGTTTTTTTATGATGAGATCAACCGATGGTCATCGCCAAGATTCCTAAAGTTAGTTATCATTTTTGTTTTTATGATGAGGTCAACCGATGGTCATCGCCAAGATTCCTAAAGTTAGTGCTCATTTTTGTTTTTTATGATGAGGTCAACCGATGGTCATCGCCAAGATTCCTAAAGTTAATGCTCATTTTTGTTTCTTTTATGATGAGGTCAACCGATAGTCATCGCTAAGATTCCTAAAGTTAGTGCTCATTTTTGTTTTTTTATGATGAGGTCAACCGATGGTCATCGCCAAGATTCCTAAAGTTAATGCTCATTTTTGTTTCTTTTATTATGAGATCAACCGATTGGCATCGCTAAGATTCCTAAAGTTAGTGCTCATTTTTGTTTTTTTATGATGAGATCAACCGATGGTCATCGCCAAGATTCCTAAAGTTAATGCTCATTTTTTTTTATGATGAGGTCAACCGATGGTCATCGCCAAGATTCCTAAAGTTAGTGCTCAATTTTTTTTAGGATGAGGTCTAATGGAGTAGTTAGATTTTTTCAGAATTTTGATAATTATATTTTATATACAATTCTGCATAATTGTATTATCTATACAATAGCTTCAGGTTTTCTCTCAGTGATTACAATTTTCATTTCATTCTATGCCACGGTTTTGGGAGGTGGTTGAAGGAAAGGTATAGAATAAAATTCACCCTAAAGAATTATAAAGCGAGGGGGAAAGTGCATTGTGTGGCGGCGAGACGAGGGATGCTTTTAAAACACCGTCGAGGGGATATTTGGTCTATTTTCATCATGCTTTATTTAGCGTCTGTCTTGGGGCCAACGATTCGATTTATTGCTGCATCACTTGTCTTACCTCAGCATACATGTCATATATTACTCTTCAAGAGATTAGGCATGTTTGGAGGAAGATGCGTTGGGATGAATGTGTTTCCCGTATTTCATCTACAATTCCGAATGTTTTGTTAGTTCGATCTACCACAATTAAAAAAAAAATAGCTGAGGAGGCGAGGCATCATTGCTTGAAAGAATTTTGGGTGAAGGCTTATAAAGAAAGCGATGTAATTGCGGAAGTGACGGTGTATCTAAATTACATACCCAGACAAGCCAGAAAGGCCTAGCTGTGATGACGTTTGGTCTGCCAGGAGGGTATAGTTTTGCTGAACTCGCTTCTGTTCATTAATGAAGGTACTCACCCTTCTGGGAGGTCAGTTTGATTGACTTCAAGTTCCCTATACGTAGATACAGAGGTCTCGATCCGAAGAAATCTGATGATTATATGTTGGTGTGACGATACCTTGTGGCAACCCATAATTAATAAACCATAAATAAAATAAAAACATTTCTGAATGAAACATTTCTTGGTGTACCGGAAAGTCCAACACAAGTGAGATTATTGATAAATTTTATTGAATAAGGGTTCATTAGACACTGCAAAAGGGTGGTATTGGGTAAAGTCCCACTATTCAGCTTCCTATTTGGTTATGGTTTGTGGTTTTGGTGCCCACACATAATGAGGTGAAAGAGGACGAAAACCATCGTAATGACTGAAACAGGGGGTGGTGGTATAGGATGGACTTTGAGAAAAAGGACGAAACAAAGTACTGGCTGCGATATAGAGTGGAGTGGGACGAGGTTCTTTACTACTGACGTTTCGCTACTCTTGGTTTCTCTTATTATCCCTCTCCATATATATATATATATATATATATATATATATATATATATATATATATATATATATATATATATATATATATATATATATAGGTTTATTGTACGTTCTCCGATATTTTTTTCCCCAATTTTGCTATTAGTGCAGTTTCTTATGTTGATTCCAAATATGTATTTGTTATTTAGATTATTATAAGTTAACAAGAAGATCGAAGAACGTGCACCAAATCAAAAAGATACCAAATCCAAAAGATCCCAAATCCATTGTAGAATAATGTTTCAAGTTGATTGCAAACATTGGTTCAAAAAAGCTGTTGTCCTTGAATTCGCATGACGAATAGAATTCGAAAATACAAACCTATTTAAAAGTTGTTTAAAAAAAATATATATAAATATTATTTTTATCATAAATCATATATCCTAACCTAACCTAGCTGTATTTTAAATTAATAATTTCTACCAAAAAAAAATACATATTTGGAACCAGCGTAAGAAAGAGCATTAGTGGTAAAATTTACAAAAAGATCGGAGAAGGTGCACTAAACTAGAAAATATCCATTATGCCGTATATTTACGGGCTTCAAAAACCTACCCGTTCTATCTCAATTTTTGTTTCTCACTTCTGTTTGTAGGTTTAACCTTACGTCACAGATTTTGGGCGTGGCTTCCGACCTGGCGCCAATGGGATTTCTTAAGATAAATGTCGGTTTCATAATAACTTTGTAATTAGCCCTGTAAACGGTTGTGTATAACATTTCCGCCTCCAATTATTCGGGGCAGTGGTTGGAGATTTTATTAAGGTGTACTTTAATTTCAACTCATAAAAAAATAGATCATTTGTGGTCAACTTTCAGTATAAGAAATAGCTCGTTTAGGAAGTTAGGGCAGTTCTTGTCTAAACTGAGACACCCACTGAGAGAAAACGTGGTGCTGTGATGGTCGGATTGCACAATGCACCAAAACACTAAGCAGTCCCATTCGAAGAAGAATTCCGTTGCGCCGACTGCCTCCTCACCTTGACTGTGTACCCCATCTTCCCACTGAGGGTCTCGGGCGCCACCGCGGGTCATTGGAGCCACAGCACAGACTTACAAGGCCAGGAAGTAGCGCGCTAACAGAAGTATGGTGCGCGTTCCGGTGAAAGTTGGCCGGAGAGAGTGGTTTAATAGGATGGAGTTTGATATAAGTATATGCTGTGCTCCTTTAGCATGTGCGGTGTTTTAAGTATCTAAGGATTTGTCTTTAATAATATTATTACGAATGGGTCATATTGTGACAAAATAAATAAATGGAGAGAAAAAGTCTTAGTTAAGATTAGAATGTTGGCGGCTAATAAGGATTTAAGTATGGAATGTGCGCCAGGAAGCTGCATGAGAATATGCTGATGCCTTTACTTTATGGGAGCCAAATCTCACATAAAAGAAACTCTAAACAACACATAACAATGTACAGAATAATCACAGGATGTACACTAAGCACACCTACCCCACACTTACATGGTGGGAAAAATACCAATTAAAATGCACCTAGACATGATTGGATCCCAATACTTCAGCAGAGCACTGACCTCTCCCAATACCAAATACCCCAACTGACAGCTAATCCTCCACCGACCAGACCCAAGAGCAAGATTAGCGAAATCGTCAATTTAAGAGGGATGGTGGCTGAAAGAATGGTAGAGTGAGAAACGATTGGCTAAGATTTGAAGAGAACATATGAAGATGTGTGTGTGTGTGTGTGTGTATATTCGGCAAAAGTTTATAAGAGCCCATTAAAGATGGAATTATTATATTAATGAGTGTGTAAGAGGAAAGAGCTGACAGGGACAAGTACCCTGGACTAAACTCTAATTAACTGAGATGCTGAAGTAAATAGCATCCCAAATAATACTAGCATACTTTTGTTAGTGAATTTGGAAGGCTTTTCCTTCACAACGAAACCTGCCATAGTGTCACGCGTATTGTGTTTTTTTTTTTATTCTAAAGGAGCTCACCTGTAGATTGCCATCAAGTGCAGGCATAGCCAACGAATTTACTCACTAGCCTATTATTAAGTGATGTTACCAGTTATATAAAAAAAGGAAAAAAACACGAAAGAAGAAAGAAAGAACGGCAAACCAATAAACCCCAAACCTCCCCCCAAAAAACAAAAACAATTGAAACTACCAAAGAAGAAAAAAATGCACGATCAGGCGCCAAAGGCAGCTCCGTCTACTACAGCGGCAACTATGTACATGTACCCAACACCCAAGAAGCTAATGCTATGAGGAGGCCCGCCTCACACGCGGAAGCGGTGAAAATGGCAAATAATGAGTCGAAATCTTGCCGGGAAAAGGATGTAAGGTAAGCGGGACAATAATGGCGACAGACAAGAGATGGAAGATGATGATCAGTTCGAAATTTAAAGAAATGGGGGTTTTAACGGGTAAAGAATGGCGACTAGCCAGGGGCGTCAAGTGAGAGCGACAGCTCGAATTCTTGCCGTTGCATTCTGCCTGCCGAGAAGAAGCAGACTACAACGACACTGCTGTGGAGAGAGCACGGCCAAAAAAGTAAGACGGTGTAGTATATGGTAGTGATATCGGCTGAGATATTATGACATTAACTCGATCAATATTAACTTAAAAAAGCTAACACATGTTTCTTCCCCAATTCTCCTAAACCGCTAAATTTAACCAAAATTTGAAACTAAATATTTGGTCCTTGGGGAAAAGTTTAATATCCTACATTCAAAAATCTGTTTTGTCTCTCTCAAAAAGGCAATTTCGCAAATATTCACTATGCCCCTTTCCTCACTTCTGCAGGAACTCGTGTGTGGTATGACATTTTACTCTCAAAGCATTATTGTCGTCTCAGTGGTTCTCCTCCCCAGATAAGTGGCTCCAAGGCCCCTTGTTTTGCAAATAATTTGCAAGCATACTTAACATACATAGTCATACGTAGCGGAGAAGTAAATTAAATGCAAACCAGTTTTAGTTTTAGAATTAAAATCACCATAATCCTTTAATTTTCAGATCGATCCAATCGCTTTTGTATGATCATGTGACTGGACGAAGCTTTGGAAATATTGATCAGACTTACGAGTCTAGAATAACATAATTTTCCATCTCAATTACGCCTTAGTTAGATTATATATGCACTTCGCTGTCTTTCGCGAAAATCTCTACGATTACTTCAATTAAAAATGGAAGTAAAAATTAGGAAGCGAAAAAACCCTCTGGATTTCTCTTTACTGGTCATATTTTTGCTCATCGCTTTTCACAGCAAGTCTGAAGGATCAGAAGCATGGAGAAACATGACTCAGGTTTGTTTATTACGTTTTTATGTTCCCTATAGCTAGACAGTCTCTAATAGTCAATGGATAATATCTCTTTTTGTTCTGTTGATGACTATTAGCGTTAAGTTCAGTGTGACTGTAGGAGAAACGTCAATCAGACGTTTTACGACATCTTCAGTTATAGGAATGAATTCAGAGGCCAAAGAACAAAAGATCTCCCGATGCATATGTATGACAAATCAAACCGCTTTTACAATTAGTCGAAAAGAAGCACTATATTTTAACTTGATTTATATTAATGATGAAAATTGGTTGCTATGTTAATAACAATAATTATTCCTTTCGAAATTTATTCCATTTTCTTTATTCTCATTGTTTCAGTCAGACACATCAAACATGACAAGAATTTTGGTGGACTCTAATGCCTCCTTTGCGCATCCAAGAGTGACCACACGTTCGAATTCTAAACCTTCCTTTGGGAGGGGTGATCCCCCCTTGCCATCAACATCACGATATTCCATCGATACGGCCATCACGTACACGGATAACAACAGCAACGATACCATCTTTTCCATCGTATACGATGCCAAGAAGAGAAATAACTTTATCAACAGAGGCATCAGTTATAGTACCAACGAAAGTGTACTTTTGTACAGTGACCACAACGATACCAGGAAATTAGTCGAGGAAGACTCTTCCTCTGAACTTTGGAAGAACATATCCATCGATATCGCCCCGACGGCCATAGTACGCCGCCAAAGTAGCTCCGAACTCGAACCAGCGAAGACAAAAAAAAGGGCAAAATTAAGGAACAAAGACAGGCGAAAACAAAGAAAAGGCAAAAAATCTAGAGGCAAATTTAACAAGAATAATAATAAGAATGTAAAATATACTCACCCTTCTAAAACAGTTCCCACCTCTTCCAAAATTCGCCTTCCCTCTTCCGTAATTCCGGTTCATTACGTTCTTCGTCTGCGTTCTCAGTTCGATAAGGATTTTCTGGTACAGGGTTCGGTGGAGATCGAGGTGGAAGTGCGAGCAGCCACGCCTCGAATCAAGTTACATTCCAGTAAAATTTCGATCAACAAGACAACGGTGAAGGTACGCAAGTCTCATGCTCCGTTGCCTATGCCAACTCTGTTGGAATTGGCGAAGTTTATGAAAGCAGTCTTTGGTCCAATGAATCATTTTTTCTCCTTCATTTGCATATCTTCATCTTTTCTCCTCTATATTATCCTTCCTTTATCTCTTCAGATAGTATTAATATAAAATGCACAAAATTAACCTATTCATTCTCTTTGTGTATATATTTACATAATCATTATTTGAAACGAAAAGCATGATCTTCCTACTTCAATGGTCACCCCATACAAGTTATCTCCAAAGGTATTCGCGGGTCGGAGTTCTGCTTAAAGTTGCCTTTTTTCCTTATAGGTAAGTCTTTTCAAAACGCACAAAATGATTCCTGTGAAGAACGTCAAATTTAACCAGAGAAGGCAATTCATGATGGTGAAACTGAGGCGCAAACTGAGGCCAGGTCGTGTATACGTTCTCAGTATGAAGTTTTCCTATCATCTCAACGAAGAGGCCAAGGGATTCTACAAAGCCTCGTATATCGATCAATCAGGGAACACCTCGTAAGTAACCTTTTTACTTCTAAATTTGTGTCAACTTATACTCTTTTCGAGTTAATGTAATTCAAAGTACGTAACTCAACATGTTTAAAAATAAATTGGTTAAAGACCCATTTAATTATTAAAGAACTCGAAATAAAACTATAGCATCAACGTGCTATGTTTGCTTTGTTTTTTTACTCTAATGATAATCTAAAGACTTCGTTACTTTACCTTCCCCAATTTCTCTCCGACTAACCAGAGAGCGAACTTAAAGTTCTTTGCTCGATTTGACTCAATAATTCTAGAATTATTATACAGGATGTCCCTAAGGTCTGGACACTGGCAAAATGCATATTTTCAATTAAAAAATTGGAACGATATTTTATTTATTCGAACTACATTTTATTTAATTGAAATATTAATAAATAAAATTTTCATTATGATTTAGACCATTTGTGATTTAAAGTTTGATGCGCTTTGTGAGATTCATTCGATGAACCCGATGCATTAACACTAAATTGCCGTCCATTTGAGTACATTCATTTATAATGCGTTCCTTCAGGTGTCTCGTATCTTCATTTTTCATTGAGTTCAACTTCTCCTTTACCTTTAAAAGAAGTCAAATAGGGTAAGGTATAGTGAAAGAGGAGACCATTGAGTACACTTTCTTCTTTAGCATACCCTCGAAGAAGAAGTCAAGGGGGGTAAGGTCTGGTGAACGAAAGGACCATTGTGATATTTCCTGTGTTTAAAGTATAGTGATACCTTGTATTATGGGTCATAGGAGAATGCTAATTTTACCAACCATTGACAGCTTATTTGGAAGGCGGATGATCAACACAAACTATAGGTGAACGCCGCTATGACTCGTTATTAAGGAGTTACAAGGAAAAGAAGTATTTCAAAGGCCTTGCGGCCCATGCCGAGGAGGCACTCCTTAGAAAATGAAACTTAGCTCTCCTGTGCTAATCGAAATTCAACTTTTCCTACTGGCACGCACTACAAAATTGCTATCACCACCTTATGTTCTAAAATATGCTGTCGAGTCGACTTTTAAACTGTTCGATACTACTACTGTTGACAACTATCGCTGGTAGTCTATTCCAGGTGTCGCAGATGTCGTACGTGAAGGACTTGCCAACTGGAAGCGTATTAAGTCTGGGCAACTCCACCTTCTACCCGTGATTTCGAGTCACATTCCGGTTGAGGAATGAGGTTCACCACTCCTTCATCTATATCGTTGATGTAGATGATTAATAACATAAGGCCCAAACACGGAGCCCTGAGGGACTCCGCTCGTTACCGACAACCACTGAGAGGCATGGCTGCCGATAGTAACCTTTGGAGAGCATGACTCTGGCACTAAAATTGCACCAACAATGTGCCTCTCAGGAATAGAAAGAATTGTGACAAATGTCCTCGCGGATATGCATATATTTATTTGTAAACCAGTCAAGGAAGTAAGCAGGAAGCCGAGAATTCAGATAACAGTAAAATTTGGTCACAGTGTAATAAAAACAAACATTTCTCGTCTGGGAATGGAATTAAGACGAGAAAGCTGTCTACGTGTCAGGAATGATAAAATTATATCGAGAAAGTGTAAATTTGTAGGCACCATGAATCGATGACCTTCAGGGCTCATTAGATAAGGAATATCCTGCTCAGTGGATAGAGCTAAAAACACTGTGATCCAATAGGCCACGCCTCCTATACTATTTATAGAAGAAAAATGAAGAATTCGAGAGAAGGAGATTAATTCATACTTGAGTAGACAGTTACATCAGATAGACGATCGATAGTAAATAACTAATTACAGTTCGTTTAGCATAACGAAGCCCCTGTTGTACCCGCCTAAGTCTTGTTCTCGTAACACTCGCTTTCCTGACCGGTAGTGAAATTTTCCCTGACCGTAATTGTGTAAACGCGAGCCTCCCTTTTGCTTTGATTGTTTTGTTTGTTGGTATTAAACATTTATTTTTTTACGTGATTCCTCTCAGTCCTTTCTCGATCACAAGCCTTCGGTAAGCATAGACAAGCCGGAATATTATTTGAGTATCTTTGGAGTCAGATACAAGATTAACGCCACCTATTACCTCACTCGTGGGACTTAAGGGACCTCTACAAAATATTCGCGTCATTTTAATCTTCAAAGGGGTGACGTCCTTCTACTCCCATAAACTGTGTTTTGTCATTCCCCCATAAACTGATAACGGTTACCTTTACGTCCTGCCATAAAGTGGTGACTTGAGCTCCCCCTATAACCTTCTGTCGCCTGTCCGACAGCCAACTTTCTAAGTAGTCTGCGACCTTTCCTCTAATTTCCAAGGCACGTACTTTCACCACCAGTCGACGGTGGGAGTCTTTATCGAAAGCTTTTTGGAAATTTAAATAAAGTATGTCCATTGCTCAACTTCTGTCAAACTCGCTCATCATCCCGTGAAAGAATTCCAACAAGTTCGTAAAGACCGAGCGCTTTCTTCGGAAACCGTGCTGGGTGGTGTCCCTCAACAGGTTGTGAGAATCTAAGTGATCCATTATTCTACCCACTATGATGCCTTCCACTAATTTACCCACTATTGATGTGAGATTTATCTGTCGGTAGTTTTCAGCGGTGCCACGGTCCCCTGGTAATGGCGCTGATTCCTTTTCTTAACCACTATCATGCCTGCTTATTTGAACTCTAGGTATTTTTTGATCCGTTTTTTTTCAATTACTAAGCTACTACGGTTTATCGTTGGATCCGAGCCAGGCCTCTCCAGTAAATATGTGAAAGATGAGTCAGACTCAACCTAATTTATGTCTCCATCAGCAATTAACCTAACCCGATGTAGGTTAACTTCACTCTCATCGTAAAAGGGTTTCCATTTTGCTAGGCAGAAACTCTCTAGTATGCACTGATTACCTTAGTGAATTAGTATTTTATCACTGTCATCGCATCAACACACTGAGAAGGGAATAAAAAAGTGTTATGAAAATTACTTGGATTTCTCTATGGTATCATATTTTCGATTAAATATAAAATATTCGAATAATATGAAAATTATTTGTTTATGTGACAAAAATTCCAATAAGGTTACTCATTAAACTACCCTAGCACAAATAGTTGTAAAATAAAAACTGAAAAAAAATGGTTTCAAGGATCGTTTGAAAAACTATTTTCTAGTTAATTAGCTGTCTACTAAATACGAAGAGAAAAACATGCACCTTTGATTCTTACATAATATTAGTCTCTTTTTAAATTAAACTGCATAGATGCAGCTATAGAATGCTTTTAAAATAACAATGTTTGCAGCTTCGATATTGCATAGGGCACGCCTGAAGAATACTTTCATCCATACCAAACAAGTATCAATTCTAAATAGACCAATCTAACAGACCTAAAGAGAACTGTGTTAATAGGCTATTTTAGCAGTCCCTCTTGCCATCACAAAACATGAAACATTTTTACTCACCCGTGGGAAGACGCTATATATATATATATATATATATATATATATATATATATATATATATATATATATATATATATATATATATATATATTAAATTAAACTGTAATGATACATCTATGTAATGCGGTTAAAATAGCAAAGGTTTGGTCTCTTATTTGGCTAAAATACCCCATTGAAATTTCTTTATAGGGCTATAAGGCATGGCTTCGCCACTCTCCTTCCACGGGTGAGCTTTCACTTCACTGCGCTCGCTACGAGCCATTCGGGCTGTCGATCTCCGGCCTCTTTGGCCTTTCAAACCACTTTTTTCCATCCCCTTTTATAATGGTTTCAATTATTTGTTTAAAGACCCGCTTGATCTGCCTAAAGAAGAAAGAAAAAATTCAAAGGATTTATATTTATGTACTTCCTATAGCATAACTGGTATTATAAAGTATTTAAAAAATAAAATTTTGGAACTGAATAAAATAACGGAAATAAGAATAAGCTTTTCTAGTTGTATTTTTTTGCGTAAATCACGAATATAACATCCCGTCTCTTTCTGCGACTCTCCAGTTTCTCGTAAATTACCATCTTACGTAAAATACACTGATGGTTCCGTAAGGATTGAATGCAAACAGGATTGGGCCGAAACTGACAACTCTAAAAGTTATCAACGGATTTTGATCTAATTTTATTGGAGTGTTCCTAAGGTATTTGTCAACCTAACCTATGAAATTTATGGAAGTATACGCAATATTTGGTTTTATACTGTTTATATTATTTTTCACATACTACAGTGTTTATATTTAGAGGAGACAGAGCTAAAATGCCTGGAAAATGCAAAATTCCCCAGACAGTTCATCTTATATGTGTGGTGAATCAGTTACATTAAGACAATGCAAGAGACAGTCGACTAAATATGTGAAGAAACTTTATGAGCTGTACTTTGGATGCAAAGTGAGTGACTAGGGCAAACGCTAGGCACCTCACATATTTTGTGTCAGGTCTACAAGTCCACCATATGTGGCACAGCTCGAATCTGACAAGAAACCACACCTCATCACCCAACCGGAACTCAATGATCAAGTTCGTGATCTAACACTTACTAAGCAACAGAGTGAACTCCCTGCCTCACGTCTGCAACAATGGAACCTGTTGGATGAACATGCTCGAATTACTGTGTTTAAGAAACGTTCTGGAGCTTTACAGAAATTCTTCACTTTTGAAAATAACTTGACTTATTGTAATTTTAATGATATCAAATGCATATTTAATGCTCTTGTGCTGACCTATGAACCAAATGAGTGGAGGTTATTCAGAGATGCATCCCTTTACAGCATAAAAGCGGTTCTGTTGCCCATTGGGAACCTTATCCTTCAGTTCTAATTGCTCACTCACTCATTTTAAGAGAGACATATGGCAACCTTGCTTTTATTCTAGACTGCATAAGTTACAAAGAGCATGAGTGGTTAATTTGTGCCGACTTGAAAATAGTAGCCCTACTTAATAGGCTACAAACCTGATACACAAAGTTTATGTGCCTCCTTTGTAAGTGGGACAGTAGGGCCAGATCAGAACATTATGTACGCTCAGAATGGTCACCTCGGGAAACTATGACGCCTGGATGCCATAATGTAATTCATGAGCCACTAGTTAAGAAGGAGAAAATCATTGTGCCACCACTGCATATAAAACTAGGCATAATGAAGCAATTTCCCAATATAACAAGCCATGTGTCCAGTACCTCAAAGCGATCTTTACTAAAATAAGTGATGCCAGGATTAAAGAAGGCATATTCCTATGCCCTCAGATTCGTCAACTTATAGCTGATGAGGACTTCGAGGCGACAATGGATGAAATTGAGCTAGCGGCCTGGAATGCATTCAGAGATGTATGCAAAGGACTTCTGGGAAAGCACCAAGGGGCCCATCGAGAGCGTATAGTTGAGAGCCTAATCAAGTGCTACCAAGATCTCGGAAGCAATATGTCACTGAAGATACACTTTCTTCATTCTCATTTGTCCTTCTTCCCAGAGAATGCAGGAGATGTGAGTGATGAACATGGAGAGAGGTTCCATCAAATAGAGCGTCAATGGAAAACAAGTATAAGGGAAAATGGCGCCCTGCTATACTGGCTGACTTCTGCTGGAACCTGAAGCGTGACACACCTGATATGTCTTACAAACGAAGAAGTAAATACTAAAATGTAGGTTAATACGTTATACTCTTATAATGCTAACAAACATGCTGATTCATTATATATTCATGAATTAATTACAATGTAGACATTTTATCTGACTTTGGGAGCGAAATAGATTTATGGTATCGTGGAAATCGGTATCAATTCCATAATTATTAAATTGGGAATTTTTTGTGATCAAATTCGAATTCAGCACACCCAACTTCATAATAAAATTCACATGAAATCTATCTTCTTTTCTTGACAAGGAAATTTGTTGTACAATAACTGTTGTAATTATTTATTTAAGCACCCCTCTTGATCTCCATAAAAAGAAAGAAAATACATAAATACACTAAAAATAAAAAAAAATCTTCCATATTAATATATATACCAGGCAATGGCTTCGCCACTCCGCCCTACGGGAGGAGCTTGCCCTTCGCTACTAAGATTAAAATTTAAAATCTAAAAAAAGCAGCTATGGTTAAATTTTTATAAATTTTCTGAACTTCGCCAATTATAATAATTTAAAAAAAGAATTCTAAACTAAATTTCCCCCCTTTCAAAATATCACGTTGCTAAAATATAGTTATCGAAGAAGATATATAAAAAATTATTTTCTGAACTTCATCATTTGTAATTTTTATGGTTTTAAAATTCACAAAATTTTGATACTTATATTTATTTCTGAACTTCACCATTTTGTTTTTTGATATTATAAAACAATTATTAGAAATAACTTTGATAAAAAAAAGCATAAGTCATAAGCAAACTAAGATGAAATTATTATTCAAATGCTCTTATAATATAGAGTTATAGAAGATTAGATTGGTCCATTTGATAAAGGCACTTGCTTGGTTTGGATGATGAGCCCTCCACCCCACACCCCCAGGCGTATCTGATAGTGTCAAGGTGCCAAACATTGTTATTCGTTTTTTCTTTTTCTTAAAGGTCCATTCTTTTCAAAGTACGCCACATTTAATTCGTTACAGGGGAGAGAAATTTTACATTTATTCATTTTGAACATTCGATTGGTTCATCAGTTGATATAATGACATATTTTAATTAAAGAAGATTGGACAAAGGGATTCACTTTTTCATTTTATGAAACTTTCCCGAGTTATTCGATATTGTGGGTAGCTCCATCCTCTTGTAACTTCAAGCGGGGCTCAATTTCGAGGTGATGGCGAAGATATAAATCCTTTATACTGACATGAGAAAATGACATCCATCAAGATTCAGTCTAACGACTTTTACCTTGAGAAACGTGTGGAAATTACTCGTACGTAAATGATCTCTTGCCAATAAACGTGGTCGTTTTCCTTTGGACCTTAACGCGTTCAGGCTGTGCTTCCCTTAGGGTCCCTCGTGGTTCAGTAGTACCTTCGCATTTCCTTGAGAAAGATCGCTAGATCGAATCCTGTTTGAGGCTGATTTCTCATTATTCTTAATCTTCGGACCATTGCGTTACGTTGGCAACCATATCCGCATTGGCAGGCCTGAGGAACATATGGTCTATATTTCTGGAATCGATCCATTTCTAAGGACTATGCTCGATAAATTTTATGTTATTATTCAGATAGAATGCTCTTGAATGGTCATAATTCGGCCCAACATAGAGAAGTGCGCTTTGAAACTTGGGCCTATCCATCACTGGAGACTGTGTCATAAGTTTCCTTTTTATAAGTATGCTCAATATCCCTATTTTTACGGTAGATGGCTTGCTGCCACGCAATTCTGGCCGTCGGAAGCGAGAAGAGCCTTTCCCTGCTTCGATGAACCCGGGATGAAAGCAACATTTGATGTCCATCTCGCCCGCTCCGAGAATTCAAGTTCTCTCTCCAATATGCCACTGGTCAGAAGTTACAAAACGTAAGTTTTCATAAGCAAAACGCATTGTTTTCCTTTTTCCACGCGAATTTCGCTATTAGAAATAACTATGTAAACTTTTAACTGAGACAATGAGTAATCATTAGGATTACAAATCTAAATGGGTTAATTACAGTCGATTAATCAAAAGATTTTTATTTCTATTTTTTTCAGAAATCAAATGCGAAAGAAATTTAGAGCTAATTTTTCACTAGGGTTGTTTTGAATAATTATTATATATTTCTATTTTTGATATAACACTATATTTCCGTTGGGAAATAAAAATAACTACTGTGGTGTCAGTCGAATTACGAATTGGTAAGTGTGTGTGCGTGTGTGGAGGAGAACAAAGCATGTGTGGCATAGATAGAACGAAATAAAGTGGTGAAAAGAGAAGTAGGGTAGGAGATTTGCAAAGGGATGCAAGGTGCCTAGTGATCAGGCTTATCTCTTTCATCGTTTTTTTTTATGGATCTTTTTGGTTGTTGTTCTTATTTTTTTTTACGGCGTTCAAGTCCTTTTGTCTTGAAATTTTAATGTTTTTTGTTTACATAATGAGCCTTTGTTGTTGTTTTATGATATAATTATTGTTTATTTTAATACTTAGTGTTTAGGTATTTAATTTATACTGAGGAAGGCGAATAAGAGCAACCATGGTCCAAGCACATGCTTGGAATGGGAGGAGAGGCTGGGCTGGGAACAAGCTCTCATAAAGTCCTTTTGTCTTGAAATTTTAATGTTTTTTGTTTATGTAAGGAACATCTGTTGTTGTTTTATGATATAATTATTGTTTATTTTAATACTTAGTGTTTGGGCATTTAATTTATACTGCGGAAGGCTAATAAGAGCAACCATGGTCCAAGCACATGCTTGGAATGGGAGGAGAGGCTGGGCTGGGAACAAGCTCTTATATAGTAACTGTCAAATTTCCACCTCGATGAAAATTTAAATTAAAGCCGACTTAATGACCTCATGCAGCAGTAAAAGAAGAAACTTGTCCAAAAAAGTAAAGAAAAGAGAAACATTAAAAAATAATATTGATACAATAGTTTAAGAATACACAGAAGAGGAAAATAAGGAAAACAGAAATTTTAAATTCAAAATTTATGGTAACGTAGTAAAAAGGAGTTATGTAGTTTCTAACCTGAATTTCTAGAGCTCATCACGTTGACCAATACGGCTGGAAAGGTAGTTACAGTGTGGTCGCAGCAGATATGAATGTTGTTGTGGTTAATCGCTTGGGAGATTCAGGGAGAATGTCTTTGAGCCTAAATCATGTCTTGTAGGCCTGGCAACGTTACCTTAATTAAGGAGGGGGTGGGGGCGCTTTCTGGGAGACCCTCATGACTGAGGGACCAGGTTAGAGTGGAGGGTGGCTGTTCCATGCTGTGAAAATTTTAGCCTCCCCCCCTACTTGTGCTAGCCCCCCACAACAAGGAAATGGAGGTTCTATTGCAACTTAATCTCACGTGGAATACATCCAAGTAGGGTGGTCCCACTTTACAACTCTATTTGTTCATGCCCTAAGGGGATGGGAGTGGCGGGGGGCTAGAGTTAAAATAACAGCCTGACCTGTATGCATGACAGCATATATGAATCAATTTGAATAATAATTATTTTTAAATCTATCTGGATTAAATGTTATTATTAACACCAGCTTCCTGTCTAGTAGCACGTGCAGGAGAGTACAAAACAGTAGCACGTACAGGAGAGTACAAAATAGAAGAAAATGATGAATTGGGTGTTTACTGATGGACTCCGACAAACTGATTATAATCGCTAAAGCCAAAGATCACTTTTTAAAGTACCAAAAACTTAATAAGGAATAAATTCCTGCTTATAAAATTCATATGATATTTCGCCGCAGATGACCAAACAGGTGAACAATATTCAAGCCACGAAATAATAAAAACAATTCATCAAAATCTACGCCTTAAAGTTTTGAAACATTTCCACCAAATCGTAACCTTCTTCGAGACGAGGAAAGCAATGCCACGCATGTGTTATTTCTAAAGGTGTATTTAAAGGCCCAAATAAATGAAAACTAGTATCACAACCCGGAAAAACGCTAAGGAAAATATTACGTGAACCATTAAAGCTTAAGAAAGAAAATGGGAGATATAGAAACGGAGAAATAGGGCAAACTATTTTAACCATTATATGAAAATGAATAGAGGATTTGGATTTGAACCTGTGTCAAAAAGCGCTCATCGCTAATATGACCACGGCGCTCATCGCTAGAGCTACCATCTTCAACCTCTTGATTCAAAAAGCCTTTTGAATAACGAAGTGTAGGTTTTTATCCAGTGAGAGACAAAATAAGTGTTTTTCTATAAAGAGGTGTACGGGCTTTTTTGTTTATAATAATCGAAAATCACATGACGCGTGATATCTAATATATATATTCAAAGGCTTAAAGAAATGAAAAATGGCATCAGAACCCGAAAAAACGCTAAGGAAAATATTACGTGAACCATTGAAAGCTTAAGTAAAAAAATGGGATATATAGTTTTTCCTATTTTTCTCCGTTTCTATATCTCCCATTTTCTTTGTTAAGTTTACAATGGTTCACGTAATATTTTCTATATCGTTTTTCAAGGTTGTGATACCGTTTTCATTTCTTTGGGCCTTTAAATACATCTATTATAATATATCACGTGCCATGTGAGTTTGAATTTCTAAAGATAGTTTGCGGTCAAATGTAACAGCAAGATTAAAAAAAAAAATCGCAATATCGAAGACATTATCAATACGATCAGGATAAAGAGGGTTAAGAGTTCTAGACCAGTAAATATTCATATTTTTACTTTACAAATTTTAAGTATCACACTCTAGCCTTCACAGATATGTAATTAAGAATTCTTTCAAAATATGTATTCTTAGTATTAGCAACTTTATCCCTGTATTAGGAGATTGAATAATCGAGATCAACGTTCCATCATCAGCGTGTGAGAAAAGCATATTCTTTAGGGTGTGCCACAAATCTTTCGTAAAGATTAGAAATATTAGAAGCTCAAGAATATTATCCTGAGGTACGCGGAATTATCTCTCCTAAACGGTCCATTTCCACCAGAATCAAATTTTATTTGAAAATCAGCTGAATTTACAACAAAGAAATTATCTTTCTCAATCTTTACCAAAATCTAAATTGTACAGAAGTAAGTCAGGTTCTTATACAAACCTACTCAAGTGGTGATTTATTAATACTAAAAAAAGATCTTAAGTAACATTGGAGCAAACGGATCGGTTAGTCCTATATGTAGATAGTAGGACAATATTCGTATTTCTCCAGACCCTTGGGAAACCACCAGATTAATTAATTCCTTATATAAATTGGCCAATGTGCCGAAATATTAGGAATTATAATGGAATATAAAGGAAAACCAATAACTGTCTAAATTAAGTCAAACAATTATTATCACGAGATCGGAATGCAAAGTGTTTTTCAGCTTGCTGCATGAAAGCAAAAGTGAGGCAAAACCAGATTTTCATTATATTGTTTAACATAAAACAGGATAAAACAGTATTTTTCTTTATGGGACAATATCTGTCAGAACCAAGTCGCTTTTGTAAAGGTGGAATATTAGAATAAATACCAATAGTGGAAGATTTATGTGTTGCCCATCATTCATGAGGATCACCAGTGCTATAAAGATGGATCCTTAATCTGGTATTAAAATATTTCTCTCAGCAGCATCATAAGTAATATCAATATCTGAAAAACTCCTATATAATTCCTACAAAAAGGTCAAACCCGCTAAGTGTCTGCAGATATATACATCCTGTTTTTCCTTACAAGCATCTCAAGAATCAACTTTAAACCAAGTGTTTTTTAATTACTCTTGAAGAAGCTCTCATATCAATTACATTGGTTAGATGTCTAATGAGATTAACAATACAAGTAACAAAGAATATGATCAGAAGAACTAACATGATGCAAAACACTTCACGATCAGTAACAGAAAGGACAATCTTTGCTGAACTTAAACCTGCTCGGTCAATTAATACTTTCAGGAATTTCCTCATTGTAATTTGATGCATCCTAAACTTTATCAAAATCTAGAACAGGAATACCATGTGAATCGTTTGTAGAGGTGTAGTTTAGCCATTCGGTGTAATAGGAATTAAAACTACATATGAACACAAAAGAAGCCTTCATATCACTTTACTGCAAGAATGCGACAAAAAATGCAACCATGTGTTACAGGATTACGAAAAATAGAAAATATGTAAAACTTTGGTATATTCCCGAACGATTCGCATTTCGAAAATAGCTACGTTTTGCTGAGGATTTATGAGAGATCTGTAGTGGTCGACGGGTCAAAAAAAGCGTGGTGCCTTAAAAGCTCGGTTTGAATCATGTATTTTGAAGGCTTGAGGAATGAGGATGGCGCCGTGGATAAGACGTCGCGTCCCCTTAATCTCAGCGAAGCGGACTCAGTTGTTCCAATATTGTCGCTGTTCCCAATATACATATATACATAGGGTGTTCTATTAAGGGCACCGAATTTGAAAGGTGAATAATTAAAACGAAGTTTTTATAAACATAGTCATATTTTGCATATTTCTAATGAGTTATGTCTCCCGTTTGGGTATGGAACACAATGTTGGCCATATGTTCACCTGCACTGAGTCCGCATACATTTAGTCGCTCCTCGAAATTTCCGATACCTCTCACACAGATGTGAGGTTCCAATCACACGCCTGATTTGAGTCTTGAGTTTAGAAATTGTGCGTGGTTTGTTAGCGTATACCTGTGATTTCGCATACCCCCATAAGAAGAAATCACAAAGGGTAAGATTGCAGGACCTTGATGGCCATTCCTGGTCGCCATGCAAGGATATCACTCGTTACGGAATATTTTCGTGGAGTATTATAAGAGTTTGGCGCGAAGTGTGGCAGGTCACTCCATCCTTCTGAAACCAGAGGTTGTCAATCTCCATAACTGAGTCGATATCATGTCTTGGTAACGTTCTCGATTAATGGTAACTGCATTCCCCTCTTCATCTTCAAAGAAAAAAGGTCCAATCCCTCTGCTTGCCTCCAAACCACAGTCACTTTCAATGGATGCATTTCAGCTCTCGCATTATTCGAGGATTTCCATTTCCCCAAATCCGACAGTTCTGTCTATTGACAAATCCACTCAAGTGGAAGTTGGCCTCGTCACTAAAGATGATTTTCGTGGCAAATTTTCGTCGGTTGCAATTCTCTCCACAACCCAGTCAGCAAATTGCTTCTGCCTCCCGTGGTCAAGTGGCTGAAGATGCTACGTAAGTTGAATTTTGAACGCATGCATATGGAGATCTTTATGCAGAATACGATGTAATGAAGTGGTCTGGATCTCCAATTGCTGCGAACGTCAGCGGATCGATTTTCCCGGACTCAGAGTGACACTGTCTCCCACAACAGCAATTTGTTGCTCTGTCCGACAAGAACGATTCCATCCAGGCGATTTAGCCGCTGCAAATGAACCATTTGTTTTCAACTCCGTCATTAGTCTGCGAACCGTAGACTCGTTGGGTGCTTTATTTCTCCCCCAAATGGTGCGGAGTGTTCGAACTGTTGCGCCTCACTTTCTCCGTTTTGGTAAAATGTCTTCATGATGAGAACGCGCTGCTCAGTTATAAACTGCTCCATGGCGCACGGCAGACAAGTATACTGAAAAACAAACAAAAAACTATTAATCGGAATGAAGATAGATACCAAACATGATCAAAGCCTGCCTTCAAATTTCAAACACAAAAGTATCGCCCAATTCAAATTCGGCGCCCTTTATGGAACCCCCTTTATTTTCCTCTCCCTATTTAGCCCGATTAACGACCCCTAATATACAAGATATCTAAAGGGTAGGTATACATTATTCTATTATTTCTGTAAATTAAAAAGAAATGAATAAAACAATAGAATACAGTTCAGCTATTTCCTCTGGCCCTCAAGCTGGCATTACGTTTCACGAGAATAGATTTTTTAAAACTTGGGAAAGAAATCTCAAAAATATGTTTTCAAGTACGAGGTTAATAACAACAATAAGTATGAACCTCAAATTAATGGAAAATGCTACAGAGACTATAACACCATCCATAATTGAGGACAATGGTTATATAGGCACAATTCGTGGTTACCATGACAAATATCACTACTCCATAAATAACATCTATATTTACACGAAGCTTTCGCTAATTAAACATGAACATTATGGTAAAAATGGTGGTGGATATTGAGTACCCTAAACCCCTCTACTATTTTGAATGAGCCAAACAACTTGTACTCACTGGTATCATAATCCAACAAATGTACCAAATGGTCTATAAGACTGACTGGTAATTAGCTAGCCCCGAACTCGCTCAAGGTGACCTAAATATTAACCTATCTTTTACTCTTTATCCAAATTCTACTTTGTAGTTTGGAAAATATATATGAATTGGCCTCAGGTTGTCCCACCCACCCTCCCTTCCTTCCACTGATGGGGCAGGAGAGTCGGAGAAGACCCCAGGAGACCCCTCCTGGTCCCTCGACGGCCTCCTCCCTCAGGTCCCACCATGTTTGGGGGGGGCCGGAGGGAGAAGGAACGACGGGGGTCAAGGAGAGAGGATAGGAGGAAAAGGAGGTGAAAGAGGATGAAAAGGAAATTATGCTAGGAGAGAAGTTGACCTTAGGTGACTCTCTTCTTTTAACTGGGGATATAAGGATAAAATAGTTCCATTTTGTTTAGACCTACTGATTAACGTGGATTCCGAACCACGTTCTGTTTTAATCCTCTACTATTACATTCTTTAGTTGTTGCTGTACTGGATGTAATTAAAACTTCTGCACGGTGCAAAATCTTGTTCGACTATGTTCGTTCATACTCTAACACACAAAACGCCTTTTTTTTCCAGTGAATGGCATTTCTATACCTAAAGAGATAAAAAACCCTCCAAACATTAGACATATAATTTAAATGTGTTTCCACCTATACTGCTAAATTTTTCATCAATTGAGCTGTAAGTGAAGAAGTTATTAGATTGCGAAATGATACCATTTTTTTTTTAAACACTCTACTTTGGTTATTATGGCGCCATTGTTTTTTATGGGAAATTGGTTAATGGAGATGTAATTTTAAAAAAAGACCTAACTAAGGCCATCTACTTCCTAAATCTTTTGAAAACGCGTTGGTAAAGACAATAAAGTTATAATGGCATAGTTCTGGATGGAATATGGCCAGAGTCGTAGGAAGAGGAGTGTACTTGGAGGACTATAGACCGAGAAGTACAAACTCGCCTGGAACCTTCTCTCGTTTGGCAACGAAGGAAGGTCTTGTTTCAGTAGTTGCTAACACGTGTATGAAAATTGAACCACGTCACTCAGGCAAATCCCGGTACATTTTATGAATTTTAATTCTTATGTAAATTCAAGGATTTCAATATATAAAATATGTTTTCACACCTTAATAATATAGCAAGAAGTGAGGACGCAATGATTTGATTATATTTTTATAGAAAAGAAGAACCTGGTTGGGTGTGGGACCAGTTTGCTACGAGTGTCAACATGTCAACCTATCTCTTGGCCTTTGCTGTTTCCGATTTCGCCTTCAGGTCGAACGAGAAGAGGAATGAGACTCTAATCAGAGGTTAGAATCATTCTCATGTAATTTATCTTCCTTTGAATTCATGCTTTAATTTATTTTCAATTTCATATTAGCTCTAGATATTGTTGGAGTAGGTAAAGTATTACTTATACTAATATTTATCATAGTTTCTCATGTTTTTTTTAAAACTTAAGGTTATATTTGAAGAAAACGGAATAGAGGTCGAATTCACAAACTCTCTGTAACATAAGGGGATTAAAAAAGAAAGTGATCAATCATCTAAATAATATAATGATAAAACCAACCTTTAATTAATTAATGGTATTAAACAACTTTTTTCTTGCCCATTCACACAAGCAACAGCTAAATAACAAGACTTAAATGCCATTATTGGAGTTAGCGCATGTCAACTTAATAAAAGCAATGTAAAAACTGGATTTATATTTCGAAAAGGACAAGTTTTAAATACCTGTTTGAGAACAAGAAAACTAAAACGTCGAGGCACCTGTCGTAAATGGTAACCAATCCTGGATATTGTTGGTTCGGGAAGCCACGAACTCGAAAGTTTTGTTTCTACGAAAGTAATACGAAATTGGGGTTGATGTGCACCTACCCCTCGACTTTGTGGGAAAGTGGTGTAAGAGAATGGCCAGTTTGAAGGCTTCTTGCCTCATTTCCCAGCTGTACAATATGCCAAATCCACTTAAATAAAATCAATATATTTTTTTCTCGTCGTTATTAACAAATCTCTTGAACAGGTGAACATGAAAACAGCTGCTTCCATTTATCTTGACTATTTTGTTTTTTCATTGAAGTTTATGAACAGTACAATATTGAACCTTGATAAGATCTTTGTGGATTTTTTATTGGCTATTTTTTCAACATGAATGTACATGTTTGCAGCATAAATACGGTCTGAATAGATGTATAGCAAGTAGGAATCAATGATCTAAAAAAATACTACATTCTTATGGTATGACTAAACTTATGATTTCCAGGAGATAGGGTTTGTTCTTTTGGTTTTTATCCTAATATCATTCAACCACTAAGGCCATTGTAGTAGGACGCACAGTTTACGTGGGGTCTAAACCAGGGGTCTTTCAATGGAAATCACTGAAACTGAACCAGTATTTGGACTTCATCGTTTTTGTGCTCGAGTTTGGTTGCAACCATTGCCCACTTGCCCAATAGGATGTGTAACGAACGTATGATATAATACACTTTTTAATATTTGGGGGCTGGGGGCTTGTATACAGGGTGGCGCACTTAAAGGTAGCACGCCCCAAGATTAAAAAATATCCTACAGAACCAATAATTATTTCTAAATAGTTATTTCTTCTGTAGATTTTTTTAAAAGTTTGGGCCGGGCTACTTTTAAGTTTGCTATTCATTTTTTTTGTAGCTCGAAAACTATTTTAACGTTCTTATTCTTGGTGAATTTGAATTATTATTAGTCCTACCATAAGAACTTTACCTTTTTCTCCAATCAAGGTCACTTAGCAACGATAAACGGACTCAAACGGGGCTCATATGTAAATATACTCGTGTATGACATTCTATTTCATTATATTGGTGTTATATTTAAATAGATTTTAAGTTATTTAATATTTTATTGTGCAGCATAAAAATTAAGCAAAGTTTGAAAATGGTTCTGTATTCGGAATATTAATTCCCTACATTGATTTTATTCATTCGTTTCTTCTATATGTAGTCTGCTTTAACACATTAGCTCTGGGCAGTGGAAAATGGAGAAAATCCATCCTAGATCCTTTTATTAGGTCAGATTTCTATATAATATTTCCTTTTTATATTCATTTGTCAAGTCATCATTGACGCAAAAAAAAATTCTCTCTCTTATTCAAATTTTCCAATTTTCTGGCCCTCAGTCAGAGAAGGATGGTAAATTAAATCCTCCAGCTACGACCTGGACGAAACAAGGAGGGATGGCCAGTAATTAACTTTTACTCTCGTGCAAGGCGGGGTTAAGTGGACATATATATGTTCAAGCAGATATTAGATTCTCCTTCTTGAACACATTTTCTGGGCTTAGAAGGAGGGAAGGAATTGAGGACCTCCTTACTAATTGCTAGTTTAGTAAATTTAGGTTAAGTTTAGTTATGATTATTAATTGCAGAAACCTAACCGAACAATGTCTTGATCATTGTTAATGGTTTTATTATGAATAAAAATTTATCATCACTCTTTGATTTTGTTATTCAATTATATGCCCAAACCTCTTAAATTTGGGGGCCAAAGTTTTGAGGAATGGTGCCTAATTGCCAAAACTTTGTGGGCGAGGATGTTAAAATAGCTAGATTTGACGATAAGATCCGAAATTATTTTAACTACCATTCCCCTTAATTGTGACATCATCGTTTGGATAGTATACTAACACCATCAAGGTAGGTGGCATTATCAGATTATTGTGGAGAGCAGTGAGGTCGTTCAAATTCAATGAACAATAATTGTTATCTCAACTTCTCATATTTTAGCGTGGACCAGGAATACGATGGTAAACAGAACTTCATTGGCTCTCACAGTGGGAAGGTCGTCGTTGAAGTTCTTTGAAAACTACTTTGAGCTTGATTTTCCTTTACCCAAACTGGACATGATTGCTCTTCCCAAGATGTCATTCAACGCGATGGAAAACTGGGGATTAATCACATTCAAGTGAGACAAAGGAAATTTTGTTGAGAGAAATTCTTCGGTGGGATTAAATGAATGTTTTTACCTGCGGCGAAGCGCCAGGTCTAGGTGTCGTTTTTTTTTCAAAAGGAGTAAAGTTCAATTGTACCCATTTAGAGCCATGAAATGACCCATATGACCATGGGACATATGGTTATTCACCCTGGAGATTTCAAATCTTCCATCGGATTTGGCGCTGGGTGGCGCCATCTAGTGGCAGAAGCCTCATTTAGCCATTCGAGGCACTTGTAAGTGATTTTAACCATGGGAAACCATCCATGGAATAACCATTTATCATCTTATCACAAAACGCCGCAGGTCATTGGTAGGACTTTCCCTCTTGTTTAAAGTGTGTGTGAAAGTCTGCCTAAATATGTCTACATTTGTGGTTCTGTGTATGAATCACAAGATACGTTAGTTAGATCTTGTACATATGAGGAAGGTGGTCCCGCACATGGTAGATTTTCTTAGAGCGAAAAATAGAAAACCACTCATGGAAAAATCGAAAGAAAAAAATGTCTTCCAAAAAATTAAGTTAAGACCAGAAATAAGAAAGAATCGAGTTATTTTCAACTCTCATTTCCCTCTTTTACTTTCACTTATACAATTACCACATCAATAAATTCTAAAAACTTAAAATGGAAATCAATTCAATTGCAAAATATTTCTTTTAGCTATATATATATTTTTTCAAAATGACATCTTCCCTTGAAGCAACGGCACTTGCTCTCTTCCTTTGAACAAATAACATAAGAAACTACTCCAAAGAAACTCAAATCACTAACAATTTATATAAAACCTTACTCGTGTATGGATCAGATTTACTAATAATATAGGGTATATCTCCACTACTAGTATGTTTGTAAGAAAAAAAGACTATCGAACTTAATATCTTCAATCAATAGATGAAATATCATTGAAAATTCCCCTATTTTCATTGTGAAATAAGGTAAGAATATTTAACTTTGAACATTCCTCTCATTGAAAGAAAATATTTACTAGGTATGGGAAACGGGGCCCTCGAAATTTCTCTGATATTTTGAGTAAGTTACTTACCTCAATTGATTCACAGTTCTAATTGGAGACCAGAAGTTGGTGCCCATTCAGGCGTGCATTGAACAACTTCGACATTTACCTTGCGAAAGGTCTCAAAGAGAAAACATTATGTGAAATGATTTATTCACGTTAAACAATAAAAAAACGTACAATTAATGTAACTAAACTTAATTAATGATTGATGTGGCCACTATTTTCTTCACGTAGTGCTCGCAAGCGTTTAGGATAGACCCGAGAACTTGTTCAAATGATAGGGTGATATATTACATTACCTGAAGAATGACTTCTGTATAGTGACGAAAAATGTGATGTGAATATCGTGTAAGACCACTTTGTTGTAGTATTTTGTTTGTAATTCGATCTTTAACAATCGCTTTTAAGTGTTCAGGCTTATTCGAATCAAGGAAATTTCCTAGCTATTTTGACCTATCAAAATAGGCGATTTCGTATCCTGTTGGTTGGTACAAAGCAATATTTCGATGCCAAGGAAAACTATTAAGAAGATAAACAAGTCCAGACGCATATAAAATATATTGTGAGTTTTAAAGAAATGGAATAATATTTCTTGAATGATAAATTATCAATTATTAATAGGTACTGTTCCAAGAGGCACCATCCTCTCCAATGACCCACATTATATTAAAAGCAATGACACATAAATATTCCAATATATTGTGGCTCTTATCAAAGCTACTGATGGTGATCATCAACTTGAACGTCTTCTAGTCCAAATAATCCCATTCTGTTATTTTTAAAATTCGTCATTAGCAGCGAAGTACATAAAGTCATCTTCAGTCTAGGGATGCAAAAATCGACGAGCCACATTCGATTTTTAATACCTATTGGCCATACTATATGTTTTGGGGTAAAGTGGAATGACTTAAGAAAGTCCTCTCGCGATAGATTTGAATTTCAGAACAGTAGAATGTCTTAACTCGTCTATCTAAAATGATTCTAGCAATTTGATTAAAACATTGGTCTTACTTTTCGTTCGGCCTCATAAATGATATCATTACTTTCCTGCCAGTTACCTATTTTTCAATACGATGAAGTTTTTGAGCAATCCATTTTCGATTAATAAATTTTGCATCTGTCTCCATTGCTTCGCTAGACGGATTTGTTTAACTTGTTTACTTCACATTGTTCTTCATATCGGCAAAAAGTGTTTACATTAAAGAAAATATTTTTAATCTTAAACACAAAAGATTTGAGATACTAATAAATGCTGTACCCTCCTAGAAAAATGTTATGCACAGCCCTGGGCATATTTTTTTTACTTTATACTATCTATACCAATTAATAGTTTAGTGGTTAATCCATTTTTTTCATGCAATTTTGAAAATCTTAAATTTCACTAATTTGCATTATTTTATCAAATTGAATAACATATATTAAGGTCCCCCAAGACCACTCCGATGTCAAGAAAGGGACAATCCTTAGAACACGATGACTGGAGTATCCAACACGAAAACCTTATAATTCACCGTTATTTCGTAAGGAAAACTTTCAAATATTTTCTTTGAATACAAGCAAGGTCTGCTGACCAAAAAGTCACTTATTCTAATTCATGACCTTACGATCTTCAAAACTTTCAATAATTCCAGGACTAACCTTGGGAGGACCTTGGCAATTGTATCATTCGAAAGGGAATGTAAAACAACATAAGGATTTCAAATTTCGTTAGAATCAGCCGAATAGTTATGATGTTATTGTAAAAACAAAATAATTCCCGCCTAACCTTGGGAGGATATTGACAATTATATTATTCAAAAGAAAATGTAAAACAATATAAGGGTTGCAAATTTCGTTAGAATCGGCCAAAGAGTTATGATGTTATTCCAAAATAATTACCCGGCTAACATTGCGAGGACCTTGACAATTATATCATTCGAAAGAGAATGTAAAACAACATAAGAGTTTCAAATTTCGTTAGAATTGGCAGAATAGTTATGATGTCATTGCCAAATAATTCTCCGGCTCACCTTGGGAGGATTTTGGCAATTATATCATTTGGAAGAGAATGCAAAACAACAAAAGGCTTTCAAATCTCGTTAGAATCGGTTGAATAGGTATGATATTATTGCCAAAACAAAATAGTTCCCAGGCTAACCTTGGGAGTACATTGACAATTATATCATTCCAAAGAAAATATAAAACAACATAAGTGTTTAAAATTTCGTTAGAATCAGCCGAATAGTTATGATATTGCCAAAACTTTGGGAGGACTTTGGAAATTATAGCATTCGAAAGAGAATGTAAGGATTTCAAATTTCGTTAGAATCGGCCTAATAGTTGCCATGTTATTACAAAAACAATAAAGAAGTAAAACGGGGACAAGCTAATCGAAGACCGACCCACCCACCCACCGGATAGTGAGATATAGCGTCACCCACGTCTAAAAACGCAAAGAAAAGACTATAATTGTAAAAGAAATACGATTTTTAAAAACGTGTTACAAGTTGCTAAAAATGGACGACACATGACATAAGATGGACAACCGACGGAACAATTTACAATCACACCAGTTCGAGATACTTCTGTCACTATAGATAAGATAACAGAAACAAAATGTTTCCTTTTAAGGAATATAATAGAGAAGCATAGAAATGGTGCAGTGAACATCTCTCTCTACATTAAACAGTGCGAAAACATAATATACTCAGATGTATCATTCTTTCCGCTTTCCTGACTCTGCTCGAAGTTATTTTGGAGTCAGAAAACTTTTCATTCTGAAATTTATGGGCTCAATTCGCGTAGTTCATCCTACGGTGCATGAATGTAGTTTTTAGTCGCGGGCAACTCATCTCATTATATCGGTTGGTCCCCGTTTTTTTTTGTTAGTAGCGTGCGAGTCTAGTTGTGGGCGACTCTACATCGCGCTGTGTCGCTCCCCGTTTTGCTTTTGTAATAACATTGTAACTATTCGGCTGATTCTATCGAAATTTAAACTCTCATGTTGTTTTACATTCTCTTTCGAATGATATAATTGACAAGGTTCTCCCAAGGTTAGCCAGGGAATTATTTTGTTTTAGAAATAACATTATAACTATTCGGCCGATTCTAACGAAATTTGAAACACTTATGCTGTTTTACATTCTCTTTCAAATGATGGAATTGATAAGGTCCTTCCAAAGTTAGTCCGCGAATTATTAAAAGTTTTGAAGGTCGTAAGTTTATTAATCAGAATAAGTGAGACCTCGCAACTTCATGGTCAGCAGACCTTGTTCAGGATGGCAATGTTACCAATCTACACTACTTTCACTTAGGTGCCCATAATCCTGCTATCCATTGTTCATAATCTGTAGGAATCAAGTCCTTAAAGAAATAAAGCTTTTATTTCATTCATAAGGACCATCAAGTACATATAATAAAAATTCGACTATGGCATGCTGTTTATATCATTTTACTTAACCAAAGTATTTTTTTTTTAAGTGTTTTTGAGTTTTGTTACTATAGATGTCATTTCTCTCTCTCTCTCTCTCTCTCTCTATTCTACCACTGGAATGCACAGTCTGCATTCTGAATTGCACCTTATCTGGCTTGGTTTTCTTTTGTTAATAATTATAATATAGCCTATAAATAGACTACATATTAAAGGGAGTTATTAATTTCGGTTTCTATGCCCTCGGTATGAGTCACCAGATGTGGGCGCCTTATAAGAAAATAATAGCACTTCGTGCAAGCAAACGATAAAGGAAGGAGGCCGATTTCTGTATGTGTTGCATTTCAGGGAATCTTCCTTCCTCGTCGATCTCAACCGCACGACTGCCGCCCACTCGTTGTCTGCGTCGAAACTGATTGCCCACGAATTGGCTCATCAATGGTTCGGGAATTTGGTCACGTTTGAGTGGTGGAACGATCTTTGGTTGAATGAAGGATTCGCCACATACATGAGTTTCATCGCCATTGACAATGCAAGTACCTCTGTTTATTCAAATGTACCAAATTTTACCTGTTAAAGGAAATGAAAAGTAGTTTTGAGAGATTCAGGAGATGGTGTTATTTGTCATTTTAATTGAAGTGACACCTAAAATAAGAACTGATTTGCAATCTCCCAGAATTCCGAGCCCTCCCACATGTACGACCTATCAAACACAATGCCCCTCATCATTATTTATTCAGGTTAAATTGGTCTTTAATATCGACGGGGTATTTTGAGTTGTAGCATCTGTGCAGTCAAGATTAACCCCACGGCAGAGGAACGAACATACCTTTTTACACACTACCTGCATGCCTCAGTGGGCATTCATTACACACAATTTTAAACGTTACCTCTCAGTCAGAAGCGAAAAGAAAAAGTCGTTATCTTTTCCAAGATTTTTACTTTGATCCATTTAAAAGAGGGAAAATTATTTATTTTCCACACCTCGCGACCCAAATAGAAAAAAAAATCTACAATCTGGAAGAATTTCAATGCATCCCTTCAAAAACCTTAAGTAGACAATGTGAAACGGCCAATCAGACGAATCTGCATCCTCCGTTTCGAATATTGACTGGTTACTCTTAACTAAAACACAAATCTAAGACTCTTCCATTCCAGTATAATCGTGTCTAATTTCACGGACGCGTACTTTCATAGCTTACACTGAGATTTGCCACCAAACTACTCAATAGCATTTTCATCTCAAACTCTACATCTTCGTCCTTAAGGCCAATCCTTCGTGGAAAATGCTCGATCAGTTCGTGGTAACGCAGCTTCAGGAGGTAATGGCTCTTGATTCGCTCTCGTCGGCACATCCGGTAAGGACCCACGTCAAGGATCCGTCCAGGATAAACGACATCTTTGATTCCATCCCATATGACAAAGGTAATCCAACCTTTTATCAACCTCAATTTAACAAACATAAAATTAAACTCGCACCGAAATAATATGTTAAATAAACAATTTTACTATGAAGAGTTAAATTAAGCTTGTGTAATCCAAAACCGGAATGCTCATTCAGTGAGTAATGAAAAGAGGGGGAAGAGGTACGCAGTACTAAGCTTTTGATCATCACGCAAGTAATGCGATATTTTTTTCATATTTATCATTCCTGAAAATTACCTGCAAAAAACACCATTTCCAAGCTATTCGTTACTAACTTTATTCCCATATTTTCAAAGTTAAAATCTGCCTTTTACTGGATTCTTCTGTACGACCTTGGGCATGAGTGTATAATAAAAACTATATTAAAACGTGAAAAGATTTTATTTGTATTTGTAACTTTTAAGAGTTAAAAGATTAGTTTTAACAAAGATTACCTAAAGTTTTGCAAACAACTGAGAATAAAGATTGACATGTATGAATTTGGCTCGCCTTTATTTATTATACATTTGTTTTTCTTCAGTTCTGGCTTTGATTCAAATGTATATGGGTTAATAAATAAAGGCCAGCCAAATTTATACTTGCCCATCCTTATTCTCAGTTGTTTGCAAAATTTTAGGTAATCTTTGTTAAAACTAATCTTTTAACTCTTAAAAGTTACAAATACAAATAAAATCTTTTCACGTTTTAATATAGTTTTTATTATACACTAATGCCCGAGATCGCACAGACTAGCTAATCTAAAAGTTAAGTTGCCAGCATGTTTGTCTGGTTTAGCATGTGTTTTTACTCTTAAAAACTGCAACAAAACAATTTTAAACTATAGTGTATTGCTTTAAATACACATTTAATTTAAAAACTTTACATTAATTGTGACTCGGCGAAAACAATCGTGTTCTAATTCTCACAGTAGGAGCTTCTGCTTATGAAATGAACAAGTTCGCTGTTTCTGTTTCACCCAATTGAGAAATTTTACATTTAAGTTTGACTTGACTAATTTGGAATATAGAAGGGTCGTGGAAATATAGTATTAGAGGAAATAGTTAACGAAACAAACGGTGTGGGAAAAGTACTTAGAAAAATAATATAACGACCGAGGAATAAGTTGCTTAACTCTATTTTGAAGACTCATAATACTACTATTAATAATGATACAGACTATTAGTTCCTTTGTATTTCGTTTTGTTAAAGAAAAGCAAACGTGAATTAAAAAATAACTGATAAGCATTTACCTCCACAGGGGCATCTATCATTAGGATGATGAAGCACTTCTTATCGGAAACAACGTTCCGCAAGGGCTTAAAGTCGTACCTTCACCATTTGTGAGTATATTGCACGGTTTTATTTTGGATAGTCTATTAATTAAATATATATTATATGTTTTAGAAACAGTAGAAACAAACCTTATTCAAGGCTACGTCACTAAAACTTTAGCTTACTAATGGGAAAGAAAGTTTTGTGAGCATAAAATGGGGGAAAGTAATGGATAGCCGTAAACTTAGTGAAAAATGGTTATGTTCACGCATTTGCGGCTTTGATTCTAACCACATCGTTTCTATTATCAAGTCAGTACAAAAACACCCGTCAAGATGATCTTTGGAACTTCCTGACCAAGGCTGCTCAGGAGGATCGATCTTTGCCTGTTGGCGTATCCGTGAAAGCAATCATGGATACATGGACTCTGCAACCAGGCTATCCACTCCTCATGGTGGAGAGATTCGATAACGGAACGGCATTCCTTAGTCAGGTGAGCAAAAATGACTTAGTCTTAAGAGACAATGTTGTATTCAGTAACACATCGCATAGTTATGGATACATCACATTTAGCTCAAATAGAAATGAAGACACTTATGGGATGTTGGTTTTGTTGTTAATAGTTCCTCAGGAGCATATGACTTCTGCTCCCTCCGACCGCTTGAGAGATTAAGGAAGATAGCTTTGATCCTAGAACCTGTGCTGGAATATTAGCAAGGCGTGAAAATATTCAAAAAATAAAAATAAACAAAAAATGACTACTTCCAAAGCCGATTTAACTAGTAAATGAAAGTTTGAAAAGAATAAATCAGTGGTTTTCAAACTCTTGGGTCGGAGATCCTCGAAGTAAAGATTTAGACATTACAAAGATCATTAGGATACCTGAGCAAAGATGTTCCATTATAGAAAGATCTTTTATCTTAAAAGTATGCTCGTAAATTCCACCTTAAAATTTACCAAACATCTCATGGAAACGCTGTCAGGCATTTTGGGAAATACTAGTGTAAAAGACATATCCCTACTCCCTTACCTTTCAAAATGTTTCTGAGAAGTTCAGTGACGCATCGAAGGGAACTGATTTCCTATTAGGCTTTTCGTCATCGATCGTTTAATCTTTTCAAACAGCAAAGATTCACGCTTGGGAAAGCATCTTATAAACATAAAAGAACAGGAAAGGATTACAAGTGGTGGATTCCAATCACATTCACGACAGAGAAAAGCTCCTCTTTCAAGCACACTCGCGCACAAACTTGGCTTCGGCAGGAAGATGATTCCCTTAAAGTCACAGGGCTTCCACCCCAAGATCAATGGGTTATTTTCAACCTCCAACAAACAGGTAAATATACTAATGTAGGGAAATAAATCCAGAAACGGTTCTTAAATCAAAATGCAAGAAAGTATGGGAGACAAATATCTGATTAAAAGGGGAGATAGAGACAGTCACGTGTTTAAAGTGATTCTGCCAAGGTGCGTTTTGTGTTATTTGAACTGAGCTAACGTTAGAGTCTCTGCGACTCCATATGTGTATATAAATCGCCCAAAGTACCCCTTAGTATGTTTTAGGATGTGGTCTAAAGTATAAAAAGAGAGGCATTGGAAGACAGGAGAAAAAGTAAAACGATAGGTAAATAAAATATATTACATTTTGATTCAATAAATCATATTCATAATTGTTTTTCAGGCTATTACAGAGTCAACTATGATTTAGCAACGTGGCGTCTCTTGATTAAGGAGCTAAATACCAACCATCAAGCGATTCATGTCACTAACAGAGCTCAGCTGATTGACGACTCATTAAACCTTGCCAGAGCCGGTGAGTTAAAGACACCGAGTTGTTTTGAGCTTTCTGTACCCTTCTAGCCTCAAGACCGCAGTTTTTCCCCGTTTCAATATCTGCAGTCTGATCTGTGGCTATATGTATATCTTCAAACTATTTTTACTTTCTATAGTTTTAGCCTTTTCACTACAGATCTCCTTACGAACTTTATGTGAGATACATTCTCGTCACTATTTAATAAAAAAAAACCCTTTCCTGATGAAAGATTTGAGGGCGTCGACGCTCGAGTGCGGGATTTTGTTAGTGACCCGCTTGAAAATGATAAAGCAACGTTGTTCAGTTGGATAGGGTGGCTCTGGAAGGGATCTAGAAGTCCGCCGGCCAGAAGTTGTCAGATTTGGCTTTGTAAAACTCCTGCATCTCCCTTGCAGTGTGGTCGGTGGCTCACTCCGGGATATACATATAGTTGCTCTTTGAGTAATTGGTCTTGAAGGAAGGAAATCCAAAGGAAATTAAGACCTTTTAGTAAGCACAAACGCTAATCGTTTATCCTAGTTTGAGGAGTAGGGAGAGGAGGATCTTCATGTAATTGGAGGCCACCACCCAAAAGACCTTGGCTTCGGACAAATGCTTGATCCTGAATGTGCCCTTGAATCTGCGAGGTACCCGTCACTTTGGGGGTTTAAAGCGGCATCCACTTTGATGATCTCGTCAGAAACCATTCTGACGGTGGAACCCATGCTGCTGAGATATTTGAGCAATTTTGGACCTCTCTAGTACATGGTCCTTATAGACTCATCCGGATCCTATTGTACAAGTTGGGGAATAGGTCGTTGGTCCTGACGGGCTTGGGCTCTAACTTTAATCTGACAACCAACTCTTGCTAGGATATCGTCGTGTCATTTGCACTTAGCGTCGTACACGTCCATGGCCTACTTGACATTGTAAACGGTGATCAAAGGGACTCCCATAAATCTAAGAATGCCTTTAGGATCGACTTTAGTGCGGAGAAGTGCCCCATACTTTGATTTTTGACATAATAAGAAGAAAATTTAATTCTATTTCTAAGCAACAGTTGAAAATTAATAGCTGAGGGCATATTCTTTGTTTGAAGCCTGTTTCACGCCATTCAGGCGTGTTTGGGGGAAGTATCATATTAATACATCAGTTTGAAACGAAAGAAATGTCCGATTTTCTAGAATAAAGTTTTAGATAGTATATATGAAAATAGTGCCCCTTCTTATCATTTAGGAATGCTAGAATACTTAATTTATACCTTTTTCTTCAGATTATTAAAATATTTTTCATGATATTCTTCGGTATTCATCCGATGTTATTCTATCTAAAGATGACATTAGACGTTTTACTCTATGAGTTTCATAAAGGTGTCAATATAAGTACATCGGCAAAATCCATTTAGAACACTTATTGGGGTGATGTAGGTAATGTAGAAGATGGACTAAAAGAAGGCCATTCAAAAGAAATTGATTCCGAAGAGTTTGAATTTGCTGTCATAGCTAATTATGCTATAAATTCTAGGAAACTCACAGAATAATTGAAGGTAACCCATACGACTGTCTTACGCCAAATGAAAAGGATTGGGAATGTTCCAGTGTTTTGAAAATGGGTCGCGCAATAACTTCCCACGGCGAATCTGCAACAGAGTGTAGCTTGCTGTGAATCAGTGCTTTAACGATATATTTAGGCACCATTTTGGGGAAGACTTGTTAATGGTGATAAGCAGTGGATCATTTGCCATAGCGCTAAACGCAGCCGTTCGTACATCAGTCGATGAAGCAGAATTTCTCAACAACCGAGAGGAGTACTTTATCCAAAACAGATTATGTTGAGCGTAACTGTTAGAAAACAATCAAACAATCAATGTTAATCTCTACTGCAATCAACTTCGTCGTTTGAAAGCCGCTTTCGGCCAAAGGCGACCCTCCTTAGTCAACAGAGAGGGTGTCATCCTACATCACGATAATGCCCGTCCTCACACAGCTCGAATGACCAAAGGTCTCTTGGAGGAGTCCGTTTGGGAAATATTGCTTCGTCCTCCATATTCTCCTGACTTTCCTCCTTCTATTATCGCTTGCTTAGGGGATTACAGAACCATTTGGATGGTTTTATGTTGTCATCAAGAGAAGAGGTTGAAATCGACTTGGATTCATATTTTGCATCAAAACCTAAAGAATTTTACGAACGTGGCATTTACAAATCTGTTAATTGATAGAATGATGTTCAAGAAAACAATGAATGTTCTGTTTATGATTAAATGTTTCCATTGTCATGAGTTTTTTCATATTCAATATATACCTTAAAATCGGACATTACTTTCGTTCCAACCTGAAAATTGGTCAAAGTTTTTCTTCTTTCATCCTCTAATGATGTCATTGTTCAGTTTTGTAATACAAATGTCTCTTCCAAAAATCCTTAGAAGTATATTTTTTTAACTCAAACTTTTATGTTCTACTTTTCATTTCCTTTCTGCAGGTCTGTTGCCGTATGACTTATCACTTCAAATTTTGTCATATTTAAAGTATGAAAGGGAATACACTCCGTGGAAAGCTGGTCTAAGAAACTTAAATTATATTAAAACAATGCTTCAGAAAAAACAAGAGTATGGAATGTTCAAAGTAAGTTACCGAAATCGCACTTTTTTTGTTTCAAGTATCCAAAAATATTAAATAGCAGACTTCCCATTGAATTATGAAAGGCTATGATTAAAAATAAAACCCATCATTGGTAACAATAAATATACATGAATTGATTAGATATTGAGTTAAAAAGGACAACAAATATATGGTATTAGAGGCATAGAGGTGTTAAAATAATGAAGGGAAATGTAACCGTTGAAATACCGATAAAGCGCAAATGATAAAAATGGATCAAATAATACCTTGAAAAATCATTCTACTTATTGGGTATTGGGAGTGGGTGATTTAGTTCCTTATAAAACATCGAAAGAGAATATAACCTAAGTTACCTGAACTCTGAAGCAACCTACTTATATCATCCGTAAGGCTCATATAATATAAATATAATTATAGGTGAGCTTAGCAATAACTATATATGAAATAGAGCAAAATTTGTAATGAACTTATCGTCATCCTTCCTAGTCATCCTTGGGTTATTTTTAACTGATCTAGGGATTGTCACTTTCATAGGATGAGCCGAACGAGGGAGATCTGGAGTTGTCCCAAACTCTTTAAAGTTTTTTACTAATGACTGCACTGTAGATTTATAGACATGTATGTATTTCTTTAGAAATGTTACTGTAGCTCATTTTACGTCTGAATTTCTCAATTATTGTCGATTTGATGCCTAAAGATAGCTCATTATCTTCCGCCATGATGATTGCTTAAAGAAAAAGACATTTGAGTTAGCGATGCTGGAGAAAGTGAGGTAGAAAGTGTTGTTAGAACGTCATAGGCTATTCCCGAGTAGTCCAAATTAACAAGATTAGGTCAGAAACTACTATATGACTTCGAAGCTGTCATAATTTAAACAATGTAAATCAAACATGGGTGTAAAATGATATCGTATGAATACTTTTTGTATGCTAATTTTGGCAAAAAAAGGTGTTATTACTTCTTTACATATATATATATATATATATCGAACCTATTACAAGTTTGTATGTGTGTCGATTCATACATACGTCTGAAAACCTCCAAATTTCGTTACTCTGCAATAAACGGTTCATGAACTATGGAGAAAAATGTGGTAGTCGATAGGGGTATAAATACTTCTGGAGCAATTGTAGGACTGGAGGCTATACATAGGAGGATGCGCAGGTCATTAAAAGCAGCAAAGCCTTTAGTCTAGAAGCCGCTTCCCCCAAACCCCTCCACCTCTGACTGCATTAACTTATTGTGAATTGATGCGGCCAAGGCGAGACTATTTTGTGGGAAATTTATGATGATGATGATTATGATGACTAAATATTATGTAGATAGACAAAAATTAGTCATTTTACCTCTTTCTCTTTTACAGGCATTCTTACTGAATCTGCTTGAGCCGTTAATCGAACACATTGGACTTGAACCGCAAGGTAACGATACGATGCAATCCAGCCTGATGAGAATGGAGGTCGTCTCCTGGCTATGCCAACTCGAGCATTCATTTTGCCATAAAAAGGCGTGGCAATTGATACAGAACTTTAGCAAGGAAACTAATGGAAATGAGAACAATTCGACCAAGTCAGTAACTTATTTTTTTCTAAAGTTTTAGGGATTGTGTTTGTAAAGGGACTGACTTTAACAATTGTCCGGTTTATTTTGAAATTCTTTTTTTGTTCTTTATATTTATCTTTTAATTATTTTTCACTCCGAACTAGTATCACGGCCAACCCGCGTAACCAAAGGAAAGCTACAGCTGTAGTAGGTCGCACTCCCAAATCTCCGAATCATGAAACGTTGCGTATTTGTCGGAGGGGGTCGAAAGCTGAGTAATGTTGAGTGCCTTTAGTGTTGGGGTTGAATTTTCAACAGTGTGTGTTGTTTACATGCTTTTTATGGGTTTGTGGTACTGTAGGAATGGTGATTATGGTATCTGTTTAGTTGTTCTTCGGCTTCGGCTATATACGGTGGCTTGCCCATAGTACCGAGTTGTTTTAGAGATTGTGAAGGTGTTGTACAACAAATTTTGTGTTTATGTGTGTGATATATCTTTCTTGTAGCGAGCATGGGCTTGCGGGGGAGAGAATTGGCAAATTAGAGGAGGGTGCAATTTTTTGGTCCCTACGTGGTGGTGAGCTAGTTCGGAGGAGGCCGTGTCACGGATGGGAGGGGTTATGTGGTCAATTGTTTCTTGGATTCTTGCATGTTTAGGTGTGTGTCAATAGGAAGAATTGGGATGCATCCATATTTACACGTATGACTGTTTTGTTTTTGTATAATTGGGAGTTTGTCAGTGTTGAGAATAGCTAATGTTCGTTGATAGGCTGATGATGCATAGTTAAGTGTGGTGCAAATGGGTTTCTTGTACAAGATAATAGGAGTCTCTTTCTGTTGCCCGACGTAGGAGTGAATAATTACTTGCTGTATGTTTAGTTGTGTGAAGCTTTTTTTGCCGCTGCCAGTCGCGTTTTTTGAGATCATTGTGTCGAAGGTGTGGCTAAGTATTGTGGGAGTTTGTTGAGTTGGATGGGGTTGTTGTTTAGTGTAATGTTTGGATGCCTTTGAGTGTCTTGTGTGTAAGAGGTGAACAGAGTTTGGAACCCAGTGGGCGGCAGTGTTGTGGATGCTAGGGTTCCTAGTTTCTGGTAGGTCCAGCTTCGGCTGTCTTTATTCCCTCTTCTTTTGCGCTGCTCCCGGAGGCTGGACGGATCAAACTCGTGTAGGGGGCCGTCGACGAAGCCTTCCTTAATTTAACACAGATAAAACATCATCTCCACATCCATAGGATGATTTTTTATTTGACATCGAATATAAAATAATGTTATTAAATCATTAATATCGCAGTTCATAAAGCAAAGGTTGATGGCAGAAAAAAATCTATCAAGCACATCACTAAAAAAAAAATTCCCGCGTTTCAGTTTGCGAACCCTTTAAGGTTTATAGGATTAAGAAAACTTTCAGCTTTTCTTTTATTGAAAATATAGGGACGTGATGAGATGAATTCACGAACTTGATTACTAAAGTATGAAGAATCATATGCTTACACACAACACAACAAAGATTACATCAGCTACTCAGATAATATTCTTGAGTTCGCGCGAAACTCCACCTATTCGGAGAAAAAAACTCATTAAAAACTATTAACCAAAAGTTTATGTTTTTCTCAAAGATTTAGACGAAAATCCTATTAGAACTAAGTCCTTCATGAACCTTCTTCACGAAAACAATACGTGCAATCCGTGGTCTGTAAATTTTGGGGGTTTATCTCAGGTTTCTGATAAGTAATTCGTAAAGTATTTACGCCTCGGCCCCAGGTTATGATTATTGAGCCAAAATATTGAGCCATTTGCCCGGAAATCAGTTTGCTATAATGAAATCTTTGCCCTACAAAACTAATTCGTCCATACTTGCTCTTAGGGACTAATATAAATGAAAAATGTTACGAAAGTAATTGGCAATTCGTGAAGGAAATCCGAAAGACTGGCATAAACATTCTAAGACCTCATTATTGGGGAAGGAGCGAGGAGAAAGGTGTAAAAAGATAGGTGATGAAGCACCAAATGAATATAAAGACTAAGTGAATAACAAGGCCTTATACAGTGAACCCTACTATTTACACACTCACACGCACATACACTTACAGACCTCTTGCGATATCTGTCCATACCCTTATGACTAAGGTTCTGGGAAACGCCACAACTGTACCAAGAAACGTCAAAACAGGTGAGGTCATTGAAACCGAGCTGAAGACAGGAAAGATGCGGACCTTATTTACTGTCAGAAGGGTGCGAAACATAAAATCGTATTTTTTAATTTTGAGATAAAAATTTTCTCTATCCCCGTGCACACACAAAGAATATCCAGTAAAGTAAGCTCCGCCAAATCCGTGTTATTGGTTAACAGCGGGCCACGCCCACTGGTTTTCAATACATTATATACAGTTCTGGGTAGAGCCTAGAGGCAGTCAAGAGTCAAAAAATAGTCAGACAGTCAAGTATTCAGGAGGATAGTCGGAAATAGACTTAAACATTAGTAGGCCTGCCTCAAATACTCGAACACCTAAGCCTACCGAGTCCTTTGCCCAATAAAGTGTCCTTGAATCCGCCTTCCGAGATTCCTTTTCCTGAGAGTAATCCAACCGGTCCTCTTACCCAGCCTACTTTACTAAACCGAAGCGAGATGATAATCTCCTCCACAATTGGAGTCAGCCCAAGGTCAGCGGCCGTTAACCGAATACCCCCAATAGCGCTACGTCGAAGTTAAGCAATTTAGGAAAGTTAGTACTTGGATGGGAAACAGCCGAGTCAATATCCACCGGTAAACTGTAACCATTAACCTATAGGCCAACTACAAGCCTATAACTAGTGACCTTGCACGTGTCATAAGTAGTGACCCTGGACGTGCCATAAGAACAAGAAAAAAGGAAATAAAATTTAAAGACTTTAGAACGACGTGGGTTATTCAGTGTTGAATGAGGCTTGTTTTAACAGTTATTTTCAATCTGTCAGCTTTTATATTCATCTTTTCTTCTTTTCATACCCCCTTTTCTTTTCTTTGCCTTCCTTCCGTTTATCGAGACATTTTCTTTCGTTGAAGGTCTTAAATATTCGAGGGACACCTTCTCCTAGTTTCCTGGCACTCAAATGCGATTTGACGCAATTTCTAGGCGTCTGACATCGTTTTTTATTATCTTCGAAGATTTAAGGAACCAATGAGCGCTGATGTATTATGTTCCGCTGTCCGAAGAGGGGATCAAGACTTCTGGGAAAAAATCCGTCATCTCTATTTCACCTCGCAGGATATCGATGAAAAATCACAGTATTTGAAAGCTCTTGGTTGCACCAGATACGTCTGGCTTTTGAACAGGTGAAGTTTCTAACCAATATTTTCTTATCGTTATCCTTGCAAGGCATCGGGGGATTTTGTAATGAATGTTGTGATCATGTTTGTGATCTACCTGAAGTTTATTGTAACATTCAGATGTTTTTCGTCGATGTTTTCACCTCTAATTTAGTTTGCTATTAATTATTTTCTTCTGTTATTATTAGCTGAAAGTGTTTTTAGGTGTTTTTTTTAAGAATTATTGGCTTTTACTTATGATATAAGTTTTGTCAACCTTTCTTATTGTCGTGGGCGAGATAATGGCCGGATAATAAAATGCACATAAAGATAAGAATGACATTCGTTGGTGAGTCTGAAGGCACTAGGGCCCGTCCTCGCGGGTGGCGGGTAGTATTGTGTTTTGACACCAACCAGCGATCACAAAACTCTCCGTTTTTCAGCGTGACGAGTATGCGGTTATGAGGATTAACCTCATAGGTGACACATACTCCACGTCTCCACTTATGATGAAAGTGAGTACTTAATAATTTCTATCAACGCTCCCACAGGTATCTCAAACTTATTGAAGAACCTTCTTCAGGAGTCTTTCGCCAAGATGGGGCTCAACTTTACAAAGCTGCTACTCAAACCTCCGTCGGCGTTTACGTGACTTGGGATACTTTCCGAAGTAGTTGGAACAGGCTGAAGGAGTTTTCAGACTTGTAAGTAGCGTCAACACGAACCTATTCAGTGTCTGATGAGATCTAAAATTGAAAGTAAAATTGACAGTAGTCTTCATTGACTGTTATTCAACATATCTCATCACATTTAATTTTATTACAAAAAAACATGCCCAGAAACAAGGTAAATGTAGTACATAAACATACCCATCCCTTAAATCATGGGTAGTTGGCAAAATTTAGTTGTTGAGACAATGAATAGGCTACAAGTCAGAGGTGAACTTTCTAGAACCTAGCATATGCAGGGAAAGTTCTAGTAATCCTAAAAGTGCCTCCTAGGTGAAGAAAGGCCAAAGCAGATGATACAAAGGCTTTTCAAATGGAAGGCTCTTTCGTCCGAAGGTATATTTGATTCTGTACAATGGAGTCACCAGGGAATCAGAGTTTCTTGATACTGATGTTTATAATCATCTCAATACCTAAAGTAAATCTATAATGATCTTTTTCAGTACTTTTTATGTCGCCCCAAGAATCATCGACACAATCACACAAAGCTTCAACACTCATCATCACTTAAAAGAGGCAAGTGTTTGGTTGATTTTTTTTTCGATATGTTTAAAATTCCAACTTTGCTTAACTTTTGCTAAAAGAAATTAGTGATTAACTTTAGCCACAAAGTTGATCGATGTGGTGAGGAGAAAAAGGAAAACAAACAAAAACAGAATAATGAATATAAGCAATATTCTTAATGCAAAATGGTAGGGTATAGAACGGAGTAATAGAGCAAATTATGTGATCATGGGGCTATGCGACTTCGTTTTCAAACCTTTTTAACCTTAGATCAACGGGGGGCTGAAGATCTCTTCTTCCTGCGACCGATGGGACGACCATTGCCAACGCTTTTATAACAATAATCTTAGAGAACTAATACGTCTCTAAGACATATATGATATTAATCAAAGACTTACATCTTCACAAACGTACATCTTTCCCATATTAATCTGGCTAAGTAAAGTAATAATAATAATCGATATTTCAAAATAATTAAATGAAATATGATTATAATAATATGGTAGAATTTTTGTCTTATTTGTGGACAGGGAGGGAAATTTTGGCTAAATGTTGAGTATATCGTGTTAGCTTTTAAAAGATAGAGTAATTAAGTAAACTGCTGAGTGACATATTTTCTACTTCATAGTCCTCCTACCAGTAGTAATATAGTAGTAGTGGAAGTAGAAGCAGTAGTATAAGTAGTAATAAAAGTAGTAGTACTAGTAGGAGCACTGTGTTATAGGGCCCCGAGTGGTTTTACTACACTAAGCTATGTCAAGTGATGATAATTCTCCCTTACAAAACTTAGAAAGTGAAGTGTGTAAAAAGTGTTAAAATGAAAGACTGCATAACATTTAATTCTGGATTAAAGGAATTTTATTGTTTTGTGGCTTAGCGCCATTGGCGGTTCTGGCGAGAATGATCGCAAACACGTAGCTTTGCCGAGCTGGACGGAGTCGCTTCTTGAATCACTTCCTCAAGAACTTCATCCATCAGTGTGGTTCTTATTTGTGGTGAAAAGTAATCCTGAATTAACTAGTTTAGATCTATGAAGATTTGAGATGGAAATAACTTCTTCAGGGTCAATTGATCATTCTCACAAACATCTTTAGTGACGAAACTTACCTTCGTTAGAGGACATGGGTATGGTTATGAAGGTTGCTTTTCCCTCCCGATATATAAAACCCCTAAATTTTCTTTTACCTTAACTTTAACACTTTTCTCACAAACCTCTTGTCCCAATCTTTCAATCAAAGGTGCCTCCGTTTTTAGTTTTTAGTTTTCAAGCAGTACAAATCCCAAAGTAGTCAAGGCTTTAAAGACAGAATCCTAAATGTTTTAAGACCATTAACAAGGATCAAGAGGCGTCAACGCGGCGGGCCGTTGGAGAACCCCATTAAAAGTTCTTTTATTTCAGAATAATATTATAATCTCTCCATTGAGACAAGTTTTTATTTTAGACAAATTTAACTTTAATATTTATGGAAGAGGAAAAGGCCAATCGTTTATGTATGGCTAAACTTAGCTAGGGTAAAACCATTTCCTCAACCTCGCATATACCTCGTTAACATTTGTCCAGGGTTACCCAACCTTTAGTAGGTTGGGGGCTACAATTCATGGAAATTAAGAGCCGACGACGGCAGTGATCCATCATTATAAAAATTTCTCTTATTGACATGACTAAAAAAATATAAATATTATGTAATTTTAATATTAAATAATAGATGTGGATTAATGAGATGCTTGTATATTTTTTTGTCAAAGATAGAATATTTGGTTGGTATTTAGTAAATGATAATTGTTTATAACGAATTATCAAAAAAAAACGAAGCAAAATTGTTTAACAGCTGATCTGGGACTCGCGGGCCCCGGTTCGATCACGCCTGCTTTATCTCCCAAACTAAAGACCAGTTAGTCTGGATTGTGAGGGATTTACTTGCTCTGGCAAGAAGGTATTAGAATGTATTTAGGAAAATGAAAGTAAAAAGTCGAAAAATAGACTACGAATTCTGGATACTACGTCTCTCTCACGCACCTAGTGTTTTCGGGAACAAGCATGAATAATGAACTTTACTAGCCATATACCAAGCTTTAGTCCAAAAAGCTTTCCTTAGAACCCATTTAGAAATGAAAATTGATAAATTTTGCTCTTCTTTTCTTTCAGCTCCTCGCTTTCAGGGAGAAGGTCAGACACGAGAACAATCACATGAAAGCGACATTCAAAATCAGCAACAAGGCAATACCCGTTCTTCCGGCCCTTAACAACGCCGTCTCTAAGGTTGAGGTTAACCTCAACTGGATGAAAGAAAACTATGAGACAATTATCGAGTGGTTTACGGCCCACGGTTACGTTCTGTAGCCCAATGAAATCAGCGGAAGAAGAAAGAGAAGTGAAAATGTTACCAACACCGACCATCCCTCATTTGCTTTAAGGTAGCTAAGAAACGTTTGAAGTGGCTGCGGTCCGGTTAAGATTCAAAATCAAAATTTGAAGCAATAACTTTCAAAAAATTCAATGGAGGTCGTAAGCTACAATCAAAATGACTGACCCCACCTGTACACATCCCTACATACATTTGGCTAGTGCCATAAAGACTATATTAAAAAATGAAAACAGAACAAAAAACAAACAAACAAAAGACCCTTCCCCAAAACACAAAACCAAACCCAGCAAAGACTACGATAGCAAAACGGTACGCCCAAGTGCTGGGGGGAAACCTGCCTCCTTCGGGGGCATCCACTCATGGCAACCACTACACGATATAGGCATTGTCTTGACAATCCATTTAGATTCATAAAACTGGTGAAAGCGTAAACTATTTTAGGGCGAACGGATCAAAATGTTGGCTAACTTCTTATTAACTGATCTATTCCAGATCAGTAAATTGAGCTAAATTGCAGAATGGATATTTCACAATTGTATGTGACACACCTTGGATTGTTCAAATGAGCAGTGGTGGATGTAATGTTATGAAGGGGGAAGGGGTATTTTACAGTTGCATGTGATACACTTGGATTGGTCAAATGATTATGAAGGGGGGGGGGGGGTATTTTACAGTTGCATGTGATACACTTTGATTGGTCAAATTAACAGCAGTGGATATAGTGTTATGGGGAGGAATGGCTACACTTGGATGGTTCAAATGAGCCGTGGTGGATGCAATGTTATGAAGGGGGAGGGGTATTTTACAATTGCATATGATACACTTGGATTGGTCAAATGGGCAGCAGTGGATGTAATGTTATGAAGGGGGGAGGGTTATTTTACAATTGCATGTGATACACTTGGATTGGTCAAATGAGCAGCGGTGGATTTAATGTTATGAGGGAGGGGAGGGGGGTGTTGGATATTTCACACTTGCATGTGATACACTTGGATTGTTCAAATGAACAGCGATGGGTGTAGTGTTATGGGAGGGGGAAGAGAAAAGACATAAATAAGTGGAAAATAAGAGTAGTAAGGCAATTAATGTAAATTCAATTTAGGTTGATAAAAAAAAGCTACCGACTTTCTTATGGCTGGAGGAGATGTCACTATTCCGGTGGATAAGGGGTGGGATTTCCACGCCTCGGTACCGGCTTCGATTCCCGGGGACCAAGAAATTTTTCGGGAGCTAGTTGCCTATTGGCCATCCGAGTCTGATGTTTGAACGCAGATAACTCTGCCCACACACGTCATGACGTACACAGCCAATCACAACAATACCTTCGCCGCTTCATTCCTCTTCTCGTAGCGCACATAACACATCACTCCTCCTTACCGAAACATGCCGAATCGGTGTCAATATCCATTAACCCTTGATGCAGAACTGGTCGCCCTCCCTCGTGTCACTGGATTTTATGCCCGCGGGTTGGTTGTGAAATGGTACTACCACACTTTCTGCTCCTCCCCCTATAACGTAGTTCGGCATCCTAGTGTTTTCGGTTTTGCTAGCGATTGTCCTTCTGATCTCGCTGTAAATTTTATTAGCCAAAACGAACATCCTCAAGGCTTCAAATTTTTCTTCGATAAAGAATTAAATTTATTTTTAGAAAACTTCTTTGAATCAAATCGACTTTAATCTTTTACCCAAATGGTCTTGGAATTGTCTGCAAGCCCTTAGTTACGAATTTCACTATATCTGCCCTTTCCACCCTAGAAATTAGGGTCACACACTTGCTAATGCACCCCATGTTAACCTCAATTCAATGTTGTTACCCTCAATTCACTCTTGTTGCCCTCATTTCGCTCTTGTTACCCTCATTTCGCTCTTGTTACCCTCAATTTAACCATGCTACCCTCAATTCAATCTTGTTGCCCTCACTTCAATCTTGTTACCTCCAATTCCATCTTGTTACCCTCAATTCAATCTTGTTACCCTCCATTCACTCATGTTAACTTCAATCCAATCTTGCTAACATCTTATTTTCCCTTCTTTCCATTTTTTCCCTCCGTTAAACATACCTCCATGATTCTTCCCTCGAAGGAACATCGTTCCGGGAATGAGACCCATTAAAGTTTCCTCAGTTCATGTTGCCAATGATCATGGTCATCGGCACTCTGGAATGAAGGATGATCGAGAGGAATGAATATAAGACTATACGGAACATTGCCATCCAGATTTTGTGGTATTGGTGTGGGTTTTTTTTGCGAGGGTGGGGGGGTGGGGCGTAAGAAGAACATATAAAATGAAAGGATATTTTTTATTGGGTAGATGCAAAGAAAAGAGAAAGAAAGAGATGAAAGAAAGGAGTGAATATATAGAACAAAAACGGAAGGCAGCGAAAATATCAAGAAGAATTGACAAAAAGGGTTCTGTAAGAGTGCGATTCCAGGCTCGTATTTTTAATCCCTGGATCCTTTTGTATGTGCTTGTTCTAGGAGGTTTCGATTGTCTTCAGTCCATTGCGGCAGTAGGCTTGTTGAAGCAAGGCTTGTCTTCCCTCGCATGTTTCTTTTATTTCGGTTCTTCCTCCCCATTTATCTTCTCTATCCTCGTTTTCCTTACTAAAGATCATCCCCTCGTTCGGGGTTGACATATGCCTAGACAACCCTTCTTTGCTGATTGCTGAACTAATTCACTCTTTCATTTGGTGAGTTCTCCACTTGTAAGGCAAAATAGACCACTTAACTTGTGTGAATTAGAGAAAAAGAGGAATGAGGCGTTCACTTTCGGAGACATGAGCATTGAATTAAGGGGTATACAGTAATTCTATTCAACTATCTCTGACCGATCACAAGCACGTAAACACACGCACACACACACACAGAGATACGTAGCGCTGAAAACTGTTAATAAAACTTCCTTATTCTTAAATATTCGGAGTTCAACCGGCGATATTTCAAGAAATGCGAGCAAAAGCGCGTACTTAAGAGCAAAGGGTATCACAAGTACTTTTGCTGGTCTGTATATTATTTATAATCTGTATCGATGTTATATTAATGCTGACCCCCAAGTTCTAGTACTTCCTCTACATTTTTGCTATTGAGTGCCTCTATATTTGCATATGTTCCTAGAGGCTTCGAAATGTACCCTATTGTCTGCAATATTTATGGTGTATGAGGTTTGGTATAGCGGTTCTTGTCATTCGGTATTTATAGCTACAAATCTCATCCTTTTTCTTCATTCTCTTTATCTCCATTTTCATTCTTCTCGCAATTAAAAAAACATACATATGTTGGATTATAGCAAATTCATATGTATTCTTAATAATTCAAACGTGATTACTCTTAAAAGTTTCAATCATTCTTTAATTAAGGTCTTTAATAAGGTGAATTTGACGCCTAGTATCTCTGTCGAAGTTGAATACAGGGTAATTGATATCATTCATCTCTTACTGATCAAAATATGATAATTACTTTTAGAAAGAAAATGGAATATTTAAGCGAATAGTTCCCTCCCCCCATCCCTTATTGTGGTTGGTTAGAAAGTTCGTGTTTGACCAACGAAGTCAGTGTGTGGCTAATGTCATATTTACCACATCTTATTCTCACTGTTAAAATGTTAGAGGTAACATTAAAGTTTTGATTTTTGGAAGGGACGTTTTTATTTATGCTTAAATTCTCAATGATAAGGGTCAAATTTGTTTCATTGAGCTGTTTCTTTAATGATGGCTGCCTATTTTTGTTATAGTTTGAATTTGAGGGTATTAGAAGGGGAATATTTTCCCCTTTCTCATCAATCCTGGATTAATTATTTGTGTTGCAGTTATAGGGAAAAAATGCAGTTTTTAATAATTTGGTTTCGATTTAGACCAAGAAAAACTAAGGTTACATTGAATTTGCGAACGATAAAAGTGAACTTTTCAATGTAAAAGGAGAAGACACCGTAAATATCCTTAGACCGTATTATGAGAAGACTAGTTTCAGACTAAAGATGGACTTAGATGCACCTCCAAAACTATTCTCCAAATAAACTGCTATACACGATATGTAGTGGTTGGAGGAAGGGAAAACGGGAGGCATTCTAAAGTAGGCTTTTTTGAATCAGGTTGTATGGCCTGTATGCCCTCAGCACCACACGGTTGACATCTTGTCAATGCTCCGACGATGCCAATATTTCGATTTCTCTTTTTCCGTCATTCTCCACATTAGATGTTACGGTGTTTTCTTCTATTCATCTCTCCGGTTATTAGGCGTACTTAGGGTATTTAATGGACGAATTTTGACGAAAAAGCGTTGCATCTTGGTGTACCCTTGGCCTTCATAGTTCTCCATCGGATTGATGGTAGGAGAAATGGAAAAAAAGAAGTTAATGTTTAGCTAACAGCAAGGCCATTTAAAAAAACAAAAAAAAAAACAGCGAGAAATTTGCTGGAAAAAGACTAAGAAACTTTACAGTAAAATGCAGTAGCCATTTGTTCACTTAACCTTTGTGATGTTCCAAGTAGACGGATTACCAGTGTTCGTGTCTATAGATTTATTAGTAGTTTGTTGAACTAGTGTGCCCATTGGTAATTTTTATTTTCAATTATTTAACTTTTACTACAATAATCACGTAACGTTAAATCATGATTCCATTTTAAGTGAAGTAAAGAATGTAGGTGAATGATGTTGTATGACCCACGTAGAAATATATTTGCAGTTACTTCCACTAATTTGTATTATTTTTCCATCATAAGTGACAAGGTATTTTTACAATTTTTTGAGAGAGATTATAGAGTTGCGTTAAGAGCAGCCATGCAGAGGTTAACCTGTTGTGTCAATGTAAAATAACGAAAAATGGTAAACAAAAATGGAATTGTGCAGTACTTCCGGCATTTGAGGATTCTTGAAAAAGCCGGATAGCTACATACATATGATTTAACTTACTACTTCTCAAAACAGCAATAAAACATATTGCTTCTAGTTTTTTAACATTTCTATATGTTACCTGCAATTTGAAAATCAATGCAACATAACCTGAAACATGGTAAGGCTGGGTAAGAAAATTTGACATTTCCTGCAATAACGGCGTTCGGACATGCAACCTAAACGAACAATACCTGGAGTCTCATCAACAAGGTCTGCTGACCAAAAAGTCGTGGGCCCTCGCTTATTCTGATTTATGACCTTACGACCTTCAAAACTTTAAAATAATTTCCAGAGTAACCATGGGAAGACCTTGGTATAGCCACATACCGTAGCATAGCATAATAGAGAACAGCCCAGCCTAGCATAGCGTAGTATTGTCTAGCATAGCATGGCCTAGTATAGCCTTAAAAAAGCCTAGCCTAAACTTGCCTAGTATAGCATAGCATATCATAGCCAAGCATAGCATAGTATAACCTACCCTGTTTGACCTAGTATAACCAAGCCTATCCAAACATAGGATTGCCTAACTTAAAATATGTAGAATAGCCTAGTGGTGCCGGGCCTAACCTAGCCTAGCTTAGTATAATCTAGCTAACCTAGTATAATCTAGCATAGTATAGCCTACTTTATCCTACCTTAGCTTAGTATAGCCTAGCCTAGCTTAGTAGATCCTAGTCTAACCTAGCATATTATAGTAGAGCCTATCGCAGCCTAGCCTAGTATAGTCTTGCCTAGCGCAGCATTGCCTAGTGTAGCCTAGCTCATTATAGCCTACCCTAGGCTAACCAGGTATGGCTTAGCATTGGATGTGCCAGAGCCTAGCCTAGCGTCGCATAACGTAGCCTAGCCTAGTATAGTCAAGCTAGAATAGGCTACTATAGCCTAGCCAATATATTCTTGCATACGATAGCCTAGCCTAGCCTAGCATACTCTAGGCTAGCTTGGTATAGCCTATCCTAGCATAATCACACCTAACATAATATAGCATAGTGTATCATATTATAGCCTAGCCTAGTATATCCTAGACTAGTATAGCATACCATACCTACCCTAGACTAGAATAACCTTGCATAGTTTAGGCTATTTTAGCCTTGGTTAGCTAGCCTATCGTAACGTAACATAGTATTACCTAGCCTAGCATAGCATAGTCCTCCCTAGCCTATTATACTTTAACCTACCCTAGCATAGCATAGTATAGCCCTATCTAGCTTAGTATAGCTTAGCACAGCTTAGCCTAGCCTACCCTAACATAGTATAACCTAGCCTAGCACTAACTATCGCGGAGAGGTATAGCCTATACCATCCTATTATACCTTAGTCAAGCATAGCTTAGTATTGTCTAGCCTAACATACTATATGATAGCCTAGCATAGCATTTTATAGCCTATATTAGCATAGTATATCTTACCCTTGTAAGTTATAGCTTAGCATAGTATAGCCTAGCCTATAATAGCTTAGCAGAGTATAGCCTATTCTAGACTTGCCTAGCAGAGTATAACATATTATAGCCTAGTCTAGTCTAGCAGAGTATATCATATTATAGCCTAGTCTAGTATAGCAGATTGTCAGCCGATTGGTTATGATGTTATTGCCAAAACAAAAATTCCCGGGCTAACCTTGAGAAGACTTTGGCAATTATATCATTCGAAAGAGAATGTAAAACAACATAATGGTTTCAAATTTCGCTAGAATCGGCCGAATAGTTATGATGTTATTGCCCAAACAAAATAATTCCTGGGCTAACCTTGAGGACTTTGGCAATTATAGCATTTGAAGGAGAATGTAAAATAACATAAGGTTTTTAAATTCGGCCGAATCGGCAGAGTAGTTAAGATTTTATTACAAAAACAAAAACTAAAAAGCAAAACGGGGACCGACCGACCGAAATAGTGAGATGTAGAGTCGCTCGCGATTATACTCGCAAGAGACTAAAAATCTCGTTACCATAGTGCTGCCTAATGGATCTGGGAAGCATTAAGTTCAAGTGATATAATATTTTGTTCTCTAAGAGATAAATATATAATTCACGACGAGGCATTAAAATTAATAATTAATTCTCTTTTATGGGTATACTATTAATTTAATCCAAGATGGCTTCATCTAGAGTTATTTGAGGCGATAAAAGTTAAACTTATACCAAAGTTAATAAACGTAAAAACAATCGCAATCAATATCCATCTTGATTCTTTTGTAAATGCGGATTAATGTAGATACAATACTCCATGAGTGTACAAGAGGAACAACGGGTGAGTTGCAATAAAGCACTTTGTAAAAGGCGTCCTTCTCTGCCGATTTTCTATAGATTCAAATAATATCCTACATTCTTCAAAGAAACATTTTTAAAATAAGTGATTAAAGGAATAGATTACATCAGATCCGCCTCGTTTACAATCTTGCAACAGTCAGCTATCTTCTTACGACTTTGTGGTCTTGATAGAGAAGTTGTAAGGATAGATTTCAACTTGACGAGTCTAAATATAGTCCAAAATCAACAAGGGTTAATTGACACAGGAGCAAATGAACAACAAATGTTTACTCTACTCTCTGAATGATATTGATCCTACAAGAACATAGATTGAGTTTTGGTGCTTTGTTATTTATATTCAGTAAAAAACATATCATGGAATACCTGTAGTTCAAGGAACATAATGGTGACAATAAGGTACAACAGAACTCTTGCTCTCTGTGAAGGCTAACAGCCCTGAAGGGCGCATTATAAATACCTATTATTATTATTATTATTATAATGTTTAATTTCCTAAGCTTTTGGACAAAAACAAAAGACCTTCTTTAGAGGCTTCTACGCCCTTTCCAATACCTTTCCCTCATTTATCAGCCTTTGGATCTACCAGTATGACATATATTTCAATCTAATACATCCTTTGCCTCAGTTATCTCATTGTAAGAGATGGCTAATTTGGGGCTGCTACTTTTCTAGTATCTATAAGTATAACATTGGCTCACGAAGAGGAACATTCTTTTTCTACTTGAACATCTTTTAATAAGGATTTTTGTTTAAGTATGAAAGGTTAGAAGAATAGACATTAAGGTTAGTTGTACTTTATTATCACCAGTAAATAGTATGGATTATTTATGCGAGATTTATCATTGATAAATAATTAAAAAAATGTCAATATAGGATATGCAAAAAAGAAATCTGGGTGGGCTAAGGTCTGGGCTGGGAGGTGCCCACTCAAAATCAGTCTTGAGACTGATCACACGGCCACAAAGTTCTCTTTCAGCCATTCTCGGGACAGGTTTGAGGTGTGAGAGCTTGCTCCATTTTGCTGGAACCAGAACTTCCCCATACGCGACGGGATCAGGGTCTGCAGCTTCCTCTTGAAGGTTTTGAGGACTTCAACATACCGCTCCTTGGTGACTGTCACTGTCGCGCCAGATTCCTCGAAGAAGAATGGTCCAATAATGACTCTGACTGAGATTGCAGGCCATATCGTGCACTTAGGGGAGTGTAGTGGCTTGGTGGCTACCTCATTTGGTCTGAAGGTCCCCCAAAAGACATTTGTCTCCGAGTTTACTTTTTATTCATGATGGAAATGAGCTTCATCTGAAGTCCAAAGGAGGTTAAGGACAGTTGGGGTCTCCTGAATCTTTTCCAGTATCTTGACTGCCATAGCCTTTCTCTGCTCCTTGTTTAAGGCTGTACGGGTTTGCTTCGTCTGTATTCTGTATGGGTAGGCCTTTACATCCATTAATAGCACTCTCCTGCAAGTCTTACGGGATATATCGACGGACTGACTTCGCTTGCGCACAGAGCGTTTTGGACTCTGCTGAACTCACTTTCTCACGCTCTCGACCAGCTCAGCTGTACGCTTCCTTGGGCGTCCTGAATGGCTTGGACGGTTGTCACTGGCTGCATTGAGGTTCTCCACTGTCCCATAGTTATCAAAGTGGTCGACCCAGTCCTGAATTCTTCTCTTGGAGGGGGCCTTTTCACCTTCGAACTGATGCACGAAAGTGTCTTGCACTTTTCTGAACGAGCCTGTCTTGTAGTAATGTTTGACGCAGTATATTCTTTGTTGTAGCTCCCATTGAAATCTAGTTGTGTTCACAGGCGGTGCTTCTGTCATATACTGCGAAGTAAGGTTGATTAGTGAATGAATGAAGGATATATCACACAAAGTGTAGGATTAAATTACCTTTAAAGCCTCACACGAGAATCGGGTTTGAGACTGACCTTAGGCCTCAATTTTAATGCAACCTCAAGAATGTTGTTTTCGGAGAGGCGCGTTGACGTTTTTACTGCCACCCCAGATGGCTGTCTGGCGCGAGGATAGCTTTAAAGCCGCAATGTGAATTCGGGGCGTGCGACGGATGGCGTTAAGCACGTTTTCTTGGTAAGACGATTTCACCAACAGGACGGGAAAAGTATGCTTCTTCCACTCTTCGGGTTAATCTGGGAATAATTCACACTGACGAGCGATGAGTAAACGAGTGAATTCTTTGACGAAGGGGAGTGCTTGAGGAATTTCATTTGGGCTATTCCTCAATGGCGAGGACTATCTTTGGGTTTTGGGGTACACCAGAATAGGGGATTTCTCTGACGAGAGATTGTTAAGCTTGTTTCTTGAATCAAGTTAACTTAAAGTTCGGTGTAACCACCAGGAACTGACTCAAGCATGAGCTTCTTCTGTGTTCCTTTCGTAGGGTTGCCGGGCACTCGCCGGACTTCGGTGTCTCGATCACAAACTCGATCTTTCTGAGGCAAGATGCTTAATTTTTGGTGTGACCACCAGGAACTGGCTCATGATGAGCTTGTTCTGTGTCTCTTTCGTTGGTTGCCGGCCTCTAGCCGGACTTCGTTGCCTTGATGACTAACTCGAACTTCCTCGTTCTTCTGTAGTTATTGGATTATATTCTTCACCACCCCCACTGGGTGTAGGGGAAGGAGGCGGGGGATGAGGACGGCGGCCTTAAGTCTTCTCCTCTAACGGCTTTTCTCAGAGCGTCTTTCACCTAGCCCTACAGGGCACCTTCTGGCTTTAGGCCGACGCTCCTCTAATTTCGTTTATGAAGTGAAATTAAATATCAACTCTTAGGGAAATATTGCCGGTTTAACAAATGTTAGACTCACCGGGGTCCGACATGTGATGATTAGTGCATTATGTGGTTTTGGGCGGCCTTTCTGGTTATCCTCGAGGCGAGGGGAGAGAAGGAGGGGGAGCTAAGTAATAGGATTACACCTCCAACAATGCCAGGACGTTGCGGTTACCGAAAATGGCCTCAGTTTGGAGGGTGAGATATCGATTTCCCTACATTATTCCCTTCGAAGAGCTTAATGGAGGGGGGGGGGAGGAACCTCTATTGAAAAACAAAAACAAATAAACAAACATCATCGGCAAAAGCAAACTTATATGTCTTAAACCATAATACTAATTCTTACTTTTAGCTGGGTTCAACCATCTTATTAACTTAATTTTCTTTGAACTCGGGCGCACACGCGCGCGCGTACAAAAGCAGGGGATCGACATGGTCCTCGCGAGCCTACTGGGGTACGTTTCACACCACCCAATTTAGCATATAAACATCCCCCCCCCCAACCCACCAACCCCATCGATTACGCACAAAAAAAGGAGCCTGGCTCTAAAGCGGTATCCTGCCAGCTACTTCCTTACATTTCTAAACCCAAAACACGAACACACAAAATTGAATAATGGTTTTACGGTTAACGAGAGATGAAATAACCCTCAATGGGGTTTCGACTCAGGTTATACAACGGCTTTACCTTCTCGGCAACTTTAATATAATTAATATTAAAGTGGCGTTCGATGACTAATACTTTACAGCGCATGATTTGGCCGTTCGGTTTATTGTGTCTACCCATGTATGTCACAAAATGGTAATGGTATTCCAATGTACTCGTACTACTTTTTTTATGGCAACTGAATAATTTTAATCTTCCTATTATGGCTAGGGCGGCCTGTTGCCTGGTTGCATAAATGATGGGAACAGGTGTCCCATTGTCATCTTTACCAAGCTACACTGGAAGATCGGGTTTGGATTCGATCTAATGGGGTCGGGAAAAATTTTCCTTACGGGATCGTTAATGGGCCTGGTGCTCACGGCAACTTGGGGTTTTAATGGTAACTCCGTTGATGTTTCGTTCTTGGGAAAGACTACTGGGGGTAGGGGATAATCCTTATTTGCTTCTACCATCTGACCCTTTCTCGATGCCCTTTCATGTGCGAGCATTCTTTCTTTTTCTTCTCTCTCATCTCTTTCCGCTTGTGCTAGTTCTCTTTTTAGTTGTATTCGTCTTTCTTCGTCTTCTTTTTCCTTCTTCGTTGCCTTTCCCTCCCTGGGTGGGAGGGTCGGACCTACTTCTTGGACCATATCGATGGCTTGGGTACTAAGCTCTTCGTCTACGTGGCTCTCAAGAGGAGATAAAGGGGTCGGGACCGTGGACCTCTCATTTGCGTGCATCCGGGTGACTACGAGTTGATTCACCGGATTTGGGGAGAGATGCGCACTCTGGCCTATTAATACTGAGCAGAATCTAATAGGCGCTGCTACTACCTCGGTCCAGACAGTAAAATACTGCAACTGAATGTGGCATCTGACGACGGGGAACTTGGTTGATCTACCGAGGAAGTCCTGGACTACCATGAACTTCTGGTGCTGGGGACTGACAGGGGGAAGCAATTTATTTGACACCACGATACAGGTGCACCCCGCATCGCGTAACAAGGTTGAGACTCGGAGACCATTTACGGCCCCAGTTTCGAACTTTAGTCCTTCGGGAGAATTTTTGTTGAACACAAAGTTCACCTGTTGGTCAGGGAAATTCTATGTGGTCAACGGAGGCGCGGGATTAAGCGGTTGTTTTTGGTAAAGCGTTGCCTAGAGGTTATCTACCTGCTGTCTCGAGGGAGACTTAAGTCTTGAATTTTGGGGGAAATTATAACTAATGTGACCTGGGGTTCCACAATTAAAGCAAGTTATGGGGTTTCTGGGGTGTACGGAGTTCTTGACGAACTTAAAGGGGTTATTTTGTAGGAGTTTCTGGGGATACCCCCCTTTCTTCGGAGAAAAGGGTTTCTGGGAATACCCTACTTTCTTGGGAGACAAGGGTTGGTTTTTCCTCACCTCTCGGGGGTATAATCTATGGTTGGAAGCGTGCAGGTCTGCTTCTTCCACGGAGTCTTTGAAGGGCGCGGCTCGCCTGTCCTTGACGAAGGCGCGTATCTCTAGGGGGAGGTACATAGCAATTGGTCCCTCAGCATGAAGTCGACGAGGGAGTCGAATTCATTCCACACTTGTTCTGACTCTAGCCAAAATTGGAGTGCCTCCTGAGGATAAATCCAAATTGCTTGTAAGTTTGACCTGGCTGAATTCTGGCCTGCCCAAACTTCATCCGATACTCCTCGGGGTTTAGGTTCACGGCGGCCAGTAGCTCGCGTTTGCGCGCGGTATAGTCCGCGGAAGCCTCGGAAGGTAATGAGATGAATACATCACGGAGCCGGGTACTAAGCAGAGGCAGTAATCTGGCGATCCCCTCTGTCTCTATGTCATAGTGATTTAACTCGAATTTCTTCTCGAAGTGTGTCAGGTACGAACACAGGTCTTCATTTTCTTTATAAGCTGGGGGTTCCATCGCGGCTATCTGTGTAGCCCCAGCTCGGGATCCTATGGAATTGGCTTCCGCCAGATCCCTGCTCATTTCTTTTTCATGAGCGCGTACTCGTTCCCTCTCTTCTGTTTCCCTTTCTAATTTTCTTTCTTCCCTTTCGGCTTGCGCCTTTTCTTTTTCTGCTTCCCTTTCTAATTTTCTTTCTTCTGCTTCTCTTTCCGCTTGCGCCTTTTCTCTTTCCGCTTTCCGTTCCGCCTTTTCTTCTTGTTCCTGGACGTAGGCAACTAGTTCCTTGCCTCTTAGTCCCAACGCTTGGGCTCGTTGGAGGAATCTGTCGAACGATTCCATTTTATCCTTGTTTGTTCTGTTCTTCCCAAAAGCTCACCGATATGCTAAAGGTACTTATGTTACCTCGAAAAGTTAGCGTGCTGCCTAGCTCACCCTTATCTCAACACTTTATGCTAATTGGAATACGACTCCACCCAAAAAATTAATTAATCTCATTAGCGGGCTAATCCCCGACAATTAACCACAAATTTATAGACAGACCTTTTTTTGTTTGGCTTTTTCTCGAATGCTAGGCACGCATTTACTATTCATGAAGGGAAAGCAAGACAAAGAACTATACTGAGTTCTTCCAATACCCATAAAACCTGTCACCAAATATTTATGTCGTGGTATAGCAAGGACCGAGTGGTGATGTATGGTACGTATAGGTTTAGTACATACTTCAAAACTCCGTGATTAAGTTTTCTCTCTAAGAGTGCTATATTTTATTATTATTATTACGTTATTTTTAATCTTTGAGGGTTTCTAGTGCCATGCTCAGCGTTTCCAGGATCGACTTAGATACTTCTAAGAAACTAGACCTTTAATTAAAACATGAACCAACAATTGAAATCTAACAAACAAACTACACAGTTTTGAATTAAACAAGTTTAAGTGAGGCTTACTAAATTACACAATTAAATATACAGTAATGGTTGCCCCAAAGCTCACTTTAATATTGAACGCTAATTGACCTTCAAATAAACAGATAATGGGATTTAATTACCTTTAAAGCCTCACACACGAATCAGGTTTGAGACTGACCTTGGCCTCAATTTTTATGCAACTTCAAGAATGTTGTTTTCAGGGAGGCGCGTGAACGTTTTTACCGCCACCCTAGATGGCTGTCTGGCACGAGGATAGCTTTAAAGCCGCAGATGAATTCGGGGCGTGCGAAGGATGGTGTTAAGCACGTTGTCTTGGTGAGACAATTTCACCAACGGGACGGAAAAAGTATGCTTCTTCCACTTTTCAGGTTAATCTGGGAATAATTCGCACTGACGAGCGATTAGCAAACGAGTGAATCTTTTGACGAAGGGGAGTGCTTGAGAGAGTTGACTTTGGGCTATTCCTCAATGGCGAGGACTATCTCTGGGTTTTGGAGTACCCCGGGATAGGGGGTTTTTCTGACGAGAGATAGTTAAGCTTGTTTCTTGAATCAAGTTAACTTAAAGTTCGGTGTGACCACCAGGAACTGGCTCAAGAATGAGCTTCTTCTGTGTTCCCTTCTTAGGGTTGAAGGGCACTCGCCAGACTTCGGTGCCTCGATCACAAACTCGATCTTTCTGAGACAAGATGCTTAATTTTCGGTGTGACCACCAGGAACTGGCTCATGATGAGCTTGTTATGTGTCCCTTTCATTGGTTGCCGGCCTCTAGCCGGACTTCGTTGTCTTGATGACTAACTCGAACTTCCTCGTTCATCTGTAGTTATCGGATTATATACTTCGCCACCCCACTGGGGGTAGGAGAAGGGGGAGGATGAGGACGGCGGCCTTAAGTCTTCTCCTCTAACGGCTTTTCTCAGAGCGTCTTTCACCTAGCCCTACAGGGCACCTTCTGGCTTTAGGCCGACGCTCCTCTAATTTCGTTTATGAAGTGAAATTAAATATCAACTCTTAGGGAAATATTGCTGGTTTAACAAATGTTAGACTCACCGGGGTCCGACATGTGATGATTAGTGCATTATGTGGTTTTGGGCGGCCTTTATAGTTATCCTCGAGACGAAGGGAGAGAAGGAGGGGGAGCTAAGTAATAGAGTTACACCGCCCTCAATGCCAGGACGTTGCGGTTACCGAAAAGGGCCACAGTTTGGAGGGTGGGATATCGATTTCCTTACAGACTAGATGGAATAAAGCCCGGGTAGCTTGATCTAATTTGAGACTGCCGAGACTGGGGTTGTGAGGGCATGCCGCCCCTCGATAAACCATGTCTAACCATGTTTAACTTTTAAGTTTAACAAACCAATTAATTTTAGTTACATTTACCTTCCGTCAACTCTTAAAATAATTTAAAGTACATCCGTATCTTATTCCAGTTTCAGCGTGTAAAGTTTTGATAACCGTGCCAAGTGCACAGGAGTGACAGAGCGGCGCTCTTAGTTTGCGGCTGGCAGTAAGGCAAAGAGGTTGTATGTGATGATGTGGCTGTGCAACGGTGTTAGACTATTTTTAAATGAAAACAGAAAAATACATGTAATCAAGTGCGTCTTTTTCATTTATTATAATAAAACAAAGTTTAAGGACAATTTGTAGCAAAAGCTTTCATAAATAACCTATTTTAGATTTGTAAGTAATCAACTAATTATGCCATCTGTAGACCTTGAACGTGTTGACATCGTAGATCCTGAAACTGATAGTGCTACTGAACTTCAACAGAAAGACGTTCCAAATCCCTGGCACCACCTGCAAGTTTACTTTATGTTTAAGTCAAGCAAAGTAGATAAGTTGTTTTCCAGCTACCACTTCTGCCTGCCAGAGACTGTTTCAATCAATGGTCATAATACAAGCCTCACTAATCTCAAGCAGCGCATAATGAGGATTTACTCATCTATACTCATACAGTTTGAGGAGAACGTCAAGTCAGGTTCATCTCATGGAAAAGCGGTAAAACACAAGCAGAGATTTTCTTCTGATTTCAGCAGCAGCAACATCAGCAGTCTGTTTTCATCCCTGGTGACAAGAAAGCACGCCAGATGAGCAATGGCGACTTCTTTAGCATCACTGCTTCTGGAAGTGGCATACTCTGGGCTGTTGTGGACCAGAAAATTGTTGATTTGTTCGAAGCCAACATGCTGCCATTCAAAGTTGTAGAGTCGAACACGTTCAAGAAGATGATCATGCGAATCGTTAAATTGTAAGTAATTCTCATATTTTTGTACTCATTATCACGAATACTAAGAATGAGATTTTGATATGATTCTACTCCTAAACGGCACATCCAATTTTAATAAATTTATTATTAATATGAAAAAATAATAACAATACTTCAATACATACGGAATCATTTGATTATTTTGAATTTGTTATTATTGTTTTTTTATACGATTTTCTAAAATACCTCGTTTATGAGGATGTCTTATTCTTATAGTGATAATTCGACAATTACATTATATTGCGGTCATAGTTGAGTAAGTATGTTCATGAATGTCCACTGGTTCGACCACACCACCAGGCAGATATGGCATGTAGTACTTGCGTGCATTGGGCTTAAGGTCATCCTCCCTAGGATGCGCTTGCATAAGCTATAGTCAATGTCCACTATGAATTCCACGGCCAGAGCAAAGTACCAGGTTAGATTTTATATAGTTGATATTCTATTATATTAATATCAGGTTGTTTTATTTTTTTATTACTCTATTATTTGGATTAACAATTCGTATCTGGATCTTATTTAAAAATATATTGTATATTAATCATCATCATCATCACTAACTCTATAATTTAAGTAAGGGATTTTTTTGAGTATTTGAATAATAATTTCTCCTTAGTTTGGTTATGACTTACGTTTTTTATCAAATTTATTTCTAATAATTCTTATATAATATCAAAAACAAAATGGTGAAGTTCAGAAATAAATATAAGTATAGAAATTTTTTGAATTTTTTAAAACCCAAAGAATTGCAAATGATGAAGTTCAGAAAAGGTATTTTTATATATCTTCTTCTATAAGTATATTTTAGCAACGTGATATTTTGAAAGGGGGGAAATTTAGTTTAGAGTTCCTTTTAAAATTATTAGAATTCGCAAAGTTCAGAAAATTTATAAAAATTTAACCATGGCCGCTTTTTTTTAGATTTTAAATTTTAATCTTAGTAGCGAAGTGCAAGCTTCCCTCGTAAGGGGGAGTGGGGAAGCCATTGCCTGGTTTTATTTATAAATTAAATTTTAATATTTACTAATTGTAATGCTCATTTTAGGTATAAACAACTTAGAATGTCTTTCTATTTCAGGGTAGTAGTAGTGGTTCACCAACCTGCCTTATTCAGGCGGATTCCCGATTGAATAATGAAATAGACATAAAGGTCATTATGACAATCGCTGGTGAGCCCAAGGGCACCAGGGGCCGGTCCTCTTTGGGGAGAGATGCCAAGAACTATTATGCTTTGAGATACTAAACAGCGTTCAGAGGGAATCTTCGTTACCCCTGGACAGAGGGACCTCTTCCGCGCCAGAGTTATTTTGGTATAGATACCCATCGGTAGGATACCTTGGAATAGGGTAGCAACATACAAGGGCAGTAACTTTATGAAGTCCATTCGCCGGTTTGGAGCAGAAGTCGACACTACCAGACTTGCTATTGGCTCAGGGTGTGGACGACTACCCTGATAGAGATGCTGCTACTGTTTCTGTCCAGTTGTCTGGTTCCATGGACGATCTCAAGTAGGAATTGGATTATGACTCCCCGACAGATTATCTGGTTATTATGTCTGTGGCTGATCCTGAGCCTAACGATGTAGAAACCATCGTTAACAATCCCATCAATATGTTGGCTCATATGAGGTGTGCTGCTCACACCATTAATCTAGTCAGCAACAAGGATGCAGAAGCCACGTGCCCTCTGTAACCTCTGTAAGATCGCAGTACTCTACCAGCATATAGCAACTACACTGGTGTTAGAAGGATGCTGGTTGTCCCAAACACGACTATGTGTAACTCTACACATGACTTTGTGGTATTCCTAAACACCATTCTGGAGACTTAGAGGCTTACTCTCTACAGCTGTAGGTTAATAGTTTCAACAACCAAGATGTCGGCTTACAGGAAGATTATGGTAAGGTACTACGTTATTAAATCTATAATATAAAAAAATATAAAATTGATATTGCATTTAAATGATTTTATTCGCTAATATAAATATCTTTTACTAGCCTGTTTCCCTACAAATTTGAAATTCTAAATTTTACTAAATTACTAATAGCGAATACTTCGTTGTTGTATTTATGCCTCATGTCACCTGTGGCTAAATTGTTCAACAAGATCCATGGAGACGAGCAAACCTACCTTGAAACTATGCTACCAACAGTTGCTGTGACGGTCTTTAGGTTCAAGGACTTGAATTCAACAGACCTCGTCTACTACAGTCTCTTGCTCGACGCACTTTTAACAGGCATTCCCAAAAGTTTCGGCTCCTCTTGGAGGATGATGAATGTCAGCTGGCTACTCTCCTTCACCCAAAGTTTCGCCTTTGGTGGTTCGAGAAGTATGACAAAACCCAAGTGCCAAGGTGAGGAAAACCATACAAAGTAAAGTCGAAGAGGCTTTGATGCAGCGCATGGAAGAATTGAGTAGCGATATTGGAAGCATACAGCAACGAATATGAAGAGTATGAGTTCTTCACTACCGCTATCCAGCAGCAGGAGCCACAGATCAATGAAGGTCAAGTCGCAGAACTTGGCCTCTGCCTTTATGGGAGCTTAGCGTCGACCAAGTTGCCAAAATATGACAACAAATCTGGAAGGGAAGAGGATGTACGAGGTGTTCTCAACGAAATCACTTGGCAAGATTTTCTTTCTGAGAATTCCTGAGGCCAAGAATGACGAGTAAGAGTGAGTCCACTTAGGAGGTCAGGGAGGTGGACCTCAGGGCCACCTTTCAATTTTGGTGGGTACACGATTAAATCGTTTCTCTCGGGGCACAATGCGGTCGTTTTAATATACCAAAGGGACGTGTGAGTTACTGCAACAAGCATCACTCCAAGGGCCTACCGTGGTCCGCCGTCGTTAGAGTTAAAAAGGCACCAAAGTTTGCCGCTGAAACCTCGATCCACACGCCTTTTTTGGGGGGTGGGGTTTTTTAATTCGTAGAAAAAAAATAAATGCATACGAGCAAAAACAACCAACCTATAGGAGGGGTACAATAATATACGACTGTGGTATTTTGGGGGGAATTACCCGAGTCAAACGCAACCTTCTCAAATTGAGTGTTACGGGTCGATCATGTAGGCCTGCGAGGTTGGACTTGTCGCTCTGCGTGTCTCATATTGCATGATAATTGACACTCGTGGAAGATCACTGGATTTCGATGAAGGCTAGGCGAGATAGAGCCTCTGTGACGGCGTTGTCATGTCCCTTAACAAGCAGGAGATCGGTAGTTTATTACGAGAAATAATCCAACTGGCGACATTTTTGTGAGAAATAACAATCAGAAATGGCCTGTATTGCGGATATAAGTGGTCGATAATCTGGAAAAAATTGAAAGTGAGCCATTATATTGATCATAGAAATGTTTTATCTGTAGAAATACCGCCAGAAGTTCTCGTCTGAAAAGTGTTCTATAGCTTCTCACCGGGTTTTGAATTTTTAGAAGAATGCAATGAGGCTTATTGCATCACCTTATATTTTGATAGAAAACACCAGGTGTGCTGGCATCGATGCATGCCTCCGTCGCAAGAGGAAATTCAGCACAAGAATTTTGAGGCCTGGGTGGCACACATTCCTCCAGATATCAGTCGCAGTATGGCTATCCACGCTACAAATAACATCCCCTTGAGGGTGTGTTAAATTATATATAAGAAAAATATAGGTAGTCTTAATCTAGCTTAAGACTGCCAGGGGGATTTGGGCAGGAAAGCTGTGACTCTCCTTCAGGTCGGAGGTGTATCAGTCTAAAATGGTCACCATATTTGTTGCGGTCTGTCCACGTACTGGGACAGGTCTTCTCGCACGTGTTCTTTCTAGGAAGCGCTTTTAAGCGGTTTAAAAGATATGTAAAACAAGAAGTAAAACGTCAGTTAAAGTTTACCATCCCAAGCAATTCATAAAGGGAAGGGAAAGTATGCGTCTGTCGGGTAGATACAATTTATATTAACATAATGACACTTAAAGATTATCTCCGAGGCCAGAAAGATGTATATGGCCGATTAATCCTTACTCATACCTCCTTTAGGTCCTCAAAAAGTGATCATCTGTTAGAGATGGATGTGTTCTTAGGGACTCAGACTTGCCACCAAGATGTTGTTCAAAGATACGAATACGAAGCCGAGACCTCGTAACACCGAATTGATGAAACGCTGGAAGGTTTAGCGTTCTTTTTGAAACTAACGGACATTTTAAGCGATTCGAATAGGCCAAAATGGGTAATATTTGCAATTTTCGAGACTAATAAGTCTTTTACAGCAGTGAGTTTGTACGAAGTAAAGCGTTAGACAAAGAAAATCGGCAGGAAAGCCTAAAAGTGATAATGTTGCGATTAATATGATGCTTAATGAAAGTAAGTCATTAGTTCCATTGTTAGATTGCAAATTTGTTGTTAGGATGCTGGGAATTTATAAAGTTTTGGAACAGGCAAGAATGGTTAAAATTTTAAAAAGAACGAAACAATCGTCTTCATATCTTTGGCAGATTATAGGTCTAAAATGTTGAGGGCATTTGAGCATCCAGTCTTGTTCTCTTTACACAAAGTTCATTTTATTATGATTTCCCTAAAGGTGAATTCACTGCTATCCCATCTTCTGTCTATAACTGCTGTTATTAAAAATAAATATTGTCCTCAATATTTTTTTAAGTAGCCTAGAAACATTTGGGGGTTATTTTTACTCATTTAAGACATTTTTTACCACTTTTTAGCACTTTGTCGGACTAGTGCCTGGTTCTTTCCTCTTCACACTTCCAATTTGGTGAAAAAATTAATTTTAGTGTCTTGATCTGGTGTTAATATTAGTGTTCTGTATCTTGTGTCTAATTTAATGTTTTTGTCTTTAGGGAGGTGAGATAGTTAATATTTTGCGAGGTAAATTCATATTCAGGTTTATAGTATTAATCTGGTGGAGCTAGATCTTCGGATTGTTGAAGTAGTGGCTTTTTAAAGTATTCATGTCTACTCTTTCATTCTCAGCTGAATTCTTCCACTGGGAAATTGGAAGTTGAAGAGTGCTTCAGCTCTAGTGGGGATGTTTCTGAAAATACTGAGAAAGCAAGTCGATCTGCTTCCAGATATTTTCTTCTCTACTTTGATGCTTATAATAAACAGTTCACTTTTAGCTGGTTGATGTAAAGTCGTAGGCTTCTCAAGCCTCTCCTCCTTGTTTTGGTAATTAGGTAGTGAGCATCATTTTGTACTTTCTGAAGTTCCCGTTTCTTTGTTTTAGACGCAATTCTTTGTAGGTAAAGTGCCCCTCTTCCTATTGCGAGATAGATATTACTTTTGTTTTTTAAGACTTACGCCTATAAAGGTGTATATTATGCATACACCTTGGCTATATGTTGATTGTAGCCGGCCAAGGTTATCTTTAATACAGGTACTTTGCATTCGATATCCGCTGCCTTTTTTTCCTGGAAATTAGTATTATGGTAAATTTATGCCTATTTGTTTTGAATTGCCAGTCCCTCTAGAATTGGTTTATGTTTTTGATTTCATTGCCCCCTTCCCTTCCCTCATGAAATACTTCCTTTTTGTCTGACTGTTTACTTTTTGATTTATGCCATCATATAATTAGATATTAAGGCATTGAAGTAATCTTGATGGCGACAAGTAAGTTCGCTGTGTAGCTGGATAGCAAAGTACTTATTTTGCACATTTAACCACCGTATAACTCCGATTTCTCTCGATTTTCTCCTGTATGTAAAGGCGACTTTGGGAAATGTTCATGTTAAGGTGACTTGGCATTTGGGGGTTAGAAAAATGGCAAAATCAGTAATTTGCGATGGAAATAAGAATCGAATTTGAAGGAATCACACTCAGAAACATGCGATAAACATCAATTCTATGTTGCAGATTAGTTTTGGCTGAAGCATGAAATTTACTATATTTTTAATTCAACTCATAACGTGTTTATTTTTTTTCTAAAAAAATAGCACTATTAATGTTGTTAAAACAATAGAAAATGTAATACAACCGTTGGTAAAACCTTTTCAATAGGGAACGAGATTCCTCCGAATAGTTAGTTTAATTCACATAAAGATCTGAATGATAATTTCTGCCAAACCTTTACAATCGGGGGGTATATCTCCCTGAACGTTTAATGAAATTCACAAGAAGATCTACCTAAATGACAATCGCTGGCAAGCCTTGCCCACTTGGGGAAGAGATCCCACCGAAGTTAGTGAAATCCACATATAGATCTACATAAAAAAGAAATCGCTGGTAAGCCCTTTTCGACCATGGGCGAGATTCTCTAAGCAATTATGAAATCGAAGATTGCTGGTTGGACTCCGCTGAGGATGTGAGAGAGATTTAGTAGTAATAGATCGGTCAATGGGGTTATCTAAGTAATATTTAGAGGCTAGGAATAAGCAAAATAGGGTAATAGGTTTTACCAATAGAAATGCTAACGTAAGTGAAAGCGGTCGATTTAAAAACTTCGCTTCAATAAGTCCTTTTGAGATTCACGATGGCGCAGTCGATATGCTGCTTGCAAACGGTGACTCAACGACGCAGCCGTTCGTAACTAGCCTCACGCTACTTTCGCTCTTTATTTTTTCATCGCCCCTTTTTATACACCCTACTATCATCACTAATTATGAAAAGGATGTTATTCTCAAACTATATAACTCGTATGCTAGACCTCACCTAAAACATGTTATTCAGGCATGGTCCCTAATCATAGTTAGGATATTAAGAGCAACCCCAAAATACCTTCCTTGAGATACCTTTATTATATGGATTGGTTGAGAACAATTACATTTTTTCTTTTGAAAGGTGTATAAAGAGTGATATGATCCAGCTTTTAAAAATGTTTAAGGAGATTGATAAATTAGAAAGAGGGGTTTTGGAATTGAAAACTGATGAAAGGACAAAAGGACACTGTTTGAAGAAACAACAAAACAAACTATATGTAGGCTGGCTTGAGGCAATATTATTTCAGTAATATAGTCGTGGATTCTTGTAATGCATTGACTGAGGATGTATAAATATCTCTAGTTTAGGGCATTGAGTTGAAAGCTACACAAATATATAGGGGAAGAGCATATATAAAGAACCTGATTTTGCAGATCTATATGTACATATATATCATTTTATTAGTATTTGCATGTTTAGAGTCTTGTATTATAAACTGAATATGACGAGCCTACTGGTTGATGGTTGATAACGCAATCCATTGGATGAACTTTATAACATGGCGGTGGCTTAATGGGATTTTGGATACGATTATTATTTACCCTACTGTAATCAATTTCTTGTACATTTTATTATTTCTTCCTGTAACATATTTTGCGCTTTATTTAAATCTGTTCTTTTTGGCGGTTTTATACTGATTCGTTTCAAATCGAAATAAGCCTCAATTTTTCCGCATTTCGCCTTGCGACCGCCAAAGATGAAGAACGGATTTGAATAAAGCACACAAGATAGTTACAGAAAAAAATAACCTGAACTACATAACCTAACCTTCAATTTTAAAATTGCTAGTTTGTAAAATTATAAACCCTTTCTACCTACTTTGCACTGAGGAGGCAAAGCCCCTATACCCGATTTTTTATTAACTCGTAGTATAAACAACTCGTAGTATAAACAACTCGAAAGCACAAAACAAACACCGATTTGGCCGCCTTTCGCCTTACGACCACCCGAAATCAATAGCAGATTTTATAGTGCACAATTAGGGTCACTTTGAACCTCTTTTATGAGGTGTTCGAGATCTAATTCACATCCCCTACAAGCCATAACGCAAAGCTTTTCAATCCAAGACAAAGGCAAACGAGAAAAAAGATGAGGTAAGTAAGTTTGGTCAAAATTATGTAGACAATGTGATGTCACTGTACCAATTTTTTGGCAAATATACTTCTCCAATGTGACCTCATCACAATTACGGAAGAGAAAAAACGTATTGAAATTCAAACTATTATTATACTAATAGTAACATCGACCCCTCAATAAATTTTATATAGATGGATTCGGAAAAAAATGTGATTGGCATAATATGATAATAGGAATGATGAAATTTGTTTTTAATCGATTGCAGTTTTCTAAATCCTTGGACACACCTACTGTGATGATTTTGATAGGCCCTAATGGCTTTGCCCATTATCTATTTTTATTTTATAGATATATCATAACTATCGTGTTAACTAGTGTTACTATTAATTAAGTCTTCTCTTAATATTCAGTTTTCTATGCTCGTAAAATTTTAATGGATAACACTTTCAAGTTTAAATACGTAATGCTATGTTAAAACTAGTGGTATAGAAAATTTGTAGATTATTAATTATTATTTTTAATTTTGTTTGTTTACATTCTGAATTAAAAAAAAGAATTCATTTTGTTCAATCAGGTCAGGTTTTATCTTACTTTAATGTAAAAATAAGCGATAATTTTTAAAATAGAACAGATTTTTTTTACGAATAGACCAGTAAAAAAACAAAAATCTAAAAAAAAAAATAATAACAAAAGGTAATTATATTTAATATAAAAAAATCACAAAGACGATTTTCTAAAAGTGTTAAATTTCAATAGCTTCCCATCACAATTATCTAATTCTTTCAATAAATGGGATAAATGAAAATTAATATATATATATATATATATATATATATATATATATATATATATATATATATATATATATATATATATATATATATATATATATATATATAGTTGGTCTCGGTGGTAAATAAATGAATACGAGTTATAGCGGCTCGAGAGTTAATAGGGACATTGACCCTTCTTGTTGTAGGCTTCGGCGCAGAGGGGAATTCGTTTGACCGAGGCTTGAGATTAGATAGGTTGGGTTTAAAGGATCGATGCGCATTATCTGTAGCAAGGAAATCATAAACGGAGGAATCTCTGAGTCCTTATTTGGGCGTAGAATTCGGGTAGCCTTGGGGTAAGAGGGATTCCAGACGGGCGTGTAGTGTTTCTTAGTGGGCCTATTACAACAGGACGTCTCTCTGACTGGCTTCCCACTGACTCTCTGACTTGTGGCCTACTGACCTTATTACTCTCTTGCTGACTCACTTACTCTCTCTTTCTTTTTGTGTTTACTCTGTTAATTTAGAGCAGTATATATTTGTGTCGGAGACAATGAGTGTGGCCTATTATAATCCACTGGTGTTGTTTGAGTGGAGCCTATTTCACTCCCTGTTAATTCGTATCTAAGGAGATAGAGATTTTGTTTCTTTACAAAATACAAAAGACGCGACTCAGTTTCACAGTCCTTTGCTAGCAAACAATCGCCGTGTTTTCAGTTCTCCACCTGCATCCCAAGCTTTGTTTAAACAGGTGACCTTCTATCGCGGCTATGGTAACCACTTTTATATGTTTATGTGCATGTGCATATGTTTGCTGCCGTCTCAAATTCATTCTTCTCTCGTCGAGAAAAATCCATATATTATTTACATTGATGTTTTCTTAACTCATGTCTATTTCTACTATAAGTGTTTCGCTCTATTTTAGATGGGTTCATCATTACATGACATATTATTTTATTAATTAATGCGTTTGCCCAATTTCAGGATTTCATTGGGCCAACGGGGTACTCATTTGTGAGGGTCCTTGTTGGCTCTACTCCACCTCGCAATTGGGGTGCGACATCTGAACAGGAAGAAGAAGACTAAATTCTGCGAATGGCCGAAGCCGTCATTATCCAAATGAAGAAACCAGCAATTAATGTTCAACTCCAGCCCGAAACCATACTTCCGACAACTCGGTGTCCCCGCGTTAACCGACGCTAATACAAAATCGCAATTCCCTTTACTTATTGAACATTATCTGAACTAAAAATTTTTCTTGAATGTGTTTGGTCATTTTGCAACGCTTACGTCTGAAAAAGTCAATTATTCTGTAGCGCCTATGTTTTAAACGTTAGTCTGTCCTTAAATCTTTCCTAAACTCTGATTTATCAATTTTGTATCACTTATATTTAAGTAGAAAAGTATATATAGTGTAGCATTCTGTAAGTTATTCCATTGAAGAAGGAACGTTATTGGTTGTTTACACTTGACATGCATACGTAAAGTTTTCTCGCCGAATAATATTCGTGCTTTTCTGAATTCTTACGTTCGAAGCAAGGACACGCGAGCTGAGCCAGCCAATTTTTAAAATAGCCCTACGGTTGTCTTTGTAAAGAGTTAATACCACCATTTTCATTTGGCACACAAATGAGCGCTTAAGCTCCATACATCGTTCCCCGCCGGCGGGCTCCATGCAATCGTGGACCTGGACTGCTCATAACCCTCGTCCAACTATGCCAGTCGACTATGATATGGCATAATTGGGGAAATTGACGGAAGCTGGTTTGAGGAGTAACTCACAGCATAAATCAATTTCAGAGGCTCCCCGGGATAAGGGACGGACTATGAACTCCGTTGATTTAGCTTTTAGCTTTATTCATGGGGGTTACCGCCCAGGATCATAAAGGGAAAAGTAACCGTCTCTATGCTATGGAGGATGCAGTCGCGATTTTACAAACCCCCAAGGGGGCGGCACCCCCCAGGGGAAAGAAAGTTAATTCGGCCTTCATCCATCATTAAGTCCGCCATAATTCACCCAATTGGCAGGATCCCTTCCTGGATCCCTCCCTTCATCATCCATCACCCTATCAATTGCAGTACTTGTTCACGGAAGCACGGGGCCGCACTATGGCGGGGAACACCGCTTTTCTGAATTTAAATCTCGCTCACCTAAGCACATAACACCACTCACATTACACTCATTCACATAACACAATTCGAGAAAGAAGACTAGAAAAAAAGAAGAGGACCAACTTGGAGCAAGGGTCCCCCCCTCCCTTCTGGGAAGATGAATACAACGAAGAGAGTCCACCTCAGGGGAATCTCCGGCCATGCAGTTCTGGCCAAATCTCAGGTGTGCCTGGTTCTATTTGAGGAACTTAAGTTTACACTGATCCGTTTGATCGAAATAACCAACGCGTACATAGCCCTCTGCTCGGAAATGAAGAACATGGACTACCAAAAAGGAGACTACCAAAAAGTGTCTAAACTGCCATGGTCCACACAGGAAAATGGCCGTCAACTGACCGAAAAGAAGGGACATAATAACTAGAAAGGAGCGAGAAGAGAGTCAAGAAAAAAGATAACAAATCAAACATCCGCTAAGGTGGCCAAAGCAGCAGTGAAAAAAATTAAACAGTCCGAAGAACAAAAGATTAACATAAACGTTAATGAGGGAACTGGGCTCAATTTACTGGCGTGCAAAATGTTCGCACATGTACATAATATAGCACAGCCAAGAACTTTTGCAGACAGACTCAACCTTTTCATTGAAAAGAATGGGATAAGGAAGATGTGGTTTCCGGCCAACACAAGGTCGGAACAATTCTACGGAGTAACGGTTGGCAAAACCCTCCACGTAAAGGACATGCTAGAGGTGAGTGCCACACTAGAAGAAAAAGAAATAGCTGAAAAGACAGATAAAACTGCATAAGAGGAGAAGGAAATAGAAAATTCCGATAAAGAAAAAGAAAAGGAAGGCACAGAAAAAGACGAAACAAAGACAAAATAAAGAAGAAACTACCGACTCGGAATCCTCGCCAGAAGAAGATAACGAAGAGGGCTGGCGGTTCAAGGCAAGGGACTTCAAACTTCGCATCTTCGTGCATGAAGCCTACCCCCTACCAAAGGAGCCACACCAGCAGATATCAGGGAAGGGTTGGAAAAAGTCACATGCAAATGGACATACGTGACAGAGCACGAGTAAGGAACAATCGAAAAATTGATATGGGAGAACCGTATCAGGTTCTACCCCAATGACATTAAGATAATCAAAAAAGACACCCTCGAAAAACTCTCAAACGGCAGATACCAAAACTCAAAAGACAAGACAAAGAAACAAAACTAAAACAATAGCTAATACAAATAGTAAACCTAAAATTTTACATTTAAACACGGATGGATAGAAAAACAAAGCCATCGAATACGGAAACATATTTAGGCATCTGGACGCAGACATACTCTGCATCTCGAAAGACAGAATTAAAAATAACGAATACATGAAAATCACTAATTACAACGTAATAAAGAAGAACTCAAAAGGAAAAGGTACGATCGCACAGCTATCGCAATTAAAAGGAATATCTATTACACTCGAGAACGCGAAGTCGACAAAGCCTACATCGCGGTGACACTGGAGATAGAATATACTCCACTCACAGTCGCAGCGACGTACCAACCACCCCGTCACCCGTACATCCCGGTTGATTCAGTGATGGAAATATTCAACAAAAATAACCCTACCATCCTACTAGAAAGCCTGAATGGCTGGCTACATGAATCAGGCTACCTCGCGAAGAACAATGCCGATCGGAACTTAGAACTTCTTATGGGCAGGGAAATACTCCAAAGAGCAGGCCCTGACTTCCCGACTTATATAACTGGAAGAGCCTCTACCAACCGGACATTGTTATGACAACATTAAACTTTCTATATAACATATATGTATATGGAACTAGTCCCTATCTCTTGTAGCGACCACATTGGAATTCTGGTGACTATTAACCAAAATCCAATAATGGTCCCTATAAGTCCTAAGAAATCATACAAGAAGGCGGGATGGTTAAAATACACCACTCTATTGGAAGAATACTCACAACCGAACATAGACAGAAAATATCTAGAGGAACTAGATGCTAAACAGAGAACCTGATCAAGAATATGATTAAGGCCGATGAACAGGCCGTACCAATGACTAAATTTAAGACCTTACTACACCCTAAGTGGACAATGGAAATGAAAGAAAAGCGAGGAATATTAAAGAGAAATACTAGGAAATAAAAGATTACGGAACAAATCGGCAGAGAGTTAAGGAACTTAAACAAATGCAAGGAGAAATAATTTTTTTAATAGAAGAACAACAAAGCGAAATGTGGAGGAATTTGTAAAGAAAACGGAAACAACCGAAGATCCAAAAGAAGCATGGAAGTTAATAAATTCAATTAAAGGTAGAGTACCAAAAAAGCCGATCAAAATCACTGACAACAATAACAAGAATTTAAGGAATAACGAAGAAATAGAAGAGAAATTCAGGGAGCATTAGAGTAAAATTTATACAATAGAAGAGGCAGATAACGAGAATTTCGATAGAGAAACAGAAAGAAGAGTCATAGAAGTCATAAAAGCCAACATACACAGATGACCCCGGCAACAAGAGTGGACAACAGTAGAGGTGACCAAATAAGACTGGCAGCCACAATTACGACAGATGAAATTAAAGAGGCCATTAACACCTTTAAGCATAAGGCACCCGGAACTACAAGGCTAACAAAGAACAATTATGAAAAGGTCCCAGAAAACATAACTTCCAGAGAAAATCAAAGTAGCCAAGATGGTCTTCCTACCAAAACCAAGCATCCAGCAAATCTAGTCTCGAGTTATAGGCCAATTTCTCTGATGAACTTCTTAAGGAAGGTCTTCGAAAAAATAGTAAATGGAAGAGTGGACGCTTTCCTCGAAGAAACCAGAAAACATAATAAACATCAATACAGCTTTAGGAAAGAAAGAGACTCAACAATGACTCTTGCAATCATAACTGAAAAACTAGCACAAGCCACCACCGGAAAGGAAAACGTGGACGAGGTCTGGGTTGAAGGACTGAAATGCAAACTCCTTCAGCTCAACTTCGGCATCAGGATGGAGAGGTTACTGGCTGATTACGTAACCAACAGGAAGGCACACATAAGTATAGAGGGACAAGAAGGCCCTACCTTCAATCTTCAAACAAGAGTCCCGCAAGGGGGGGGCCTGAGCCCCACCCTGTAATCTATCTTCACGGCCTACCTCCTGGCCCCAATTTCACTAGATTGTATGAACATCCAATACGCAGACGATATCAACCAGGTAATCTTATCACGCTTTACGAACCCCAGGTGGCAGGCAAGAATCACCGAACGGGAAATTAAAAACATAAATGACTTCGAGAAAAGATGGAAGATTAAGACCAACGTAAACAAATTCAAAATGATCCCTGTCCTTAGGAGAAAAAAGGACCAAATTAACATAGACGGTACTGAGTACCAATACTCAACCGAAGGAAGTGTATTAAGCCTACACATAGGATCAAGAGTCTATAAGATCCACTCAAAAACCAGGATCACCAAGGCAAACTCAGCTTAAGATTGATTTACACCCTTAAGAAGTTAAGTCCAGAAAGAAAAAAGGACATTGTATAAAGAAAGCACTTGTCGAATCGGTCCTGATGTATCCACCGATCCCATTGCACGCAACATCGACATCATGCCGGAAAAGATGCAGAGGAGCCAAAACAAAGCGGCCTATATGATCACCAACCAGAGAAGAATGGAAGGGAAAAGGATACAAGAAATATTAGAAACGGCCAAAATTGACCCAATAAATAAGACCTTAGAAAAATGGGCGAGGAATTTATGGTCGAAGATAGATGAAAGACTCGCAGAGACAAGCTTTCAACTAAGAATACCACAAAGAAACCAAATCAAGAAAAAAATCCCGAGCAACAGGCACCGCCTACTGCAAGAGGAAAATCCAATATTAACATGAACAGAGAAAAAAACATAAAGAATTAAAAACTAAACCCAATCCTACCTCAAAACAAAGGCATGAACGCCTAAAATAAAATATAAATATATATATACACAAACCAAGAGTAATTAATTAGAAGAAACGTTACCTGAAAGGGTATCCTACCGAAAACCCCAAACTGTATTGAAAGAAGGTACATGAACAAGGAATAGAACAAACTACTAAAACAAACTTAGAAAGAACAAATTAACAAACACAATCATCAAAGAGAAGAGATCAGCCAGTATCCTGGTAATTTTCTACACTCTCACTCACACTTCCCCCCCCCGTCCCCAATAAAAAAAAAACTCTCATGCTATCTATTACTATTCTCTCCCTTACTTCTCTCACCTCAGCATTCCATTTCTGTTCATTCTCTGAAGAAGGCCGACCACGGTCGAAAGACGCCTCGGAATAAAATATGTCTTTTACGAATGTAAGAAAAATAGAGAGAATACAAGTTAAAATCAATAACGCTGCAACTGCTGTGGACCTCTTACCTAATTATATATATATATATATATATATATATATATATATATATATATATATATATATATATATATATATATATATATGCCACTTGCGCTTCGTTACTAAGATTAAAATTTAAAATCTAAAAAAAAAACAGCCATGGTTAAATTTGTATAAATTTTCTGAACTTCGCTAATTATAATAATTTCAAAAAGGAACTATAAGCTAAATTTCCCTCCTTTAAAAACATCCCGTTGCTAAAATATAGTTATAAAAGATATATAAAAATAAATTTTCTAAACTTCCCTATTTGTAATTCTTGGGTTTTAAAAAATTCACAAAATTTCGATATTTATATTTATTTCTGAACTTCACCATTTTGTTTTTTGATATTATAAAAGAATTATTAGAGATAACTTTGATAAAAAGTCATAACTAATCTAAGATGAAATTATTATTCAAATACTCAAAAAAATTCCCTTTCTTAAATTATAGTTAGTGATTATATATATATATATATATATATATATATATATATATATATATATATATATATATATATATATATATATATATATATATATATATATATATATATATATATATATAATCATAAAATATTTGCCTTCATTGGTGATGTCATTTCTATGTTTATTATCGATAATAAAACAAAACACATAAATCTGCTAATGACTTTGAATAAACAAATTTAAATAAATTTTCAAGATCAAAGTGACAAAATTTAAACAATGGAAGTTTTGGTTGGTAAACAACAAACTTCTCTAACTCAAATATACTTTTAGGGGTAGGGATGAATGGAAATGAAAGGGAGGTGAAGAATTCAGTTGAATAGAGAACGCTGGCAACGCTCCGGAAGGAATTGGAAAAGGAATTCATTTTTAACAATAGCACAATCGTTGCTGTTCTTTTATTCTTAACTTTCGTAATTCCGCTTCCGTATAGAATTTACCTTCTCACAAAGAAATGTTTTATTTTGTGATAGGACCTTGTATTTTATCTATTTTCTTTGAGATTATCAAACAATGATTTTGTTATCAGTAAAATGTATTTTTTTTGCTGTCAGATTTACATGAAATCGATATTTTGGAGGAAGATATGACTAGATTCACGAAGTAAATAAAAATATTTACGTTTTAATTTTTAAAAAAAGAAACTACATGCAGGAAAATGTTAGATAAAAAGAAAAAGCAGAGAGGATTAAAAAAAAAATCCCCAAAACCCTAACAAATTAAAAACCAGGGTAAAAACACATACTTGAGCCCTCGTGTATGGTCATTAACTCTACGTTTAATCATTGTGATTTAATTCGATTAATTTTAGAGTAATTTAAAGTATTTAAAATTAAATTTGGTGGTAACTTTTTAGTTCGGATTTAATAATTACCATTTTACTCTAATTTTAATTACGTCATGTTATATAAAGCCAGACATTTTCATCAAATTGGAAGGTTTGATAGAACGGGTTGAGGCCGCGTTAATTTCAACCACTATCACATGTTCTTTAAGACCACGATGCTCCCCACGTGCATCTTCGCTTTGAAGCTGGGTGCCTTATCGCAGCCACCTGAGTCAATGTTTAAACAAGGAGGTTTATCAACCCCCCCCCCGTTCGCCCCATCCACCGATCACGCCAGATTGAGTTAGGCTTATGGGCAGATAAGGCTTGTTCTCAGGCTCGGCTGTGCATTCCCTCGAAGCTCCCACTCCATTGTCCCCCACGCTAAGGGAGTGTCTCGACTATTTAGATGGAAACTTTACCACTAAGATCAGATTGGAGATCCAGATTTTTGTCGCGAAACATCACCACGACCCTCTCTCACCTTGTGCGCCAAGGGACCTCGACCTCGAGATTCACCATCACTTGTCCAGAAGAAAGACAATATCCCTTGAGTGCCAAGGTTCGAGCCTTCGTGACGCCGAGTCCACAAGGCTTTCCCCTTGTTGTCCAGAAAGAGAACAACATTAGAACAGCCATTGTTCTTTTGAGTCCGTTGACAAGAAACGGTTCTCACCCCCCATCCCTGTTGTTCAGAAGAGAACAACGAAGAACAGCCATTGTTCGTTTGAGCCCGTTTGCCAAGAAACGGTTCTCACCCTTCCCGTGTTGTTCAGAAAGAGAACAACGTTAGAACAGCTATTGTTCGTTCGAGCCCGTTGACGAGAAACGGTTCTACCCCCCCTTTTGTTCAGAAGAGAACAACGTAGAACAGCCATTGTTCGTTTGAGTCCGTTCGCCAAGAAACGGTTCTCACCCTTCCCCCTTGTTGTTCAGAAGAGAACAACATTAGAACAGCCATTGTTCTTAAGCCCGTAGACAAGAGACGGTTCACCCCCCCCCTTGTTGTTCAGAAGAGAACAACGTAGAACAGCCATTGTTCTTCAAGCCGTTCGTGAAGAAACGGTTCTCATTCCCAAGACGCCACGTCAGGATCATTTAATTCCCCCCCCCCCTCCCCTTCGGCTGGAACTCGCCAGCGGACCGAAATTCCTTCACGCCGCCTTCCTCTGCACAACAAGTATAAATTACGTAAGCTGAACGTTACCTTTGAGTATTTAACCCTTTTGTGAATTCTATCCTGTGCTTTAAATGGTTTAGCGAACCATCACCTCCCTTTAACTTTATATTTGTTTCACCTTTTTAAATCTTTTGATCCTCGGATTAGCTCGAGTCCCCACGACCCTTTCCATTCTCTGTTTATGTCAATATTTTCCGTTTTGTGTGTTGTTGATAGTTATTAATAATAAAACTCTATTTTATTAATGATAGCAATATTATTATCCTTGAGCTCAGTTCCACTTCTTAAGCATATCGAAGATACATAATATCGGCCAGCCAGACATCCACGCACTCTAAAGATAATTAAAGAAGTTCCCTCAACGAATAGTTATATATGGTATATCGTTGAGAGTCCATTCTACGATATATATATATATATATATATATATATATATATATATATATATATATATATATATATATATATATATATTTATATATATATATATATATATAGATACTATTTAAATTTGGTATCAGGTGTGTAAGGTTCAACGCTATATCGTTGCAAACACTGGTCTCAGTAGAGTAAAGCATAGTGTTATTCGTTATAATAATAGAGTATAGTAGTTCCCTTTTGTTTTAACGATTGCTATCCCCTTTTTTTGGAACTTAAGAAGCTGGAGTAGCTCAAGGAACTGTTATAATAATTTGTTTGTGTTTTTTTTTTGGTGATTTTAGTCAGTGGTTATTTAGATCGAGAAACCAAGTACGAATAGGTCAGTGCCCATATTTAGGTAGGCTAATTCTATAGAGGCATAATTCTTGTTGCAAGGAATTTTCGTTGGTTGACTATTGAGCCCCCAAGTGCAAAGATGACTCAGTTCGAAATCTTTAAAGCGCAAGGAGAATCCTTGGGTCTCTCCGGAAAAGAATTAATTGAGTACGTTCAAGAGGAGCAAAGAAAAGAGCGAGAAGAGAAAGAAAAAGAAAGAGAAATTCAATGAGAAGAAAGAGAAAGAGAAATCCAAAGAGAAGAAAGAGAAAGAGAAATCCAGAGAGAAGAAGAAGAAAGAGAAAGAGAAATCCAACGAGAAGAAAGAGAAAGAGAGGAACGGAAAAGACAAGCTGAGCTTCACCATCAGATTGAATTAGCTCGTGTTGAATCAGAGAAACAGTCAGCCAGTTCCCGTTCCGAAGCCCCCCCCAATCTCTCACTAAAGCTCCCCAATTTCAAGGATGGAGAGGATTTCGGAGCATTTTTATCCCACTTTGAAAAAATCCTCGAAATCAATAACATGGATCTGGAGGCTGAAGGTGTAGCCAGATTACTTCCCTTGTTAAATTGTAAATTGCGCGAAATTTTTATATCTTTACCATCTGAGTGTACAATTAACTACAGCACCTTAAAAGCTGAGTTATTGGCCGCTCATAATATGACTCCCGATTTCTACCACCAAGAATTTCGAGGAGGTCGTATTAAACCCGGACAGACGTTCCGTCAATTCGGATACATTCTTCAGAGGAATTTTAAATTTTGGTTAGAATCCTCAAAGGATGATCCGAACTACGAGTCCTTAACAGACTTCGTGTTGCGAGATCAATTTTTGGGGTCTCTCCCGACGGAGATCCGCGCGTTCATCAAGGATCGTCGGTGCCAGACCTTTAAAGAATGTACCTAAGAAGCGGATGTCTATGCCGCCAGCCATAATTTATACCCAAAGGAGAATCGAACTTCTCACCAATCCCCCTACAAGGAAAGAAGGAAGGATTCGCGCCCCTTCACAGGAAAGCCGACGAAGTTCCCGAGCCCCGTAAAACCCCAAAACTTCTTTCTCCATACCAACAACGGGACTACAAACCTCCCGTTAAGATTTCTCCTCCATCTCTCTTCCCGAAGCGACCAATCATATGCTTCACCTGTGGTGTAGAAAGCCACATGAGCTGGAATTGCCCCCAAAATTCTAGGCTTAACAGCGGACCAGCCCACTAAGTTCACCAGATTAATGCCACCCCGGCTCCCCCGGTGGTGCAGACCCAAGCAGAAACTTCTTCCCCTCCGTCAGGCCACCAGGTAAATTTTATTTTTGATAAAAGTTCATCGGGAACTTTGAAATTTGAGGAGGGCAGCGTAAACGGCTGCCGAGTATCGACTCTCGTCAGGGACACAGGATGTACGTGTTTCATCGTGTCCGACGAACTCCTCCCCCCAGTGGACCCTAACCACGAAAAGTTGCGGTGGTACATGACTACCTTGGGCGGGCGAACCAATTCCCCGTCGTTAGATGTTACTTGCAGTGTCAATATTATGATGGCTGGGCTGAAGTCATTTCAGCACCCATAAAATTTTGTTCCGTACTTATAGGACAGAGCCCCCAAGTAAGTTATGACCCTGTGTCTCAGGCCGCCCTTCCTCGAGGCCGAGCTAAGAAGGAAGCCTAGGAGCTCATCCCCATCAGAACCCCGATACCGTCCGATTTCTCGGAGACCCTTAACCAGGACTTTAGGACGGCACAAAAGAAGTGTGAATTACTAACACCCTTAGGCAATAAGGCCGAAGACAAGGACACGGAGACTGTCCGTGGACCCAAAGAAAAAAAGTACCCCCAACGCGCCCATGGAGATACGTTCGTAGCACTGGACGAAACATCGGCGCTTGAAGAAGATTACCCCGCGGAGTCCCTTAATGTAATCCAGACAGTGTGCATCCAACCTGATGCCGATTACCCTCCTCCTTCCCTACCAGGCGAGTCTTTGGAACCCTCTGACCTGGATATTGACGCGAAGCTGAAACCACATCAAAAGAGTCAACTACAAGAACTAATTGAATGGAGTCACCATTTAACCACCCTATTAGCTCTTTTCGAGCGACTGCGCGAAAATGGCCTCACCATTGGCCCCAGCAAATGCCACTTTGCCCACGAAACCATAAAATACTTGGGTTTCAAAATAGGACAAAGCAAGTTAGGTCCCCAAGAGAACAAGATTAAGGCAATCGCCGACATGCCCCTCTTGATTACAAAGAAGCAATTAAGATCGTTCCTAGGATCAGCTTCTCACTATCAGCGATTTGTTTCGAATTTCAATTCAATTTCGGCCCCCCTCAGCCCGCTTCAAAAAAAGAATTTTTCCGATCGTTTACGTTGGAATGATGTCGCTGTTTCCCATTTTAATCAGCTCAAGAGTAAGTTCATTTCTGCCTCCATTTTAAAGTTGCCCAACCCGGAAAAATCCTTTGGGATTAAGACCGACGCGTCCAACGAGGGCATTGGAGGTGTACTCCTTCAATACGAGGATGACGGAACGAGTCATCCAGTTGCATATGCTAGTCGTCAATTATTACCACGCCAAAAGAGATATGCCACTATAGAGAAGGAAGCTCTATCAATTATCTGGGTTATAGACAAATTCAAAATGTACTTGATAGGAAAACAATTTCAGATAGGAACCGACCACCGTCCGTTAGCCTATATTAGCAATGTGCGACACACCAACGGCCGAATCATGCGCTGGAGTTTACTCTTGCAAGAGTATCAATTTAAAATAAATTATATAAAAGGTTCCGATAACCAGGTCGCAGACGCAATCAGTAGGAATGCGTTACCGAATAGCGTAGAGTAAGTGTAGTCATAGGATTAGTATCTCCATGTAGGTATATACCGTCTTGCACGACTTAAATTAGATTCTCTTGTATTATAATTAGTTAATGTATATGTCTGAATTTTGTAACGCTCAATGTCTATTTTTTTGTATGTATATATATTTGTACCCATTAATTTACGTATAAATTATTTTGTCCCGTATGTACTAATTTTATATCATTTCATTGTTCCATGCCCCCTTTTTTTATTAAGTTTGTATTAAAGGTTATTTTCCCCTGTAATCTAAAGATCAAAATAATCATATGTATTGAAGTAATACTAATTAGGTGCAGGAAGGTACGGTTGGCACAAGAAAACGAGTTCCCCACAACGGAGCTCTATCGTTGTCCCTTCTCTCTTTTTTTTTCGAAGTGACAACTTCCCCCAGAAAGGAGGGGTGTGATAGAACGGGTTGAGGCCGCGTTAATTTCAACAACTATCACATGTTATTTAAAACCACGATGCTCCCCACGTGCATCTTCGCTTTGAAGCTGGGCACCTTATCGCAGCCACCTGAGTCAATGTTTAAACAAGGAGGTTATCGTCCCCCACCCCGTTTGCCCCATCCGCCGATCACGCCAGATTGAGTTAGGCTTATGGGCAGATAAGGCTTGTTCTCAGGCTCAGCTGTGCATTCCCTCGAAGCTCCCACTCCATTGTCCCCCACGCCAAGGGAGTGTCTCGACTATTTAGATGCAAACTTTACCACTAAGATCAGATTGGAGATCCAGATTTTCGTCGCGAAACATCACCACGACCCTTTCTCACCTTGTGTGCCAAGGGACCTCGACCTCGAGATTCACCATCACTTGTCCAGAAGAAGGACAATATCCCTTGAGTGCCAAGGTTCGAGCCTTCGTGACGCCGAGTCCACAAGGCTTCGCCCTTGTTGTTCAGAAAGAGAACAACATTAGAATAGCCATTGTGCTTTTGAGCCCGTTGACAAGAAACGGTTCTCACCCCCCCCCCTGTTGTTCAGAAGAGAACAACGTAGAACAGCCATTGTTCGTTTGAGCCCGTTCGCCAAGAAACGGTTCTCACCCTTCCCCTGTTGTTTAGAAAGAGAACAACGTTAGAACAGCCATTGTTCGTTCGAGCCCGTTGAAAAGAAATGGTTCTCACCACCCCCCCCATTTTGTAAAGAAAGAAAACAACGTAGAACAGCCATTGTTCGTTTGAGCCCGTTCGCCAAGAAACGGTTCTCACCCTTCCCCCTTGTTGTTCAGAAGAGAACAACATTAGAACAGCCATTGTTCTTAAGCCCGTAGACAAGAGACGGTTCACCCCCCCCCCTTGTTGTTCAGAAGAGAACAACGTAGAACAGCCATTGTTCTTCAAGCCGTTCGTGAAGAAACGGTTCTCATTCCCAAGACGCCACGTCAGGATCATTTAATTCCCCCCCCCCTCCCCTTCGGCTGGAACTCGCCAGCGGACCGAAATTCCTTCACGCCGCCTTCCTCTGCACACCAAGTATAAATTACGTATGCTGAACGTTACCTTTGAGTATTTAACCCTTTTGTGAATTCTATCCTGTGCTTTAAATGGTTTAGCAAACCATCACCTCCCTTTAACTTTATATTTGTTTCACCTTTTTAAATCTTTTGATCCTCGGATTAGCTCGAGTCCCCACGACCCTTTCCATTCTCTGTTTATGTCAATATTTTCCGTTTTGTGTGTTGTTGATAGTTATTATTAATATAACTCTATTTTATTAATGATAGCAATATTATTATCCTTGAGCTCAGTTCCACTTCTTTAGCATATCGAAGATACATAATATCGGCCAGCCAGACATCCACGCACTCTAAAGATAATTAAAGAAGTTCCCTCAACGAATAGTTATATATGGTATATCGTCGAGAGTCCATTCTACGACAGAAGGATTAAACAAGTATTCAGTAATATTTGGTGGTTATTTGACGCACTCTTGCTGACTTCATGCCAAAAATGAGGTGATACACGAGTGCATATCGTCTGCGACAATAAATGACACCGAGTTGTTGTTATTACTTATAACTTTGAAGGTAAAACCCCCAAAAGCGTTACCTACTGCTAAAAAGTTTGTAATTAGAGGTTCGTGAAGAAAGTGCTTAAAATGCAGAAACACGCCCATACATACGATTATATATATATATATATATATATATATATATATATATATATATATATATATATATATATATATTTATATATGTGATGGAGGATATCACATTGACGTGATGTATATCAGTGGAAAATAATGGTAAACCACAATATTTGAATCAAGATTTTATTTATAACTATCGGTATAGTTTCGGCAACATGCCATTTTCAACTAATAATGACGACGCTAGGCAAGGAGCACAGAATATATAAGGCAAGACACTTCTTCAACAAAATTAAACAGCAGGAAACAATTTGGAAAAAAAATATATACTCGAGTAAATCTGGAGTGAATGACAAGCTAAACAAAATAAAATGGAACCGGAAACAATCTGGAGAGTTGCTAATCCCCCAAAATCATTGTGTCCAGGGGCTTATAGGTACGATTGACGACTCTATTAGTTATATATTTGTTAAATTTGTATTGCCCTTCAGATAAAATGAAATTATCAACTTCGTTGATGATGATGGATTCCGTAATTCTCCTATCATATAATTGTTTGATTTATAAATGATTTTGCATGGTTCAAATCAATTCTATGGTCGTGCGTTTGCATGTGCGTAAAGAGACTTGACGAATTCGTAAACCTTCTGATATCAGCTAAATGTTCTTTCATCCTCTTATTAAAGTTGCCTGACTATCCGATGTATGTTAATTTGCAATTATAGCATGGTATACTGTAAACTCCAGCATCGAGATTGATTGGGCACAGTATAGTCAGGGATTTTCGAATGGTATTGGAATATTTAAATTTAATATTTATGTTATTTCCGTTCGCATATGACTTCAGAGGAGCCAAGGCTCAAGCATATGGGAAACTAATAATTTTTTTTAAATCATCCTTCGTGGTGTTGAGGTGGCATAGAAGTTTTTTTTCGTGTTGTGGAATGGCATCTATTTATGAGGTGAATTGGATATTTTAGTTCAATGAAATTGTAGATAAAGTAGTTAATTTTATCCTGAAGGAAGATTGGGTCACACGTTCTATAGGCTCGGAGAAAGAGGGAAGAAATAACAGATATCTTAACGGATTTATCATGTAGTGAGAACAAATGTATGTAAGCATTCAATTTTTTTTTTCCAGATTGTTTCCTGCTGTTTCATTTTGTTTAGGATGTGTCTTACCTTATATATATTCTGTGTTCCTTGCCTAGCCTCTTCTCACATACACGAGAAAGTACTACTTAAAATAAGCGTTCTCTTAGATAGCCAAACAATTCTTTCGATTGGCCTTTTCAAGCAGGCATGACACTTGAAAAGGCCAATCGAAAGATAGTTTTTTGCCTATCTGAGTGAACGCTTATTTTAAATGTTATCTAGTCGGAATTATAAATTATTTTTGCATTATCAATGTCAATTGAATGGTTTTCATTTGCCTTGTGTAGGAACAGGCTAGATGATAGGCTGTCACAGCGCATGTCGCATTTGTGTTCCTTCATTCTCTTGGAGAATCTGTTCCTTTACCAATGAATATTAATTCGCAAATTTTGCATGGAATATAATAAACACCCTGTTCTTTATCGGTAGATCTATTTTTTAGATATACTATTACGGATCATTTTTACGTAGTGAAAGGCAACATTAATGTTGTCGTCCCCTGCCTGCTTTTTAATATTATATATATATATATATATATATATATATATATATATATATATATATATATATATATATATATATATATATATATATATATCCTTGGTAAAAAGTATATAATCGACCCTATGGATCATTCATATAATGTAATGTGACATCTGTGGTAAATTTATTTATTTAAAATTATTTTAATATTTAATTGGACCCCCTTTTGCTTTACTTAAAGCCCTAATTCTCCGTGGCATAGATTTCACCAACTGTTCACAAATTCCTATCGACATCTTTCCCCACTCAGTTTGTATTTTTTCATAGAATTCTGTTTACTTGTTTTCTTGTACTTCTTATTGCTTTTCGAACCACTATCCACAAGTATCATATTGGATTTAAGTCTGGGATCTGTGGTAGCCACTCCATAGGACTGATGCAATTTCTCTAAGCCAATTTTGGTTGTGGTTTGATATTTGTTATGGGGTGTCGTAGAATTCTTTCTGATAAAAACCCTACTTACCTGACACCACTTTTATTTAGTGTCGTAGAATGCCCCCCCTTTTTTTGTTCTATTCTAAGAGTGCTAAGAGTGTCTAACATATATTGATATTATAAGAATATCTTAAAGAACAGAGCCGTTACCAAACACGTAAGGATATAAAAGAAACGCCCACTAATTCACAAAATAAACTTATATTTTATCTTTAACCATTGAATACACAACCTTTATACATTAACTACAGCAATACTCTAAATATTATTATAAACAAGAATTAATTAAATTAGTTTACCCTCCAAAATTTGGTTAACGTTTTCTCTACACAAAACAATAATATAAGAATTAGGCTTACGGACTCATGTGGAGTTTAAAGGGCCTCAGAAATCTTATTGACTCACGACGCGAGCCGTGTGTCCAGTTGTAGATGGGCGAGATTCCACGGTCGTTTTGGCGAGGGTAGCAGCTGGGAGGTCCACACGTTCTTCCGCGGAGGAAGGGTTCTTTAAGGACGAGAACCAAGACGGTGCTTTATGCAACACCTAGGCAGTCGTGGTCTCTCTGGCGAGAGTGAGTCGAACTTGGTTCTTAAATCAAGTTAACTTGGAGTGCGGTGTGATCACCGAGTAACGAGCTCGAGGAGGAGCTTTTCTCCTTCGTTACTTATTTCCTTATGGACGAGGACTGAACTCGGGGAGGGTCTTCTTCACGGGCGAGGATAACGGAGGGGGGTTTCTCTGGCGAGAATAAGTTACTTAAAGTTTGGTGTGGCCACCGAATAACGGGCTCGAGGGGGAGCCTTTTCCTTCTTCTTTTCTTAATTATTCATGGACGAGGAATACCCCTGGTGTTTAAGGTACACCAGGATATGAGGAGTCTCTCTGGCGAGAGTAAGTTGAACTTACCAAAGTTCACTTATCGTTTGGTTTGATAACCAGGGACTTAGCTCAAGGATGAGCTTTTTCTTAGCCCCTTAAGGTAGGTAGCCCTGCCTCTCTTGCAGGGTACTTCTTGGTCTGACGAGCCAAGTACACTGCCTCTCCAGTCTCGGTAGCTCGGTTATGGTTCCGAGGACTTCGTCACCTAGAGACTGACGTATACTACCTCCTTCTTCTTTTCTTAATTCCTCAAGGACGAGGAATACCCCTGGTGTTTAAGGTGCACCAGGATATGAGGAGTCTCTCTGGCGAGAGTAAGTCGAACTTACCAAAGTTCACTTATCGTTTGGTTTGATAACCAGGGACTTAGCTCAAGGATGAGCCTTTTCTTAGCCCCTTAAGGTAGGTAGCCCTGCCTCTCTTGCAGGGTACTTCTTGGTCTGGCGACCCAAGTAAACTACCTCTCTAGTCTCGGTAGCTCGGTTGTGGATCCGAGGACTTCGTCACCTAGAGACTGACGTATACTACCCCGATTTTCCTCAGAGTTCCTCATTTATACCTCGCACCCCCACTGGGGGAGTGGTAAGGGGGAGAGGGGCTTGAGGACGGCCCCAGGAGAGTTCTTTTTCCAAACGGTCTTTCCCACGAAGTCAAACATCGGCTCCTCGTTAGCCATCGAGATAGGGAGAAACCCGTCTCCAATTTCTTGTTCGACGTGAAATTGGATCTCACTCTCCTGGGGGAGATCTTACCTTTTTGACCTTTAGGGTCTTACATGGCACCGAGTTGTGCCACACTGTGGTTAAGCACTGACCTGCCGATGCCTTCGACGGATGTCGTTGCGGTAACCGCCTTGGGACTGCATCACGAGTGAACGGGGGGGGGGGGGGGAAGTGACCATTTCCCGACATGGGGTATTGTCCTGCTGGCATATAACTTCCTTTCTTGGTGTTGTGCGATGAAATTTATGGATAGATGACTCAGAAACTCATGACAATATTGAGGTATAAGTTGTGGAGTTCATTCTTCCATGGCATATAACACCTCCACTGGCTCAAATGATGACAAATAGCTCCATATCATGATAGAGCCACCTTCATGAATAATAGTTGATGCTACAAGAACAGCGCAAAATGCTTGTCCAACATTCACAAAGGTAGTCCCAGAAGTGTTGAAAATTGTTACAAATATATTCTTCCGAGATTTACATATTTGAATGGAATTATATAAATTACATTTAAAACAACAAAACAATCATCTTTCTTACAAACCTGATAATTACTTTAATCTGCCCAGTTAACTTTAGACTATTGTTTATGAGTCCAAATTTAGTGATCTTTGGCCGACTGAAGACTTTTTTGTTTTGTTGACCGCAGATATTCATGGCTTCTTTCTCGCCTTTTAGCCCTCGATCTTTGTCTCCTGATTGTTCTAGGCGATATTTTTGAATTTGAATCTTCAATGAACTCCAACCCCCCACCACGTTTAAAAGATGTTTTGTGCGATTCTGAAGTGGAGTCCGAATGACTGATATTTTGATACAAAGCTCCTGTTCTTTTGATATCGCTTATGTGGTGGATTGGACAACATATCTAAAACATTTTATTTTTTTAGCAATTTCTAATTATGATAACCCTTGGCTATGGAAAATTTGGATTTGTGCTCTTATTACTTATTAAGAATAATATTGAATAAAAATATTTATAAATTTAATTAAATTTGATTAATTTCTGATATTAGAGACTATAGCATTTTATTAATTACGGACCATTTGATAAAATATCAACTAATCGAAATGTCAAGTTGGAAAGAAAGTAATGTCCGATTTTATTAAAAAGGAGATAAATATGACTATGGAAATGTATAATTATAAACTTAACTTTCATTGCTTTCTAGAACCTAATTGCATCTGTCAACAACTCGTTTTCAACCTCTTCTCTTGACTTCAACCTAAGACCCTCCAAATGGTCCTGTAATCCCCTAAACAAGTGATAATCAGAAGGAGGAAGGTCAGGAGAATATGGAGGATGAAGCAATATTTCCCAAACGGACTCCTCCAAGAGACCTTTGGTCATTTGAGCTGTGTGAGGACGGGCATTATCGTGATAGAGGATGACACCCTCTCTATTGACTAAGGAGGGTCGCATTTAACCCAAAGCGGCTTTCAAACGACAAAGTTGATTGCAGTAGAGATTAACATTAATTCTTTGATTGTTATCTAACAGTTCGTAATCGACAATTCCTTCAATATCCCAATACAATACACTCAACATGAATATTTTGGGATGAAATTCTCCTCTCAGTTGTTGAGAAACTACTTTCTCATCTGATCCATGAATGGTGGCATTTAACGTTATGATAACGGATTCAATTCTAATCCCAGTAATAAGCCTGCCCATAAATGGTGCTTGAAGGTATCGTGAAAGCACTGACTCACAGCAGACTCACAACAAGCAACGCGCTGTTGCAGATTCGCCGTGGACAGTTCGTCCGGGACCGATTTTCAAATCAATGGAATCTTTCGAATCATTTTCAGTTATCATAGAAGAATCGAATGAGTTACATTAAATTCTTTTGTGCGTTACCTAGAAGTTGTAGCCAAATTTGCTGTGACAACAGCCGCAAACTCTTCAGGATCAACTCTTTTTGGACGACCTTCTTTTGGTTAATCTTTTACAGTGAAATTACCTACTTAGGAAATGAAACAAAATACCTCCTGCATCTTCTTTCATTTACTACATTCCCTTAATAAGTACTCGGAATGGATTTAGCCGCTGTACTTGCATTGTCACCTTTATGAAACTCATAGGTTAAAAAATATCTAATGTGATCTTTAGATGAGACGAACATTGAGGTGAATACCGGAGAAAATTATGAGCAATATTCTTATAATCTGAAATAAAAAGGTATAAATTACTCATTGTAAAACTCTTAAACGATAACAAGAAGACAAGAATAGGTAGAAGTAGAATACCTTCTTTGTGTATATTCATCAAAAAGCACATACTCGTAGATGCTAAGTAGTTGAACGATACAAATAACACTGGTCAACAACTAAATGGTTCTCATTCATGAAAATGTGTCTCTAATTAATTACCTAGCACTGATTTCCATTCTGATATTCATTTTATGCTGTCGGACCTGGTTTCTCGAATATAAACTGAAAAGATATTCAATATGCCTTAACTCGCTTAAGCTTTGTTTCATATATTAAAGTAAACACCGATAACTTTTTCATGATTTGTGATACAAAAATATGGAAAAGTCGGGGCAAATTTTATTAGTAATTTTAAAGTTCTAAAAATGCTTCTGAACTTTGCTTTTTCGTTTTTTTTCAACTGATCCACTCCACGTTGCATCATCCAGCAGTAGTCGCCAATCATGTTTGCACTATATGGGCCTTAATACCTGCCCTCCATTATAGCAATGTATTAGCTAAACCATTTACTGTACTCAATACTGATGTTTCCAAGATTATCTGAGAAGAAATCGAGGATGAAGTAAAAGAAATGAAATTTTAAGGACATCCGTTAACCCAGAGTTTGATAACTCCGTAACATGGTTGCTAAAACTTCTTCGGAATTTTCTGCGGTGGTTCTAAAATAGTTCAGTGAGACATTCACGAATGATTTCCATGCCTCATTCTCCAGCAGGTTTAATGTCTTGGTGAATTCGTCATCATTAACTAACATACGAATCGAGCACCAGTTAAGACCTCCGCTTTTAACTTTGCTTCAGATAACACACCACCCAGCTTCATAGAGACGTACTGAAGACAATAACCATTTGATCCATTGTTTTTATAAACTTTCGCCAAGACCACCTTGAGATGGAGTAGAAACAAGAAAAACTTTTCTAGATTCACAATGAGTTTGTAAAGACAGTTGAAAATTCTAGGTGCATTTTTGGTCTTACCGTCGTTTTTTTTCTTGCGCAGCGCTCGGCATTAGCTCTATTGTTTCACAAACACAGAAAATACACGTGCTTTTTATAATTGATCTAAAGGCGCAGAAGTAGACTGATTACTTTGAAGTCACTGCGTATTTCCATTGGTGCTTCTCATAATCGATAGAAGAAAGCACAATCTTCATAGTTTCATAGTTCTCAGCTATCATCGTGGTATGTGCTATTGGCACGGATGGAAGCCGATTCCGGTTACCTAGGACTGTTTTGAGAGTATCTTTTCCTGAATCTATGAACATCATCCAATTACTCGGCTTGTATTGGTCAAAGTTGCAAAGCTTTTGCATGAGAGGCGCTGCGTCATCACATTAGCAAAGATTGCCATTTTGAAAAACTCAGACAACTAGTTGTTTATGTCGATGACGCTCTGTAATAATGCGCACTCCCATCTCCCGACAGCTTATGCAGCTATAGTCTTGATCCCAGGAGCTCTGCCTTCTCTTTAGACAAATAAAGGTCCCTTATAAGACCATGAAGGGCTTCCTGGTTAAATTCCATGGCTCACTGTTTCCTGAGTAGTCTTGGGCAACAACCAATCAGAATAGCTGCTAAATTTGCTTTCAGCAGGTGGATCTGGAACTAGTTGTTTTGCAATCTGTGGCACTGGTTGGATTGCAGCAGTGATCGTAAGATACTGTATTGTACATAGTATCTTGACATGTATTCATTTAATGTTTGTGAGAAAGATGATAAATGGCAAACCTGAGATTCCCTTTCCATGCATCCATTCACTTAGGTGCTTACTGCAGAATTTACACGCTATGTGAGGCCTCAGTTTGTTGTGTTGGTCGCCTAAAGGATATTTCAAGTAACTTCTTTAATTTATTTGAACAGCTTCGTTATTGATATTTTGATGTTTTGAGGGTGAAGGTTCTAAAAATTAACAAAATAGTTAGGATCGTTTACACATTTGCGGCATTCCATGTTTCACCAGTGTCAGAGTGATCGAGAATTCCTGCAAGAAAAGAAGTGGAAAGATATAATTAATAAATCTACAACAAAATACAAAATATATCGAAACAAGACACACATTTAATTGATGTAACCAAACAAAAATGTTTACCTAACCCTGTGTGCTAAATACATCAGTAGAGTAGTTCCCAAATATCACACCTGATACCTATTTACTGATTCCATTTTCGAGTTCAGCACCTTCGATTACCCTAGAATCAGACCATTTAATTTCAGAATTTTGACATAATATAATGTATGATGACAAGTGTAATTCATTTTTGGTGTCATTAGTAATAAAATAGCCTCTGTTTCAGTTGCCAAAAAATGATTAATTCTGTCCAAAATTCGTAGGATAATGGTTTTGGGGGGGTTCATTAATAGGTTGAATTTTCGTACAATCGTCTAGGATTTTATTGGCCTTCTGTATATAGTTTTCTTGGCCAAGGATCAATACACTTTCCTCTTTATCTGAGTTGGTGAATATTATGTCCTTTATACCTATTAGTGTTTTCACTATCTTGCGGCCGTCAGATTTAATTATGAAATTTGAAAATCTAGAAGGAACTTTGAAGTAAAATTCGTTAGAGAGGGAAGATAACTTAGATCCGAAGTTAATCATTTTTCTTTAAGTTTCTGGGATATATTTTCAAAGTAGAACAAAAATTTTCGTTTAGCGACTTTATAAAATGGGACTGAATTTAAGACCAGAAGAAAAGACAATTTTTCCTCGGAAGCTTTAAAACTCTACGTGATAAATTGATAACCACTTTTTCAGCATCCATAAATGTTTCGAAGGATAATCCCAATTTTGCCATTTTTATATAATGAAATTCTATCATGTACAATTTTTTTTCAGTGAGTTATCTTAGTTCGAAGCAGAAAAAAATTAATAAAGAAAATGTCCAAAATGAATATATGGGGTTTAAAGTGATAAAGCATTAGGAGATATTCTGTTGATGAAGCGTAAACATTTTTGATTTTGTAGTTATTTCAAGCTTAAGTAATTGGTCTAGAGAATCTATATAGCATATGAATTATACAATGACCTGCGATGTAATTAAAAATAAAGAAATTTATGATATATTATTGAAGTGTGACAAACTTCTATAAAGGTGATATCCTCTCTAGTCTTAACCATCTTAATTGTTTCTTTCTCCAGATTCCAAAGAATTTTTATGACTTTATGCAAAACAATGGCAAAAGAAATGCTTTAAGATCGATAAGGATCACCTCAATCACCTGAGACTTTCAGATGATATGTAATAAGATTTCATTGGGATTTCTCCAGGACTTTTTTTCAATACTTTCTTCTAAAGATTTATTTTTATACGTACTCTCTTTACTCTCTTCTACTATTTCTACAATCTTTACCAACTGTGGTTAAAATTTGTACAATGGCAGTTAAATTTTCGATATTTCAAATAAATTGCTCGTAGGCACTTAAGAGAAAATAACACTTTAGATCAATTTGCTGAGTACAAAACCGTTGTAGGCTAATATGAGACAGCCACAAATCGCTAAAGAAAGGTTTTATATCACACCTGCCAAGTATATATTTTTATTTTCTCAAAGATTAAATTTAGAGACCATTGGATCAATATTGTTTACTTGCTCGAACTAGATATTGGGATCAAGAGACCCAAATGGTCACATCTGCAAGTCCCCCCAAAATCGTTTCCATTGTTTTTGCTTGCACAAGGCTGGCTAAGACAGGGCTTCTGAATAACGTCTTTTCCTGCAACAGCCATAAATAGTTTTTGCGCTTCTTTTGGTGCTGGCTTATAGCTAAGAAGACTGTTAATAAACATAATTAGATGGTATATATCATTCTGTTAGTGCACAGGATGGACAAATTCAACTTTTTATTATGGCTTAGGACAGTGTTTCCTAACCTTTTTCGGACTAGTGCCTCCTTTGGACCAAATTTTTTTTTCATCGCCCCACTTGTCAAATTAAATTTCGAATACTATAGTAAATTTATCTTTTATGGCAAGAAAACACTTAGGTATTAGGTCAAAACTATTTTAAATATAGTTTCTATTTCTATTATAAGGATTAATGATGAAACTGCTATTAAGATTCTTTTATATATTTTATAGCTTACCTATATATGTTTTCAATGCGATGTTGACTTTGGTGCTTATTGGCTAAGGCTATTTATTACTCGAGGTTCCATGCTCCTTAGAAGTTATCTCAGATCTCTTGGTTTTGTAATTTGCAGGCGCTTTCTTTGTTTAGTATGAGGCTGAGTAACTACACTAAAACCACGTTCAACCATACCTACATATATGAAGCTGGAAAAGGAATTTTAAAAAAAGTTTGTTGGCTTCCCATAGATTGGAGACCTTTCAGAAATTTCCTTTTGTAGCCAAATTCTTGGTATGATTGTTTCAAGAGGGGCTTTAATTCTAAATCTCTTTTAAAAGCAATTAACTCCTCTTGCATTGCAGAGTCAGTTTCATTTGTACCTACAAGCATCAATAAATGGATTTATCAGCTAGTCAGGTATTTTCATATTAATGAGATTCTGATATTTACAGCTCATTTCTTCGCGCAAAGAGTTCAAATGGTCAAAATAAATCAAGAGGTCATCATCTAATATGGTACATTGTAAAAGAACAACCTATGAACCCCCCCCCTTAATTTATTGGAGTCCACGTGCGATGGTATCCCACCATGGACGACGTCATTTTCTGTTCGAACATTTGCGAATTTTTGACTCCTGAGCGCATTAGGAAAATATTTCCCAATCCTGCGAACTCGTCCTAAAGCATACCCCCCCACCCAACCGATGACGAGACGAGTAAGAGCCGCTCTGTCTCGCACCTCGCTGCTAAATGATGAATTGACCCCGCCTCCGGATTAAGATGTATGGAGCTTGTGACTCCTTTCTCCAAATTCCCCCTTCTCTCTCAGAATCGGCATACAAATACTCAGGTTATTCTGTAGTTCGAAGAGTCCAGCCCGCACCTCAAGGCCGTCCTTATCGTCTAGTCCCGTGAGCGTTCATCAGACAACAGACATTCTCAGCCGTGAGTCAATTGGTAGCTTCTCTGAACGGCAAGCATTTGAATTTGCGCAACAGTCTTCCTTCGTTTAATCGAACCGAAGAAAATCTCCATCGATTACCTTTGAGGAAAAGAAGATTCCTCTTTCAGTGGAATTACGAGAATTCCCACATTCCCCGTCTAACGTCATCTTTGAAGTTTGACTATCTTCATCGCAAGAAGGACCTTCCTTGAAGTCATCGATCCATAAGAATGAAACCCCTTCCATTATTAGTATTGTCTAGTTCCCTCTTTTGATCTGAGCCTACTAACATTATTTAATTAATACCATTTGAGAATCCCTCCTCATAATAATTATCAAGAGACTATTTTAATTTAAATAATTCCCTTTTGCCTATTATTATTCTTATTTTGATCTGTGTAAATAAAATTATATTTTGTTGTTACATCTTTACCTAACCTTGAAAGATACTCTCGGCCTATTCAAGTAAATCTCGCCAATCAACTTTGCACTCTGCCTGATAATTAAGGATTTGAAACCCAACGCCTCAAATGTGACCTCCTAGTTGGTTGTTAATTCCTGCAAACTGTCCTTCAACAGTTCGCGTTGCATTCAATATATTTTCTGAAAAACCTTTATGATACAATCGTATATTCAATAAATTATTCTAATAAACACCTGAAAAATAAGAGAACGATCATTCACAGAATTACTTAGAACCAAATACATAAGAAACAAAGCAAGATTTCACAACAATGAAACTTAAAACAATCAGAGGCATTGAAGCCTTTGTTTTCTATTACTTCGGCAGAACGACAACCACAAGACCTCACCAGTTTCTTGCAAAATTCTGGAGATATTTTGTTCCATTCTTTCTCAATTTTCGTCTATAAATCCGTCACAATTGAAGGCTGTTGGTCTCGAGCTTTGTCTTCAATGACCTTCTATAGGTTCTTAAGGGGGCTCAGATCCTGGAAATGAGAAAACCACTTCATTACTCCTATATCTTCTTGTTAGAAATAACACTTTACTCGCTTTTCAGTATGGCATTGCGCATTTTCTTGCATAAATAATGCTGCCTAATTCAGAGATGCTCGGAGAGAAAGTATAACATGTTATTGTACGAGATTCAGGTACACATTTTCATTTACCATTCCAATTATTCGCAAAAGCGGACCAACTCCTTTAGATGAACACATCCCCATACCATGACGCTGGCTCCTCCATGCTTTCATGACTTTTTAATACATTGAGGGTTAAGTCTTCACCTGCAACGCGTCTAACAAAGCGTCTACCATCAGATTCAACTATATTAAATGAGTTCTGAAATGAGTTCTCTACCAATCTCTATCCATCAAAACAACATGAGCTTAAATATATTCGATTCTCGCCTTTGGCTTCTTCATTTTATTTTACTGATGATTGGTTTGGCTGCTAGAGAACGAGCTTCTAAACCAGATGCATTTTGGAAGAGTTCACTTCTTTGCCAATATTGGTCTTAATTTTTCGAGAAATCACATATCCTGGAACTTCTGTTGAAATCGCAGTAAGAGTTCTCCCCGAAGTCATCACGCGAACAATTATCGGACGGAGCTCAGGAGTCACTTTCTTTGTGGTGTCATCTCTGCAGAGTGAGTACTACAACAATGATGGTTGTACAGTTCTTACCTACTGAGCAAAATGTTGCTAGATGATCTCAAGAAACTTCTAGAATGTTCCTGAAAGAAATCGTTCTCTTATTTTGCACGTGTCAATATTTTATTTTGTTCGTTTATTTAGAATAATTTATTGAATATACGATTGTATCATATGCAATCTTCATAAAATATATTGAATGGATAATAATTGAAAATCACATGACGCGTGATATATAAATGTATTTAAGGACACAAGGAAAACGGAAATTGGTAACACAACCCGGAAAAACACTAAGGAGAATATTACATGTACCAATAAAAGCTTGAGAAGAAAAATGGGAAAGTAGAGAACGAAAAGATAGGGCAAACTATTTTAACCGTTATATGAAAATAAATAAAGAAGTTGGATTTGAACCTGTATAATAAAGCGCTCATCGCTTATATGACCAAGACGCTCATCGCTAGAGCTAAGCTCATATAAGTGATGAGCGCTTGATGACACAGGTTCAAATCCAACTTCTTTATTTATTTTCATATAACGATTAAAATAGTTTGCCCTATCTTTCCGTTCTCTACTATTTTCTCTTCTTAAGCTTTTATTGGTACATGTAATATTTTCCTTAGTGTTTTTATCGGGTTGTGTTACCAATTTCCATTTTCCTTGGGCCTTTAAATACATTGAATGCGTCTTTATGCACAATGGAAATTTCATTTGCCTACTCATCATATTTGTGAAAATATTTTAATAAAGGGAAATCGTTTTCTTATTTTGCTCGGTAGTGTATAACCACTTTTATTCTCGTGGAAAAATTGCATAATAATTTTAAAAAGAGAATAAAATCGTTTCAAACAGTTTCCTTTCGATAACCGTTTCACTTCATTAGAAAAAAAAGGAGACGATCAAATGCCCACCACCCCCTTGAGTTATGTCCACCGTACTATAAATGAAATATAAACCTACAGTGCCCCCTTTTAACACACCAACACTCACAAGGGGGCGCTAGCGTCCACGTTGGAAATCACTGGCTTAGGATACGAAGCAGCCCAATTCTGGTTTTTAAAGTTTTTTGCTTTAAATTTGAATGAATCCCAGTTCTTTTTAAAATTTTTATGTATTTCTTAGCGTCCCACAATGAGATATCCAGATTTGAGTGGGTATTTCATACCCTAATACAAATTGAAGTAGATTTTTAGAAGTATTAAGTGAAAATATGCTCGGTTCTGGTCATATAGTTTTTTTAGGGTAAAGTCGTATTATAGACACCGTTTCCGAGAAATGCCCCACCACTTAAGGTTGCAATTGTTTCCCGTGGCCACGGAAGTCTTGACTATATTAGTGAAACTAATTTGATAGCTCAATTGTAATTATGTGCTATCTCATTAAACTAAATCGAAATACATGGATTTTCTAGTGGGAATTTATTGTAAACATATCGATCGAGATAACAGCGGAAGCACAATCATGGTCGCAACGGTGGCCACGGATGTGTTTAACAGCCCTAAAAAAACTGATCAAAATCCAATGTTGTCCACGGATGATTTAAGTCAGAGACGGACTCAATGACTAAAATCGACTCTACACGACTAATTCTGCCATAAACTCGGATAACACGACCGTATCTCGTCCTCGATTTTTAATAGTATAGGAATTTTTCCTTGGATATTTGGGTAATGAGATATTTCGGTCCAAGGCTTAGAAATTTTTCCTGAACAATGTCTGGCAACTTGAAAAAAATTTTAAACTCTTTATGTCATTTTTTTTATTTATGTATCGGTCTTTTCTACCTGGGTGAAATGGTTGCCGTTAAATTAGTCTCTTATTCTTTCCTTTATCAGTGATTTAGAATCAACAATCATCGTTCAGTACAGATGATTGCATGTGTATGATGTATTTTGACGTAGATATATGATAAATTAATGTTAAATTGGGTTAGCGAAATGGGATTCTAATAATCTCTGCAGCCTTCAGGTAACACAAAACATAAGCCCTTGACTGTCACCTGCCTTGTTCAAATATATAACCTAACGCTCGCTGAGATGGCAGGAAGCAGCAGAGCTAATGAGAAAAATGCCATAAAAATTAGTAGAGTTAAATATTATTTTTGAAATCCATCCTACTTATATCAGATATTATATTTACTCGAGAAAATAAGTTAGCAAATCCAAATATTTTACTTTTGACAAAAACCGGAATATTTTATGGAATTTTAAAGTATATATTTTTATGAACTATCAATTCAAACATGGGCGTCAAAATTGTGATGTTATTCTATAATTCCTCAATTTCTCTATCGCACAGATAATCCAATTATCGTATCATTCTCTTTGTTTATTTTGGTTTGTAATGAGAGCAAAAAGTCAAAACACTGGTTTTATTTCGAGCAAAAATAGTTTATATTTTAAAATGTTTATGTTAAGATAAGTGTTATCTGCCCCCCCTCCCATCCTTTATGTCCTTTATTTTGTATTAAGAAGTTAGGGTGGATTTATTTACTTCACCAATCAAATGAGGTGTTTATTGGTATTCCACCTATCACGTCTGTGTTTTTTCACTCTACTTCGAGAATTAGCAGGGAAGGTGTGTTCTTTCATTCCGTCCCTCTTTAAGGAATTAAAAAGGAATTTGTAATATTTTAGCGCTATGGATTCGGGGAAATACCACTTTTCAGAAACAATGCGATATGTCGTAATAAAAGCCATGTGCTTTGAAAAAGCTCACAAAACCAACTTACACACGACCCTTTATTTGTCATGCAATTTTGTCATCTTCCTTGCAATAATATTCTGATGTCATTTGCTAAAAAAATGACAGAGGACGAAACTAACTTTCATAACCCTTTATTTGCAATGCAATTTTGTTATCTTCCTTGCAATATTCTGATGTCATTTGCAAAAAAAAAAATAATAGCTAGGATTGTCGTAGAATTCTTTCTGATAAGAACCCTACTTACCTGACAACTCTTTTATTTAGTGTCGTAGAATTCCCCTCCTTTTAGTTCTAGTCTCTAAGAGTGCTAAGTGTATCTAATATATATTGATATTATAAGAATATCTTAAAGAACAGAGCCGTTACCAAACACGTAAGGATATAAAAGAAACGCCCACTAATTCACAAAATAAACTTATATTTTATCTTTAACCATTGAATACACAACCTTTATACATTAACTACAGCAATACTCTAAATATTATTATAAACAAGAATTAATTAAATTAGTTTACCACAAAAATTGGTTAACGTTTTCTCTAGACAAAACAATAATATAAGAATTAGGCTTAGGGACTCATGTGGAGTTTAAAGGCCTCAGAAATGTTATTGAGTCACGACGCGTGCCGGATGTCCAGTTGTAGATGGGCGAAATTCCACGGTCGTTTTGGCGAGGGTAGCAGCTGGGGGGTCCACACGTTCTTCCGGGGGGTGGGGAAGGGTTCTTTAAGGACGAGAACCAAGACGGTGCTTTATGCAACACCTAGGCAGTCGTGGTCTCTCTGGCGAGAGTGAGTCGAACTTGGTTCTTAAATCAAGTTAACTTGGAGTGCGGTGAGATCACCGAGTAACGAGCTCGAGGAGGAGCTTTTCTCCTTCGTTACTTATTTCCTTATGGACGAGGACTAAACTCGGGGAGGGTCTTCTTCAAGGGCGAGGATAACGGAGGGGGGTTTTTATGGCGAGAATAAGTTACTTAAAGTTTGGTGTGACCACCGAATAACGGGCTCGAGGGGGAGCCTTTTCCTTCTTATTTTCTTAATTCCTCAAGGACGAGGAATACCCCTGGTGTTTAAGGTGCACCAGGATATGAGGAGTCTCTCTGGCGAGAGTAAGTCGAACTTACCAAAGTTCTCTTATCGTTTGGTTTGATAACCAGGGACTTAGCTCAAGGATGAGCTTTTTCTTAGCCCCTTAAGGTAGGTAGCCCTGCCTCTCTTGCAGGGTACTTCTTGGTCTGGCGCCTGAAGTAAACTACCTCTCTAGTCTCGGTAGCTCGGTTTTAGATCCGAGGACTTCGTCACCTAGAGACTGACGTATACTACCTCCTTCTTCTTTTCTTAATTCCTCAAGGACGAGGAATACCCATGGTGTTTAAGGTGCACCAGGATATGAGGAGTCTCTCTGGCGACAGTAAGTCGAACTTACCAAAGTTCACTTATCGTTTGGTTTGATAACCAGGGACTTAGCTCAAGGATGAGCTTTTTCTTAGCCCCTTAAGGTAGGTAGCCCTGCCTCTCTTGCAGGGTACTTCTTGGTCTGGCGAGCCAAGTACACTACCTCTCCAGTCTTGTTAGCTCGGTTGTGGATCCGAGGACTTCGTCACCTAGAGACTGACGTATACTACCTACTTCTTCTTTTCTTAAGGTAGGTAGCCCTGCCTCTCTTGCAGGGTACTTCTTGGTCTGGCGAGCCAAGTACTCTACCTCTCTAGTCTCGGTAGTTCGGTTTGATCCGAAGACTTCGTCACCTAGAGACTGACGTATACTACCTCGATTTTCCTCAGAGTTCCTCATTTATACCTCGCACCCCCACTGGGGGAGTGGTAAGGGGGAGAGGGGCTTGATGACGGCCCCAGGAGAGTTCTTTTTCCCAACGGTCTTTCCCACGAAGTCAAACATCGGCTCCTCGTTAGCCATCGAGATTGGGAGAAACCCGTCTCCAATTTCTTGTTCAACGTGAAACTGGATCTCACTCTCCTAGGGGAGATCTTACCTTTTTGACCTTTAGGGTCTTTCATGGCACCAAGTGGTGCCACGTTGTGGTTACGCTTTAGACTCGCCGATGCCTGGGGCGGATGTCCTTGCGGTAACCGCCTTGGGACTGCATCACGAGTGAACGGGATGGGGGGGGGGGGGAAGTGACCATTCCCCTACACACCTCCCACCGAAGAACTTAATGGAAAGCGAGGGATGCTCCCAAGAACTCAAAACAACTTACTTAACCTTGTCGAGCTTAGCAAAGTTGTATTTCTTTGAGCCCTCTCTTACATTAAGTTTCCTTACACATGAGCGCCCACGCGCGCGTTTACACAGGCAATGTGTCGCGCTAGACCTACTCCCAATACAATTTTACATAGAAAATTAAAAAACCTTAATTCATCGATTGCTCACAAAAAAACAACAAAAAAAAACAAGCTACTTCCTTACCTTTCTAAGTTTTTGAGAACTTAAATCCTACCGATAAATATTAACACGAACAACAAATGAAAACATTGTTTCACGCTCATTAGGTACTGAAATAACCCTCAATGGTTTTTCGTCTCTACCTATAGAGCAGCTGTACATTATCGGCTCCTTTGATGTAGCTGATCCTAAAATGGTGCTCTGTGACCATTATTCTACCGCGCCTGAGTCGGCCGTTCTGGTTATTGAGTCTACCTAAGTATGGTACTAAATGGTAGCGGTATTTCAACCTACTCGAATTACCCTTCTTATGGTACTTGACTACCTTTAAACTGAACATTATGGCTAGAGCGGCCTGTTGTAGCGGGGCATAATTGATGGGAGCGTAGGTCCCATAGCTCTCCTTTAACCAGGTACACGGGAAGATCGTGTCTGGGTTCGATCTTTGCGGATCGAGAAAATTTTTCCCTGCGAGGTCGTTAATGGGCTTGGCGCTCACTACGACTTGGCGATTTAGCGGTAACTCCGTGGACGTTCCGTTCGGGGAGGAGACTACTAGGGGTAGGGGATAATCATCCGCGTCTACCATTTGATTAGTCTTACCTGGGTGTATCGCAATAGCACCTCTTTCCTCCTTCCTTGTCAACTCATTTGACTCACTTCTCTTAGTAGGTAGTTCCTCAGGTACACCTGCTCGTACCTCTACTCTACCTTCTTCTTCTTCCCTGATAACCCCATTTGGCTGGGTTCTCCTCGTAGGTTTTCCTTTAGGTATTCCTGCTGTTACCTCATTCCTACTTCCTACTTCTTACATCGTTACCCCATTTGGCTGGGTTTCCCTCGATGGTCCTTTCTTAGGTCCAGGCCGGGCTACAACTTCCTCGGCCTCTATGAGATTCTCGATAAGTGCTCTTTCGAGTGCGAGCAATCTTGCCTTTTCTTCTCTCTCTTCTCTTTCAGCTTGAGCACGTTCTTTTTCCCTCTTCATTCTTCTTTCATCTATTTCTTTTTTAATCTTTATTCTCCTCTCTTTCGACTCTTTTTCCCTCTTCATTCTCCTTTCCTCGGCTTCTTGTTCTGCTTTCGCTATTTCGTTTTCCCGTCGAGTTCTTCTTTCTTCATCTTCCAGCTTTATCTTTAGTCTTCTTTATTCATCTTCCATTTCTGTCCTTATTCTGAATTCTCGTGCTTCTCTTTTCAACAGTATTATTCTTTCGCTTGTTTTACCTCCTCTCAGCATTCTTCTTTCCTCTGTTTCTATTTTCCGCTGTATTCGGGATTCTTCACTTTTCCGGTTCATCCATATTTCCATTAATTCACGTTCTCTTTTATCCTCTCTTATTATATCCTCTGTTTCTCTCTCAAACTTTATTAATTCTTGTTCTTTTTCTATATCCCAAATTCTTTCTTCTTCTACACAATCTATTCTGAGTTCTGCCATGACGTAGTCATGCATTTCTGTGCCTTCAAGTCCCAGACTTTGGGCTTGTTGGTAAAATCTTTTGACTGGATCCATTTCGTGTTGGTCCGTCGATTTTTCCTTTCTGTATTTTCAGATAATTATGCCACCACTCACCAGGTAGCGCTCAGCATAACTTACCCTTAATCCCACTACTATGCTGATTAAAATACCACTCCCGATAACAAAATTACCACTTGGACTGCCAATTACCTTTATATTGTTACCACCCCTAACTCTACCAATTTTCCTCTCGTCAACTATTCTCTTACTCCTGATATTCCTTTACGTGTTGGCTCTTTCTTAATTAGACACTGCTGGGTTCTTTCTAATAACAACCTACAAAACCTGACACCACTTTTATTATGTCGTAGAATTCTTTCTGATAAGAACCCTACTTACCTGACACCTCTTTTATTTAGTGTCGTAGAATTCCCCTCCTTTTAGTTCTAGTCTCTAAGAGTGCTAAGTGTATCTAATATATATTGATATTATAAGAATATCTTAAAGAACAGAGCCGTTACCAAACACGTAAGGATATAAAAGAAACGCCCACTAATTCACAAAATAAACTTATATTTTATCTTTAACCATTGAATACACAACCTTTATACATTAACTACAGCAATACTCTAAATATTATTATAAACAAGAATTAATTAAATTAGTTTACCCACAAAAATTGGTTAACGTTTTCTCTAGACAAAACAATAATATAAGAATTAGGCTTAGGGACTCATGTGGAGTTTAAAGGCCTCAGAAATGTTATTGACTCACGACGCGTGCCGGATGTCCAGTTGTAGATGGCGAAATTCCACGGTCGTTTTGGCGAGGGTAGCAGCTGGGGGGTCCACACGTTCTTCCGGGGGGGGAAGGGTTCTTTAAGGACGAGAACCAAGACGGTGCTTTATGCAACACCTAGGCAGTCGTGGTCTCTCTGGCGAGAGTAAGTCGAACTTGGTTCTTAAATAAATTGTTATCCTGGGCACATAAGTGGCAAATGACTTTCAACCTTGATAAGTGCAAAGTTATTAACATGGGAAAAGATAATAGAGAATTTAACTATGAAATGGATGGGCATTGGCTGAGCTCAGTAGAGGATGAGAAAGATCTAGGAGTAGTAATAGATAAGTCATTAAGGTTTTCTAAGCAGTGTATTGAAGCAAGAAATAGGGCAAATAGAGTGCTGGGTTTTATTAAGAGAAATGTCAGTTACAAAAGTAAGGAGGTTATTCTTAAACTCTATAACTCTTATGTTAGGCCACATCTAGAGTACTGTATACAGGCATGGTCCCCACATTTTATACACGATATTAACCTTCTAGAGTCAGTGCAACGGAGGGCAACAAAGATTATTCCTTCCCTGAGGCACCTTGAATATGAAGATAGACTGAGGGTATTAAATATGTTCTCGTTCGAAAGGAGGTGTGTGAGAGGGGATATGATTGAGCTTTTTAAAATTTTTTCCGGGATAGATAAATTGGATGTTAGCAAGTTTTTTGAGTTAGATGATGGAAATCGGACTAGAGGTCACCACTTGAAAATTAAAAAGCAAGGGTGTAGGTTGGATTTAAGAAAATATTTTTTCACCAATAGAGTGGTAGACTTCTGGAACAAATTGCCGCAGAGGGTAGTAGGTAGTCCAAATCTAAATTTATTTAAGAGTAGGTTGGATGAGTTTATGGGAAGGGAAGGTTGTGATGATTCCTAAGTTTTGTATATATTAATATTGTTTGTATATATCTATAGCTGCATGATTTAGTTCTTGACAAGCCTTGATTGGTGATACCTTTGTTTCTGGATGCAATCCTCTGGATGTAGTTTTCCTGGGAGTTTGGGTGCCTTGAAAAAGAGGCCGCTTGACTCGGATGACCTATGATGAGCCCTTGTGGCTTTTGTCATCCGTTATATTATATTGTGGGGGACTTTGATTTTGTCTTCCCCTGGTGATGGTGCTTTTTGTGGGTGGGTTTTGACGGAGTCGGATGACCTTTGATAGGCCCTTGTGGCTTTTGTCATCCGTGTAATTATGTTATGTTATGTTATGTTATGTTATGTTAACTTGGAGTGCGGTGAGATCACCGAGTAACGAGCTCGAGGAGGAGCTTTTCTCCTTCGTTACTTATTTCCTTATGGACGAGGACTGAACTCGGGGAGGGTCTTCTTCAAGGGCGAGGATAACGGAGGGGGGTTTCTCTGGCGAGAATAAGTTACTTAAAATTTGGTGTGCCCACCGAATAACGGGCTCGAGGGAGAGCCTTTTCCTTCTTCTTTTCTTAATTCCTCAAGGACGAGGAATACCCCTGGTGTTTAAGGTGCCCCTAGGATATGAGGAGTCTCTCTGGCGAGAGTAAGTCGAACTTACCAAAGTTCTCTTATCGTTTGGTTTGATAACCAGGGACTTAGCTCAAGGATGAGCTTTTTCTTAGCCCCTTAAGGTAGGTAGCCCTGCCTCTCTTGCAGGGTACTTCTTGGTCTGGCGCCTGAAGTAAACTACCTCTCTAGTCTCGGTAGCTCGGTTTTAGATCCGAGGACTTCGTCACCTAGAGACTGACGTATACTACCTCCTTCTTCTTTTCTTAATTCCTCAAGGACGAGGAATACCCATGGTGTTTAAGGTGCACCAGGATATGAGGAGTCTCTCTGGCGACAGTAAGTCGAACTTACCAAAGTTCACTTATCGTTTGGTTTGATAACCAGGGACTTAGCTCAAGGATGAGCTTTTTCTTAGCCCCTTAAGGTAGGTAGCCCTGCCTCTCTTGCAGGGTACTTCTTGGTCTGGCGAGCCAAGTACTCTACCTCTCCAGTCTCGGTAGCTCGGTTGTGGATCCGAGGACTTCGTCACCTAGAGACTGACGTATACTACCTCCTTCTTCTTTTCTTAATTCCTCAAGGACGAGGAATACCCCTGGTGTTTAAGGTGCACCAGGATATGAGGAGTCTCTCTGGCGAGAGTAAGTCGAACTTACCAAAGTTCACTTATCGTTTGGTTTGATAACCAGGGACTTAGCTCAAGGATGAGCTTTTTCTTAGCCCCTTAAGGTAGGTAGCCCTGCCTCTCTTGCAGGGTACTTCTTGGTCTGGCGCCTGAAGTAAACTACCTCTCTAGTCTCGGTAGCTCGGTTTTAGATCCGAGGACTTCGTCGCCTAGAGACTGACGTATACTACCTCCTTCTTCTTTTCTTAATTCCTCAAGGACGAGGAATACCCCTGGTGTTTAAGGTGCACCAGGATATGAGGAGTCTCTCTGGCGAGAGTAAGTCGAACTTACCAAAGTTCACTTATCGTTTGGTTTGATAACCAGGGACTTAGCTCAAGGATGAGCTTTTTCTTAGCCCCTTAAGGTAGGTAGCCCTGCCTCTCTTGCAGGGTACTTCTTGGTCTGGCGAGCCAAGTACTCTACCTCTCCAGTCTCGGTAGCTCGGTTGTGGATCCGAGGACTTCGTCACCTAGAGACTGACGTATACTACCTCCTTCTTCTTTTCTTAATTCCTCAAGGACGAGGAATACCCCTGGTGTTTAAGGTGCACCAGGATATGAGGAGTCTCTCTGGCGAGAGTAAGTCGAACTTACCAAAGTTCACTTATCGTTTGGTTTGATAACCAGGAACTTAGCTCAAGGATGAGCTTTTTCTTAGCCCCTTAAGGTAGGTAGCCCTGCCTCTCTTGCAGGGTACTTCTTGGTCTGGCGAGCCAAGTACTCTACCTCTCTAGTCTCGGTAGTTCGGTTTGATCCGAAGACTTCGTCACCTAGAGACTGACGTATACTACCTCGATTTTCCTCAGAGTTCCTCATTTATACCTCGCACCCCCACTGGGGGAGTGGTAAGGGGGAGAGGGGCTTGAGGACGGCCCCAGGAGAGTTCTTTTTCCCAACGGTCTTTCCCACGAAGTCAAACATCGGCTCCTCGTTAGCCATCGAGATTGGAAGAAACCCGTCTCCAATTTCTTGTTCAACGTGAAACTGGATCTCACTCTCCTGGGGGAGATCTTACCTTTTTGACCGTTAGGGTCTTTCATGGCACCAAGTGGTGCCACGTTGTGGTTACGCTTTAGACTCGCCGATGCCTGGGGCGGATGTCCTTGCGGTAACCGCCTTGGGACTGCATCACGAGTGAACGAGATGGGAAGGGGGGGGGGGGAAGTGACCATTCCCCTACACATGCAATATTCTGATGTCATTTGCAAAAAAAAAAATAATAGCTAGGATAAAGGGGGTTTAAACCGGCCGGTGATCTGTATTGCGAATATAAAATAAATCAATCGAATTTCTTTATCCATAAACCTCATATCTACAAGAATATCCACGCGTAGTGGCCGGAGAAGACATATGTAAACCTTGTGGCACAATAACTTCAATTTTATTGAAAGTGAACAAACGTATTCTTCAATTCCGGCAATTCGAACTCTCAATCATGTCAGGTATTGCATTGTTATAGCAAGTACCTCGTTCAATTCATTAGGGTACTTGGGTACATTTATCTTTTATGCATTAGCAAGATTAACTTACGAAAAGATGTTTACGGTGTGTGCGTTTGTGTGCAGTCTCATTTTTATACATTAACGCTCTTTCAATGAGATTTAAGTTTTGCGAATTCTGCAGATGAAGCTGTTTATGTGTTCGTGTGTGTTCGCATTTCTTTTAAGGCGGAAGACGAAGCCCGTGCCATATGGCTAAGGAATCGGAGACCAGAGAAAGATGTGTGAAGTATACGAGAGAAGACATGCAGAAAATTAAAAGAAAAATAATGTCCCCTTAAAAACGGAAAAAAATAATTACGCTCGAAATTAGATCAGTTCCTATTCCAGTGTAAAGACATTCTGGAAAATAATAGTTTTTATTTTATAAAGAAACGGGTTTTCGATTTGTAAGAGACCAATCACTTTGGAGTGGATATAAAATTGAAGATTTGAAGTACTTCCAAACAGGGAGCCAATTAAAAAAAAAGAGTTGATTCAGGACTGATTGAATTACAATAAGCTGAACATTGAAATGTGCGAGAGGGCTTACTTGGAGTTACCCTTGAAGTTATATGTTTAAAATGGGTCAGATCTTCAACAAATTTACTCCCTACTGGCTAAAAGTTTGAAGAGAACGTTACTCTTTTGTCACCAGCAATGAAGTAACGGGTGTACGGGGCTGGAGTGAATAAAATTACATAAAGATGTTTATCTCTTGGAACCAAAAACATCTAAAATGAGAGCAACACGATTTTCTTCAAACACTTTTCTGTCTCTAACCTTCCCCATGGAGGCTGAATATCAGAGGCAACCTTTTCATTTTATCCGTGCAAGAAGCGACGTAATAGATAAATAGCTTGATATACTGCCGAATGTTGCAATGCGCAATTTTATTTATTCGTTTATATAAAAGAAAAATTAGAGATGGAAATAAAAATATAGAAAACTCATATAATATACATTTAAAAATTTAAATAATTTATTAATATCAAAGAACTGTCACAGAACCAAACACGAGTTTGGAGCACTTCATTATTTGGTTTGGGAATCTCGTCTACGGCGCGAAGGACGAAAGGAGTACAAAGATTTCGATATTTTAGATAAACCAAAATGCTCTTATCTGAATAATCTCTATTTCCTCCTTTTTTGCCGTAGTTGAGGAAAGCTGCCAACTGTTTTTTGCATTATATTATCCCATAAGTAATGCGTCACCTTTTTCATGTTTATCCTTATTTTATTAGCAGAAATCAAACAACTCTTTGAAGTTATTGATATTTTTTTATTTATATGGATTTATTTTATTATTAATTCAATAAATTATATATTTGTCACCAGTTTCTGCCATTATTATTTATCATTCTACTTATTGTTCAATACCAAGTTTGTAAAATTGATTTGACTTTTATTGAAAAAAGTTCTACATATTAATCGTTCTAGAAAATGGATTAGTTCTGGGGAAAAACCAATATGCCAACCGCAACAGGAGATCTATGGTGCGTTTGGTAGTAGATTATCCAGAGCCATAGCAATGTCTAGTCTTCCCCTCGAAATCAAGATTCTGGGGCCCCCATAACAATATTCATGTAATACAAATATTCTGGTCTATTATTAAAGACGCAGTTGAAAGGGAAAAGATAAATCAGATAATTACAGAAAATGTGTATTCTAAATTTTATATTCTCACTAATAAAATATTTTTAGGGGCCACAGTGGAGCCCCTTTAAGAGCCGCCCTCCCCCCCGTCTAGTGGGGTCGGGGGAGGGTTGCTACGGCTCTGGGTAGATCAATTGTATAATCCATTCTGAACTTTTTAAAATAAAATCACGGTATCACCAAAGAGGTTTATTGTGCTCAGTTGGATCGTTTACATGCAGCACCTGAAGAAAATAAGGGCCAGCATTAATCAATAGAAGAGTACTCTTTCATCAAGGCAACGAGGGACCTCATATCGAAAGAGACAACATACAAAAGTTTAGCAATTTCGATTGAGATCTAATGAGTCATTACTCATCATCCATATACTCACCCGATTTAGCTCGATCAGTTTACTATCTTTTTAGCAGTTTAACGAATCACCTGAAGAGAATGAAGATATTAACAATAGAAGAAGTCGAAACAACCTTGAATAAATTTTTTAAGTCAACGTCAAACGATTTTTACAAACATGGTATCGAAAAGATACTAAAAAGATGAAAACTTATTGATAGAAACTGTTACAAATCATATTAAATATTCAATTAATAAATAAATACTAATTTAAATATAAAGAACTTCAAAGAGGTGTTCGATTTCTATCGAAAAAATAATGATAAACATGAAAAAAAAATGCTGCATTACTTATAGAATGACCTAATAAATTAATGATTAAATTTGATTGTTTTTTAACTTCTAAACTAGAAATATTCGTGTTTAAGAGAGGTTATTTCAAGAAGGACGTGGCTTATGTTTCTCTCAGGGAGGAGGTTTCAAGTCAGTACTTACAGTTCTGATTTTTCGGTTTCCTAACTCTACTTCGTTAGCCTTCAAGGATCTAGGATGTTGCCTATTTTTAACTTGAGGTTAAAAAAAATTCATAGCATACTACATTTTAATTAACTACTAACCTCATATTCTTTCATTTTATTTTCTATTCGTGCCATTTTTTTTCTTTCCTACCGAAATGCGACCACCGTTACTGAAGGGATCCTTTCCTTTTCGCTTTTAGCAAGTCAAAATTCCAGTTGCAGTCGAATCTTCTCGCTGGTGACGATTATAATTTGGGAAAGGAAGAATGATGAAGCACACCTATTATTGGGGTCAAAAGCAAAGTTAAATATATTAATTGTTCATGAGGGTCAGCAGGTTATTCTAGACTGCGTACGAGGAATGTAATCAGAAGACGTGAAGAAGAGACCAACTATGTAAATGTGAATGTAAAATGGCACATATGACAAATGAGTCACTTAAAATATAAGATTTGGACACTTTTTAACAATAGATCTCTATTTCTACACGACCTGGTTGAAAATCCTGGATCTTGGGAAAAAATCGCAAACAGTTGGTACCTGTGATCAGACCTCAAGTACCACCTGAGCTATTTACCTCCTATTTCCTCTTTTCCTACTTCCATTTCATTACAGTTCTACCTCCTAAACTCTTAAATGTCATATTTTGATTAAAAAGGAAAAAAAAGTAAAATAAACGAGAGAATTTTCTTTGTGCGAACAAGTTCGTACAAAGAAAGCAATATTTCATAAATGTGAATTTGAACCTTGTTACGGGATTTTTAGGTGGCAATAACTTCACCATTTAGTGGTAAATATGAAAAATTAAAGGTAAATACAATAAACAATAAAACAAACTATTATATTAATTATAAACAAAAACCCGAAAACAAATGTGAACGAATTAAACAGAGGGACTAACCTTTATCGTAGAAATTGAAAAATCAACTCCTACCATAATGGTTAGTTAGTCCCTTTGTTTTCGTTTTTTGTTTATAATTTAATATAATAGGTTATTTTATCGTTTATTCCAGTTACCTTTATTTTTTTATGTTCAAGTCATTTTATGTTAATTCTATATATTGTTATTTGTGTTTTACTTTAATCTCAATAATTATCAATTTTATTGATTTAACTTGCTTTCCCCCGCTTTTTTAGCATTATATAATACATGCTTTTAACTGTTTAACTGTTATCGTTAATATTTCTCCTCCTTCTCATTAGTCGATACAGTCGCTGAAGATGGTCTTAGCGAAGGTCCGAAACGTCCGGCCAATAAATGATTAGTGTAATCTCCTGGGTCTTCATATTCCATATATATATATATATATATATATATATATATATATATATATATATATATATATATATATATATATATATATATATATAAATGCAATGTCTCGCAGGAAAAATAAAAAGGTGCTTCCAAGTACTTACGAACTTTATTCAGTTCATTCTCAAGGATAAAACAATATAATAAAGGTATATATAAGCTAGTAAAAGATAAAGAACCGCCTCTAAGGCAAAAAATCACCAATGAGGAAGTAGGAGAGGGATGGTTAAATTCACATTAAGATTTACCTATAACAGGTAGCAAGGTCAAACCGAGAGGCAGAAAGAGTCAAGAACAGAGCCAAAAGGGTTAAAACGATTAACGGATAAAGCGTTAGTCTAAAGAAGGAGATTAGGAGAGAAACGAGAAGTAAATGGAAACGAAGGGGAGAGGGACAAGGAGAGAGGAAGAGAAATAATATAATGGTAATACAAAATCAATGCAATAATTAAATTGACACATCAGCTTCCCTTAAAAATGAAAATTGGCCCCAAAAAACTAGGAATAAAAGTCAAAGCTAATTTCTTTAAGAATGAGTTTTTTCATAACAAAATCATATTTAAAAAGTCCAGGGGAAATGATAAAGTTATTAAATTGGCTTATACATGAACATTCGATAAGGTTTCTTTTAATTGAGTCATTTGAGCGAAAAATAAATTTTGCTGAATTCCAATTAATTAAGTGGTTATTTTCGGACATATGCACAAAAAACGCACTATTATTTACAGCTCTCCTAACATTGTATTTATGCTGATTAATACGGACAGATAATTGCTTTGCTGCTTGTCCAAAATACTTACTTGGACAAACAGAACATTCGACCGAATAGACTCCCCCAATATTATTACAAGATATAAAAGATAAATTTAAATGTTGATTTTTGTTGTATTTAAACACAGACCATAGGTATTATCTTGTGTTTACTCATCAAAACTTACGTAATCTAAAAATCAAGTTTCCATTAGCTTGTGTTTATTCTAACTATTTCCTAAACAAACTTTCCAAAGCAGTAATTAAAATATCTAAAGTCTAAACTAAAGAAAGCGGAAATATGTCGAATAATTTAAGGATTAAAGTTTATTTCCTTCATCGATTTAATTAATTATTCAGCCAAGTTAAATTAAGCCACACTCATAAAGTTTTCATGATTTTGGGAGGATTGGCTTTGCTTGTATTTGGCATGAGAAAGTAAAAGTTTCTAGAGCGGTCCTAAGTTAAACACATCGTCTTAAGCATCTAAATTGCCATCTTGGTAATACAAAATCAATGCAATAATTAAATTGACACATCGGCTTCCCCTAAAAATGAAAATTGGCCAAAAAAAACTAGGAATATAGGTCAAATCTAATTTCTGTAAGAATGAGATTTTCATAACAACATCAACTTTAAATAGTCTAGGGGAAATGTTAAAGTTATTAAATTGGCTTATACATGAACATTCGATAAGGTTTCTTTTAATTGAGTCATTTGAGCGAAAAATAAATTTTGCTGAATTCCAATTAATTAAGTGGTTATTTTCGGACATATGCACAAAAAACGCACTATTATTTACAGCTCTCCTAACATTGTATTTATGCTGATTAATACGGACAGATAATTGCTTTGCTGCTTGTCCAAAATACTTACTTGGACAAACAGAACATTCGACCGAATAGACTCCCCCAATATTATTACAAGATATAAAAGATAAATTTAAATGTTGATTTTTGTTGTATTTAAACACAGGCCATAGGTATTATCTTGTGTTTACTCATCAAAACTTACGTAATCTAAAAATCAAGTTTCCATTAGCTTGTGTTTATTCTAACTATTTCCTAAACAAACTTTCCAAAGCAGTAATTAAAATATCTAAAGTCTAAACTAAAGAAAGCGGAAATAAGTCAATAATTTAAGGATTAAAGTTTATTTCCTTCATCGATTTAATTAATTATTCAGCCAAGTTAAATTAAGCCACACTCATAAAGTTTTCATGATTTTGGGAGGATTGGCTTTGCTTGTATTTGGCATGAGAGAGTAAAAGTTTCTAGAGCGGTTCTAAGTTAAACACATCGTCTTAAGCATCTAAATTGCCATCTTTTTCCTAGGTATGAAAAGGAATTGAAAGGAAAATTAAGGATTTAAAAATTTAATATTCATGGTTTGATCATGTGCAGTAGAATTGTTTGGATAGTTTTAGTCTCTTCTCTAAAACAAATGAGAGGGAATTCAAGATGAAATGATCAAATGTCATGTAACTGCTGGTTAAGGGGAGAGGTAGATTATGTAGTTTATATTCTCTTAAATCTGTTGAGGTAGATATAAGTTGCCATTACTTTAATTTTTTTTGTGGGCAAATATGGTGCCTCTACGTTGTGCATACAATTTAGGATGTATGGAATTCCTATTAAAAATCAGAAATCAAAGGATACTGAGGAGAATATTTAGTTCAACGCTTAGAAGGGAAAAAGCAGACTTGAAGAATTTCGTGGAAGAGATTGGTATTTATTTATTAATTTGATATTTAATATGATTTGTAACAGTTTCTATTAATAAGTCTTCATCTTTTTAGTATCTTTTCAATACCATGTTTGTAAAAATCATTTGACGTTGGCTTAAAATAAAAGGTTAGAAATGACATGATTTGTTGTTTGGACTGACACTTTCAATGGCAAATTTTAAACACCTCACTTTATTTCATACTGTTTTTTGATTGAGCTGAAAATTCTTCATTATTCCTCCCTTTTCTGTCATCAGTACAACCAAGGTTGATTTTGAATTTTCAAATAATATGCACCTCCTCCATGGGAAGGTTATACAAAAAACACTATATCCTTCAATAATGTGATTTTTTTCCCTTTTTTTATCTACTCTTATACTCTGAAATAACTCATCCTGCACCTAAACTACCATAGGACTCAACTAGGAAACGGGTCTTTTGAAGATGCAGTGGCATCTCAACTCTTCAAGTTCTCAGCACAATTTATTCTGCTCCTCTCTTGTCTTATTTCCTTGGAAAGGAACTTTTCAGGCACCATCCTTTGCCTGGACCTTCGTGCTAAAAGACAAGAAAGGAATTTATTATGTTAAATAAAATGGAAATTTGTGAAAACGGATCTATCCACCTTTGTAATGCTTGTGAGTTATTAATTTTAACTTAAAATTAAGAAGTAAAACCCAAAACACTTGTAAGGGGAAGAAGAAAGTAATGAAGAAGGAGAAGTGAAAAGGCGAGGAAAATTTATAACCACAGATCAACATGTGAGTGTTAGAGATGGAAGGACACGCAAATATCCTAAATGTCAGCTGCAGCACGGTTGCTTCTGGTTCGCCTGACGCCCACCCCTGGAGTGAAGCTTATGAGCCCCCCAAAAGGCTGAAATCTATTGAAAGATAAATAGCAATTAAAATAACCTATAATGGCTCATCTAGTGCCCCCCCTCCTCCAATTAGCCACATTATGCTAAATATATCAATGTCGTGGTATTGTAAGGGCCGAGTTGGTGTACGTAGCTTGGTCACGTACTTCAATAACTCCTTTATTACGTTTTCTTTAAGAGTGCTATATTATTTTACGTTATTTAATCTTTGAGGATTTCTTGTGCCAAGTGCAGCGTTTCGAGGATTGAATTAAATACTTCCAACCAAAATATATCTTTAATTACAACATAAAAAACTAAACTTTTAAAAACAAACTATACATCTATGAATAAAAGAGTCTATGTTACCCCCAGGAACTGGCTTAGAATGAACTTCTTCTCTGTTCCTTTCTTTGATTGCCGTGCTGACGCCGGACTTCGTCGTGTCGATCTCTAACTCGATCTTCTCTTTCTTCTCCAGTTATCCGCCTATATACTTCACCGACCCACTGGGGGTAAGAGAAGGGGGGGATGAGGGATAGGAATTAAGCCTCGCTCCTCTAATGACGCTTCTCCGAGCGTCTTTCACTTAGCCCTAAAGGCATCTTTTGGCTTTTGGTCGCAGCTCCTATAACCTATAATTTCGTCTATTACGCGAAACAAGATCGTAAGTTTTACGGGAAATAGGGCCTTTTTAATATTGTTATTGCACTTGTTCTCCTTCCCTTCGTATTGTTATGCTCGCTGGCACAGAAATCTGTTGAGTCGTACTTCTCCTGGTTGGAGGAGGCGTTCTGGTGGCCAGCGTGTCGAGGGGAGAGAGGAGGGGGGGAAGGGGGGTAATCAGGTCACACCTCCTAGCGTAAGGACGTCGTGGTACCCGAGCGAGGCATCTGTTATTATGGTGGGTATCGATTTCCCTACAATCACGATTCTATCATAGCTGAGCGTTTTCCTTCTTTGTCAACTTTTTTCTTATCACCTCAACTAATTATAATACACCACAAATATTACGTAAAATGCTTCATGAGGCACATTCACAATAAAATTACCTAAAAATTCTATAAAAACTAGTAAACACATGAGGGCAAAAAAATGACGAGTTTTCTTCGGTTTTTCTTCCTGATAATGAGGTGATTACTTATTTTTTTTGGTTTTATTATATATTGTGACTTGTAGCGTTTCTTCTGGATTCGTGCATTTTGTATTTTGGAGTATAATATTATTGATTGTTCTTTCGTCGATTTTATTCGGTTCACTCATTTGGTTTATATAAAAGATATTTATTGGGTGTTTATTATTGTCTTTACTTTTATTATTGTTATTTTCATGTATTTTTTTCAGGAATGTATTTGTTTCTTTGTGCACCATAGTGTTGGAAAAACCATTATTGATGAGGACTTGCTTTATTCTTTGAATTTCATTATGGAACAATGCCCATGACGAAGAGCATTTGTATACGCGTCTAATCTATGTTCTTATGACACTTTTTAATATCTTTCTGGACATTCGCCATCTCCATTGAGACAATTCCCAGAGATTAATGCCCAATTGACCGCCACCCAGCGAACCTTAAAACTCTTTACGGATTAACGGTCAATAATGACCAAAATCCCATTCCCAAATGAACCTTTTCTAACTACTTCCTGTCAACCACATTCCCCCCTCTTTCGTTATCTAAATTATCTTTAGTATATAACTGTAATGCCTTAAAATTAATTCGCTCCGAAGATGGTCAAACGTAACCGAAAGCTCAGCTAGCTAAAAATAAACCCTGAATATCGGAACACTTATCTATAATCTTTCGCAAGACGAAAAAAGAATAATAAGGAAATCAGAAAAGCAAAGAAAGAAGCTAATCAAGGTTCAACTAGACCTGGTCTTTAATAAAACATGCATAAAAGAAAAACTCCTACCTAAATGTACAAATATATATATATATATATATATATATATATATATATATATATATATATATATATATATATATATATATATATATCAAATATAAAAGAAAATAACACATAAAGTTCATTTATACAGATATATTTACCAAAGTTACATGTTAATAAAGCCTTGAATGATGGTAGTATTCATTTCATTCAAAGAAAAATCCATCGGCATCGGCCAAGGCCTTCCAGTAGTTCTGGAACTAAATTCCCCTTTGGTGGTTTACGGGCACTTGTCGTTTTCTCTCAAAGGGTCTGATAGCCATGAATGGATCTTCTGCATGTGTAGCATGGTGCAGACTTTTGATGCCTCACGTACAGGATTCTAACGTCCATCTTCTGGATCCAGAGCAACAACAACTCCTACAGGCACTTACTTGGTATAGACCTCCGGGAAGATAAAAGGGGACATAACCTGGCCTTCGCTAATAACCACCCCAAATGTGGACCGGGAACATAGTCTTCATGAGTTTCAATACATCAATGGGGGACTCAGGAAGCCAGTGGTCCTTTTTGCGAGTTCACCACTTGGTCCTGGAATAATCTTTTCTCCTCTGCGAAAAACCAAAGCATGCCAGGCTTAAGGGGATGATTCATTTTTTCACAAACTTCACAACACATTTCTTCTGTATGCCCTTCAACTTTTGCGACAGAAGTTTGCCATTTCTCATTTTGTATCAGTAATATCGGATGTCCCCATGTACTAACTACCCGATGAGAGACTCTGACACTCCCTTGTACCTAGCTGTGGACCTCATTGGCTTGCTGAGGTCGTTGACAATGATGGCCTGAATCTCCGCGACACATTCGGAAGGACTAGAGTGAGGTTTGTGAGCCGATGTATCCTCCTAATCACAGCCTGACTTATCCAACTATTTCCTAATCCACTGCACTGTTCTCAGATTTACATCCCAACATTCGGAGATCTTAGCATTGGAGGTCCAGGCATAAATAACAAAAAACACAGTTTGCCCTTTTTAAAAAATTTTGGGAGATTGAATTCAGCCACAGCAATGCTGCCTTCACAGACGATACACAACTGAGTCTACTATGATACGAAGAGAAAAACAATAACACGCTTGCGCGGAATTCAGACTTGTCAACGGCGACAAATTTCTAACGGCACCATAAATATATATTTATATATATATATAATATATATATATATATATATATATATATATATATATATATATATATATATATATATATATATATATATATATATATATATATATGATAATATTATTTCTCACACGTTAGATTTGAAAATTTGTTATTTCAATAAAAAAAATAGACTATTCTTAATATTCCTTTTTTTGTGATATTCATGAATAAAAATTGAATAAATATACAAAGCTAAAGAAGCTAGGAAAAGGCCACATTTCCAAAATTTGGCTCTTCTGCTTTGAAACGAAACTGTTTCAAAATGTTTCGACATAACTGCTTGAAATACCGCAATAACTCAAATGATTTCACTAAATTAAATTGATCTTGTTGATAAACGTCTTATCTAGCATATTTTTCACCACATATACCCCTAAGCACCCCAGTGGCTGTATCTTGCATCACTGTGGATGAGGTGCGTCTCCAAAGCCTTCCCGATGCAGACTCAAATAAGCGAGATCGCAACCGCACAAAGTACGACTATTCAAATCTTTTCAAAAATTTGATGGACACTCTAGAAATAGAAAAGAAATTACAAAAAACAACTTTGATCGACGTAAATAAAGTATCTTGTTTTTTTCGCCTATTTCTTCTGTAAACAACTTCGAGATATAAAAAAAAATGTAGGAAAAAAGTTTGCTAAAAAAAGAAAGTAACGTCACTTTTAGACTGTCGTAGAAAAGGGTCCCGACGATATACTATATATCTATTCTTTGTGGGGCATTATTCTATATTCGAGTGCGGGGTTTAATCAGATGGCCGAGTATGACTCTACTTTAATAAATAGGCCTGGAGAGGGCTTATTTATCTTCAATATACTTAAGAAGTGGGATGGAGCCCAAGGATAAATAATATTGCAAGCATTAATAAAATATAATTTTATTAATTAATCTAACAAAACAACACATGGAAAATATTTACATGACCGGGGATTAAAATGGGAGATACACATGAAATGAAAAAGGTCATAGGATAAATTTGACTAAGCGGAGGATTAAGATTTGGAGGGATTTAAAAGGACAAAACAAACCAGAAGGAAAAGGGTTGGTTAAATCCGGGTTAAAGCACGGAGTTACGTTGGCACAAAGTTAAATAGTTAAATGCAATTCATAGCTTACGTATTTAAAAGGTCGTCGTGCAGATGAAGGCAATTTGAAGGAAGAGCTTCGGTCCGACTCGTGATTTCCTTCCAAGGAGGAGGGGTTTTTAGGGGGATTGTCTTTAACGAGGGGGAAAGGACTGATTTCGAGGAGTGGGAGCGAAGAGGGGATCAGAAGTACGAGTGATCCTTGAGACAGGATATCGGAGATTTTCTGGATGAACAATTGAGGTTATTGTATGTAACCAAGCGTTCTCTTCAAGAACGTTAAAAGGGGAGAATTAAATTACCACTGACGTAATTTCAGGGGAGCGAGAACCGTTTCTTGTCGAACGGGCTCGAAGAACAATGACTTCTAAAGTTGTTTCTTCTAAACAATTGAACAACAGGGGCTGGGGCCCTGTTGACTTAGCGTCTCGAGGGGCACGAACCTTGGCACTCAAGGATATTGTCCTCTTCTGGACAATAAGGGGATTCTCGAGGTAGAGTTCCTAGGTACACAAGGGAGACCGGATCGGCGTGATGCCTGGCGAAGATAATCTGGATCTGATTCAAACGCGAAATTCTATCACATAAATAGCCGGAGCCAGCCCCTCGGGGTAGGGGAAAATGGGGGACTTCCATGGAATGCCCCGCTAGCGCTTGGAACAATCTTATCTTCCCATAAGCCGAATTCAATCTGGCCAGATAGACGTCTGCAGGCAAACGGGGTATTGAACCTCCTTGATTAAACTTGGAGCGGAGGAAGATAATGCTCGGGGATGTTGGGCGATAAGGACGCCATGCTACTCTCTTCTCGAAGGATGTACGTGGGAAGCATGAGTTTCAATATGTGATAGAAGCGAGGCGCGGCCGCCTTAGGCAATTCTATCACATATATAATTCCATATCCAATAAGGGAAAATAAAAAAATCACGATCGCCCTAAAATCCCCGGCGACTACGAAGTATAACTAATAAAGGGGCAGAGCAGTAACATATATGCATTAAGATGCTTAGATAGGTTTAGTAAAGAAGGTAGGTAAGAGAGAAGGTAGGTAAGAATAAGAACTAGGATCTTAAATGCGATGTAGGATCCGATATGTAATCTGTGAAGCTCATGGAGGAAAATGGCTGTAGGAGAAAAAAACAGTGCCTAAAAAGTTTTGAAGGAGTTGAAGATTGGGAGCATGGGATCCAGGCATTAGAGAATTAGAGGAGAGAAAGCTGTAGTTGACGAATGTATGGTGGCAGTCTCAAAAATATTCTAGTTAAAGTGAGAGCTAATACGTTCAAGATTATGAAAAAGCAGAGAGAAGATTTGCTGATATGAGCTTTTATCGATAGTTGACAATTAAACAGTGTCAATAAAAGGACCTTGGAAGCTAATGAAGTTAAAAAATAGAGTAATATATTTATACAGGGAGCGATAGCCTCATTTTTGTCATCATTGAGTTTCAGAAAGTTGTCCAACATCCTCTAAGTAATTGTGTAGTACGAGGATAAAGATAGGTTGGGAGAAAGATAGATAGACTTGCAAGTCATCTGCGTAGAAATAATATACCGATGGTACGCATATGAATGTCCATTGGAAAAAGAGTGATAGATAAAACGAGTGAACCAAGAATGCGTCATGTAGAACACCAAAATGCAACTCCGCGGGCCTAGATATATCACTTCCAATATGAACGGACTGGACGCGCGATGATACGTAGGAACGGAGCCAGTCAAAAGCGGGTCTTGAAATCTTAAGAAGCTCATGAAGACGATGAAGGAGAAGAGTGTGATCGACGGTATCAGAGGCAGTAAAGACAGCAAGAAATAGGAGAGTGTACGACAGGCCACTACCTCAAGGGCAAATTCTGGCACCAATTAATGGGCACTGCTTGTATCACGCTATGGAAGGGGACACAAAGCAGACACCTTTTTGAATTTGTCAATGATAAGGGCTACTCAATACTCTCCGGATTTTGGATGTTGACAAAAAGATTAATTCCCTTACTTAATTCAATTACACGAAATAATATGAATTAATCTTTCGATAGCTACACAGATGTAAACTAAAAAATTTGGTAATTTAGAATAATCAAGATTTCTATAAGAAATAATAATTGAGCAACTGTTGCATGGGTATTTTGCTCTAATAGCCAGCTACTACCCAAAGAAGTGAGATGAATAATAAGCCTATTGCACTGGTTAGAATAATATAGCTATTCAATGTAAATTTTATGATTAGGATAGGAATTAATTAAAATAGAGTTAAATTACTCTTTAATATTAGCTTAGCACCATAATTGTGTAGTGGGAACTTGAGGTCGTCTCGAGGAGAGTTGACCTTGGTGATGAAGAGAAGACCTTTTGTTGTGTATCTGAGCCACGCCGTAGTATGGATTTGAGATCTAGTCCGAGACAAGGCGAGTTCTTGGTAAAGAAGGTACGAGTGGATTATCGTCCTCTCTAGAATCGCCGGAAAAATTCGCGCTGGGAAAACTTCGAGAAGATGAACTGTAACGATCACTCCTGTCAAAGAGATGCAAAGACTTATGCTCTTAGTCAATTTTGCAGGTCCATTTTTGTTTTCCCCAAGTTCGGTGAAATTACCCCTTTTCCAACTTTCAAAGAGTTTCAGTGGAAATGGAAATTACTGCCGGAAATAATAAAAAGTAGAAGTTTACGTTCCGATTTCTCCATGGTACTGCGCTTTCTACAGAGGGCTAATATGTTGGTTATTTTTTCTGAGCTTGCCAATACGCAGGTAGTTCGAATGCTATTCTGTCTGGAAAAATGTTACCCGAACCCGAATTGTCTCTACGCTCCTACCTTACAAGAAAGTTGTGCACGCCCTTGTTATTCATCGTGCGAGGTGATAAGCTGCCTCCTTTTACGGTTGGTAAACTTAAGGTAGCTCGAAAGATCCTCTGACATAGCTGCAAATAAATTACAGGTTAATAAGCGTATTAACCTTAAGCTAAGTGTCAGCTTTTTACTGCGATAAGTGACGATTGAGATCTCGTTTAAAGTTTGTAATTGGAAAGAATGAGGTAACCTTTTTCTTGTAAAAACTCACAGGTAAATACTCTCTGCTATGCCAGAGTGAACCAGAAAACGGAAATTAGTGAAAGGCTCAACCAACTGGCCTTCTTTGTAGCAGCTTTCCACCCTTTCACTAGGTGTGAGAGACGCCAAGTTTTCCCCGAAACGACCAGGTGAGACTCATTGGCGAATATTTTCATTGTGCGAGTTATGGTATCAAAATTGACCCTCACACCCGTGGCTGTAACACGAAGAATAACAGCGATGGACGTGATAGGGACCTCAAAGGATGTTGGATATCCAGGGATATGGATACCAATAGCTTCTCAAAATTTTCATAGAGAAGCGACAACTCATGCCTCAAACCGTAGCTACTACAGGGACGAAAACTTCGAGAAGAATATCGGATTTTGAGAAACCTGGTTCAAAGAAGGATTCTGGATTCTGGTCAGGGGGTGCTAAAAAAAACAGGACCTAAAGAAGCTTGTCACTGGCGGAAACTCTCAGCGAGTCAGCTAAGGAGTTCATTGCGTCAACTTATTTCCTAGGTCTCCCGTCGGCGAGTTCCACTTGTGTCAGTAGTTTCCGTAGATGTTGGTGGTTGGAGATTGTGTCTCATTCCATCTAAGTCCTCTTGAGTGATTCGTAAATATCATTTGCTAGTGGGGATAGAAATAGGTCACTCACGATTACTGCGGCTGATGGGGGTAGAGGAGATCATTTGCGCAAATTTGTTCTATCGCTCATTATTCGATTGATCTCAAATAGGACTTCATATTGTTATATTGTTATATCCGCAATTTCGGATCGCTCTCCTGGGACGCGCGTAAAGCGGACATTTATTTCTCCGAGGGAACAGGAAAATGCTATTGGCAGTTGATTTTATCGTTTTGTGATTCGAATGTTCTATCGAAATAGCAGTTTACTTTAGTTCGTCAGATTAGCCTTTGTTCTCTACAAACCACCAAAGACAGTATGCCTCGTAAAACGGTCAACCAAGAATCGAAACTTCCGATACAAATTTATGGCGGCCAATGACACTATTTTAAAAGGCCAATGATTAATTTGTGACCAATGATTGTACTACTTATCTGAGACTCAAAGAAGGCATATTTTGATTCAACAAACAATAATAACTATACTCATTACTCTAAAAATGGATTGTGGTAATCATAATGAAGCGTCAATACCTTTCTCTAGGCTTTATTCAACTAACAAAACATCAATACAGTCTGAAAATCAAAGAGAAACAATATAAGTAAATATACCCATTCTAATCAGGTTAAGTAAACAAAGTAATGTAGTGTAACACATTAGGCAATTATACATATAAGGTTACATGAAGCTTAGATCACTACATTCTCCCCTCCCTTGAAGAATCATTGTTCTATATAGCGAAGAGGCTTGTGGCGTTCCCGCGTAGATCGGCGCAGTTGTTCCGGGCCAGCATGCGCAGGAGTGGAGTGTTCATCCCTACGTTGGAGATTAGCTCGAGCACCAGACCGTTCATGCGTAGATTGGCGCAGTTGTTCCGCGCCAGCATGCGCATGGGGTGGAGGGTTCATCCCTACGTTAAAGATTAGCTCGAGCACCAGATACCCGGGCCGGAAGAGAATCCACCTTCATATCTCCTTCCTTGATGAATATACTCTGATCACCTGCAGCTTTGGAAGAATTCAACTCGGATGAATCAAGAGTAGGTACCGGAAGAATCTCCACCAAACCAGTCTCTGTAGAAGGATCGACTTTGAGATCCTCTTGCCTCTCATATAATGATACGTTACCAGTCGGAGCCAAGTCATGCAATGATATCATTGATTCGCGTCCATCGGCAAATTTTACATGAGCGTATTGTGGGTTTGCCTCTAACAACTGAACCTCATCAACGATGGGTTCATATTTACTGGCGTGAACGTGACGTCGTAGTAAGACGGGTCCAAGAAAAGATAACCAAGTTGGCAACGAATGGCCACTGGGAGATCGACCCTGGTACGAGAAGAGCCTCTCATGTGGCGTAGCATTGGTGGCTGTGCAGAGCAGACATCTAATAGAATGAAGGGTGTCAGGAAGCACTGTTTCCCATTGACATTCTTAAAGGTTCTTGGATTCCAGAGCAAGGGTTATGTGCTTCCAGATTATAGCATTATACCTCTCACACTGCACATTCCCTCGATGATTATGAGGTGTCGTTCGACTAGTGGCGATGCTTAGATTGTGGAAGAATTCACGTAGATCCTTGGCCATAACCGAGATTCCGCGATCAGAATGCAGGTAGGAGGGCATACCAAATATCGCAAAAATCTGATTTAGACAATGGATTATAGTACTAGTAATCATGTTCTGACAGGCAAATGCAAACGGAAAACGAGAATACTCATCCACCATCGTGAGCATATAGCGGTTTCTGGAGTTTGAGGGTAGATGCCCCTTGAAGTCCAAACTAAGACGTTTAAAGAGCTGCGTGGCCTTGATAAGGGGAGTTTGGTGCGGTTTGTAGAGCTGAGGCTTCAATTAAGCATACTGAGGGCATTCAGAGCACACCCTCCTCACATCTAAAAATGGAATAAGGAAGATTTCTCACTCTAACAAAATGAGCAAGTCTTGTTGCACCAGGATGTCAAAGTCGAGCGTAAAGCTCAGATAGTTTCTCGTTATTGACAGTAGCTCCACAGTGGGCACGTGAGAGAGTGTCAGCGGGAATGTTGTATTTACCAGGACGGTACACGATGTCATAATTGTAGCACCTAAGCTCGATCCTATATCGTTGAATTTTATCATTCTTAATTTTTCCAAGCCGATTCGTACGGAACATAAAGCTGACAGCCTGTTGGTCCGTAACTAAGATGAAACGTCATCCTGTCAAGTAATGAGAGCACTTCTTTACAGATTCCACAATTGCACATGCCTCCTTTTCTACTGCAGAATGTTTGCGTTCAGTAGGTGTGAGGGTGCGAGAGAAAAAGGCAACTGGACGGCCTGCCCGATTCAGAGTAGCAGCAATGGCTGTATCGGAGGCATCATTCTCAACTATCAAAGGAAGAGTTTCATCAATCGAGTGCACAACAACCTTCCCAATCTCTTCTTTGAGATCATCGATGGCTTTCAGGGCCTCTGGACTCAGACAAAAAGTGTCAGTGGCAACAAGAGGTCTGATCTTGTCAGAGAATCGGGAAACCCACTGAGAATAATATGAAAACATACCAATAACACGGCGTAAGGAAGTACGGTCCTTAGAGATCGGTAATTCCTTTAATAGACGTAAACATTCAGAATCTGGTTTGAGAGAGCCGTGGGTTATTGTGTAACCAAGAAAATCTATTCATTTTTTTTAAATGACAGACTTAGTCTCGTTGAAAGTAAGGTCTTGGAACCGGGCAGCCTCTTGAAATTCCGCCATGTTCTCATCGTGCTCCAGCTGGGTTTTTCCTGCCATGACAATATTGTCTACATAAGCATAAGTTCCATGCAGATCGTATTGCTTGATGATGTTGTCAATAGTCCTTTGGAAGCAAACAGAGCTTAGCTTACCATAGTATAGCCTATTCTAGGCTTGCCTATCAGATTATAACATATTATAGCCTAGTCTCGTCTAGCAGTGTATCGGCTGAATAGTTATGATGTTATTGACAAAACAAAATAATTCCAGGGCTAACCTTGGGAGGACTTTGGAAATTATATAATTTGAAAGAAAAATGTGAAACAACATAAGTGTTTCAAATTTTGTTAGAATCGGACGAATAGTTATGATGTTATTGCTAAAACAAAATAATTCCCGAGCTAACCTTGGGAGGACTTTGACAATTATAGCATTCGAAATAAAATGTAAAACAACAAAAGGATTATAAATTTCGTTAGAATTGGCTGAATGGTTATGATGTTATTACAAAAACAAAAAACAGCAAAACAGGGACCGACCGACCGACCGTCATAGTGAGATGTAGAGTCGCTCGCGAACTGACTCGCACACGACTAAAAATTATACAAAACAGCTAAAAAGTGACTATATAAGAGAAATTCTCATATGATAGGTAGGGTAGAGGCTAGGGGTCGCAAATTACCGACAATATTTTTATCGATAAATTCTCGAGAAAATTTTTTATTACCGATAAATTCCCGATAAATTTCTAGTTCAATTAACTGTATTAAAAATAAAAAAATCACATGTATATAGAACTTTTTAATCAGATCTTTGCCATTATGAGTTTTTATAACCAATAAAAGTGCTTTAACTTTATTTAGAACGTATAACATAAGAAAGTAATATTCTCATTTCATTTTTATTTTTAGAAACATAAGACATTATTTACTTTTGTTTTTTCATTCTTATTAAAAAATTATATAAGAAGCATAACTTTTCGAAAACATAGGACGTTAATTTAATCCTTATCTAAAAAGCAAAATTTCAAAGGACAAAAATTTAAATGACATCATTTGAAATTATGAATATGGCAGCGATGCTTAGTTTTGTGTATTATGCTCATTTAAGAAGTTACAGTTCAAGAGAAACATAAGGCATTAATAGTGACAGGAGAAAGACTGGATCGAATATTTGTTATGAAAAATCCTGCCGAAGGAAATGCTCCTTCGGCTTCGCAGCTTGTAGGCTTCATGGTCTTCAATTCATCGTATAATCGATGTAGATTTGCGGTTCTCGTTTTCAGTGTTTCTTATAATGCGAATTCACTTTCTACATTAAAAATAAAGGACTTAACTAAGAAATCGTAAGCTTTTGATTCCAATTTATTCATATCTTAGATTACCGATAAAAGGTATCGGTAAATACGCGGTAATTAAATATAATTTATCGATAAATTACCGGTAATTTTTTATCGGTTGCGACCCCTAGTAGAGGCAGATGGAAAAAATACTAAAGAATGACAGTTAAAAAAACACATGAGAATGTTATAAATAAGGCAGCACTCAATGACACACTTTATCTCTAACATTAACTAATCTTCCCAATGCTCTTAAAACAGAAATTGGAACTTCCGATACCCAAATGAAATTTACAAATTGCAAGGGTCAGACAATATCGCCCAAATCTTGCTAAAAAATGCAGAAGATAAGATAACCTGCCGCTTGATTGTCTAGTAAAGATATTTGAAGTTATTGTTTTAAGTTAATGTCACGAAAAGAACAAAATAATTAATTAGTTAATAACTTGAAACACAAATACTATAATATACAAAAAATAACAAACGTACATGATTAAAGTAAATATATGAATTTCCAAGATGCGAAAAGAATATGACTGGACCTAAAGTGACTGCATTGAATTTTGTTTTTGAAAAAAAACTACGAGAGTAAAAGTAATTAAATCTATAATTAAAGGGTTAATCATTTTATCTATAAATATTAAATAAGTTAGGCAAATTATTATTCACTGAAGTATTGGTTTACGTTACACGGAAAAATTGTCTAAAACAATTCCTCTACAATTACAAGTCTTCTAAAACAATTTGTATACAAATACAATTCAAATAAGACAATTTATTAACAGATAGAGCTTACCGACAAAAAAAGTGAGTTATTTTTTATAGAAAATGACTAAATTGGATACAAATGAACTTCGTCGGAATAGATGTTTCTTGAGATTATTATTATCGACTTGAGATATCGTCGTTAGCTTGATCTTTCTTGTTAAATGCCCGAGTGGTTTCTAAGCTTAAATGTGTTTACTTCTGTAATTATCTTAATGAGTGAAGCGGTTAAGTCGGTTAGACTATTTAATCTTGTTTGTACCAAACAAGACACTTAGGAACATTAATGGAGAACGACTGGCACACCTAGCCTCTAAGGCCATCAGCCCAAAGACCGCCGATCATCAAACAAAGCACGGCTTAGAGGAGAGTAAGTATAGAATAGGGCGCTCAAAACTTCGGAGCGGGAACTTGAAGTGATGACGGTTCTCCAAAAAAAAGGGGGGGGGGGCGGTAACGTCAGGTCCAGGGTAGAGTATTTCGGCCACCCGAAAACGAGAGGCGAACGAGGAGGGCTTCGATAGGAGTTGATGAGAGAAGTCGGAAAAATCACTCGGTAGCGATCGTTAAATGGAATTACCTCACTGGCTGGGGATAATTCCAATACACAAATAGTTCAACTGTCACTTTGCTTTGTTGTTAGCACCTGACTGGGAACTGGGGGAAATCTTCTTGAGTCAAGGCGAGACTTCTCAACTATGTGTCAGTTTCTGTGGAAACGAGCAATATATATGTCTGAGGCTCTCCCCGCGGGGGGTGTTTAGTGCGAAACAGCTCTACTCTCGAATGGCCTCGAATCTTCTTGCCGATACTATTCTAGCCCGTGTAAAGGTGAATCGTGGTGGACGCAGTTCGAGGCTACCGCTTGTGGAAGGGGAAGGGGGGGGGGTTAGGCTTACCAATTTAAGCCTAACAGAGCCTTCTAAAGCGCATGGAAGTTCCGTGCTGGACAAGAGATTCCATGTGGAATTCCCTCACAGTCAACCGCCCACAAAATTAACAATCATACAAAAAAAACAACCATATGTATGCTCAAATACATATATTATAATTATAGGTATCATAAAACATTGTGTATTAACAACACCGCCATAATATTATTATTATTATTATTATTTGAGATAATGACCACAAAATTCTTGTGGGGAAAAGCCTAGCGGTCATGAACCTGAAAACAAGCTCCCACAAAACACAGTGTCCATATGTCAAGCAAGAAAGAATGAATGCTAGAAGAAATAAATTGAAATGTGTAAATAAATAAAATAAATAAGTTTAAAATTATTAAAACCAAATGAATATTAAAATTATGAGGCAGTAGCACCCACCCTTAATCTAGTTTGCAACCTCGTTTGAAGATATTAAGATCTTCCTGCATAACTTCTGCAGGAAGGTCATTCCACTGCTTTACCGCTGAAACTGAGAAGTGCGCCAGCGGGGAATGAATAGTGCATGTGGATGTTGTCCATCCGCAAACCTTGTTGCTCTAGCAAGAGGCAGGGGCTCAGGAATTAACAATGATAGTGGCAATTCCCTACTGAAGTAGTATTTATGGAATATCGACAAACATGAAATCAACCGTCGATGATCCAAGTCATAGCTAGCCCCATCAGGGAAAAGGAACCTGCCTCCATGAACAACCCTATCTAAGAGAGACAGATCTCTGGCAGATGCGGATATCCAAACTGAAGAACAATACTCATGAAGAGGGAGAACAAAGGACCTCAAACAAGGGGCATTAATATCTTCATTATTATAGATATAAATGTGTTTAATTTTACTTAATTTCATAAATTTTCGTACCAACCATCCAGAAGCTCAAAATGCCCAGTAGTGGGCGGTATCGCCCAGGTTGAAGGGCAGTGCTTGTAGATCATCCAGATAAATCTGTCTCTGCCCCCTTAGCCCGTTCTCTCCACTCGTTCTTTGGGCAGACCAAGTATGGTAACTATTAACCTTAGGCACATTTCATTTTTTTTGTCTACCCCCCCCCCCCCCTCCCGTCTCCCGCCTGTAGCCTGCTCTCTATCGGCCAAAATAGAGCCGATGCGAACGGGAGAGGGAGATTCGGCCTGTACTGCAGAGAGGGCGGCTTGGGTCGGCCCCTTTCTACCTATACCGGTTGTGACGGAGAGGGATGGGGGGGGAGGCTGTACTATGCCTTCCTCAATCATAAAAAATGAAATAATTTGCTAAATAAATAGGTAAACTTCGAGGTTTTTTTATCTTAGTTTCGAAGGTTACTCTAAAAAAATTTCTTTACTTCTTAGGTTTGTACGATTTTGAGGTGCTATACAAGAAGGAAAACAAGTTTTAAAGCGTTTTTGTTTTCGCTAATGTTTTAGATTGAGAAAACATTAATTCTATAGATATTCGCATCCAAATAGATATTAAATTTATATGTGTGAAGGTTGCCTGAGTGAACTTCATAATTTTTATGTAACAATTAGTTATAAATGCAGAAATGCTTGTATGTGTGGGCCGCCAAATTTGCTATCCTTTTCTGATTTTTGCCATCCTTACCAATTTTATTTATTATGCTATTTCTGTTCATGCACCCTTCATTTAATTTGGAAAGGGGGTTCTACTAGAACTATAAGAAAGAAGCAGTTTGTCGAAAATAACGTTGAATTAATATTGCTTGGAGAAAAAACATCGAAATTCAAAATACCAACCAGAAAAGCGAAAACATCAGGAAACTTGCTGTAATTAAAGTTACATTTTAATCTAATTTTTGGAAATAATTAGAAAAACAGACACCCATTAAGGATATAATTAAATTTAAGATTTAATCTAAATAGATGTAAAAGTTTCAGCAATAAGGACAGCGTAGAAGGTACATTGGTAACATACATGAAATTAAAAATATACAAAGAAATTTAATGAAAGAGAGAATTAGAAACTTTTTTTATTCTCTTTAAGTCGAATGTAGCATGATTTTTGAACCTGTAGATAACGTTTAAGATAAATTTGTAACATTTCTTAATAAAGTTATAAAACAAAAAAAGAGCACAACTTTTGTGTGTTAGGATTCTCACATACTTCTCCATTAGTTAGGCTGAGAATTTAGTATTTTGCGTAAAATAACAATGCTGTTACAGCTGAGTATTTTGAGTAAACTCCAATTAGACAATGTTTCTTTATAGAATAAAAAAAAGAAAAGAAGAAGTCTGCTGAAGGCTAATCAGTAGCCTATACGATGCAGCTCGTGTTTCCATCCCCAAGTTTAGTTCGACCTAACATCCTCATCGATAAATCTATCCAATAACCAGGGAGGCCGCTTCTCTGACTAGTGAGCCTATTACATTCATCTACCACTTGATTTGTAAACCAATTTCTACCAATCTCTTTCCTAAACCTAAACTTGTACAGCTTAAACTCATTGCTACGTGTCCTATCCTGTTCACTAAAAATAAGAACCTTATCTATGTCTTCCCTATTATCATATTTTATCCACTTATTCTCCTAAGGCTTAGTCTCCTAAGCCTTTATTTACTCTCCTAAGCCTTTATTTAGACTTCTAAGTCTTTATTTAGTCTCCTAAGCCTTTATTAAGTCTCGTAAGCCTATATTTAGTCTACTAAGCCTTTATTTAGACTTTTATGTCTTTATTTAGTCTCGTAAGCCTTTATTCAGTCTCGTAGGCTTTTATTTAGCCTCCTAAGCCTTTATTTAGACTTCTCAGTCTTTATTTAGTCTCGTAAGCCTCTATTCAGTCTCTTAAGTCTTACTTTAGTCTCCTAAGCCTTTATTTAGACTTCTGAGTCTTTATTTAGTCTGGTAAGCCTTTATTCAGTCTCCTAAGCCTTTATTTAGTGTCCTGAGCCTTTATTTAGACTTCTCAGTCTTTATTTAGTCTCTTAAGCCTTTATTCAGTCTCCTAAGCCTTTATTTAGTGTCCTGAGCCTTTATTTAGACTTCTCAGTCTTTATTTAGTCTCGTAAGCCTCTATTCAGTCTCTTAAGTCTTACTTTAGTCTCCTAAGCCTTTATTTAGACTTCTGAGTCTTTATTTAGTCTGGTAAGCCTTTATTCAGTCTCCTAAGCCTTTATTTAGTGTCCTGAGCCTTTATTTAGACTTCTCAGTCTTTATTTAGTCTCTTAAGCCTTTATTCAGTCTCCTAAGCCTTTATTTAGTGTCCTGAGCCTTTATTTAGACTTCTCAGTCTTTATTTAGTCTCTTAAGCCTTTATTCAGTCTCCTAAGCCTTTATTTACTCTCCTAAGCCTTTATTTAGACTTCTAAGTCTTTATTTAGTCTCCTAAGCCTTTATTAAGTCTCGTAAGCCTATATTTAGTCTACTAAGCCTTTATTTAGACTTTTATGTCTTTATTTAGTCTCGTAAGCCTTTATTCAGTCTCGTAGGCTTTTATTTAGCCTCCTAAGCCTTTATTTAGACTTCTCAGTCTTCATTTAGTCTCGTAAGCCTCTATTCAGTCTCTTAAGTCTTACTTTAGTCTCCTAAGCCTTTATTTAGACTTCTGAGTCTTTATTTAGTCTGATAAGCCTTTATTCAGTCTCCTAAGCCTTTATTTAGTGTCCTGAGCCTTTATTTAGACTTCTCAGTCTTTATTTAGTCTCTTAAGCCTTTATTCAGTCTCCTAAGCCTTTATTTAGTGTCCTGAGCCTTTATTTAGACTTCTCAGTCTTTATTTAGTCTCGTAAGCCTCTATTCAGTCTCTTAAGTCTTACTTTAGTCTCCTAAGCCTTTATTTAGATTTCTGAGTCTTTATTTAGTCTGGTAAGCCTTTATTCAGTCTCCTAAGCCTTTATTTAGTGTCCTGAGCCTTTATTTAGACTTCTCAGTCTTTATTTAGTCTCTTAAGCCTTTATTCAGTCTCCTAAGCCTTTATTTAGTGTCCTGAGCCTTTATTTAGACTTCTCAGTCTTTATTTAGTCTCGTAAGCCTCTATTCAGTCTCTTAAGTCTTACTTTAGTCTCCTAAGCCTTTATTTAGACTTCTCAGTCTTTATTTAGTCTCTTAAGCCTTTATTCAGTCTCCTAAGCCTTTATTTAGTGTCCTGAGCCTTTATTTAGACTTCTCAGTCTTTATTTAGTCTCGTAAGCCTCTATTCAGTCTCTTAAGTCTTACTTTAGTCTCCTAAGCCTTTATTTAGACTTCTGAGTCTTTATTTAGTCTGGTAAGCCTTTATTCAGTCTCCTAAGCCTTTATTTAGTGTCCTAAGTCTTTATTTAGTCTCCTAAGTCTTTATTAAGTTACTTAAGGTTTGGATACATTTTTGAAATATTTGACAATGCAGATGGGATATTCATGTGGAGACTTACAAGAGGCCATGAAAATGTGGTTTAATTTTTAAAATATTTATCTGGATAAACCATGAGGTTGCGAATGAAGGCACACGTTCATGAATAACACTGGCCATTACCAACTTTATTGTATATTTTTTTTAAGCTAATTTAGGACAATTTTGATATGGTGAATCCTCAAATTACATTGGTTTTGCTAAATCATATCAACATTTTTGATTTATCGCTCATGTTGTTTTTTTACGTTCTTTTATATGTACGGGTATTTTCTATTTATACATATGATGCAAAAATATTATATCTTTAAATAAATGAATTCTTAAAAGTTTAGATTTAAAGATTTTTGAATAACTGATATTTTTATTTTGCAGGGGAATGGAATGGTTTCGGTCAGAAGATCTTTAAAAAATAAGCCCGATGCTTTCTGCTACATCTGCGGCGAATACACCGTTGCTTCTAACAGGAATCCAATCACAAGTTCCATAAAGCGTGCTTATCATGCTAATTTGGTATGAAAATTCATGAATAGGATAATACCTGTGTGCCAAACATGGTATACAAAACATGCACCGAGTATCTGCGTCGTTTGGACCAAGGGCAAGAAGAGTTGTCTGAAGATTGAAATTCCTATGGTTTGGAGGGAACTGACAAACCATTGCACTTAACTGCTAATTTTGCGCCATTGATTTGACTGGAATCAACAGAAAGCACAAGAGCAGCCTCAAGTATCCTCATTTTCAATCAGTACTTCGTCCCGTAGCTCATTGTGAAGAAATTCAAGTACCTGTCTTTGGAGAACTTGCTCTTACTAGTAACGATGATTTCTCCAGTATTGAGGAAAATGAAGAAAACGAAGTGGTTTTTGACGATGATGCTCCACATCCGTTTTCCTAAAAGGAGCTAAATGATCTAGTTCACGATCTCAGCTGGTCAAAGTCTTCTGCCAAACTGTTGGCATCTAGATTAAAGAAAAAAACCCTCCTCTCTGACAGTGCTCGATTCACCATCTAACACAACAAAAATCAAGAGGACCTCTGTTTTTTCTCTGAAGAGGAGGACTTCGTGTACTGTACAGATATTGCGCAGCTTTTGCACAAGCTTTGAGTGCCACATTGACTGTTCATTGAGAACAGCAAGCGATCGCTGAAATGTGTTCTGCTGCACAAAGGCAACCAGTTTGCCTATGCGCCCATCGCTAGTGATAGTTACACCAAAGTCCTTTTCAGTGTCACTCGATTCAAGATCAGTGCCCTTAAGGATATACTGAGATTGGGGGTTTTTGTGGCCGATATGCATCACTTTGCATTTGTTCACGTTAAAAGGCATTTGCCACGTGTCCGACTACTCCCCAATCTTCCTAAGATCTTCCTGCACGCGGGCAGTATTTCCATCCTTTGCAACGTTTATACCAAGCTTGGTATCATCGGCAAATTTGGAAATCTTGGCAACCATGTCACCGTCCATGTCGTTGACGTAGATGATGAATAGTAGTGGTCCCAGGACAGAACCTTGAGGCACCCCTCTAGTAACGGGCATCCACTCAAAAACCTGTCCATTTAGCATCACCCGTAGCCGTCTGCCACTTAACCAGTTCTCGATCCAGCCGGCTACTTTTCCGTCTATGCCTAGCGCTCGTACTTTCCGGAGAAGGCGGCGGTGTGGTACCTTATCAAAGGCTTTCTTAAAGTCTAAGTACACCACATCCACCACCTTGTCCCGATCGTGCTCACTGAAGACGAAGTGGAAGAATTCCACAAGGTTCGTCAGGCATGGAGGGAAATCAGAGACACTGGGATGCAGTCATGTTTGCTGATTACTGTTGGACTCTAAAGAGAGACATCACTAAAGCTGAGCATTCTAAGAGTTCGAAGAAACGGAAGTTCATGCCTTTAATTCAGAACAATGATGACCTAATATATAATTTACATGCACTTAACTTTATCAATGTCTACCATTTAATGTACACTAATTCATTTTGTAACAAATTAATAAATTTGTGTTAGAAAGCGATGTTTTTTTAATCTTAAGAAAAATAATAGCACAAAGACCTGACCTGATCGGTGGTTTTGGCTTCTGCGGTGCAATAACGTCCAAAAATCAACTGAAAAAACCTAGAAGAAATATAAATATTAGTTTTGTAATCGAATCTAATCCAAACACTGTTTTACTTCCTCTATTCAATCCTACCAACTCAATTGAATGTGGTGAGAGAGGATTTTCTAACTACTTATGTTCTGGATACTTTGGATTAAACTAACCTCATGTATCGCGAAGACCTAGTAAGGTAAAGAAAAGGTTAGCTTATTTATTATTTATTTAAGAGTTTCTTGAGTGACAAAAGGAGTAAATATGCTAAAATGTTGACTAGAATTGAGATCTGCTATCCTTAGATAAGCTCTCCAGCATAACACTGAGATAACACATGTAACTATAGGAACATATGGAGCATGTGCAACATGTGTAACTAATAGGAATAAATGGAGCTGTAGTGTGTGAAATGAAAGAAATCAAGTTATTGAGAAACGCAAAAATGCCGGGAAACTGGCATTTTTGTGGCTTGTTATTATCACTCATGTCTTTCTTATTATTTCTGTTTTATATTGGATGGTGGTATTATGAGTAGTGTATCGCCTAATGATGCGTGAGGAACTTCCTGCTTGAATCTAATTCACTGCCAGTATTTGGATGCTCGAAGATATGAAAAGAGAGGATTACGAATTTGTTTCTTCAGCCGCACAAGTTTTTATCATCAGAATGGTATTTTGAAAAGATGTTGGGGGGAAAAATGCTGAGGTTATGAGAGGTGGATAAGTGTGGCGGAATCATGGCCAGAGTTTGCTACTCGGTGCATTAAGAACTAGGGATGCAGTGCAACTCTCTAGGATTTGCTCCTATCCAGCAATCAAGGTAGGTCCTGTGGCTGGTACACTGACACTGAGCCATGTTGCCATGTGAGATTGGTTGCAAATCGACCTAGAAGAACAGGTATGAGAACAAAAAAAAACTGGAATGGAAATGAAAATTGTTAAGGAAGAGCGAGAATAAAAATAAAAAACCCATTTCTACTGAATATGAAAGACTCGAGAAATACTTCACACTTTATTTTGAGGTATTGCTTTCACACCTGACCGGCGGTACACAAGTTCCTTCCTTCCACAGTCGGCTTATGGACATTAAAGGTCTCCACTCTATAGTTATTCATATATATAAATAATCATCATGTAAAAAATAGGTGAGCACACGTGCTTGGCTATACCCCTGTTGGTTGCGCCATGATAGGATCTTAAAATTCTAATTAAATTAGACAGACACGGTCATCAGCAACCTTCCCCTCTCAAATCTCTTTCATAATCCACAGAGAATTAAATCTTTCGGTTGTAGCAATTCACGTATAATACTTGATATTATTTAAATGTGTCTCAGAGGAAAAGGGGCTATTTTGCGGAGGTATCTTTTTTCATGGAGGTGGGGGATAGGCGGATGATCTTCTTTTGAGTTTCTCAACCGAGAATAATTTCGTCGAATTATTTACGAGGAATTCTCGTCCACTCCTATTTTGCATCTAATGTTTTAGGCATTTTCAAAAAAAATAAATGAAAGGAAATTTGATATAAAACGCCTAGTGTTACAGATGCGTGGGCATGTAAGTGAAATTCAGACACAAGCCCACAGGATAATGTATACGTACTCATAAAGGAGCATCTTTGTACATATACTTTTCGGAACATAGAAAATAAGACTTCCATCACTTATTCATTTCCGAAAATGTTTAAAAATACGTTCATGGATGACTGGACGTTCAAAGCATTTTATTTTTTTCAACTGAGAGGAGCCATTGTATAACCATGCATCCACAACACGAAACATGTGATTACTTGTCATCGTGTAACGTTGCAATATCTAGTTTCATTTTAACAGTTACACAATTGTGCGGTTGGATATCTTCATCCCATAAATGAAGATCTGATTATTTGTCAATCGTCATCCTACAAGGTTTTCAAGCTTAGGAATTCAGTATTTTCAGTCACCCACTTTCCTCTTAGACATTCTTTCACATCATCAAACCTACTTTTACGTGGTCTTGCAACCTTTAGGAGACCCTGATACTCACGCATATTACCTTAATAAGTCGGTTTTCATCCATTTTTTTATATCCACATACCACCTTAAAAACACCCTTAGTCACCACCTCGTCCATACTCTCGCTTACACCATAAACACATCGTTCCTCACTCTATGTACCCTTAATGAACCGAGTAACCCTCTCAATTTGTCCATTTTCGCTGCTCTCAGTCTAAAGAATTCATAATTCTTCCATACTCTACTCCGTACTCTCACTCTATACCAACGTTGGTGCCGACACACACTCATGCAGCTACTTGGCACACTCCGCACTCAAACCATTAGTATGCTCTAACGCTCTGATCGCCCCTGAGACTTTCCTACCATTTAAAACATTGCGGACGCAATTTTCTTCATCTGTACCACTATCATTCAGGACGCATCGTACGTACTTAGAAAATCGCGCTTCGTCAAGGCAAACTCTAAATAAACCTCAGCGTTCATTATAAGAGCTTATTTGTCTTTCACGACAGCCTGTGGACGGTATGGGTATCCCTGTATCCAAAGAGCCATTGTGCTAAGTTACATTCAAAGTTTTTCTTTTTTTATGCTCAAAATTATATTGAAAAAAAAAATGCAATTAACAAACAAGTTAGATTCCAGACATTTAAGCTTGACACAACCATTAATTACTGAAAGTTTAAAGCATAATATCACTTCGATATCGGGAACTGTGTTAATTAAATTCTCTAATTGATCTCATTGATTTAGAATAATCGGTGGCATATTTTATCCCTCACACCTTTTCACCCATTCTGTCGTTTATCTTTGTTTGTATTAGTTGCTCAGTTAATTTATTTCCCCTTAGAGGCTTTGGTAAGGAACAAGGGTAAGGTGTGAAGAGTTGCTTGCCATCCTGGGCCTCAGCGCACAAAGAACCATTCTTCCTTTTGGGCTGCTGTGGCATTGTGTAATGTAACACACTTCACCTAACTTTACCACTTTTTTACAAACTTCAAATCAAAGAGTTTCTAGTGGAGATGCTGGATTTCGGCATAGGCGAAAGTAAATACCGGTTCCGATTAGAATGATGTTAAGACATATCTACTGTAATAAGTTGCTGGATGGAGAGCGATTAATGGCAATTTTAAGGCGGGTCTCACACGTTGTACATACAGAGAGTTCGGATCTTGCGTTAAACTCATAATCATCCGACGATTCAAAATAGTTGTATAACCGGCAGCAACGGGTAGAGAGATACATCATTGTTAATTGTCATTTGTTTGACTAAATCTCTCTCCCTCTCTCTCTCTCTTTCTATATATATATATATATATATATATATATATATATATATATATATATATATATAATTATCGCGTGAGTAAGCAATAAATGCAACAAAGCGTACAGGGAAAAATAATACGAGGATTCCAAGTACTTTCGAACTTTATTTCGAGTACTTGGAATCCTCGTATTATTTTTCCCTGTGGGCTTTGTTGGATATATATATATATATATATATATATATATATATATATATATATATATATATATATATATATATATTTATTTATATATTCATATATATGAGATGTATGTTCATTGAACTTCTAAATTTTAAAATACAGTAACTAAAAATTAACACTATTAACAAGGAGTGTAATGTTGCTCTGTATTCCTTTTTATTTCGTACAGCATTTGAGGACAAAACAGAATTAATTGCAAATCACACGAGAAAAAATTGTTTGTAGCATCATATAAAATGTATTTCATGCTACCAGACTTAAGAAAAACGTTTAATTTTGTCACAAGGCACTTATACGGAACCTATCCACGGCTATGGATATAAGCATTATATGTTAACACATATTCATTGCATAGACAGTCTACAGATAAATTACGTATAGCGAGCAAATCAGTTCTTTTCTTTTCGAATTTATAGTTAACCAATTATACCATTACAGGTATTGTCCACGTCGACCTCTTCCAGGATTCCTATTCCTTCTATTCCGATTTTTCTAAATAGGAAAGAAAATATTATTTATATTAAATATAAGCTTTGATTGATCAAGGAAGTGCTATCATTATTAATAACAACGCTTTCAACAATTTAAATAATCTTAAATTGTATGGAAAAGGCCCTCCCCTCTCCCAAAACTCGAAAGTTTTATACCTCGGCAGGAATAGTGCGTCCTAAGGACTCGGAAAGGGCGGTAGTGATCCCGCCCGTCGCGGAACTGTGTCAGATACCCCTGATGGGGCCCCTCCAGACTAGGGCATGTGAACAAAAAGTATCTGACTGTCTGATGCACTAGGTAAACTTGGGTGTGAGGTTTAAAGGAGCACTGCGTCCCTCGAGTATGTTCAATTAGAGGAAGAGACCAAAATTACATGGTGCCGTCGAGGAATTAGAGATAGGTTCACGAGAACAGTCGAGTAGCAATTCCACGTAACTTAGAATTCCCGAACGGTGTCTCCCTTCTTCTTTGTCTTGCAACCCTAAAGGTACTATCCTGATTCTTACCCTTTTGTCTTTGCGAAGAAAATCGAAATGCTGGTCCAGCTGGTTAATTTGTGCAGGCAGCCTGGCCTCATCATCGCAGTCGTTTTCACTAACCCCTTCATGCTAAAGAACCCAGCAGAAGGTAATATCAACATCCTCCCCCCAACACAGAATAAACGTGGCGTCAAGGATACTGTGACCGAGTGGCTGCGTATATTCCAATGCCTCAAGAGCACTCAGCTAGCTCTTTGAGTCAATATGGCACGGTACATAATTTTCCTATCAATCCGTATATTGCAGCAAGCTCGCAGCGATGACGGAAACCTCCCGGTGGGTCACACAGGCTTTAAACTGGGGAGGAGGCTGCGTAGGAACTAACTTTATACTCAAAATGGGATCCGTCTGTGTGCATGGGAAGGCTCAAGCGTGATAGAGTCGATGAATATTTTTAAAAAAGTGAAGGTAATACTCCTAGTCCTATAGAAACTTCAGGATCAGAGACATGGTGTAAAACTTTCAAAGGTGGAGTCCTCAAGGGTGGTGTCTCGGAAAGAAACATGGATGTCACCAGTCCGAGAGTTGCACTAAAGATTCGAAAGAGTTTCCTAGCGTTAAACCCAAATGGCTCCGTGGTTTGCCGGTGTCTCTCGTTATAATATGAGCTTTCGAAACCGTCTCTGGACGAAATGAGAGTCGTTAGTGACGGAGAGAAAATCTCAATTGCGCTTCTAAGCACATCGTGGACAACGTAAAGCAAGTAATAAATATTTCCTGCTTCAACAAGAAAACCTGCTCTTGAGGACATGCGAAAGACACCATTGGCAGAGGAGTAGACCTCAAATCTATAATCGAGATATGAACGGGCAAAGGAACGGTAGAACATTGTTAGGGTAGCTCTATCGGCAGGACATGTCTGAATGCCACGTATGCAACGTAGAATCTCCGTGATTTGGATAAAATATACCTTAACGCTGTGAACGTGGGACTCCCATGTGAGGCGCCGTTGGAATATTAGAGCAAGAATTCGGTGCGATTCCATCGCTTCACCCGTGCATCATTTTGGAACATGTCCCGATTGAGGTGTGTCCTCGACGGCAGCAGAAGTGCATGACTTGGGTCTTGGCGAACGAAAATCGAAGCCTGTGCTTTTTGGCATAACGAGAGTCACCGTTCAGAGCCATTTGAAAATGATGCTGAAGGAATTCATCCGAGCCATTCAAAAATTGATCGATACGTCTTTTATGTAGATAGTAGCGAAAACATCTTTTGGTAGCGCAGAAGGGATGCCGTTGATGCTCACGGCAATAAGAGTGACGCTCAGGATCCTTCCATGCGGGACGCCCTCCTAATGCACTAAGGGCTTGGAGAGGGGTACCCTGTAGGGGGAAATGACGATCTCGTAGAAAAACAGAAAAATAGAGAGGTGTCTCGTTGATCCCATAGTGCAGATGGTTTTAAAGATACCTTATCCTTACGTGGTATTATAGACCTTCTCTAACTCCCCAAACATCATGGCGAAGTGCTGTTTGTGGAGGAAAACCTTGGAAATTGCACTTATCAGGTGGAGCACAGAATTCAGGATATAGTAGAAGTACGAAAGTCATACTACGTAGGATACTGATGACCGCCGATGTTCGCCAAATAAGTTAAGATAACATTTACCAATTTCTCCATCAAATTAGACGGAAACCTGCGATGGTGTCAAGATCTAACCCATATTTGCGAAAAACAAGCACAGTATCCATTTGTAAGGAACCTCGGACGATAGAATCCGACCAAATAATTTTAAATAAAGCTATACAAAAGCCATGCAACGCTCACCCAGGTATCGAATCTTGGCGTACGAAATATCGTCCTTACCAGGGGCAGGATCGGCACCAAAATCGAAAATGCAACTCAATTTTCTCAGCGAAATAACGTCTTTGGAGGGTTACCCACCTCTGGAGGTAAAGTCTGGTCAGCAGCTCTCAGTGAACGTGAAACGGGTATGAAATGTTGGTGGAACAATATCTCGGGTAGATGATCCAGAGAAAGCGATGGCGAAGGATTTTAACACGGACATGGGCCAAAAGAGGGTACTCCCTTGTTCTTGGAAACAAAGTATTTGGTGTGTGTACGCACAACAAATACTTTTGAAAGCCTCCACACCTCTGCAACCGCAAGGGGATAATAGGTGCAATGAGAAATATTCTGTAGGTACCTTCCTGGTTCGAATACTCGTAATTTTCATACCCGTCGCAAAGCCTGCTGGATGGTCTGCGGTTATATATCTTCAACACATTTTCCGTTGCTCTATCTTTACCATTTTATTTACAGATCTTACCTTTCAAACTTCTTTCTGAACGATACGATTTCATTGCTTTTGTGCTTTAAATTCAAGATAAAATCTCCTCCCTCTGCAAAATGGGCCTTCTCATTGAGTGAAAAGGTATGCCCTCCTCCACGAATAGCGGCGAGTGTGCCTCAAAACAAAACAGAATCTGAAACGAATTTACATAGGAGGAAATCGTTCGAGTGACACTTTAAGCGCTTGTAGGCGCATTGATTCATATGATTGCCTCTACATAGTGGCCGACAACCAAAAGAACAGAGAGGGCAAAAAAAGTGGTAGTTCGAATAATAGAAGCTAATCCCGCAGCGATGAGGATACGGAGAAGCACTCAACTGCTTCACTAATCTACGTTAACTCCACTACTGAGGTAGAGAGGTCAATGATTTCCTGGGATGCGGACCATCGTAATTGATCAAATCCCCAACGATGTGGTTTCTAGAGCAGCAGTGACCCAGCCAAACATATTTGGACTGAAAAGTGATTGCTATCATTGATCATGAGAGCGCAGCAATAGGTCATTCCATGAAAATAAAGTAGTTTTAGGATAGCGGTGTGTAAACTCATACACTTAAAGAGCGATATCTAGCTCTTCGATCAGTTCTTTCATGGTTCGTCTTATGAGATTGTGGGTGTATTGCTCCTAGAGGCGGTGTCTACTGTTCAGATCTGCAAGCAGGAGAATCTTTTAAGCAACCACATAACGACGCGATAGAACTCTGCCTCTTCAAAGCATACTTAAAGTGGGGAATACAGATACACGAGGATACTTCCAATCCGTGTGGAGTTGGTCTACTACCCCATATTAAAGAGGTTTGGAAAGACAAGAGAAGAATGATGATATTGCATCGCGTATAAATCAGTCATCCACCCACTCGGAACTTATCCCGTAGTGATTAGTTTGCGAAACTCATACGTAGTGACGGTTGGCAGAAAGGAACGCGCCCAACATGGTCTCCTGAAGACATACAGCTGAAGGAAAATAGACGAAAATAAGCCTCCTCACTTCTTCCTTTTGCATGGGGTGGCGCCCGGTGATGGTTCAACCCTCAGAGAGTTTCTTACTGTGCGTGGGAAATACCAATCTAGTAGGCCTGGATAGTTTAGGAGTTTAGGGTTTTATTTAGTTGAGAGGTGTAGAGGTATTTGATCTCACGGACTGCGAATGGACTATCTCCTTAGCCTTTCTCTAAATACAACTCAATCCACACCCTGGACAGTCAAGTCCTCATTTTCAAACAAATACGAATCGTACGCTCCCTGAAGACGCCTCATTTGGGGGCATGGGGAGGTATTGTTTAATTGGTATGGAGAAGGTTAAAGCCCAATCCCAGAAGTCCAGTCAGGAACTGGCGCAAAAGGTGCCGCTTCCTTCAGCAAGCCACCTTTTGAGACCATTTTGACCTGCCCAGTGGCCAAATAACCAGTGTCAATACTTGCCATTGGGGCTCGGGCATAGAAGGAAAGACATAAAAAAGAAAGATGGGGCTAGCAAAAGAGGAAGAGTTGTGCGTGTTTGTGTAGGGGGGGAGAGAGATGCAGGCCCTTATAAACACCATCCACAACTTTAGTCAAATGAGAGGGGTAATCCTCCTATCCTATCCAGAATTTTAGGAGATGTATGAATGGAAGAAGTTCCGCGACTAGCCTACAAATTTAGCCACAGGGCAAAAATGAGGTAAGGAGGGCTTGGTAAAGAAAGTGGTGGAAAAGGGTGAAAGGAAGATGTGCTGAAGTAATAAAACCCCAGGTTGTCTCAATCTAATTTGAGACTACAGAGCCCAAGACGGCCGAGAGGACATGCCATTCCTCTAGATTCAATGTGTAACAATTTACACATGACACACCCTTGCGAGAAAACCCAGCCGTGGTGTTTCGGTTCCACACTCCCCTAGGGTATTACGGCTGATTCTCCCTCCAGCCACGACGGGGCCCCATGCTCGGTTGCATTGGCAAAACAATAGTATTTCTCTCTCTGCACATTCTCCCTCTCTCAACGAAGACTGGTCCCTGATGACTGCGGGCGAATCAGTGAAAGATCTTACTTATCTTTATGTGATTGCCTACTCACTCACCTGATCTTAGCTCACAGCCGAACGTGCGCTCTGTGAAGGCCTCCGGTCTTGAAGAGCGCATTATAAGGAATTTATTATTATTATTATGTCGATTGCATCATCTAATCAGAGGATCCGGGCATTTAATGCAATTAACAATAATAACGATGTTGCAGTGATTGAAATAGGTGATAATAAGATGTGTCAGGGGTAAACATACATTATTTAACCCTTGTAGATGTGTGTAAACATCCATTATTTTAACCTTAATAAAGGGAGTTTAGGTAATAAGGGAAGGGGTGGGTAATAATTAGTATGTTGTCAAGGAATTAATGTCGTTTTAATATATGCCATTTTAAAGAGTTTTCTAGAGTAAATTTTACCATTAAACCGTATCAAAATCCTAGTAATATATGAGTAAAAAATAAATTTAAGTTTCAAATAGATCCCTTTATCAGGGCGAGCGAGATAATTTCTTGTTCATGACAATGGTCGTCCCCATCCGTGGAGTCAAGAGACGACCTTCTCCATCACTTATAATGGAATCTATTTGAAACTTAAATTTACTCTATATTCGTATATTATTTGAGCTTTGATACAGTTTAAAGGGACAACTTACTATAGAAAACTCTTTTAAATGGCATATTTTAAAACAAAATTACTTACTTGAAAACCTAATTATTACCCACCCTTTCCTTTATTACCAAGACTCCTTTATTTAGCTCAAAATAATGAATGGTTAAAAACATCAACAAGGGTTAAATAGAATTTGAGCGTCTGGATATGAAGTTAGAAACCCGTTAACTGTCCTCGTAGGACGCGATTCAAGGTCATAACAATGAATGAACAGCAGGGTAAAAGTAACGAGCCAGGAAATGCAGTGATTCGAGACGATAATGCCTAATCGAGAAATTCGAAATTGATATAAACAACATTTAGAAAGAGAATTATGGCAGAATAAAGAAAATTTAGACCACTCATTCTAAGGAAAGTATTTTATATAGTCGCTTTCCTCCAAATTGAGTCAGAAAAGAGAAAATATTCTCTTAGATCAACAGTTTATGGGCCAAAATCATATTATTAAGCTGTATTACCTTCAATACTTTTATAGCTTTTGCACCATTTATCTTCTTGGAACGGAGTATAATAAGCGAATCGTTCCAAAGGCGCAGCGCTGTAATAGACCGGTGTGAGGAAGTGTGGATGGCTGGTGTTGCGTGAAAGTGGGTGTTAATTGAGACAAATGATTCATAATAGCAGACAAACAAAGTAATGTCACATCTCTTTATTAATCTTCTCAACGTCGAATAATATATATGTATACAGTGACACGCAAAATATGAACATATCGAAAATTCTGCTTTTATACTGCATTGAGTTGGAAGAAAAATAAAAAATGACTTGGCAAGTACTTTTAAAATATAACAATTGAAAAAGATTAGATATTAATAAATTTATTAGAAAAAAAACCGATAAAATACCCGAAGCAAAAGTGAGAATATCATTTTATTATGGTGAAAAATTCTCTCATTTTCCCTCGAAAAATGAGAGAAAGTTTTTCTGATCGTGAACATCTCTCTCATCTTTTCATCAGCAAAGATCACCTTCGCCACGCCGACGTTAGAAAAACCTCCATACTAAATAAGAAACTTGACATCATCTTCAAAAAATATCCCTGGTTCACCTCATTATCTCCGAGCAAAACATCGTGAATCTCTTTTCCCGTGAATTAGCATACGATGAACAAATTATTCTCTGATATGGAATTTCGTTCTCCTTTTCTAAGTGTGATTCATGAAATTTACAACATTTAACGTCCCTTAGTAAACGTAGTGAAAATTTAGTATCAATAGTGAATTTCTCAGTGGTTATTTTTCTGTTGTTTTTAATTCGAATTCTAGTGATAAGTACCAAAATATACCCAAAACGTTACTTAATACCTTAAAACTTCTGCAGAAAGACAAAAATATAGTGTTAACTACTAGTAAATCCGATAAAACTAACCAAATTGTCGTGACCTCTTAAGTGACAATGCTACTTATGAAATTTTAAATTCGAACCCTTAGGTCCCAAATTTGAATTAATTAAGAAATTTAGAACAATCAATCCATCACTTCCTTATATGTACTCGTAGCGAAGACCCGCAAAGAAGGCATTCCATTATATCCGATTGATTATCTCTCGCATTGGTTCTCATAGTTATGAACTATCAAAGTGGCTTGCTGATATTTTATCAAATGGTGTGGGTAGAATCTCTCAATCACATATTATCCATTCCACTTACTTCATTTGAAAAATTAAAAAACTTGACTTGAGTGGGAAAAAAGTGTTAAGCTTCGACGTAAAAGGTTTGCTCACCAAAGTCCAGCTGGATGAAGAGCTTGTTGTTTTATCCAGATTTCTTCATAATCTAGATATCAATCTACCTCTAACTCTCTAAAAAGAAAATAAATTAGTTCGTTTATGTGTAACTGACAAATTTTTTTCCGCTGAAAATAGGTTTTTACGCCCAAAATATGGCCTAAGCATGGGAAATCCTCTTTCTCCAATTCTATGCAATGTTTTTATGGAAAACTACGAAACGTCCCTCCTTTCCTGAATCCATTCCCAACTTTGAAAACCTGCAAAAATACTTTGCTAGAATAGTCCAATAGTTGGAATAATTGCAGATGCAATTCAATGTGCGCAAGTGTAAGTTAATGTACATAAGACATGATAACACTTAAAGACATTGCATCATACGAGGAAAAATTATAAAAAATCTCAACATGGATAATGATTTAAGTGTACTAATCTCTAAAGTTCTAAAATTTTCAAAACGAGTCACTATATCATCATACAAGGTAAATAAGGTTATATGAAACAGAGCTAGTAGATATTTCGTGTTTTAATTAAAAGATATTATTCTTACTTTATATATAGGACAGTAAACCGTCAAATTTGAGTATGCAATACCATACTTGTCTTCATATATGCGATAGAGCGTTGTAGTGTTGGAACGCGTTCAGCGTTGGAAGATGAAATTAATTGCTGAGCTTAGAAATAAATCGCACAAAGAAAGACTGAGTCATCTCACTTTACTATCACTTGTAGATCGGCATCTACACAGCCAACTTTTGAGATCTATAAAATATTAAGTGTGTTCATTAATATAAATTTACCAGGCAATGGCTTCTCCGTAGGGGGGGGGGACATGCGCTTCGCTACTAAGATTAAAATTTAAAATCTAACAAAAAGCAGCAAATGGTTAATTTTTATAAATTTTCTAAACTAAATTTCCCCCATTTCAAAATATCACGTTGCTAAAATATAAGTTATAGAAGAAGATATATAAAAATAAATTTTCTGAACTTGACCATTTTTAATTCTTTGGGTTTTAAAAAAATTCACAAAATTTCGATACTTATATTTATTTCTGAACTTTGATAAAAAAAACATAATTCATAACCAAACTAAGATGAAATTATTATTCAAATACTCAAAAAAATCCCCTTCTTAAATTATAGAGTTAGTGATGATGATGATGATGATGACTGGTTATTTGAGCTACAAAATCGAGACATCGCTAGAATTAACTGTTTTAAACAATTAAACGAAAGATAGCTTAAAATTTATTTTCCTATAAAATAACAACCTTGGAATAGCTTGTCTAAGAATGTTTTTGAAAAAAAAAATTAATATGATAGATAAAATACAGCATTTTAAATCCTAAACAGGCGGAGGTCCTCCATTCCGTCAACCCCTAATTAGAAGAGACAAAAACCTTGTAAACTCTTAATTGAGGATCTGATTATGAACCAATAATTGGATCAAACGAAAACAACCCTGGGTATATGTTGAAGTTGAAGAAAGTGTCACAGCATATGTCGGCATTCTAAAATGTTTCTTGAATTGAATTCTAATATTATCTTTGACATGGTAAATTATTTATTTTGATTTTGATTTAAAATTGTCTAGTAAATGCATGGGGCTAAACATGTAGATTGGCGGATCGGCCGAAAAAGTGGATTTTTGTGTGTTTATATTTCGTTCATCCGTGCCTGAATATTCATGCGCGGTTGAGTCCTATTTATAACATTATTCTATAAACAATTAGGATTATATACTTGGGGGCTGTGCCCCCAGATCCCCCAATTGATTAAAACTCAGGATCATCGTAGGGGGCCCCCCATTGTGTTTACCCCCACAAGAGCAGTCTCCTTAAATTTACTCCAAAAATGTGAAACATATTGGAACACGGACGAAATAGTTTATGTCCCATCGTTCGCGCCGCCAATCTACATGTTTACTTGCACCGTTTAGGCAAATAAATAGAAACAGGCTATATTTCAACTCCTATATATTTGCTAACATTTGTCATAAATATGAATCTTAGTGGTACAAAATTCTTATGTATATATATTACAGACATTCCTCCCTACTTGATGAAATAACAGATGCTTCTTCCTTTACAATTGTGTGCATTAATATATGGCAAAATGTGTGGTCTTTCTGAATTCTAAAGTGGGCAAAGTGTTGTAGTGCAAATGGTTACGGTCTCGTTACCCCAAAATGCCGAGTTGTTTAACCTTTCAAGAGGAAGTATATCTAAAGTCATCCTGACATACCTAAAACAGGGAAAAGCTAGCTCTGGAAATCGTAAGTCAGGGCGGAAAAGGAAACTCAGAGGCAGAGACCAGTGAGCACAAACCTACATCAATCAAAACAGCTCGTCAAAAAGCAATACAGCTGGATACTATTGAAGGTATTCCATTAGAAAATGTTTTTTTTCACCCATGATTGTTAAAAAACGCCTAAAATAGTGGAAAGACCACAGTGAGTGGACAATGGACCGGTGGAAGGATGTCATCTCCTCTGACGAATCATCCTTCACGCTTTTACCTTGTTTAGGACGAATTTATGAATAGAGGACGCCCACAGAAGCCTTTGGTCCCAATTGAGTGACACCAACCGTGGAATACAAACTATTAATGATAAGTATATGATTCAAAATGCAATGGATATGTTTCCAGGGTTAATGAATTAGATGTGATAATAATTTAAATATTAATACATTTCTTACTAAAATTAATCAGAATATCTAGGAAAAGGAGTGTGCGATCTTTTTCAACTTCTAAAGTAAATTTAATCGAGGGCACCTAGGTGTTAATTTTAATAAGGAATGTATTAATATTTAAATTATTAGGCCAAAGGCAAAGTATGTCATCAACATATCGCATCCAGGCTATAGGGGTTTCATTAATTTGGGGAAGTATTCTAGATACGAAGAATTCCATGTATAGGTTGGCGAGTACAGGGGACAAACAATTCCTTATTGCCATTCCAAAGGTTTGGCTATAAAATTTTCCATTAAAGGTAAATTTGCAATTGTTGATGCAAAGAGCAATGAATTTAATGAGGGTAGAAGCGGGTATAGGGAGAGCAACTGTGTCGAAGTATTCTTCAAGGAAATTCAAGAGATCGGGTACGGGAATTTTAGTAAAGAGGGAAAAAACATCGAAACTAACCATACTAAAATTATCAGGATAGGGGAGCTCATTAAGCTTACTAATGAGGTGCATATTATTAATAATATGTGAATTATAAATGGTACCAACCAAAGGGATTAGGAGAGAGACTAACCATTTCGATAGGGTATAGGAAACACACCCAACGGAGCTAATGATGAGGAGGCGCATTGGGTTATCAGGTTTATGGGTTTTAATAACACTACTTTCCTACATATTCTAATTCGTCGGACAAACCATTGTTTCAAATATGAAATATATAGAAAACCCACAGCCATTTTTATTATAACCACCATAACAACATCAAACAAAGTGTTTTCTCCTCTATGTTTTGCGTGCCCTTAGAATTGTCTTACCAAAATACGTAAAGAAAGAAGTCGATAGAATATATAAAATAGGGATAAATTTGTGCTACCCTTTGTACTTTCTCGACGATTGTTATAAGTCCGCCAAGCGTTCCTGTTATCAAACTAATCTTAATATCCCTAAGTTTCAGGCCCGAAACTTATTAGTTTTACCCTATAACCATATTTTCAATAAATTACCTCGTTTACTTAGGCCTCTGAACATAAATGTTATTTTAAGGTACAGACTACAATTTATCGCATCCTTGTCAAAAATTCCCCCTTCCTCCGTCCACACCTGGCAATGTTTATTCGATAGGTTGCAACAAATACCAAAAATGTTATTATGGACAAACGGGGAAAGAACTAGATGTCCGGGTTAAGCAACATCGAGCCAATGTACGTAATCACAGTGAACAATCTGCGTTTTTTTCTACATATGTACAATCTAAACTATATCATTAACTGGAACAGTGCCTAACCAGTCATAAAATGCAGTAATTATATCTCGAGAAATATATTAGAATGTATCTCCATTAACGCGTTCCCAAATTTCAACCTTAGCCCTGGGTTGTTCATGCTAGACCCCATTATCAATACATACATAAAATCTCAAATAAAGTTGTTTCAGGATTTTGTACCCCCTAATTAAGGTTCAGAGGTCGGTAGTCTAATCCCCCCTTCCACTATTTAAGGCAATGTATGTCCAGCCAAACGGTCTTTAAGAATAAACTCAGAATCGTTTTTCACTTTTCTTTTGTGGGTGTATCTGCATATATATGAGGGGCGGTCAATAGGTTTTGCGAATCGGTAGGGCAAAACGGAGGAAGGGGGATGGCTGTTTGTGGGAGTGTTAGGAAAAGTTATGACAAGTCAGGACCTGCAGCCGTACGCTCCTGCCTCGTCTATTTAAGAAGCAGTAGCTGATCGCAGATCGTCAGTCACAAATTTTTCAACAATGGAGAAGGTTGAGCACCGCGCAGTGATCACATTTTTGACCAAGGAAGGCAAGAATACAAAAGAGATCCATGAACGCATGGTTGCAGTGTACACCGACACCGCCCCTTCCTATGCAACCATTGCTTGCTGGAATAAGGAGTTTCACCATGGTCGTGAGTCCCTAGAAGATGACCCCGTCCAAGACGCCCGTCAGACGTGACCAACGAGGACAATGTGGCCCGTGTGGAGAGGATGATCCTCGAAAATCGACGGGTGAAGGTCGAAGAAATCGAGCGAGAACTTGGAATATCACATGGAAGTGTTATGAACATCATCCACGACAATTTGGCCATGACAAAGGTCTCTGCCCGTTGGGTCCCTAGAAACCTCACGCCCCATGATCGACTTTAACGTCATCAAAGTCCACAAGGCCAGAGTTGCAAAAGCTGCCCTGCGCGAGTGCGGATCCGAGGAGCTCAACCATCCTCCCTACAGTGCAGATCTGGCCCCTAGCGACTACTTTTTATTCCACCAGCTCAAGGCTGCACTGCGTGGACATCGGTTTGGGTACGATGAAGATGTCCAGCTCGCTGTCCAGGAGTGGATTGAACAGCAGTCGGGAGATTTCTGGTTGTCGGGAATTCGAAGCCTCAGGGACAAGTGGCACAAGTGCATTGAAGTCGAGGGTAGTTATTTTGAAAAATAATAAAACACTTTTCATCATATCTGGTTTCCTTATATCCAAATTACAAAACTTATTGACCGCCCCTCGTATATATATATATATATATATATATATATATATATATATATATATATATATATATATATATATATATATATATATAACAAGAGAAATAAATTTTGTCGTAAATGAGTAATGAGACAAGAAAAAGAGAGATCGGAAAACACAAGGATCAAGGAGAGCAAAGGGTGCCACAGATTAGGCAATCCACACTGAAAACAAAAATAAGGGCAGGGGATAAAATTTGAATTTTGCTCGCCGGCAATCAGGAGATCTGGGTTCGATTCCTGGCCAGGATAATTTTCTCAGTATCGATTGCTTTCATTGTTCCGTCCTTTGCTCTCCTTAATCTTTGTTTTTTTCAACGTCCTTTAGAGAGAGAGAGAGAGAGATAAGAAGGGAGAAAGAATGAGAGGAGCATAAACCTCTAATTAGATGTAATTCAGGATTTATATTTAATTAAATTTAGATACATTTTCTGGCTCTTAATGCCAAAAAAGAAATCTTATTAATTTCTCCCTATTGGACATCTCATCAAAACAATTACTGCAATTAGTCATAAATACAGATCTCCTCTCGGGAGGGGGTAGTAAATATTGCTTAAACGCCCCCTCTTCTTGATCCTACAACATTTATTGAATGAAAAGTTTCCCGGTAAAGTGAAAAACTTTATCCCTTAAATTGTAATTTAATGCCAATATATATCAAGATTTGAAATAATGAAAAAGTCTTCTAATGAATCTAAAAACTATAATTTATTCCACTTTTTATTCCCGTTCCGACTTTAAGCTCCGTAAATTTAAGCCGTAATCTTTCTCTCATTTCCTTCTATTGATTTCTAGAAATTCAAATAAAAAAGACAAATTGCTCTGGATTCAAATTATAAAGTTGAAAAAAAATGTTGTGTGTTTGTTCTCAACGTACATCAAATGAAATTGGAGGGTTTCCCCTCAAAGTAACGTAGCCTACAAACAAAAAACGTAGAAAATGAAAAGTATCAGTAAATAAAGGGAGAACATTTTTAATAAAGCTATCCATGCTTTCAGTCTGTATTTTGCATCATAAACCTTTAATCACGTCCTTTGGGGAGATTGTGAGATACCTTTTGGGGAGAAATGAAGGGTAAAAAGATATTTGTCTCTGTTAGCGTTTTTAAGAGGTGGCTCAATTTTCTCATTTTGTATAATGTTTCTCCCGCCTAGTATAATGGTTAGCCCGTTGCCCGGCAATCGTTGGGTCGGCAGTTCGAATCTCTGTCCGGATTCTTTTTAAGCTGACACTATTTTTGAAACTATTTACTAGAGAGGTTACCTCCGTAACTGCGCATCACGGTGGAGACGGGTAGGTAGAGCTTGTAGCAATGGCAGGCAGTTCACCTAAGCGAAGGAGAACTCTGATTTCAAAACCCTGGAGCCACCAGGCATAATTTGCCTCTTCCAGAAGATCGTCTGTGATTGGAGAGATTGGAATCAACAGTTATCTTGCGAGTGATTCTGCCCACAATCTCAAAGTTCATGAAGTGAGGTGCGCTTTCGATTCCGGGCGCTTCTAGTAATCTGTTCATTAGGCGTGGTTGGTTATATGTTTAAAAAAAAAATCACTTCTCCTAACATCATTACCGCCTTAAGTTAAAATCGAATAAAATTTAATTGCTCGTTATCTGCTCTTTAATCATTAAAATAAATTCAAATCGGCCGTTATGGCTGCCATTCACACCCCAGCTATAGAGACGAGGAAAATAGCAAGGGTATCAGAAACACGTTTAAATTGCTTGCAACACACATGAGCCCTCCCCTTGCATCCCCCTTATATTTATATTAAAAAAATTGTACTCGGTTAAATTGAATACGCCGATGAAGTCTGATGTTTCATTTCGCTCACAATTCATTTACGGTACAACGCAAGTTAATTTATAGTATTTCGTGTGTTCATTTCTAGTACTTATTTTGTTCATTTTTGGTAATTCGTGTGTTCATTCTGGAAATTTATATGGTCATTTTTGGAAATTCGTGTGTTCATTTCTGCTACTTCTTGTGTTCATTTTTGGTAATTCGTGTGTATATTTCTGGTATTTCTTGTGTTCATCTTTGGTAATTCGGTGTTTATTTCTGGTCCTTCTTGTGTTCATTTTGGTAATTGGTGTGTTCATTTTTGGTAATCCATAGGTTCATTTCTGGTACTTCTTGTGTTCATTTTTGGTAATTCGTGTGTTAATTCCGGAAATTCACGTGTTCATTTTTGGTAATTCGTGTGTTTATTTCTGGTACTTCTTGTGTCCATTTTTGGTACTTCCAGTGTTCATTCCTGGTACTCAGTGTATCAATAACTGTTATTAGTGTGTTCATTTATGGTAGTTCACACGTTCATTTCTAGTACTTTGCGTGTTCATCCATAGAACTTAGCGTGCTCATTTATGGTCATGTGAGTTCATTTCTGGCAATTTGTGCGTTAATTTATGGTAGTTAATGTGTTTATTTGTGGTAGTCGGCGTGTTCATTTATGGTACTTCATGTGTTCATTTCTTGTACTTATTGTGTTATTTGCGGTACTTCGTGTATCATTTCTGTTAAATATTGTGTTCATTTATGGTACTTTAGCTGTTGAATTCTGGTAATTTGTGTATTAATTTTTGCTAATTTGTGTGTTCTTTTCTCTTACTCCACGTGTTCATTTCTGTACTTCCTGTGATCATTTCTGGTAGTCCTTGTGTTCATTTTAAGTGCTTCGTGATTTAATTTCTGGTACTTACTGCGAACATTTTTGGTACTTCGTTTGATAATTTTTGTTAGTTCGTGTGTTCATTTTTGTCCCTTTGTGCGTTCATTTATGGTATTTTCATTTCTTTTGCTTACTCTATTAACTTCTGGTCTTTCGTGTATTCATTTCTGGAAATTCATGTGTTCATTTCTTGGAATTCACGTGTTCATTTTTGTTACTTCATTTCATTTGTCGTACTTCGTATATTTATTTTTTGTACTTCGTTTGTTCCTTTCTGTTATTTAGGGTGTTCATTTCGGGTACTTTGTATGTTTATTTCTGTTAATTACTGTGTTCATTTCTAGTAATTAGGGTGGTTGCTTCTAGTACGTCCGTCTGTTAATTTCTTATACTTCGTGTGTTCATTTATAGTACTTCGTGTGTTGATTTCTGGTACTTCATGTATTCATTTCGGGTATTTAATTTGTTCATTTCTGATACTTCGTATGCTCATTTCTGGTACTTCGCATGTATATTTGTAGTATCTCCTGTGTTCATTTCACGTTTTTCATGTCATAGTTTATGGTACTTCGTTTGTTCATTTCTGGTACTTCGTGTGTTCATTTCTGGTATTTCATGTGTTCTTTGCTGGTTCTTCCTGTGTTCATTTCTGGTGCTTCCTGTGTGTTTATTTCAGTTAGTTCTGGTATTCACTTTTGTTAATTTCTATTATTTTCCGGTACTTCGTTTGTTAATTTCCCGTAATTCCTGTGTTCATTTATTCGACTTCTTGTGTTCATTTCTGATATTTCATGTCTTCACTTTCTGTACTTCGTGTGTTCATTTGTGGTATATAATGTATTCATTTTTGTACTTGATGTGTTCTTTTCTGGTACTTAGTGTGTTGCTTTCTGGAACTTCGCTTGTTGATTTATGGTAATTCCTGTTGTCATTTCTGGTTCTTCGCATGTTAATTTCTGGTACTTCGCGAGTTCATTTCTGGTACTTTACGTGATCATTTGTGGTATTTCGTCTGGTAATTTCTGTTTTGTTTCATGTCTTCGTTTCTTATATTTCGTGCGTTCAGTTCTGGTATTTCGTGAAAATTTCTGGTAATTCGGGTGTTCTTCTCTGGTATTTCGTGTGTTCATTGCCGGTATTTCTTGGGTTCATTTATAGTACTTCATGTGTTAAAAAATCGAAACTTTAGTTTTGGAGTTACGTGAGAGTGGCGCTAAACGTTATTTCGTCCCCCTGTGCCCGGTGCTTTGGATCTGTGAGAGAGAAAAATGTCTTATTAGCTTTATTTAACTTTCTACCCAACTTTTATATGAAAGAGGAGAATGATGTGGCGCGGAAAGTTCAGCTTGTGGCACTTATTCGCACCACCCGTCCCTTCTAATTGTTGGCGTGGGCCCCTAACGGATACATAAATTTACATAAAGTTCAGAATGACAATCACTGAGTTCCCCGTTATCCAGTCTTCTTTAAGGAGGACAGTAGATGGGTGGAGGGGCAGGAAGAGCGGTAGTTAGCAGTTTTTATTTTTGCCGCAGCACAATGGCAACCATCTACAGTCTCTCAAGAGAACCACACCCGTTTCACGTCAGGAGTGTGGATGTAAAACTCTATTTAGCAGGTTTATTAGAAGTAAGATTGATGTGATTTTTGCCTGAAGGAATGAGGAATTTATGAGAGAGTGGTGCTGTTATTGGTTTTGCCATATTATAGGTTTTTTACCATCGATTTGCAGCCTTTGATGCGTATCTCAGTGGAAATCCTACAGTCTAACGTTGTATCCGAGATGGGGGTCACCATCCCTACGACATATGACAACATAACTAACAAGCCCCACCCAATGATAAATCATACATAATGTGATTTAACGTCGTTCATGGAGGATGCGTTGTTTATGGTATTCATGAACAATTAAAACTTTGAAACAAAGTTCAAGTTTAAGAGGGGCATTTTGGGGAGTTATTTGGGTTTTACTTTAATTAAAATGATCAAACACTGATTTTCCGAAATTTGGATGGTTGGAATTTTTATTTCCGTTAATTTTTATTCCCTAAATAGTAATTGTTTTCTTCACACTTAAATTCATTTTTGAGAAAAAGTTGTTTAATTTCCTTGCTAATTTCCTTCCCCTAAGAATTTATATACGTGGTTTAATATTTTCCTTGATACCAAAATCTTATGTACTGAATATATTTTGAACCTTGTATCTCATCTCGTTTTAAAGGCGCAAATTGACTATTTTCATTATTGTATGCATTCATTTGACTCTTCATTAGAGACTTTCTTTTCTTTTATGTTCTAATGGGCTTTAACTTCAAAACTTTTGAATAAATTTAAATTTTTCTAAAAAAAATTAAGTAAAAATTACCAAAATAATTTGACCTTAAAAATGAAAGAGAATATAAACATACAAATAAGCTGCAAAGAATTGTGATACTGGAGCTGTCCAAATGCCATGGAACAATTTATTAAAAAACAGCCTCTGAAAACAGTGTCGAGTGATAAAGACCCCTCACTCTATGTTATGATATTAGTTAAGTTTTGGTACGGTTAGTATAAAGCAGAAATTGATAACCGACACTGCTTCAAGCGCCTTAGGGACCGGACATCGTGTTCGCAAGGGAAAGTGTTTTCAAAAAATCTTTATAAACTCCTAAAAGAAGTGTATCACTTCATTCTTATCTAGTCTACCTCCTAGGTTCACAGAACACGATATCTTCCTCATTATAGTTTACCGCTGTCTCTGCTAAATACTTTTATGATAGTTAACATTTGAGATACTAGAGAAAAGTGGTGAAGTTAGTATAAAGCTAAAATTCATTATTTCCATGGAATAATGATCACTCGATTCACTGCATCCCTACTTCTATATTTACAACTCATATGCACACGTGTGAGTTCATGTCGTCTTGTGATAAATAATCCCTTGGGAATTTCAAAATAGAATTTGTAGGAAATGAGAAAAGAGGTGAAAGAAACGCGGGCCAAAGAAAGATATTTAGGGAACTTTTCTCGTAACATTCCTTGAGATTATCTCATCCTTTAGGGTAAACAGAAGTGTCAAAAGTGAAACAAGGAGTGGGGCACACTGCACAAGTTCCCCAAGCTGGCATTTTTTCTCTCAATCCTCTTTGCTCGACAGGAAGCCTGACGCGGAAAGCCTAAGAGCCGAATGGAGCGACAAATGAGCTACAGAGACAGGCACGGACAGAAGCATCTTTGACTTCTACGTCTTCATCTTCCTCTACGAGGGGTAGATACAGCTGACATTCGCGTTTACAAGCATACGCTCAGAGTTGTACACGCGTGGAAACCGCGCACATGAACACATTCATCTTACTTACTCCCATCGCCTTTAAAACCAACTTCTAATTCGTCTTTACGATGATGGATAAATGGGACCATCTTAGCTCTCGTAAAGGCGTTTTAATGGCGTTTTATTCACTTTTAAAGATCGTAGCAAAGATATATTAAGGGCCTTTGAAGAGGGCCATAGTCGGAGGTAGCGAAACGTGGAATTTGTGTGACTGCGGAATCCGGCCCTATTCCCGATTTCCGCTCGTAAATGTTCTTTTTGAATGAGTTCGAACACGTGCTACATGGTTTTATGACATATACTTATCCATGTTTCTGTTTAGCTTTACACCAATGCATAAAGAGGTATAATCATTATAAATAAGTCATCCTTACCTGTATATCTTATTCATCCTGTTTCTTCTGCTTTTATACAGTCTGGTTCGGATTTTTTTTCATGTATATTGATGATATTCTTATTTAGCTCGTCCTAGGAAAAATACTAATGAGAACGAGAGACATCAAAAGTCTTGTATCTAAGTTATTTGGCTCGAATCTTTTGCTTTTCTGACCTCTTATGGGTAGAATCTGATTCCAATTTGGGCAAAAAATGGTAAATCATCTACATATGTATGGGACTAAAAGTTTAGCATAGTGCTTTGTGTTCCAATGTTGTCTAGATTCTTAAAATTATATTGAAAAATGGGCTTCGAAATATATGTTCATGAATACGAGGGTCGTGAGTTTACATTTCCAAAACATCGTGAACAAGTACGCTTGAAAAAGCATACTGATTATACTGTAGTAACATTATATGGATAAAAAAAGAAGACTCGACTCTGACATCCTCTCCTTCTCCACCCGAATAACCACGCTACAATTGCCAAATGACAAAGAGCATTACTCATCTTATTCTCACCTGCCCTTCCCTCGAACACCTCGTAGCCTACTATCACTCCAGGTCACTGCCTGGCTTAACTGAAAAATTTCGGAGGCCACAAAGTAATAATATATGGACGTAGAGTTATTTGGCACGTCTGAATGATAAAAATGAAGCTAAAAAAGACAGAGAGAGGCATCATCAGCATGAATTAAGAGCAGTGAGAACGCTAAATTTGATAAGGGCGAATCCTTGTAATAGGACTCCTTCGGAAGAAAATAAGTCTTGAGTAGAACGTTCAAAATTCCATGACTGCCAATATACCTCTTTCTTCACTCTCCTTTTCCGCACCCCACAATGGGACTATTCCAGCCTGATTTTACTTTCACCGCCTCTCCTGGTTGGTAATCAAGTTTTCATTTTTCGCCAACTGCAGATCTAGATTTTCTTTAGGGGCGGGAAATGAGTGCATCTTGAGTCTTTAATAATGCTTTGACCTAATTTGCTTTGAAATGTGTTAACTAATAGTGTTCGCAGCCCTGATTCGATTGGGGTGCAGAACGTGGATCATGGGAGAAGAAAAGACAAGGCACAAAACAAATTCATCAAACGAGATTTCAAATTGGAAAAATTAAAACGCAAATATACAGTTATCAGCAGGTTTAAATACATAAATTACGTAGGGTGTTTAATTATTGACTCGATTATTATTTCAATCATTTCAGTGATGTTCTAAATGTTGTATATTCGTTCCAAAGGTAGTAAAAAAAATTGAATTTCAATTCTTCCGGCCACTTAAAAGATTTATTTCAGCAACATTCAAAATTGGACACAGAAGAAAGGTTTGCATACATATATTAATACTAATGAATATTTCGTCACTTGATCTTTGTTATCCAAAAAGCTGATAAGCGCTTCTTATAATTTTTATCAACCTGCAGTAGTCTTTACAAAGGATTTTGCTCCATTAACCCCTAGAGTGCATCAACAACTTGTTCTTATTAGACGACGCGCTCTTTTAATTCCATTCTCATATTTTCTATGGTGTTTCATCTCGTAGTTTTGTGATGAACATTTCAAAATATTAATTTTGGAATCTTTAAGCCATTTCATCTCTAAAGAGGCCGTATATTTTAGATCGTTATCCTGTTGAGGGTAGAAATACCTACCAAACTTGTGTTTGATGATGGAGGAGTTTATTTCACAACAACCAAATAATCTTCTTTACTGATCCTTCCATTGATTTAAACAAGAATTTCTTTAACGTTAGCAGATTTACGATTGGTAATGTGATTTTCGGTAGATTCGCTTCACCAGCTATTTGCAAGACATACCTTCTGAAATTATGGAAAAATAGATATACTATTGTTTCGTTTCACCATCAGCCTTTCTTTTAAAATGTTTAAAGACGGTTAATGTGCTCCTTTGCAAACGCGAGCTTTGAACAGACGTTAAAATTAGTTTGATGAATATATGGCTTTCTTCTAAGTCGGAAGGGATGGATGTACTTTTGGTGTAGGAATCTTTTCCTCTTCGTCTGTGAAAATTTAGTTCCAGCTCCAGCCACACATGAAATACATTATTTGCTTCTGAGTTGAGTGAAGGGCAACTTTAACTTTCGTTAGGATGGTAATAATATCATTTGGTGATAATTAGGCTTATTCCCACTTCTTAGCAAAATCTTCATGGTTGCAGAGCACATATAATTACATATGAATGTATGAACTAATAGCCGCAGGGAGTTCATTCGTTCAGATATTTCTACATACTCGTTTTCAGCCTCTTAAAATTTAATTATCTTTCTTCTTCATTATTTTCTTCGATTTTCTCCAGTCTGTGGATTTTGGTATCAATTTAGTATGAATATCATGTGATGTAAAGACGACTCCGTACTCTGAATTTGATTTTGTATCTTATTCTAGAAAAGTCTGAAGATTCACAAAGTTTGCAAAAACCTCAAAGGATTTATTGTACATAAAGCTTTAACTTCACCTAAGCATTTGCATAAAAATAAGGAGTGTATGTATGCATTCCACTGTATGCCTATACATGACCATTCTAATCTATTGGGTGAGGACGGTATTTGTTCGCAATTTTCACCTCCTAATTTTCTGCATATTTTTTTTACTTTCGTTGTCGGTCTTTCTCTTCTTAAAAATAATAACCATTTTTGCTTTATTTTTTTTTTAAGAATAATTGAATATGGCAAATTTTGAACCCTCAAATTTTGGGAATAGGTATGGAGTCCTGTTTGGAATCCACGCCAGAAGGACAAACAAGGAGATTTCAGACTTCCTCAACTTCAGCAGAAGGACGGTGGAAAAGGTCAGAAAGGAACTAAAAGTTTAAACCTTCGACTTCAAGACGAAAGATGAGAGGAAAAACCATGGTGGCCGAGCTGATGCTATCAGAATGTCGGAATTCATCACTGAAATCCAAGAGATCATCAACAGTGATCCCAGAAAGTCGATGCGTGCCATTGCAATGGAGAAAGGAGTGGATGAAAAGCTCATCAAGCTGTCGGTGCGTAAGATCATTTACTACTTTTCCTACCATATAAAGAAGGGACAATTTCTGTCTAAGACGATGCAGGAAAAGCGACCCAACCACATCTTAAGGTTGATCAACAAGTTGAAACACTCTTTGGAGCCAGATATGCTGTGATTTTTCTCTGAAGAGACGAATTTCCGCTAAGACCCGAAGATTAATTCCCAGAACAAGAGGGGGCGCGCTGTTGCACCCAAAGACGTTCCCAGAGTCATACAGAGGAAATTTCTAGTGATAATCATGGTCTTCGGTGTCGTCAGCAGTGAATGTGACACCATGCCACCAAACTTCTTCCTTGAAGGTTACATCCGTGTTCTGAGTTAAGTGGTAAGCCTTATCTCGACCAAGTAGCTGCAGGGAGGCCTTACGTATGGTGCAAGACTTTCGCCATGCCACACCATCCGGAAGACCCAAGCCTGGGTGTCGGAGAATTTCTTCGACCACACAGCACCTGACATTTGGCGTCTCAACCTGCCTGACTACAACCCCTTCTATTTCGTTGTGGCGCACGGTGGAACGAGACCATCAAATTCAAGCTGCAACACGAAGGACGGACTGTGGTCAAGGATTATGAGGGTCTTCATGGGGCTAGACGGGAGATAATGACGAAGGTCTGTGGCCGGTTCCAAGGTCGCCTGGACGCTGTCATCAGGTTCCTCGAGATAGATCGACAGAAAATGTCATGAAGACGAAATAACCCAAATTTGACGAATTAACACACTTTTATTCTATGAATAAAAACACTTCTATTTTTTTCCTGAGATAGTCATACAGCTTGTTATTTATACCTGTTAGATCTTTTACTTCTACATACCAGAAAGGAACAAATTAGTGCTTGTTAAACGGAAATGCAATAGAATAATTAACTAGGAGTAAGTTAGCTGATTACCGGAAATAAATAGACGCATTTTGAGAAGAACGAACAGGTTAGTCATTGTTAAACGTAATAGCGATACACTAATTAATTATAACTAAATTAAGTTATTCGTGGAAATTAACTAGAACTAAGCTAGCTTATTACGAGAAATAAACGAATTTTGATAGGAGCGAACATGTTAGTACTTGTTAAACGGAGTAGCGATAGACTAATTAACTAGTAGTCCACAATATGCGTTGATTAGGCCGAAGTACGCTGTTAGCTTAAAACCATTTGCATAACAATTCTGTTTTATTTTTTCAAAGAATTTTTTTTCCTTTTTTCCAAACAAATAAAATGGGAAAAGATTGTAGAAGAAAGTGCTAACTATATAATTACTTGAATTTACTTAAAACTATTTTATTTTTATTCTTCCAAAAAGGAACGAACCTTCCAGATGATTAATAAATAAAAGAGTAAATGTGTTTATCTGTGTATTTGTTTATTTGTTCGCCTACGCGGCCACGCTTCTGGACCGATTAAGCTGATTTTTGATACAAAGTTATATTTCTGTAAAATCGTTATACGTTATGTTAACTTCCTCCCCATTTGGTTTAACTGTTATGGGAGTTATTTAGCATTGACCTGGGTGCATGTGCATATTTTGTGCATTTTTGAGGGGTTTGGAAGGCCCCCCCACCCCCAGGCCAAATTGAGAATACACTATTTGGTGTCTGGCCATCACTGGGAACATTTGCATTCTCGGGGCCAAGCTGATTGGTCTACCTCTGAGGCTTCATTTTTTTGCTAGTCCTAGTTAATTTCCGGTAATAAGGTAATGTATTCCTTGTTAATTAGTATATTGGTGAAAACATGTCATGGATCTGAAAACCCATAAAAGGAGCGGAGATTCCAGGTTCCTTATGAAGTCCAAAGTTGTGGAGAACTCCTAAGAATGTGGCACAGGACCAAGTTCAATCTGAACAGAGAGGCAATCCAAGGCCAGTAGAGCCTCACTGAGAGAAATTCTAATCTATACATTTATAATCTAAATTTATTATAATTAAAAACTATTTGAAATTGTAAAACAAAATACCAGTAATGATGGAACCAGCTTCGAAAATGCAAACACAATCTGAATAATAAGATGGTAAGGTTGAAAATCACTATTTTCACACACCACCTATCATTTCACGTCTTAATGTTTATCTTTAACCTCTTTCCCACAGAGTGAGATCACCGCGTATTAACGCCACTAAACATACCCATCACTGCCCAGTTTTTTACGCCTTATCAACCACACACCTCGCCAGACTGACTCTTCAACACGATGGGGTAATGAGATGTAGCATCCTTTTTTCCAGTCAGGATTCACCCCTGGGAAGAAAGCCCTTAACACGCCACCTCATCAACCCCTCTCAAACCTAAGAAAAACCTCAATAAAACCCCTTGTTCACACCATTCTTCCCACTATAACCATTCGTTCACACCCTTCTTAACACTATAACCACTCGTTCACACCCTTCTTCACACTATAACCACTCGTTCACACCCTTTCTTACACTATAATTACTCGTTCACACCTTTCTGTTCTTCACTCTATAACCACTCGTTCACACCCTTTCTTACACTATAACTACTCGTTCACACCCTTCTTCACACTATAACCACTCGTTCACACCCTTTTTTACACTATAATTACTCGTTCACACCCTTCTTAGCACTATAACCATTCGTTTACACCCTTCTTCACACTATAACCACTCGTTCACACCATTTTTTACACTATAACTACTCGTTCAAACCCTTCTTAGCACTATAACCATTCGTTTACACCCTTCTTCACACTATAACCACCTCTTACCTAATCTTACCTCAACCCTTCGCATGCCAAGCATCCCTCCAAATTGTGCATTTGCACTGCTCCCATCATCTTTCCTTCTTCATTTATACTATAGTCTCACTCCCATAGACCAAAGTTGGCATCACCATACTCTCTTAGATCTTTCAAACGCACTTTACACTCAAACCCTTACCATTCACTAACGCTACAATGGCCCCATAATCTTTTCTACAATTTGAAAACTTATGGTCACACTCTGCTTCACCCGATCACTGTCATTCATGATACATCATAGACTTGAAATTATGCACTTCTTTTTTTGTTCACACTAAGGACTATAATATTACATCCCACTTCCCATTTTCATCCCATACCTCCTTATCTTACATTTTCTGTGCATACACTTTTAACCTCTTCCTAACCCATATTCTGGGTTTCGATCAACATTTTAAGATCCATCTCACTATCAACCACCAATACCAGGTTAACAGCATAAACCCAATTAGAGCCTATCATTACACCATTCCTCATCAATCTCACACACCTCTCTTTCATTACCACAAGTACTTCTCTCAGTACTTCATCCATAAAGGTATTAAATACCCATGGCAACACGAAGCACCTTTGCCACACTCCAACAGTTTATTAATCACTTCATACTTTCATAGCTCCTGTCATAGCGTTTCTCTATCTACACCACCATAGGATTTCTCCAGATCAAAGAACCCAACATAGACACATCACTTGTTTTTTTTAGTGTTGCTCTGTCAGTGCAAATGTTTGATTCTCCCTCCCAGTACTCGCTCTTAGGTCACCCTTAACCATCCCTACCAATTACTTAGATTTGTTCTATAGACACTGCCTACAACACTCAACGGAATTATCTACCTATATTTTGTTTTATTCTCCTTTCTATCCACTTTCCATAAACAATTGGAGAGGGAGAATGAGAGAAACCACAAAGTGGTACATGGTTCTATATTAGTGACGTTTCGCTCCTCTGGAGGCTTCCTCAGAGTAACAAGAAACTGAGGAAGCTCCAGAGGAGCGAAACCTCAGTAATAAAGAACTTTGGACTACTTCTGGTTTCTCTTATTCTCTCTCTCTAATTGTTTGCCATTATAAGCCTCATTTCAATTTTCATTTATTCTTGTTCTTCTTACTCTCTTCTTTAAGAACTCTTTTATATGACCCTTTTATGACTAAGACTGATTACGATTGGACCTATCATCTTAGAGATGATAGGTCATCCGGGAAGTGGATTACCAAAACACATCGATCTTAGAGATGATAGGTCATCCGGAAAGTGGATTACCAAACCACATCGATCTTAGAGATGATAGGTCATCCGGAAAGTGGATTACCAAACCACATCGATCTTAGAGATGATAGGTCATCCGGAAAGTGGATTACCACACCACATCGATCTTAGAGAAGATAGGTCACCCGGAAAGTGGATTACCAAACCACATCGATCTTAGAGATGATAGGTCATCCGCAAAGTGGATTACCAAACCACATCAATCTTAGAGATGATAGGTTATCCGGAAAGTGGATTACCAAAACACATCGATCTTAAAGATGATAGGTCATCTGGAAAGTGGATTACCAAACCGCATCGATCATAAGTCATCCGGAAAGTTCGTCCGCTTTGGTAAAATAAAAATAAAATATTTTTAATTAAATTTAATCAATTATTTAGTTAGAATTTTGTTCCAAAACATTTTGCCATTATTTTGGCTTAAAAAAATTCGGAACAAAATCGTTGAAAAAATAAGAATTGCTAATATTTTGAGCTAACAATGCATCACTCCCAAATGAGAGACAAATGTTGACTAGGTTAGACTATTTAAGCTATTAATTAGGAGTTTGCTGGCCTATTACCAGAAAGAAATAAGAGAATTTTGACGGAACGAATCAGTAAACGTAGTGAGAGCTTAACTAGGCTAACCTAGTACCTATTTGTCGCTCATTAGGGATTGGTGCATTGCTAGCTCAAAATCTTTTTCATAGCAATTCTTATTTTTTCAAAGATTTTGTTTTGTTTTTCCTAATCCATCGAACGCCACAGGTTATAGAATAAAATAATAACTAAAAAAGTGATTAAATTAAATTAAATTTTTTTTTTTTCTCCCAAGGGCGCGAAATCACCATATGACCGAATAGTTCATCGTTCAATCCTGATTCAGGCATGCGTCTTTCTGAATGAAGAAGATGGTCACTTCCAAAGCGTTATTTTACATTATATTTTCGTGAAAAAAATCTCCCCAGTTCTATAAAAAGAGACCAAAATATTCGGTGCAGGTAGTTTCATATTTAGTTAAAGGTATATTCTTTTAAGTTGTGGTTTCCTCTTTGGAGAAAAATTGCATTATATAAGTTTGTGAAGCCTCAACTAATTCAAATCTAGCCTGAGACACAAATCTTACTTAAAACAGACTATAGCATTTAAACTTCCTTTTAAAACAATGTGCTTCTATAGGGTTATCAATTCAAATGTTAGAACCTGAAGTGTTTGGTAAATGTAAACGCCCGCTGAGTCCTCCTTTCCGCCCGCTGAGTCCTCCTTTCCGCCCGCTGAGTCCTCACTGAAAAGACGCGTTATCTCTGTGCTCCTGCTTAATTCATCTGTGCCCATAAATTTCGTTTTCTGAGTAACTTAATAATTATAGATACTTCCTGCGCTCATATAATATTAGTCACTGTATTAAAAAGATTGGCCGTCTTATTCGCTGTGTTAATTTTATTTATCTTCATACGTATTCTAGAAATCGACAATGCCCGTGATCAAGTTTGAATGTTCGAGTTGTGGGGCTTCCTTTAATAAGGAAATTTACGTTCCTTCTAACATGGAACAAACTAGAATTTGCCGTTTTTGTATGTTAAACGATGCGTTGGAGCGTAAGTTTGCTAACGCGATTAGCGAAATTAAATTAGAACTAAATTCCGTCGCGAGGGACGTTATATCGACCAACCGTAAAGTCGATTAAATTCGAGTCTAAATTCTACCATTCATGACATGCGTGGGAGGGAAAATAGAAATCGCGACAATCGGCCTACTCGTATGAATCATCAGACAATTGTTGACCAGCAACAAAGGATTTTGAACTCGTTTGGACCCCATGATTCTCAATATAGACCCCAAGATTCGCAATTTAGGCCCGTTAGAAATGGGGCTAGACCATCGAGGGAACAACATTTCACATTACCATGCTCAAACCCCTTCGCACTGCTAACTCCTATCGAAGGGGAAGAAGAAACTGTACTAATTGGGGATTCTCTAATTAAAAACCAAGAGCCGGAATTCACAGCGCGAAACCCGTCAAAACGAAAACGATTTTGCTTTCCTGGTGGCCGCATAGATAAAGTAGTTAGTGAAATTGAAAAATTGGACCAAACACGTGACGGGCGTACGATCCTCACGCTCGTAGGGGGGAATGATGTGCACAGATACGACAGCACCCCAGAAGGAATAGTAAACCGCGCTAAGACTCTGATTCATACTGCGAAAGTTAAAGCGGATAACGTAGGAATAATTGGCATTTTACCCCGACTAAAATCCACGTTGCGTCTGCAGTCCCGTGCTATATATACAAACGAGTGCCTTAAGCGCTTGTGTCACGATACTGGAGTTAGCTTCTTTAACGTTTGGGATAAATTCCAAGACCAACCTTCACTTTATCAAACGGACGGAATTCATTTAAGCGATGTGGGAAACAGTCGGCTGGGTAGGATTTTAGACCAGTCAGTACGTACCATATTAAGTAGGAGAGTTGCGGGGCCACGTGATGCCCATGCGCCAGACCGTTCCTCGCTTGAAGGGGCAATGAGTATTGGGGAGCAGGGAAACGGAACAGATTCGCGTGTGATAGAGGAGTCCACCTAAAGCGCAAATTGAAATGTATATATTCAAATGTTCGTAGCTTAAAAAATAAACTTGCCGAAATAAAAGCCGTAATTATAGAGGAAGACTACGATCTCGTATCCTTAAGTGAGACTTGGATAGATACACATTCGGGGATCAGTGTTTGCGAATTTGATATACCAGGTTATAAAATTCATTATACAAATAGACAAACTGGTAGAGGAGGGGGCGTATTAGTGTATATAAAAGATGACTTAAACGCTATAACGATCGACTCGTCTACGGCAGATATGAGAAGTGAGGCCTTATTAATCCAATTATGTTGTAATGCAAAATATAAAATTAATTTAGCCGTCATATATCGTCCTCCATCGCAAATAGAAAGAGAAGATGCTGCACTCTTTGATATGCTTTCATCTTGGGTTAGAAAAGGAACCACATTAGTCTGCGGCGATTTTAACTATCCAAACGTTAATTATAGTAACCTAACGTAAAATAAAGCTGGGGAGAGACTACTAAACTTTATTCTGGAGAATTTTCTCGTTCAAAAAGTGGAGGAACCAACTCGTGATAATAATATCCTCGATTTAATCATGGCGACTGACGAGTCACTGGTAGAAAATGTTTGTGTAGGAGAGCATTTAGCCTCGAGTGACCATAATGCGATTAGATTCGTGGTTAACACGTGTGTAGATGTAAAAATTATTACACAGCTCATGCCACGTTTTGGTAGCTGTGATTTTGATACTTTTCGCGAAAGGATTAAGGATGTAGACTGGGGAATGCGCTTCGAGAATAGGTCGGTAGGAGAAATGTACACTGAGCTTCGGCGTACACTCCTTAGTGTAAATTTCGACTTAGTAAAGTATGTGCGCCGTAGAGCGGGAAGTCGATGAGAGCGCCGTGGGTTAGCCCACTAATATTAAGCTTAATTAAGGACCGAAATAGAAAATTTCAAATACATAAGAACAACGAGTCATTTATAAGTCGGCAAAATTACATAGATTCTCGAAGAGAAGTTAAACGGGCGGTTAGAGATGCGAAGCGGAAATATGAAATAAAACTGGCGAAGGATTCAAAGAAGGAACCGAAACGGTTTTACGGCTATGTAAACAGTAGGAAACCCTTAAAAGGTTCAATAGGGCCGATTAAAGACAAAGATGGTCGTTTGACGGAAATTCCGGCGGAAATGTCTAAAATTTTAAATGAACATTTCACAAGCGTCTTTACTATTGAAGATTCGTCCCAATTAGGATCGTTAGTTGAAGAAGTAGATAATAGTGATATTTGCATATCCGATATAACGGTTAATGAAGTGGAAATTCTTAAATATATTAACCTGATGAAAAAGTCGAAATCACCCGGGCCCGATGGCGTTTACCCCACTCATTTAAAGGAACTTAAGAATGAGCTTGCGAAGCCGTTGCGTGCAATTTTCAATCGCTCATTAGAAGATGGCGTAGTCCCTGTAGACTTCAAGCGTGCAAACGTTACACCAATATTTAAGAATGGGAATAGATACGAAGCAACGAATTTTCGTCCTATTAGTCTAACTTCGGTAGTTGGAAAGCTTTTAGAATCGGTAATTAGAGATAGAATAGTGTGCCACCTCGAGGTAAATAATCTGATTAAAGATTCCCAACATGGGTTTAGGCCGTCGAGATCGTGCTTGACAAATTTGCTCGAATTCTTCCATAAAATGATTTGCGTTTACGACGAAAGCAAAGCTGTAGATGTAATCTATCTAGACTTTAAAAAGGCGTTTGACACCGTTCCGCACGAGAGATTATTAATGAAAGTTAAAGCAGTCGGTGTGAAGGGTAAGATTAAATTGGATTAGAAATTGGCTGAAGGATCGTTCGCAGCGAGTAGTTATAAATGGTGAATGTTCAGATTGGGTCAACGTCAGTAGTGGAGTGCCACAAGGCTCCGTTCTTGGCCCATTATTGTTTCTAATATATATAAACGATTTGGATAATGGCGTATTTAGTACGATTTCTAAATTTGCTGACGACACGAAGCTGGGCAACCGTGCCTATGTAAGATCGGATGTAGAAAAATTACAAAAGGACCTAAACTTGATTGTCAGATGGGCGGATAAGTGGCAAATGCAGTTTAATTTAAGTAAATGTAAGGTGATGCATTTGGGTTGCCATAATTTGAGGGTAGAGTATACCATGAAAGGCCAGGTCCTCGACGTAGTTAAATTGGAAAAAGACCTGGGAGTTTTAGTCTCGGATGACTTCAAAGTCACGAAACAATGCGCGGATGCATGTAAAAAAGCAAATCGTGTGCTGGGTTATATCGCGCGTAATTTCACGTTCAAATCCAAAGAGATAATTTTACCATTGTATAAATCACTTGTGCGTCCACTGCTCGAATATGCGGTTCAATTTTGGGCTCCATACTTAAACAAAGATATCGCGCAATTAGAAAGAGTGCAGCGTAGGGCTACAAAATTAATTCCCGAGCTGAGAAACAGGCCCTATGAGGAAAGACTCAGGGAATTAGATTTGCCATCTCTCGAAGGCAGAAGATTACGTGGCCAGCTAATTGAAGTATTTAAAATATTGAAAGGATTTTCAAACGTTGATTATAGGAATTTGTTCGAATTGGATCATAGGGGAAATACTCGGCAACACGGATTAAAATTAGTGAACAAGCGATTTAACACTAGTATAGCCCAAAACTATTTTACGTTTAAAATTACTCAAATTTGGAATAGGCTACCCACCCACGTAGTGGATAGTAGGTCGGTAAATATGTTTAAAAACCGTCTCGACGCGCACTTAAATAGTATAAATATAACGTAGTCTGAGCACAGTAAATAAAAACGTCTTTGCAAAAGGAGTTTGGAGCGGAGGAACGACGAGAGTAAAAATGATGACTAAAAATGATGCCAGCGATTTCTCTTGCATGTGTAGTTTAGATATCCATTTTCTTTTCCGCCTATCCTATAACTAGATTTTCACCACTAGCAGTCGAGGGCTGCGGAAGTTGAGAAGAAAAACTTTCTATCACCCCCCCTAGGGTGAAGTAGTTAATATGCCTGACATTGTACACATGTAGATAAGTGTGTACAGTAGATTATATATTTAAAAAAAAAAAAAAAATATAGCATGTTAGAGATACACTCGTAGATAAGTGTGTATCGTAGTTTCGGATGTAGAGTAGCGGACTAGCCTCGAGCGGACCTTAGGGTCTTTGTTGGTCCTAGATTCTGTAGTTCTGTAGTTAGAATGGAAAACCTATTCCAATTTGACACTACCAGCAGAGCATTAATCAATGGAGAGACTCTATAATAAGATTTTGTATGGATAGAACGAAGAACCATTTTCTACAAGGACTAATTGAAATTCTATAAATGAGTTTCAGACAAAACTTTATTTTCTTAAAATCTTATTTATTTATGCTTTGGGAACATGAAATCCTCAACTATTTAAAGCATTCAGCCTTTTTGTTGTTCTCCACCTATTAAGATAATTTTAATTCTTTAATACTCCGTCTCACATCCTTCCTTCGCCTGTAAGTGATCTCGCCACCGCCAGATTACATGTTTCTTAAACATTCTTCCTAACTAAAAAATATTACACAAAGTGCGATAAACCAGGGAACAATTGAAAAGCAATTTGCAACATGCTAGATTAATGTAGTGCTAATCCTTTTTCTTAAACTCTTCCGAAAGTATTTTATAATATCTTTTTCTTCTAAACTTTTTACGACCTGTTTTAAAACTTCCAAGACGTTATTTTACATTATATTTTCGTGAAAAAATCTCTCCAGTTCTAAAAAAACAAAAAGACCCCAAAAGAAATACAGGGATTTTGTTTTCACGAGAAATTGAGGCTGAGAAACTAACATGGCGAGTGCAGAGTTGAAACAGATTAGTTGTTCTTTTTTCGGATTTAATTTAACAATTTATATAAATTGCTTCGGTTCACGAACAACGATTTGTTCCAGTTGTTTTCCATAAGTGACAGGCACATTCACGAATCTGACAATTATATGAAATTCAGTTGCCTTTGCCTACATATAAAACGAGATAGGATATGCCTCACAATAAAATGGTGCAGATAGACATCGGTAAATGGAATTCAATTAAATCCAAAGTTTGAAGTAGTGAATACAGTGAAGAAGGAAATTTCTTCGTACATGTATCAGACCTTTTAATCTTTACATTCAGTATTGATTGAAAGGTTTTAGGATGAGCTGCTTTTGTCTTCTCGTGTTTTGCATAACTCTTCATAACAAACATTTCAACAGAGTTGTAAATATTGACTATTGGGCTTGATTGGTTTGCCAATTTATTCTTTCGTATCTCACTTTCCAGCGCTGAGAATTTTGTCTTGATTATTTTGGTCTTTTTTTCAATCAAAAGAACCCAAGTTCGCACCTTTGATTCTTCTAGCTTGTTTCTAAAAGTTTCTAAAGGATTGTTGGTAGGAATTTTATCATCTTTATCCCATTTCAGAATTCTTGTTCTCTATATTTATCTATTTTTTCTTGATCATTCCACTTGGATATTCTTTCTTACTTGATCTCTTTCTTTTTTTCATTTTCTCATCGAATTTCCTTGTTTCTCGCTTTATTTATCCTAACCTATTTTGGTCCATTTTCTATGGTCCCCGTTCACGATTAAAGGGACCGGTAACCTAATTAACATATTCACCTCCATTGGCCTTAACCTTCGAAAGAGATCTCATTTAATGCGAATTGGAAGTTGCAAAGACGAGTGCTCATTGAGGGAGTGTTGAGAGGAAACACCGAGAAGGAAAGCGCCCCTTATCCGAAACCTCCTTATTCTGAATTTTCTACGCTGAGTTTAGAAGATTAAAGACCCTGATAAGGAGGGAAGATGGCTGCCAGAAAGTAATTCTATGGTTGGCTGGCTGAGTAAATGAAGGGATGTAAATATAACTATTCATAATTCCCTTTAAAACTTTGACGTTTTAGGGATCATAGGTTTATAGAAAAGGAGTTAGATTATGATAGAAATTACAGGGGGCGGTGGGTAATTTATCGCCGTTGGCAAGTCTGAATTCCACGCATTCATGTTATCGGGCGTCGGTTATCTGTGCTTAACATCATAGTAGAATCAGTTGTGCATCGTCTGTGAAGGAATTAATATCATGGCTGAAATAAATATTCATGCTGGGAGCTCCAATGCGAAGATCTCCTGAGAGCTTGGTTATCAAATTTAAGGAGGGTACAGAGGCTAAACAAAGAGTTGGATGAGTCAAGCTGTAATGATGAGGGTACATTGGCTCGAAGACATCAATCTATACTTTCTGATATGTAATAAAATCACAAATTTGTCAAGGAGATCGAGGCCATAATTGTCAACGATGCTATAAAGTCAATGAGGCTCATAGCCAAGGACAAGGGAGTGTCATTGTCTCTCATCAGGCAGTTAGGGAATGACGACATCCGCCACTACCAAAACGAGATGAGAAAGGGCCAGTTTCTGTCGCAAGAGATGAAATACAAACGGAAGGATCGTGGTGTAAATGTTGTGAACATTACCAAAGCATCCTCTTAAGTCTGGCATGATTTGGTTCTTCTCAGACGAGAAGAATTTCTGGCATGACCAAGTTGTGAACTCGCAAAACAACCGCTGGTTTGCTCTGTCCACGAAATATGCACCGAGAGCTATGATGACCAAGTTCTTGGTCCACATCATAGTGTTTGGGGTTATCAGTATCAAGAGACACATTATGCCCCCGTTTATCCACCCGGAAGGATACATCAAGTGCCTGGAGGAGTTGGTTTGCCCTAGATCCAGAAGATGCACGTTTTAAGGCCGTA